>OX439383.1:8565245-9190520 GCA_949319315.1 Zelleria hepariella | reverse complement strand
AGGGAATTCCAAACAAAGCATTCAAAATACTGACGTGACAGACAACATCAACAGCAGCAGGTAGAAATAATATTGATGCAGCTTTTGAAAAATATAATTAAGTCATAAAAGTTAAAGAAATGGTATTCAATAAAATTGTGTGCCTAATTGTACAGAGTGACCCAAACAGTACAGATAAGCAGTAGACCAGAGATAGAGCACCCCCATGTTAAGCCAAATCTCTCCCATAAATGTTCACTTTGAGTAAAAAATGCTCTTATATTTTCTTATAAATTCCACATATTGTAAGTTTTTTCTCTTTGTGTGGTTTCTCAAGAAAGATTTTTGTCAATACTTTCTAAAACAATGCGAGTACGCAGTGAGGATTCCGTGCCAGACCACCAAAACAGGTATCAGTCTAACTAATTGTATAAGTTATTCTCGCATCCTAAGACTAATCTTGGCAATTTTTTTTTTTTTTTGTTTTAATGCTTTCCTTTTGGCCAGTGGTGGATGCAGGTCATGCAGGATTTTGGTTTTCGGGGGCTTGAACCCAATGGGCATAGGTTTTTAAGCCCCTTAGCAATATCTCAAAACATCTCCAAAACTTTAACTTGTGACGTCACAAGACAGTATTTTCTTACAAAATATCATTATAAAAGTAATCCATTTGACTGACCTGTCAACCTGCTTTATCAGACAGAAAAAAAAATCATGATGCTATACTTCTGGCCTTCCGCTTATCAGTACTTTTAGAGACACTGTATCGAAATATTTGTAATTATTTAGGCATATGGTATTGATGCAAATTCCGTCTGTTTTGCATTATCCAACAGTTATTCATTTAATTTTGTAAATATGCTGGCCTGTCGAACAGTAAGGCATATCTCTGAAAGATGTGCTTTAAAAGCGTGCCATAAATTTAAACATTTGAATCATTCGCATGAATAATTTATTGCCATCTCTTTTTATCATTTTGTAGCATAACGTCTAGCACGAAGGAGAGTAGCATTCGTAGTAGCTCGACCTCGCGATATGAGAAAGAGCCCTTTATCCTTGCTAGGCTAGGTCTGCTTCCTATCTCACTCTAGTCAGATCAACAGAGTGAGGGAGAGGGCTGTCGACTATGCTGACCAGTTGGACAGGTATTTTTCGCAGCCATTGTTCAATCAATATGACAAGTTCTGGTTTCAAACATTTCATGTTGCAGGAGATGATACAAACATGTAGTACATTGCAATTAGTACAAGCGGAAAGCAGCTAGTTTTATTTATACGAATTATATTAGAATAAGTTTTTTTTTATATTCACAATAAGTTATTGGAATGTCTTGTCATTTCACATAATCGACGGTTCAGTCCGAAGTTCGAGTAAATACAATATAATATAAATAAATCGTATCAAAAGATAAATAAAGCGTTACTGCTGCTGTTTTATCATTGCTGTTTAATAATGGTGTTAGATTAACCTTATAGAAACGGCAGTTTGTGTGCATTTAATATTCCTCTTCTTTTAATTATTAATTTGTGCATTCGTCATTTCATTACATCTCTAGAAGCATTTAAAACATGGAATTCCCTAAAGTTTACTTTCAGTAGGGTTCCTTCCATGGTTCATTATTGTTTTATCTCGCACATAGCCATCTCCCTGTCCCTCTTTGGCAAGCGTTATGTGATAGCTCACACTCAGTCATGTATACCAGAAATTAAAGGTACTCGTACTAGAAGTTTCCTTGGTCCCAAGACTGATGTTAACACTATGTAGCTAAACTAGCTTATAAATCGGCTTCTGTATAGAATCTTAGGACGTTGAAGAAAATTTGTTAAATAATAAATGTTAACGAATGTAGTTTCGGTGATGCATTAATTAAGACATTGAGATGGATTGAAACCTATCGACAGAACAAGGGATTAATTTGATCAAGCTCATGAAAATGCAATGCTCTTTTATTAATGTTTATAAAATAGTCAATGTAAATAAATACAAAATGTAAGAAAGTGTTGACATGTCACATAAGATGTGCTCGTAATTGTAAATAGTACAGTTTTTTTTTTATATTACTTAAATTTTAGATATTGCGTATGCATATTGTATTTGTAAATTACCTTGAGTTTCCCGTTGAGGATGGCTGTTGCTATGCCCGACCACTTACTTGACTGTCACAAATCACAACTTTGCATTTGTTAAAGATCCCGTTTTTCAAAAGAGTTCAAATTAGACGACAAATTTAATTTAGTTGCTTAATTAATAACATATTTAATGAGTTTTTTGTGTCGGATGCGATACGCGCTTGGTGGGTACTCTGGGGTCGGTACTGCGGCCGATAGCTCTTAACGGGTCAGGTTCATTGTAATAGCTTCGCTTGTGCCGAATTCTCTTTACCAGCCTGCACATTATGCGATGTCACAAACTGTAGTCCAACGTAGCTTCCTAGTGACATAAATAACTAGTTTAGGCAACGTATCAACAGCTCGGCAAAGAGAATTCATCTCTACTTTCATGTCTCGTAATAAGGGTGTTTTTGTCACTCGAAATCCACTTCTTAAGAAGGTTGTACCTATTGATTAAAATGTAATTATTGCGTTATTTGTATGTCTTAATTTTATAACGATATATTTATATGTTGAAGTGTAGGTAAATAGTATACCTAAATGAATACTTACTTACTTAAATAATAAAGGTATAATATAATATTAAATAATAAGCAGCACAGCTTTGCAGTACGTATCAGACGGGAATGGACCGACATGACATCCCATCGGAACATGCTAATACATATTACAAGTAAAGGTAAGATCGCACTTAGCTGCCTTCTTTGGCCTCTATGCGGCTGAATCATACAGTACTCGTAAAAAGATTCGGTCGTACGGGACTTTCATTCAGTACTTACAGCCGAGTGTGCACTCACCTCTGGACATCTCGTCTGCGACGCGTGACGCGGCTCGTCCTCAGACCCTCTGCATATGACTAGGGAGTTGCGCATTAATGTTAGACGATAGCAGCTTGGCAGGATTATTAAACTTTTTCAGTTTTTTTTTAATGCTAAACTGAGTTATTTTTGTTTAGCAATAAACAAGTATTCTTTTCATTCTTGCAAACAACAGAACAACAATAATTCAGCCGATTATGTGTTCTGATCATACTTTTTTGGACAGTGCCACTGCTTTGACGACCACAAAACAAAATCAGTTTAATTTTTGTTGTTGTGTTGTTTACAATAATGAAAAAAATACTATTTTATTGTCGTGAACGAAAAATCGCTAAACAAAAAATAACTCAGTTTAGCTTAAAAATATATAAAAAACAAAAAAAAAACCCGCCACGCTGCTATCGTCCAACTTTAAGTACTCGCCGACCGATGCCTAGTTTAATCCACATCCTACTAATTAACAGTACATTATCGTTATAACTAGGTACCTAACGTTGGCTTTGGAGTAAACATCGCTACCAACATTTCCAAGATAGACGTACAGAAAATAAACCAACGCAATTTTATTTTGACTAAGTACTAGTAGAGGTATGAAAATATTTTTTTACTCTGTACAGAATGTTATAAGTGTGATATATTGTATAATAGATTTTTTTGATTGACATAATTTAGAAATTGTGATTTAGCAAAGTGTGTAGTTAAATAAAAAAAAATAAAAAAATGAAAGCTCGCTTTAATAAAATAAAAAAATGTAATGTCTTTCAACTTAACTTTGTTTCCCTTATGTTTTATATTTGGGTACTACTGTATTTAAAACTGTTGTACTAATATAAAATTAAAGTTATGTCCCAGTTACAGGAAAAAAATGTTTCGGCCCAGTATTGTATACCAATGTATCCCACCAATGCTGTGAATCATTTGTTTCCTGCGAAATAAACAACCAAAATCAACTAAATTATGTGTTTTCCTTTGCAGCCTTTTCCTTTTCACTCAGTGATGGCATGAGTGAACTTTGTTTACAAGGTGGCAACCTTCTAATTTCTCGCAATCAAACATGTTGCATGAAAATTTGCGTCTTTTGTCTGCGCTCTTATTCTTATTTCATACAACGAACTGTTAAAAAAATCCACATAAGGGGCGGGGAGGCCCAAAGATAAATATTCGCTAATAACACCGGTGGCAGTGACCATTTCAACTTTTTATCGATGGAAGCTCTTTTACGGCTCTACATGGGCTCTACGTGGCTCTACCTTTACGACTGCCTGGTACTATATAGCTACGCCTAGATGGCGCTGGCTACGCCTTACGTTGCTGTTTGTTGTACCTCTGTGACATCGATCTGTGACCCTATGTGACCACATGAAGAAACTGACTGACGTACCCCGCCCGCCTACTTTCCAACTGCAAAAGTATTGCTATTCGCCGATAGATGCCGCTGCAGGTTTTCGTGAATTTATTTAATAAACGCAGTATAACTACCTGCTGGCTGGAGTATAAACAAGGGCGTCGCCAAGGGGGGGCAGGGAGGGGCAGCTGCCCCCCCCCCTAGAGATTCTAAAAAAGTTGCCAAATATAATGCAACGAAAGTCCTAAGTCTGAGTTAATTTGCTTGAAGTTCAAGCCTTGATCAATCATTCCCGTACGTCGAAACTCGAATGAATTCACCAATTCCACTCCTAATATTCCGTACGCTCAACTACGCTCTGGCTGTAGATGTAAGGCTCGTAGTACAAGTGAAAAGCTTCATGTGCTGTCGACTTAACCTACAATTCATACCTAATTTTCTCATTAATAGAGAATGAGAAAAGTATGAATTGTAGTAGGTAAAGTCAACTTGCCCCCCCCTGCGCCATTGGCTGGCGACGCCCTTGAGCATAAATACTTAGAAACAAGAGTAACCTAAGTTAGAATAGAGACTGGTAGGTATACCTACCTATTCTTGCGCCAATCGAACAAAAGAGGGTATCCTACCTAGCGTGTGGCTGACCAACTTTGTAGATCCTAGTTATTTTAGAACTTATGAACGTAAAGACAAAGAAAAAAGGGTTATTGCTATAAGCAAGAAAAAAAAATTACAGTAGTAATAAAAAACTTAAGACTAATGAGATCGGTTGAGTGAGGCAAAAGGAGGTGTCTCAGCTTTTGGTGCCCCCGGGACCTTGTGACCTAGCACGGACCTATGACTAACACCTGATACCTACCTAATTACTGCCAAAATCGGCTTTCAGACAAAATTAATCCATTGTACAGTCGGCCACAGTCTCAGATACCCCTTTTGTTCGATTGGCGCCCTTATGCTGCGCGCGGTAAGAGCTGCCATGGGGTATCTGTGACTGTGGCCGACCGTACCTAAGGGCGAAGCAGTTTTTGTAAGTATTTGTACACACGACAGCACGTAGACGCTTACACCCGTCTATTCACTTACGCTACCGGCGACTTTGCAACAAAAATGTACACTGACGTGCCGTCCTGTGTACGAGTAGGTACCTACCTATTGCCTAACATAATTATCTCGAAACCTCTCTATCTGTGTTTTCGCAGTGGTTGGTTTCGGTACGTACCTAGCTGGTGTCTACGCTGCGGTCTGCTGACTCGTCCCGTCGACTGCCGCATGTCCCAACTATGATTTAAACGTAAACTTTTCGTTTCCGCTCTTAACACAAGTTTGCCGCGAGAACTAAATTTCTCTGCTTACTCGCCTCGGTATGCCCCGGCATGAACATACTTAGCTGTATAAGTTTATTTGATGCAAGTTAGAAGCCTCAGACTAGCTCCATCGCAGTTAATACAACAATTTGCGCAATTTATCAATTATAATGTGCTTGGCATGGGTTACCTTCCTTTCACAAAGCTAGGAACGTAGGTAGGTATCTACCTACCTACGACATGTTGTCTGTTTCTATCTACATTGTACCTATTATAAATACCTACTAGGCCACTTCCTAAGTAGATATAGGTCCTACTTATTACTATTACCATCTACAACTACATACACTACAGTCGAAAGCACTTCAGACATTAAGATACCTCTATAAGTTGGTAGGTACCTACAGTTTTGTTGTAAAGTCGCCACTCATGTTATTTTAATTCATGGGATGGAAGTTATCTACCTACCTACCAACCGTAGTGTGTTTAACCAACCTAGATTCCTTTCACTCTTCTGCCTACCCTATATAGTTAGTTATTTACCTACAGGTATTTATTAGAATGAGAATTAAGTTAAATTAAGGCCCTGCAAAGGCAAATTATGTCTTTTATGACGCCAGCAAGAAGTTTGTTATTTTTTGCTCGTTAGTGGAAATAAGTGTCTTTATCCTGGGACACGCCATTCGCTTTTGTAGAATCAACATTTTAAAGGAGCATTGTGCTTTGTATTGTTATTCTTGACATTTTTTGTTACATTTCATACAAAAGATGAAAAAAAAAACAGCAGACTGAAGTATTCTTGAACATCTTAACAAAACCAAGCGGCTTCTGAATCCTCGAAAGTAAAAGAAAAACCGTTTATTTGAGAAGCCTACGTAGGAGGTACAGTCAACAGCACCAGACGCTTACAATTATTGCAAAGTCGCCGTAACGGAACTGAATAGAGTGCACGGGTGTAAGGGCTATCTGTCGGCTGTACTTATTTAATGTACTTAAGTAGGTACCTACCTATCTATGAAAAGAAGTAGGTAGATACTTGTCTCTAGGTAGGTCATAGGTATTAGGTAAGTACCTACCTACTTAGTACAAATAGCATTTTTTTGACAAAAAGCCAGCCAAATGAAAGGCACCTAAAGATTTATTTACAAACTTGTATCTTGTAATGAAAATCATTCGAGTGGGGGTAGGTACCTATCTTGACATCTTGTCCGTATATTGATGAGTGCCTACCGCGAGTGGACCCCACCGTTCGATATGAAATTACGTTTCAAAGTAAGTAGGTGAGTGGCGTAACTAGGGTGGGGCAAGCAGGGCACGTGCCCTGGGCGCCATTTCAAGGGGGCGCAAAACAGCAACTCGTAAATTCAAAATAATCCAACAATTTACTTCAAATTATCGGACGAGTCAGTCATGGTACTGTAAATAGTGTAAGTGACGATAGAGAAGATAAAAAAACTTGCCACGCCTTCGCAAAAAGGCTAAAATTGGTGAATTTCCGAGCACGCGTATTCGTCTTTATTACAAAGATGACATACTCGTAAATTACGAATTTCAAAGGTGAATTTTCGGGCGCTCTGCGCGCGTTAGACCCATTTACAAACAGTTAAGATAAAAGGTAAAATTGTTGAATTTTCGTGCGTGCTGCATGCGTTCGTCCTATTTAGGTTAAAATCGGTAAAATTTTGGGCACGCTGCACGTGCATTTGTAATGAAAATAGATCTCGTCCAAGGATAGTAATTTGCACCCACCCATATCGCGGCTTAGAAAATGGGTAAAATCGGTAAAATCTCGGGCGCGCTACGCGCCCATTTAAGGCTGATTGCTTGTGTAATTTTGCGCGGTGTGCGATTTTTTTAATAAACAGAAGTAGAAGAGATAATGTCCTATTTTTGTCTTACATCGCCACTGAAAGATATACGAAGGGGCGCAATTACGATGCTTGCCCTAGGCGCCATTTGCCCATAGTACGCCACTGCCTAGTGTTCATGTTTATCCTCCTACTAGGGCCTCTAAACATTCACGTCGTGAACTTTTAGGCGTGAAGTATACAGAAACGGCATAAGGCGTAAGGCGTAAGGCGTAAGGCATACGGCGCAGAGCAGGCGTGGAGCAGATAAGGCATGAATTATACAGAAACGGCGTAAGGCGTAAGGCGCGGCGCTCTCCTCTTTCTCTCCAATACATACTGGGATGAGTTTGTTTAATTTCAAAGTTACGTACATTTGTGAATTTGTAGTAGCAATACCACTCGCTAACTGTGAAGGAAAACATCGTGAGGAAACCCGCAGCTTAGTTGGCTCCACACGTATTGACTTGTCTTTCCTGTGGGCTAGGCCGACTAAGCTGTCAGCATAGTATAGGTGCTGGGCAAGCCTACTCCATCTAAAACAATGTCCCAGGCACTGCAGCGCCGAGTGGTTTCTTCACCCATCTAGTGTGAATGAAGGTGCCACTGGACGCTGGATAAATCATCTCATTAAGTAGAAGCAAAGGCCTTAGTTTTTTTTTAGTACACTCTGTCGTGTTGTCGTGTGTACATAAAATTCACTATCGTCACATATTTTCTGCTCCTACTGTATAACAAACGGCGTGCCGCTTGCGCGTCTCTCCGGTCGCGCCTGCTAGCGACGCGGAACAGGCGACGAAACGGCGTGCCTGCGCCACGCCGCTTCAGTATAATTCAAAACGTGTCGCCTCCATACATTTTGTATTGAAATGTTTTGAAGCGGCAAGAAGATGCCTGCGCCGCGTCTTCACCTTACGCCTTTTCTGTGTAATTCAGGCCTTATACATTATATCTACAGCGCAACCCCCATGAACAGGCGGGAAGCCCTCACTAATCACGGGCTTCACCTCGTGAATATGTTGAGGGCTCTAACTAGGGTTTTATGTCGGAACCTACCTTACCTACCTATTGAAAAAAAAGTCGTACGTACGAGTGGATAGTTATACATTCTATTATTCATCTATTTGTATAGCGTAACCGAGCAACTACGATACTGGGTTACCTGCCTATCTCTCAATCCTATCCTATCCTACTTCCTACTTCCTACTTATATTATAAAGGCGAAAGTTTGTGAGTGAGTGAGTGAGTGAGTGAGTGAGTGAGTGAGTGTGTTTGTTACCTTATAACGCTGAAACCGCTGGATGGATTTGGATGAAATTTGGAATGTTGATAGCTGAGACATCAGAATAACATATAGGCTACATATTATCACGCTTTGGCGCTTAGGAGCAAAGCAAATACGCAAAGATTATCGTATAGTGGCCATTTGTATAAAAGTGAACGACAAAACCATTTACCATAGACCCTCTGTCATTACGAGCTATTTACTTTCCTAAATCCATCGAAAACTGAATAACGATGAATTTTGATCTACCAAAAAGTCCGAAATGTGCCGCAACTATGCATTACAATCGAACGATGGGCAACAATGAAGAAGTTGTTTTTAATTATTGCTGTCATCCGTCACTGTCACAAAAATGGTATCAAGAAAGCAATACAGCAGAAATCAACATTGTGTAATTATAAATAACAGGCAAAAAAATATTGTTTCAGTGATAGCTACTTACAAACTGAAAGAGCCAATAAGTAAATCCTCACTTTAAAAACTTTGCATCCAGAAGTGTTTATCAAAGATCTTTACAAAGTGGCGGTCCGACGACCGTCCTGAGATCTCTTGGCCAGACGAGATGGAATGTCTGTTCAGTGCATTGCTGATTGCTGGTTATTCAGGGAAGAATAAGGATGCACCAGACCTCGAAGAAAACTAAAGATACGATGTTCTGACCAAAAAAAGCCGCTGAGTGTACTGTGCAAGTATGAAAAACATTGTAGAGTCTTGAGCGACCAAAGGCGCATAAAATCAGCCAGTGATGGTGTAACATGAGCAACATGACCGCTTTATTTCCACTAAGTACCTATTGAGTACCTAGAAGGACTAGACAGGGACACTTTTACATAATATCATAGTCGCCTATTCATTGTTGACAACTCTGATAGGCTTTCCACATACTTCAGAAGTTCAGACTGACGAGAAGATTGGAGCATGTGAAAATCCCCGAACCGCCTGCCGAACCGTGGTGGTGTTGCCCGCATGAAAGATACCTATGTGAGGAATAGAGCCAGAAGAGGTGTTTCGTGCCAATCTTAAGCTGTACCGACAAGGTCGCATCGTCATAACTGTCCTGATGCTCCACAGTGCAGCTGATAGGATCTCCTGGAGGCGACCCCAGCGCACTCAAGTTAGCGCGTTTCTGGGACGGCAAAGTGTGACTATTTCAACACGGAAGAAGAATAAGACCGACGATTTAAAACCGGTGTTTCGGACTATGGTATCGTAGACGCTAAGAAGACGCGTTTGGTGTTTCAGAAGGGCAGCTCATAGAAAAAAATTACTGTTCAATGTGATAGACATAATATGGAGTAGTTTTTCTGATATTATGATCGTTGTCTTTGATATAGCATGATGCAAAATAAAATATAAAAAAAACTACACGAATGTTCATATAGTTTTCTCTGTTAAATAACTTCGTGCCTGTAATACGAGTAGGTAACGCTAACTAGCTCTGTTGGAGATCTTTTACAGTTTTATAGAATGCCAGTCAGATGTTGAGACCTGTGACGTACCTACTGCATCGAATGCTGAATGCTGATATATTCATTCACACAACTGTGCAAGCAAACGAGATGTACTTGGGTTTCAAACTACACATTAGGAGTCTCTAACATCGGGACAGGCAGTGTCCATATAGGCCACAAAGGCACGAAGACTTGAGGCGAGACCAACTAAACAGAGACAACCCAGACTGAAAGTTTGCAGAAAGCAGTAGCAGATTAGTGGACTCAAAATAATAAATAGAGTCGAAATATTCGAGTGTGTCTTGAAATGTAGGTAACCCATGTTCAATTAGTTAGATGCCGATAACAGTAGGTATCTGCATCTTTACTCCGTTGAGTTTGGAAGAAGCAGATAACAACGCATGGTCCACGGGAGCGAAGTCTGATAGCGCTGGGGGTCGGTTATAAGTACATTTAATACTACCTAGGTAGTAAAAAATGCTAGGTACAATTGCTAAATGACCACAAACTTTTATCCTTTTTCTTTTATCCACGTGAATGAAGTCGTGGGCACTAGCTATAAATTGCTAAGTATCTTTTCCCCTGACTGACTTCGATGGCGGGGGAAAAATAGAGCTGCAACTGTTAATGTTAGTCAGCGCGGACGAAGTCGCGGGCAAAAGCTAGTGTTAAATATTAATGAATCTCTAAAAAAAAAACAGTACCTAGAGACTTGTAGGTACCTACTCGTACCTACCTACCTATATTCAAGAAAGTTCTTAAATCTAGACTTACTACCTAGATTTAAAAAAAAAAATTAAATGCTCAACTGTCATAATTTCTAGCCCGCAACAGGGTACCAGCCGTATTCCCGGCAGGGCGAGCGGGCGGTGGCTATCGAATGCCCGATAAAGTTCGTGTCGTGATGTCTAGCTCGCGATAGGGTACCAGCCGTATTCCCGGCCCACAGTGGATCGAGTCCATAGAAGCGCGCGGACTTAGGACGCGTGGTTTAAAAAAACTTCTGAATTACAATCAAAAGTATGCCAATGAGTTTTAATTAACATTATATTTTAAAAGTACGTCTTGGTAATTTTGCGTCAAACTTATATTTACTAAGTTATTTGAGCTTATGAGATTTTTTTGTATGGGAGCGAAGACATTTTATAACATTACTCTTTTGCTTCAACTAGCTTCACTTTCTGGGTTTCAAAAATGGAGTAGGTATATTATTTACTACATTTCACCCAAATAAACTACACACCGCAAGGGACCGCATTCGGGAGTAATTCAATATTTTGTGTTTTTTTGTTATTTTATTAACATTTAATACAGTTTTTTAAACTTTTAAGTGTCTAATTTCCCACCATAAATTGTTTGATTATAAAATCCTGCTTTTGTGCTACGATTTTCATCAGATAGAAAAGCTGGTTGAAAGTTAAATACGAATTATGTCAGGCTATAAAAATACTTCTGAATTCCAAACAAAAGTATGCCAATGAGATCTAGTCAACATTCTATTTTAAAAGTACTTTTAAAATAGAATGTTAATTAGAACTTATTGGCATACTTTTGATTGTAATTCAGAAGTTTTTTTAAACCACGTGTCCTAAGTCCGCGCGCTTCTATGGGCTCGTTCCACTGTGCGGCCGGGCGAGCGGGCGGTGGCTATCGAATGCCCGATATAGTTCGTAATGTCTAGCTCGCGACTGGGTAGGTCACTACCAGCCGTATTCTCGGCAGGGCCGGGCGAGCGGGCGGTGGCTAACGAATGCCCGATATAGGCCGATACATCCATATTCAGGACACGTCGACTCCACCAACCGCACAATTCTTTTCTATTAGAGACCATCAATAAAAAGCAAAACAAAAATTTCAGGCCTAAGTAGGTACGGTCGGCCACAATCTCAGATACCCCATGGCAGCTCTTATCGCGCGCGGCATAAGGGCGCCAATCGAACAAAAAGGGGTATCTGAGACTGGCCGACTGTACCTACTTAACTACCTACCGGAATTTTTTTGCCAATACGCCTGCAGTACACTGATGGGTGATTATTCAACGAAATGCTGGTGATCAGGGGGGTTACCCTTGACGCTATTGCGATCAAATTGAAAAAGTTTTAAAATTAATTTCTCTTTGAATTCGCATAGTAATGCTATGATTTTAAATACTTTGTAATGTTTATTCAAAGGTAAGGCTGTTTTATCCAATAAAAACACAAAATGCGTCTTAATTTGTAAAATATTAAATTTTGTAAATTGCGCCATATTGCGGCCGTATTGGAAAAATGCGTCAAGGGTAGAGGGGCTGCACTGCACACAACTGTCCAATTTCTCAATCAATCTCAATCTCAATGTCTCAATCCATTTTTTTTGCCATTATGTAATTATTATTATCAGAATGAGTGTTTGATTTGATAAGGTACGTAAGTAAGGTCTGTAAGTAGCAGTGTAGTTACGGGCAAAACTTGGCTATTGACGGTAATACAAATACTTAGATAGATACAAATTCGTAGATAGGAGAAAATATTTGCAGTGTCTGCCTTGTGTTAGTTATTCTGAGTAGATACCTATTGCCAAAGAGTTGGTTGAGAAAATGGTTCACCACCGACCAAGTGAAGTTTACCTACCTCTAAACTTTACTACGTACCTACTACTAATACTTAGCCGATTGAAATGGCATTACTAGGACAAGGAAACTCTATCCTTTCATAAAACTTCGTTAGTTACCCACTGGACTGGCTGATAGACGGATATAATGCAAATAACTCTGGCCATGGCGGGGAAAAGTGGGGGCATCTGTTCGGATCAACAAACAAATTGTTTGCGACGGCATCGAGGTAGAGTCAAATCGCGCGAGACTTAGTTACAAGACCATTACCCACTGATGAGGGAATCGCCTACGTATCATTTAACCGAGGACACTGGGTAATTCCCATCGACCCTCGGGCCCCGGTGCCCGTTTCCTCTGCAGTTAACATCTACAAAAAGTCCCTTGTCAAGTAAATCGCTGGATTACCAGGCGCCGCGTCTCGCGTGTGTTTGCGCCGGACGGACGTTGGCGCTAAGATAAAAGATTATTCCGCTCCTAGCCTCCTACATAGGTACTCACCTATATTTTTACCCGACTACGCGAAGCAAAAAGGAGGGTTATGATTTTAGCAGCGTATGTATGTATGTATGTATGTATGTATGTATGTATGTATGTATGTATGTATGTATGTATGTATGTATGTATGTATGTCGATACCTTGGGGTAGAAAGGTCGTAAAAGCCATTTTTGGCCAAAATGACTTAACAATGCAGTTTTGTTCAGTTTTTTTTTCTCTATCGAGTGGTATAGACAATGTATCGATATTCGCAAAAAAGTGGCTTTTACTACCCCGAAAAATTTTAGATAATCCTGTAAATTTTGACGTATGTTACAGGTTTGATCATACTTTTGAATTCGTTTTGGTGTATTAGCTTATTTGTTTTTGTTTGTTAGGTCGTAAAAGGACACGTTGTTAATAGTTTGCATTTACACCCTTTTTTGTAAGTTTAATAAATGTAATTTGGCTTTTACACCCTTGAAATCTTTGAAATGAAAATAAAACTAGGAATTACGCCCCTTGCACATGTAATAAATGAACGGAGGCATAGTTTTACATCCAAGAACATCGATATTATGCAGCTTCATCAGGCACAGAATAGTAAATACTCACTCATAGGTAGATTCGAGTGACATGGGTGTTAGCTTGTTTGTTCGTCTCACTTTTTTCTGCAATCAAGCCATTGAAATTTAGCTCTTGTGCCATACAAATAATGACTTTAATGCAATGATTAATTATTATTTTTCGAGGTAATAGTAAACCAACGTAACTTGAGTTATTATTTAGATTTTTATTGTTGTTTTAATAACCCATTGATCAAGGAGAGGTGGCTTTTACGCCCTATGAATGAAATATTTTAACATAATTAATGCTATTCGTGGCTTTTACGACTCAACGCTTGTAAGTTTTACCTTTATAACAGGAATTGATGATGATGATGAAGTTGTAACAATTCATGTTGTTTAAAATATTGAAAATAGGTGTTAATTATCTTTTCAAATCAAATCAAATCAAATCAAATATACTTTATCATACAAACAGTTATGAAACTAATTAAATTATTACATGCAACTTACAAACTATGGAATTAAGATTGTGGGTGTGTCGAAAAAGTTTCGTTCGATTGCCTGTGATCTCCACACTTTTTGTTGAGATTACGTGATTAATCTACCTAAACTAGATTGGAATCGAGTTGTAAAGGACTTAGGCTGCAAGTCCTTTACCATATTGTTTATTTTAAAAAGATTTTGATTCGGTGCGTAGTTATTTTTGTAAAACAGTTTTTTTTATTAACACAATATTGTCCCTATTCAGGGATTTATTTTTTTATTACGAAAAATTATATTTGTGTTTAAAAAAAAAAACATTGTTACCTATTTGTTTCAAAAAGAAGAATAGCAACTGTGCGGATTTTTTTATGACCCTTTAGTAATTATTATGGGTTTCGAGCAATGATATTATTATTATAAAATACAGTAGACCAACCCAGCCAAGTAAAATAAAAAAAGTAAATGTTGCTATTAATACCAGCAGCGATGGCGAATTCAATACTTCTAAGATTACCGTACTCCTCGATCAAACACTTCATTCTTTGGAGACAATTTGGGTGACCTCATACCGCAGAATAGCCCATTGAAGAAAACTAAAGAGATCAAAGTAAAATGACCATTATTGCTGTCGAAGTTATAAAACACCCATATACCTTGTGACAATGCACGCCAGTAAAGCTAAATCTGAGCCACAACTGCTAGCCACCTGCTTATTTCCGCGCCACCGAGCCTGCAGCCCCAGTCTCTGCGCCACCCGCTGAAATGTCTCGAGGACCTCGACTCTGAACCTGGTAGTTTCCGTGCCGCCGAGCCTTCAGCCTTAGTCTCTGCGCTAGCGCCATCCGCTGAAAGATCTAACCTGGACCTCGACTGTCAACCTGGTAGTTCTCCACCAAGCCTGCAGCCTCAGTGTCTGTGCCACCCACTGAAACGAACGTCTTACCTGGGGCCTTAGCCTGTATTACGTAATTACGATTTGTTAATGCTGTCGGTCCTCTTAATGTTTTTGTAGTACAGCAAAGAATATTCTGATTCAAATCCGAGAAATTAGTTCTCTGGTTGTAGGAGAAAATAGAGGAAACCCCGGTTTTGTCCTTCTGCTGGGACGTGTGGGACGCCATCGAAACGCCATTGCATTACAGGCTAAGACCCCTGGATTTCGACTGCCTACTTGGTAGTTCTCGCGCCACCAAGCCTGCAGCCTCAGTGTCTTTGCCACCCACTGAAACGTCTTACCTGGACCTCGACTGCCAACTTGGTACTTCTCGCGCCACCAAGCCTGCAGCCTCAGTGTCTGTGCCAGCGCCATCCACTAAAAGGTCTTACCTGGACCTCTAATGCCAACCTGGTAGTTCCCGCGCCACCAAGCCTACAGCCTCAGTCTCTGCGCCACCAACTGAAATGTCTTACCTGGACCTCGACTGCCAACCTGGTTGTTCCCGCGCCACCGAGCCTTGTATAAACTACTTTCTCAAGCAATCCAAAAGCTTGGAAACGATACTAATACAATATTTCCCGGACATAATTATATGCCCATTAATTCCATGCATGCCATCATTCAATGGGAAGTTCAAAAACTTACAGTTTGGAGCCCTTTATAATGTTATCTTTTTGTGTTGATTTCTTTCTTTTTAAATTACCTAATGCTTATAATCTTTATTATTGAAAGGTTGAAAGGAAACTAATCAACAGAATTAAGGAGAACATTTTATCTCCTTAATTCTGTTGATTAGTTTCCTTTTTTTTTAAAAGCAATAGTCATTATCACTGAATTTTTGTTTTACTTAGTCTTTTAGAGATAGAGAAACTACAGTGTAAAAGATAATTTTCTTCTTTAACAGCTTGTGGTATTGTGTAGCTGTTGGTTCACTCATTTATTTCATTTTTATTCAATATTACCTAGATAGGCAATAACGGTAGGTAGGCAGAAAGTAAAAACTTTCACACACAAAATTACACGCCCTCACACACCCTCACAAACTTTTGCATTTAACATTTTGCCTGTATAAATTAAGTTTAAATTTTATTTTCCTTTTAGAGAGTTGTCTATCGCCAGAAAAATACTATTCCAAGGAATCATTTGAAAGTTAAACGAATTCAGTATGAGTTATTGGTCAAATACACCATCTGGCTATTGAAAATCGAATTATAATGGGTTTTACAACTGTTGTTGTCGATACATTACAGTAGTTACATCACACAAAAAAATGCAGTTGTAAGCGTTAAGACCTTTTATTTTGACAGTATTGGTTTATACGCCAAAATAAAAAATATGTGTTGGTTGTTACACCCCAAAGCACTGCTTCGTAGAGAGGTGTAAAAGCAACTTGATACAAAATTGTGGGGCGTAAATCCACCCTAACTTCTAAACCAAAGGATTTTACATAAATTTTCATATCCCTACATAAAATATAAACAAACACAAGCTTTTCTCAATATTCCGGATCAATATGACTTTAAAAATGGAAAAGTTATGATTTTTTTTATTTTTTTATTTTAGTTTTTTGCTCGTCCTGTAAAGTTGCTATTTTGGCTTTTACGACCTTTCTACCCAAAGGTATCGATGTATGTATGTGGGTATGTATGTTTGTGTGTTCATCTGTTCCCTCGCAGAGCCTAAACTACTTAGCCGATTTCAACAAATGAGGTGTCGTTGGATTCGTCTTAATCACCCAGGTAACATAGGATAGTTTAATTTTGAAAAAAACCAAGATGGCGGCTGTGCTGCGCCCTAAAGTGGTGGACCTAAAAATAAAAATTATCGGACACAATCGTCATGGGTATCAAATGAAAGGGCTTTAAAAGACCTTTTCAAAAATGTATAACACATGTAGCGTCAACATAACAAATATAGAACAAATATTCCAAAATGTGTTTTTTTGCCTTTCTTGGTTCTATTCTGGGTGATCGTCCAAAATTACTTATTAAAAAGCTCAAAAAAAAATAGAAGTTAAAAACTAAAACCCGACTACTAAAAGGCTTAAAACAAGACCTGTTTATCCTTAAAATAGACTCATAGATAATTAATCGTAGTCGGAGGACACCACATTCGCATTTGATAAACCGATGGCCTCCGACTACGATTAATTATCTATGAGTCTATTTTAAGGATAAACAGGTCTTGTTTTAAGCCTTTTAGTAGTCGGGTTTTAGTTTTTAACTTCTTTATCCTTGTGGATAAAAAAAGGTTTCCGGTTTTTGTTCGTATTTTTTAAGTGGGTAGGTACCTACCTTCTTTTACTCAGATCTACTCTGGCGGTTGAGTTCTGACGAAGTTTTTGAAGTATTTTTTCGGGAAAGGAAAAGCTACTTTCTAAAAATATCTTGTAGTAGGAAAAATCGCGCGCCTACTTACACAATTCTAAAATACCTACTGCCATGAAACTTTTCTAATCATCACCGAATTTTAATTATTTCAGGTAAAAATGACTGCGAAATTAAACTTAAATTATTAGCTTTTCAGAGACAGAAATTCATCTAGGTAGGTACCTACGTGTATCACTAACCTAGATTTGTCAGACTTGCCGAGGTTTTTCTTCACTGCCGAAATGGTCTTGCTCTGCGAAGTAGGTACAGTCGGCCACAGTCTCAGATACCCCTTTTTGTTGGATTGGCGCCCTTATGCCGAGCGCGATAAGAGCTGCCATGGGGTATCTGAGATTGTGGCCGACCGTACCTGTCTGTCCCCTGAATCCCCTACAACAACTTGGGACCGCATGAATGCATTCTTGCATCTGCTTACCTTAGTATTTTTTCGGGACCATGGGTGCGAGAATACCATTTCCCCCATTGACTCATTACATTAGAGAAAAATAATCCTAGCAAGTTCTAAACCTGGTAGTATAAGCCGTGCCAATAGAGAAACGATATGAAAATGGCGGCGGGTACCTATGGTGAGGTCTGAAAAAGAGGTTACGAATATACGATTTCGGTTCATACCTAAAACTTTCTTACATTTTTGGTTAGGAAATATTGTTTTACGATGCTTTCTTTATTGATTAGGTAATTGTTCTACGTTGGGTTTGTGATTAAACAACAATCTTTATGAAAATAAGATCAAAAATATTAAATAAATAATGCAAACCTCAACAAATAAGAACACTTAACGTAAACTACAATATTGAAATAACTCGACAAACATTAAAAAATCAATAAGATGCGAACGTATTTTGGCGTGTCTTATTAGCCAAGCGTAGGTGACTAATCAGGACTGCCTAAAATGACTTTGCTAACGTTACGTGTGAGTATAGACGGAGATATGATTAAAGCGAGAGGGCGCGAGTGTCCGCCATTTATGTATCGTTTCTTTAATGGCACGGGTTGTAGACAGACAGCAAGCGATCGTTTGCGATAATAAAGGCTTGCTATACAGTATAGAAGGTACAGTCGGCCACACGCTAGGTTACCCCATTTTGTTCGATTGGCACCCTTATGCCGCGCGCAGTAAGATCTGCCATGGGGTATCTGTGACTGTGGCTGACCGTACCACCCGGCGAAGTACCTACCACCCATCTTGGCCTGGGAGGATTTTATTTAATCAAAGTTAGCAACCGGCAACCTCACTAAGTTTACAAAGCTAAACTTTGACCTTCAAAAGCCCCTGAGGTACCTCCTACCTACATAACCCGTAAACACAATTTTCTACGTGAGGATGTGATTGTGAAATTGTTGTATTTTCATTAATGTGTCGCAATGTGCGCGCTTTCTGCATGCGACAGGCCATATTTTAAAGCAGTCTTTTATTAACTGTTTCATTTACGAAACAAATTGTTCTGTAGGTAGGTATTCATGCAGACTCCGTAGGTTTACGTAGGTATTTCACAAGATTAGAAAAAAAAATCTGATCAATAGCCAAGAGTGTAGAGCACCTATAAGGTCAAGAAAAAGGGACATTTCAAGAATCAGCTACGACTTTTAAATCGGTTTAGTTAGAACCGTCTGTCGAGGCTGCAACCATTTTTCTTGAGAAAATACTTAGTTGTCCGCTCGCTAAGTGTGACTAAGGGAATGTCGCCTTCGAGATCTGAGAAGAAAACATTAATAACAAGTCGAATTCAAGTTTCCCGAGAATTGACCCCCGTTCTCAGTAGAGAGACAGTAGAGAGAACTAAAATTGCATTTTAGCAAATAAACGAGCGTGAAAATCAGAACGTGAAGTTTCAGTTTTTAATTCAAATTCAAGTCAAGTCGAATACTGCCTCAAAAAATAGATATACCTAGGTAGCCGATAATAAAACAAATCTTATTTTTTACATTATCTTTTATTCATTCTTTTATGTAATTGTCAGGGATGTACAACTAAATAATCACAGTTGAAACGAAACATAACTACCTACAATACAAATATTTACTTTAAAAATGTCTTGAGTAAACGTAAAATTAACGCGGACCAAAGCTACGTTTACACTGGAGGCGTTATCTCGCGTGAATGAAATCATTTCATTCTCTCTATCGCACTAAATTAATAAGCTAGAGTGGGAAGGAAGAAAGGAGTGACGTCACGGAATTGCGCTCCTGTGGAAACGTAGCTAGTTCTCGCTTGTGTCGCAGTTCTTTTGTACTGGGCGTGTGTGCTCTGTCTGTGTTCTACGACTCACTACCTATGGATCAGTAGACCAGGCGCTCACTCCGACCACTCTAGATCGAACGCTACATGCAAGTAGGTACCGCAACCTTCGGCGGTTGCGCCTGGACTACAAATCGACTTAACAATGTTTTAGAAGGAGAAAACTGCACTTTATTACAACATAAACGTGAAATCCATTCAGTTAGACAGTTATCTTATTTTAGTTTTAGATGTAACGTTATGTTTATTGAATTAC
Organism: Zelleria hepariella; assembly: GCA_949319315.1. Taxonomy (NCBI): domain Eukaryota; kingdom Metazoa; phylum Arthropoda; class Insecta; order Lepidoptera; family Yponomeutidae; genus Zelleria; species Zelleria hepariella. The sequence continues at coordinate 9,170,441 of OX439383.1, read as the reverse complement.
TGTGGAGTATAATACAATCCGCAAAATTCCAGCTCATTTCGCTGACTATTTTAGTTATGTATAACTTGCGGGATTTTCAGTTAGACTTTAATATACATGAGCAAATTGCTCCAACATCCACTTCGTTATTCTAAAAATAACACAGTCAAGTACAGAACGCGAATATGCGACGAACATTGTTTGAAATAATATCACGAAAAGTGATTGAAGTAGAGCTCTTTACAAAGAGACAGGACAATGCGCACAGACAGTGGAGCACTGCTTCTTTGTGCATGCTCGTAAATTAACTTTCAGTTTATAAAAAAGTTCAAAACACTTTATAAAATTGTATAAGTAAGAGTGTAATACAAAATCGGACCAAGTAGGCTTTACCGTAATTCGTTTATATGTATGATACTGGCAGTGTAACGATTCAATTAAAATAAAATTCACAAAAGTGATGTTACAAACTTGTTCTAACTATTAATGTCTACTTATACGAATAATAATTAACAAGAATTGCTTTAATATTGATGTAGGAGTTGAATATTTGTCTCAAGTGCAAACTAGTGGGGTGACATTATGTTAGGGTAGGTATATTATTATATCCAAGTTTACAATTAAATAACCGAACTACAAAATCTTAGGCTTTCAAACGCATAATAAAATCAGTCATTTTAACGCAATTAAGTATTATTCTAAAATGTACACTGATCATTACCCAATCCCGGGAGAGACAGCTCGTGAAACTTTCCTATTACATTTAACTATAAATTCTTATAATTTAATCTTTAAATTAGTGACTCCTAATTTAAGTTTCCCAAGCCGTCTCACCCGTAGATTGCTGATAGTATTCTAGCACAACACTCTTAATAAATTATTGATATTTCCCTAAGTGCGACTATTTTTATTTTAGTACACGAATAAATAAAGTGCAAACACTTACTCTACAGTCATTAGCGCATCGTGTAGGATGCTATTAAATTGGCACAGTCCCATTCATATCCGCGCCGTGCCTCGTTCAGTCGACTCGACCGGGCATCGCACTCGCCCTTGCACTCGCTCGTCCGTACTCGCATACCATCACGCAAACTAAATACACCAAACGACCCACGACTATCTTGTACATAAGTACACCTCCTTCCCATACTGCACGTAGATTAACAGTTAGTCGAAGAAAATTTCAGAGAGGAACACCTGTTACTGTACATTTACCTTAGAGCTGTAGGTAGTTAAACTTTTATATTTCGCTAATCAATTACTTTCCGCTAGTAATATGTACAGTACATTTGGAAATTTAAATCTGAGCATTGTAAACTCGTCGTCGTCTTTCGTTAACGTCGGTAGTTCTTACTAACTAGTGATTGGTGCGGGAGGGCCACTATGTATGTGATATCACGTAAAGCTGTGGACTTACAAAATACTCGTATAAATTATTCACATTTATAGCACACTATCTACAAACACCCACGAATCAGATCCACGTCTGGCCCTTCTGCACAAATCCGCTTATCGCTAACCTAACTTCCAATAAAATACTGACTCATAATAATGGCTAACTTGAATAAAAACTTATATATCAAATATTTGGTGAAGTTACAAGTTAAACTTTATAAAAAGTACGTAATTAAATACCTTAAACATATTACTTAAAAGTTAAGATTATAAATAAAACGTCTTTTCCTTTCGTATAAAATCGATGAGAACAACTAATAAGTCTGCGAGACGAAGTCACATAAGTATTATTAAATATGGAACTCGATTCAATTATACTTACCTTACGCATATTGATCGGAGTCCTGTCTCGGTAATGTTCTATTTACAAATGAGAGTGTGCGGCCGCTGGGAGTGGCTGCGGAGGACAGTGGAGGAGAATTGACTAAGGATGCGGCGGTGGCCGGTGGCCGGTGGCCGGTGGCCGGTGGCGCCTACAGCTGTTCGTCGTCCTGCGGCCCGTACATGTCGGCAAGCTTGTCGAAGCGCGGGCCCCACGCGCCCAGGTAGTCGTATTCGTGCGTGTCGTCGTCAGTACCTGTCCGACAGACGAAACAGTCCGTTAATCATAGACATAGGCCCGGTTTCTGAATTGAGAATTTTACTAAGTAAATACTTAACTATCGTTCTGTCACGTTCTTTTGTGAGAAATCCGCAGAGGCAGAACGATATTCAAGTACTTGCTTAGCGAATTTCTCAAATCAGAAACCGGCAGTAAGCCTGCCCAACAAACAAAAAGTAGACCGTTAATCACAGACTAAATAAATATATCTATTATGAACCCTTTTTGGTAGTATTTAATATTTCTATTTTGATGTTTGTTTTTAGTTTACATCAAGAAGTCAATAATAGTTATTTGTTATGCAAGAATGCAAAATTATTGTTTGCGGCGAGTGCTTGTATTGAATACCGAGCTAGCGAAGGTTTCTAAAATTGAGCCACGAGCGTAGCGAGTGGTTCAAAAAAAGAAACCTGAGCGTAGCGAGGTATTCAGAAGCACGAAACGCAAATAATATTGCATTCGTGCGAAACACAAAACTTTTCATCTCACAGAAGCGAGGAAATGATTTTACTCAAAAAAGCTCGTAATGTGGTCATTAATTCGACAACCTTCTTTGAGCAAAGGAGGACTTGCGGGCTACTTTGATTAGGCGCCAGAAAAGTTGTATGGAATTTCATTAATGTCGTGTTTTGCGGCCAGAAAAACTGTATGAAAATCCATTAATGTCGAGTTTTGTTTCAAAAATAGAACTCAAAAGTCTGGCACAAAAAGTACCTATGTATTTAGAATTTGGCTGTTTGGGTGCTGGCAGTCTACAAATTGCATAGAAAAAAAAAGCGCGGCCATATTGTTTTCGCCGCTTCGCGCGTTGTTCGAAGTGATTTTTTCTGTGCGTGCTGTTTTTGTTGTAAATAAAAGTGAACTCTTCAAGCAACGAATCCTCCGATTCAATGTGTTTAACAATGCCGAACATAAAAAGGAAGCGAAATAACATATTTAAAGGTACCTATTGCCACCGAAGTCAAAGGAAAAATACAAGTTTATCTACGAAAACTTTGCGGAATGGAAAATCAACAGAAATTAAACTAAGACAAAAGGTAAGCTGGTTCTATTTAAATTACTCGCATTGTTTGAGTAAAGCACTATACAAGCCTTGGTCTGCAATGAGTGCGCTTCTGGCCACGCTATGATGGCCTCGAGCTTAGCTTAGCTACGCTCTCGGCCCTCAAGCTTGGTCATCATTGCAGCCCTTGCTGTCCGCGCTATAAAGGCCTCGACCTTCGGTCTCGGCCTTCATTCCAGCTTGTCCATCAAGGGCTGCAATGCTGACCGCGCTGTGAAGGCCTTGAGCTGCGCTACGCTGCGCTCTGTCGGCCATCAAAAGCGAGCCAGAAACGCACCCATTAAAGACCACGGCAGTAATGTACTATTGTTAGCCAAGCGTGACAAACAATAGACATAGGTAGTTAGGTACCTACCATAGAGGTTAGTAAAATGAGTTTCCTTCTTTTTTGCTTCTTCACAAATGAGTATGTGGCGTTGCCTAGCAACGGGTTGTTGATTACAAATCGTGTCTTCTTGAAGAGTCATAAAATCAACAACCCGTTGCTAGGCAATGCTACAAGTTGAAGGAGTTCCTTATATTTTTTTTATTAGGGCGTCGAGTTCAAATTTCGAAGCGCACAAAAATACAAAGCGGTTTAAAAAAGGATCTTCTACGATCGCATGTTTAAAGTAACAGCGTACTTTCCGAGCGTGGGAGATGAAAATAATATTTTCCCACCCCTTATGTTCAGTGCTAAATGTCAATAATATCCATTCATCCAGTCGATCTCATCGCGACCATCACTTGAGAGTGGTGAAATGCAAATCTCTATTAGGTTTCTCCTATCGCTATGGTTCAGCGGAGCTTTGTTCATGCTATCCAGGTGCTATGCGACTATCTAACGTCTACTGGGACCAGCTAGGGGAGCACAATGTCACGATAAAAGTTTTATCCCATTATCGTAGGGAAGCACAACTTCAATATAAAAGTTTTATCCCACTATCGTGTAGCGGCATCTCGCTTCACGCGGTGAAATAAAGCAAGATGGCGATAGCCGATAATGGGATAAAACTTTTACCGTGACATTGTGCTACCCTAGCTGGGGTCCTGCTGCCTACTGCGTTCGTAGCCATGAGACATTCTCCTTCAGATCGACACATCACCTTCACTGATAAAAATAAAAGTCCAGTTGGCGCGCGTCGGGACTCCCACTTGCTTATCTAACGTCACAACTCACAACCTATGCAATGGGGCGGAGTGGCGGAAACCTAACCATCGTGTACCCAAGCTAAAATGATTAAAGTGGCAGCTTTCTTCAAGATCAAAGGAGTGCAGAGTCTGTACGTCTGCTAACTCGTCTAGTACCCGCTTTTAAGTATTTATTTTGTACTCGATCTTTCTGTGCTTGATCTGCCCTCTACTTATCCCGTCTCATAATTAGTTAAATATAGGCTAAACATAAATTATAATCTGCTTAACCACACTACTCTAGGGAACTCTCTTTGCGAGCGGGGCAAATTTGCAGAAGGCTAATGGGTAAACAAAGCACTTTTCAGACGAAAGGTCACGTGTCTGGAGGGTCACCCCAGACATAACAATGAAGGAAACTTTTATGAATGTCCCGAGTTGATGCGACGTTAATTAATTTCTTAATTGCGGACCCCGCGATTCACAGCCACAGCTCGAGGACAAATATACCTGTTTTTGTCACGTCTTCGGCGAATCGTTTTAATTAGATATTAGTGGCCACTGAAACTTTGTTCCTCTGGGAAATAATACTGTAAATCTGTCCCGTGCCGTGAGCAATCTGTGATTTAGTTTTTGCACGGCGAATACTTATGTTTTCATATCGCGCCAAAATTATGTAGGTGCGGCACGTAGTCTCGGGTAAAGGGGTTTTTATACAGGTTTTATTACACACTTTTGAGTGCGAGTTGCGGCGGGTGCTGGCGCCCTTATTAGCTTCACAAACAGATTATCCAGATAAAGTAGAACTCAGCGTTCGCAAACAATTCCCCACAGATACGCAGAGGCGCTAATCCGCCCAAATGTCAATCAACGTGATGAATGCTCGATATTCCCAGTGCTTAAACTGCCGCTCGGTATAATTGGCAAGCGAAATAAATTATTTGCTTCTCCATCTAGTTCGATTGTGCACACACTAGACTCGACTGGAAGGATATAAAACTTACCACATAAGACCGCGAGATATAAGAGTATTTTACCGTATTTTCTCATCATCATTATATTTAAGAGTTATCCTCTTGTCGGTGCAGCATTCTCCATGCACTTCGATCACAGGCCAGTTCCTTTGCAGCCTGGTACGTCACGACATCCATCTTCTCTATTTTCTATGAGCTTTAAATAATGCAATGTTTGGAATGACTGGAATTAATGCAATGACTGGAATTCCTTTTGAGCAAGTGAACTGAGCGATCCAGGATTTGAGCGTTTCCAAGATTTCCACAGTTCTTTAACGATTGCGAATCTTCTCACCTTAAAAATATAGAAGACCATGCAGCACAACATGGACTAGAAAACCGATCAACTGAAGTATAATGAAACCACTAAAGTCGAGGGCATCGTGAGATGGCCACTGACAGAAATAAATGGAGAAGATTCGACGATTTCCAAAACATGATCACAATTTTCAGACACGAAGGAGCGACTTCAAAGTGAGATGTTAAGTACCCTAAGTTTTCTATACAAATATTTACCTGAGGCCAGTGAAGACAGCGAGCCGGCAGTGCTGCCGCCGCCCTCGTAAGCGTAGTTGCGCAGATCGTCAAAGGGCGGCGCGTTGGGATCGCCGTCGGCGCGCCGCTTGTGCTCCTCGATGAAGTGGCCCACGTTAGTCTCGCCCGGCAACGGCACGCCCACGGGGGGGCCGCCCACGCCCATGGGGCCCACGCTGAGGCCCACGCCCATTAGCGGGTCTGAGGGACAGATGGGACGATTAGTTTTTACGACATGCTTGTGGCTTCTTGAGCTCTGCTGCAGAGGGATGTCACGACAAACAGTTTTATCCCAATAGCGGCATCTTGCTTTATTTCACTGGGTAAAGCGAGATACCGCTACCCGATAGCGGGATAAAAACGTTGTCGATGCGGGGGCAGGTTTCTTTTAATAACTGCGCAGATGAGAGATTTGTCCGCGCGCTTTTTTGTCCGTCAAAATACTGCATCGAATATCTCACTCAAGGGGCTAAAAGTAACGCTAGTGCCTATACTGTATCCAAAAATAAAAGTCTTATTGTGTAAACAAACCACTAACCGGAAGAAAATACGCATTCTCTGTGAATCACACACAATAGCTAGAAGATCATTATTGTAGCATCTATCTGGATAATCACATGCAATACCATTATTTTTGTAATAATACGTCCATTTCATCGTAAACTTACAAGTGACATTTCCATAAGTCTTCCATAAGTCGCCAAAAGGTACCAAACATTGTTTGCTAATGTGCTTTGTCTAAAACAATGTCCCAGGCACTGCAGCGCCGAGTGGTCTCGTCACTCATCACAGCACTATAGTAGTCTATGGTTACCCATTCCGCCATATTTGTTTGCACAATAAGACTTTTATTTTTGGATACAGTACAATTAAAAGTATACATGGGAAGAAATACTTTGAATTGTCATCATTTTTTACTCTTGCCACCTTGGCCCCTACCTTTAAGTTGGCAGTCTACTGATCAATACAAACAACTTGTGTTGCGATGGTGGCGAAAAAAATGGAGCAAAAAAAATATCAGCTGCTTCATACATTTGGCGCAGTACTGAGTCGACCTTTTGTATGGAACAGCTGATATTTTTTTCGCTCTCTTTTTTTCGCCACCTAGTTCAAGTTGTTTGTATTGATCAGTAGACTGCCTACTTAAAGTTCCGCTATCGACTTAGAGTGCACCCTGTAGACTATCTATTTGCCCACAAAGGCGTCTACGCTTGTCGCTTGTATTCTCTAATCGGCCAGTACTCTTACGGAGGTTACCTCGTTAAAGAACCTCGTCTGCGTAGACCTTCATAGTAAGGTTATTTCATTAGAAAGGTTAAAGATTCATAGCTCAGGCAAGATAATAATGGACACGACTGTGTGTTTGTACATACACCGTCCAATTATAAAAACCCCCGACCGAACATATCCAAGAATTTGCTCGCTGGTTCAAGCTAATAACAACAAGGGAACGTTGAAGACCTCGATTCCAATTAACAAAGATGGTCAGTCTAGATTTAAAATAAACTAAGAAAAAATTTATGTCTACATATTTTACGTAACGTTTATGTCTTTCTTACAAAAGTGATAAAATTATAGGATTGATTAACTGAGATCTTCCATGTACGTAGTTCTCCTGGTGCTAATGCGGTCTGTGTGAATTATGGTTCGATTTTATCGAGGTCTAAAACAAAGCTCAAGTTAAGTGTTCTTTGACCTTGGGTAAATTAAAGTGGAGTGGAGGCTGGATACCTAAACTAATATTATACAGCAGGCGCACGGCGAAAGTATGTTTGTAGTTATTCTTACACGTCACATCCCTAGTAAAATACTTATTACACGCGAGCGAAGCCGTAGGAAAATACTAATAGGCAATAACTTAGTGGCGAGACATATTATTATCTTAGTGGCATCGATGACATGAATACAATTTGTAAGATAACAAGCCGAGTCTAGCAAAGTGACCTACGAGCATACTGTTAAGTGAGCTACGAAACGCCTACGTCGTAGACCGTGTTACGAAGTCAGGAAAACGACGTAGCAAACTGCGTAGAGAGATAGAGAGCCAACTCATACATTTGTTGCAAAGAAAAGCAATTTTATTCTAAAGTTTAAAGTCTAAAACTGCTTGTAAAGTTTAGAGTTGAGCGTTTTCATTAGGCGCTTGTCAACGAGAGCGTACTCCGAGAGGGCACCAAGTTATGGGATGGAACGGGGCCATTTTTGCACCGCACCGTTTAGCACCGGGCTAATAGAAAATGAAATTACACGCAAGAGCTCACTGTATCTTGCTTGATGACACGAGCTGCAATAAATTTGCTAGGTCATCAGCGAGACTCTCTCATTAGGGCGGAAATCCTCCGCTATATTCCCACCAGGTCTTATAAAAACATGCCGCATTTACCTAGAGGGTTTTCCGCCAGTAATACAATGTATCATCCGTGCCCAGCTCGTTGTCAATAAAAATAAATTGAATTATCTACTCAGCGGTACAATACAAATTGTTCCGAGGATTATAATTTCGTTCGATAGCTTAATCTAGATCAGGGTCTAATCGAATTTTTGAGGAACACTAAATAATGAATTCCAAAGAGGACTAATCTCAAGCCCTGGGGGTTCCAAATGGTTTTTAGTTACATTATTAGTTGGTTGTACTTTTAATTTAACGTTATTGCCAAGGATGCCTACCTAGTTACTTAACTTCGCATGTAAATCTGAGTAATGTTTTACACAACTATGCTACGTGACATCGTAACCTACGATGCTACGCCGCCGCTGTAGCAATTTCTACGATGTTGCTACGTAGGATGTAAACGAAAACGGAGGCATCTTATTAAGCGTAATATCCTTATTCACAAATCTGAAGTTCCTGCCAAAACTTGGGCCAATTTACAGAACAATGATTACGGCCACGGCGGGTAATGTGAAAATAATTACCTACAGGGAATAATACATTGTTTCAATAATAATTGTTAAGAATAATTGAACCGGCGGCCTTTCAGAGAATCTTATTAATTCACGAACTGCTTCACCCAAACTTTACTGTGATTGTGATTGGATGGCCAAGTAACAGAATATGGAATAATATTAGGCGAAACAGAATAATAAATGGTAACACTGTAGCCGCGCTCGGAATTGTTTTAAAACTCTTATGTCTGTAGCCGCTGTAACCGAATGCAGTTCTGATAATTTCAAGCTCTGTATCCGCAAACGCTACAACCAACACCTGGCAGACTGCAAAGTAGCTACCATAGCAGCTACTGCAAAGTGTCTATGGAATCGATCCTTTATGAGGATTGGTACCTTGCCGATTGTCCATATAATTTTGTTGAAAATTCGGGCGAATAACTTTGATTTCAATCGTTTTTCCAGATAAGGGTTATGAAATACCGCCAACAAAGCTGGAAACCACAGTCATATTGTCCTCATTATAATGATTTTTTTCCTCAAGGAACTATGCCTGGGAAATCAACGGTTTCCGAGATAAAGAGGATCAGAGACGGACTTTAAAATAAATCGGCACCTCGAGCGTAAGTAGCATAAGTTTATGCCAACGCTTGCGCAATATGAATTCTTTGCGTTACACACCATTGCGTGGTAAAATATTTTACAAAATTATAACAAAAAAACCAAAGTCATTTCCCAGCAATAATTTATGGAAAAAGTACTTCGTTATGTGCCTTTCGTGTCTGTCGTTATAGATTGTAATAGGTACCTAGTATTTATTTTTCACCAAAAGAATACTTTACTGAAAAACACAAGTAGCTTAAACTCATCTCTTTCAAACAACCCAGAAGAAGCACAAGATTGACCAAAGTTGTACGGAACATCGGTGAGGTAAGTTACTGCATCTTTGCAGGCGCCAGCGGACTATCTTCTGCTCGCCGGCAGGCGCATATTGAGTTGAAAGTCTTAACCAACCAACCTGTATGTTGGCTAAAAGAGTTGGTATATTATGACCTCGATGTTTACCAAGCGGTCTAACTTCTGTTACTCACATGGCATCTTCGCAGGCGCGTGATCGGGCAGCGGCCCCCCTATGGGTATCTGCAGCGGCGTGATGTCGAAGGCGGTCATGTCATCCTCGCCGCCGCCCTCGTCATCGTAGTTGATGATGTTTTCGCGTACGTCGTCGTCCGGCCCCGGGTACTTGATGTGTGCCTCGCGCCGCCGGTTGTACACCACAAACACCAGCACCAGGACTGGCGGGGGAAATGGTGTGTTAGCATGACTGACTGTGTTGGCTTAAGCACTCTACATTTATAGAAACCAGACCTGACATTTCAATAATATACACAGTTTCTGGAGTCGAAATAAGTTTAAACGAGATTTAACACAAGTATCATTTATTGTTTTGAGTTGCGGTCGCGGCAGATAAGAGTCCGCAATTCGGAAGGCAAAGTTTTTTGTTCGAAAGTCCGTTATTGGCTTAATCTTATCTTTAGACAATATTGAGAAACTAATTTCAATATTTTTTATTTTGGTTCAGTAGTTTGGATTTTACAACGTTTCAAAGATACGGATTCATGACGTCACGCGACGGTCTGCATACTGTTGGCGGTCATAGGAACAAAACATTTTAGCGCATAAAAACAAAACTACTGGACCAAAAAAAAATAGAAGTTAAAAACTAAAACCCGACTACTAAAAGGCTTAAAAACAAGACCTGCTTATCCTTAAAATAGACTCATAGATAATTAATCGTAGTCGGAGGCCATCGGTTTATCAAATGCGAATGTGGTGTCCTCCGACTACGATTAATTATCTATGAGTCTATTTTAAGGATAAGTAGGTCTTGTTTTAAGCCTTTTAGTAGTCGGGTTTTAGTTTTTAACTTCTATTTTTTTTTTAGCTTTTTAGTTAGTAATTTTGGATGATCACCTCAAATAGAACCAAGAGGGGCAAAAAAAAACACATTTTGGATTTTTTTGTTCTGTTTGTTATGTTGACGCTACATGTGTTATACATTTTTGAAAAGGTCTTTTAAAGTCCTTTCATTTGATACCTATGACGATGGTATCCGATAATTTTTATTTTTAGGTCCACCACTTTAGGGCGCAGCACAGCCGCCATCTTGGTTTTTTTCAAAATAAAACTATCCTATGTTACCTGGGTGATTAAGACAAATCCAACGACACCTCATTTGTTGAAATCGGCCGAGTAGTTTAGGCTCTGCGAGGGAACAGATGAACACACAAACATACATACATACATACATACATACATACATACATACATACATACATACATACATACATACATACATACATACATACGCTGCTAAAATCATAACCCTCCTTTTTGCTTCGCGTAGTCGGGTAAAAATAAAAAATATTTAAATTAGTTTCTCAATATTGTCTAAAGATAAGATTAAGCCAATAACGGACTTTCCAACAAAAAACTTTGCCTTCCGAATTGTATAACTGTGTGCATTATAAAAAATTTACCTGCAGCTTTATTGGCTGCTCACGTATTTGATTCGTCCTTCCTGTGGGCTAGCTAGGCCGACTAAGCTGAGATGATAGTTTAGATAGACGTTGGGCAAGCATACTCCGTCAAAACATCAAAAAATGGCCCAGATCTACGACAGAACAAAAACCGGCCGAATGCGAGTGGGACTAGCGCACCGAGGGTACAGTACCACCATTCGCCATTTTGTCATTTTAAGAAATATTGTCTTACTTAGGGCGAGATTATACAGGTCGGAATATTTAATGCCACCTGGAGGAAAAGTACTCTAAACAATGATGATAGTAAATTTCACTCAAAGGAAACATTCCTATAATTTTGAAAAGAAACAATACTGCATTCATAGTTTGTAAAAATACACTTCTCACATCCAGGAATCTAACTGGCTAAAATTAAAAAAAAACATCACCTGTACTTTTATGGCATCAATCGATAGAGTCAATCATAAGGATCAAATTTCTCTAACAAACATGGTAAATTAAATGAAAGTAAAACCATGAAAGACAAGATGAAGTCCACACCATCAGTGGTGTGGTGACTGATGTAGCGTGCCTTACGATGCCACGCCCTTTCTCTCGGTCAGAGGTTTTTCGGGTGAAATGGGTACTCGTATTCACACAGTGCATACCCATTTCTTGTATAGGGACCGCATTTTTTGTTGTATCTTTTGATTCCGTTAACTCCAACCTTGGAGTCCAGGTATTTTGATATAAATTTCAACCTGATATCTCCACGCGTGGAGGACGGGTTCTTGAGAAAAAGTTCTTGACAGATAGACAGACGGACAACAAAGTGATCGTATAATATTTAGTTTCCGGTTTTCCTTTTGAGGTCCGGGACCCTAAAAATGGCTTTATATTACAACATCGAGCAAAATTATAGATTTATCAAGTTAGATGTCTGATGTTTATGCAAGAAAAACTATACCCAGTCTCATTTGCAATATGAGTGGGAGTACCAAGTATAGATATTTTATTATTCTACAAAGAATAGTCCGTTAAAGCCGGGCTTCGAAAGTTGTCCACGAGGTAAGTACAGTTGCGTTGCGCTATGCCACGAAAATAACTATGAATAGTTCCCAGAAATTCGTAGTGGTTTTGTAGAAGAATATAAAATGTATTACGTACGTCTCATATCAAAGTAAAGTAACCGTTAGTCCGTAGCGAAATGGCGCAGACGTTATCTTACTTCGACGATCAAATATAAGGCTTATATTAAAGGATACCTATGTCCTCGTAAAAATCGAATAAGCTGTACCGAATGCCAAGTGCTTAAGTACATAGTGGCTTGACTTGAGGCAGCAGAGGCTTTGTTTCCAGGAAATTGGTAATAAGAGCGGAGGGTCGGGACTGTTTTCAGTAATTTCAATTTCCGATGGCGAGTTGATAAGGGAAGGGACCAGGGAGATTGATTTTGAAATAAATCTGATCAATTTCAGTCTTTGTTTTGCTGTCAATCATTCAAAAAGTGAATAAATACATCAAAGGCCAGATTCATTCGTGATAATGACCAACAACGAGACAGTTTTAGCTCTGTTTGTAGCAAAATTAATATTAAGTAATTGGAAGACCCATTTGTGTGGCCGTTATTATATTTACAAAACAGTACAAAGAGAAAAGCAATTTGAAGGTTTACTTGCCTGCAAAGTTTTGACATAAAATTCTTTATTGGGCTTCTGTAATCTCTCGCTTACGTATGTTTGCCTTCTTAACTCAATTCGAATTACTAAGAATTCAAAGCTATATCATACATATTATACAGGGTGGCCCAAACATAGACGTCAAGCAAGAAAATCTAGATAGCTGACCCCGAGGGCTACCTGTCAGCATAAAATTAAATTAAAAAAAATAATAATTAAAAAAAAAACGTTTTTATTACAGCGAAAAAAAAAATTAAAAAAAAAAAGTTTTTTTGTGCCACCCTGAATAGGGTCTGGTGCTTGTTAAAATCATGAATGGCATAGATATTATAATATCAACGAAATATAAGTATATTAAATATTTAGATAGACATGAAATTACTGCTCAAAATTACTAAAATAATATAACAACTGGCCAACATTTTCAAGCCAACCTGGGAACTACTCGTACTTACTTCGTGGAGCCAACAAATAGTAAATACACATTTAATGTGTACAGTAGCAAAATGGTGAAAGCTTCTTATGAAATATTACTTAGTATCGCTTATTATTACTGGCTATTATGTGGGTAAACCAACGTACTTAGTTATAATTCTGATATTTTAACCATTAAAATTTACGGGCTCAATCAACAGACTTTTTAAGCAAGGCAAATCACTGATGGCACGAAAAAGAAAATATTAAGTACTTGGCTGCGTTAATTAAAGCTCGTATGTTGAAGGCGTTACGAAAAAAAAACTAACACGACACAAAATTACACTGATGAATTGAAACGAATGTATCATGGAGATGGTAAAGTTGCATGCCAAACAGAAATGGTAGTGCTCACCTAGTAGCAAAAACAAACAGACAATGATAGCTATAATGAAATCCCGGGAGGGGGTGATGATTCCGGAGGCAAGGAGTTCGAGTTCGCAGTCGTGTCCGGTGTAGCCGAAGGTGCAGAGGCAGTCGTAGCGACGCTTGGGGTCTCTGTCGATGCAGGTCCCGCCGTGGAGACACGGACTGCTGAGGCACTCGTTGACATTCAGGCAGGAGCCGCCGCCGCGCACCGAGCCCTCGGGACACCTGACACACGCGCCGGTCACAAATAGCTCACCACACATTGTGACGCGCACTGAGCCCCGCTAAAAGCATGCTATACTAGATCTATATTCTAGCGGCATCGGGCTAAGGTACTTGACATGGCTGAAAGACAACACTGTGTGGATAATGGCAGAACACAGTCAAGTCTGAGTTCAAAGTCCTTGAACAATACCTCCTTTTTTTATATCGCGCGGCCATTTTGATTTGATGTACCAAATAAATTGCCAAATCTTATGTGCCGTCAAGTGCCAAAGAACAGCACCGCTAGAGCTATACACTGCATACTATACAACGGATAAGTTAATGAGGTGCGGTATGTGAGAGTGCGTGATGGATACAGTGAATAACGAGTTTGCTCACTCATGATAATGAGGAGGCAGACGAGTATGGCGGCGAGAGCACCCATGCTCAGTTTGAGAGTGCGGCCCTCTTGCACCAGTTCACAGTTCTCGCCCCAGAAGCCTTCGGGGCAGTGGCAGCGGTAGCCGGGCTCGCGGTTCACACAGGTACCGCCGTTGCGGCAGGGGAAGTACAAGCACTCGTTCTTGTCCACGCAACCCTTGCCGTCGCCCGACAGAACCAAACCCTCACCGCAACTGGACACCACATCATTCATATCATAAATACACGTTAGTAACACATACAGATATGGAAATACTTGGGTTACACAAATAAATAAATGAATTAAATCGCTGATGCGATGTATAAATACGTGGTTTACGAGATTAAGCTTGTTAGCGCTATCAGTTAGTGTTAATCGTACGTTAAATAAATTAAAAGCTTTAAATAAATTATGTTAATAAATATTATCCTATGATGAAACTCAGTGCGCGAATTAAGTAAACACAATTTGGAATAACAAAATGATTAAACGTAATTATTAAACTGAACGGGACACAAGTTTAAAATTGGGTGTGAGACTTCGCCATGTTGCGGACAGTCAATGGAATCAGTTTATAGCATAGATACGTGCTTTAACAATTTCTTTGGTGAAATTGGACATGTCAAACGAAGCGCTTCCAAACGAAGCCGCACAAACAAATTAAACATAATTAATTTTTCTTTCCAAATTAGGAAAACGTTGGTCAGAATTATCTTGGGGAATGCTAATAAGAATGTTAAATTCTCTTTGACAAATTATAGTAATATGAAAGTAAACTCACGTGCACTCGTATTCGTTCCACAGATCAACGCAGACGAAAGGCTCGGTGCAGTGTACATTGATGCAAGGACTGTTTGAGGGACAGTTGCGGTCGAGATTCCGCGCCATGGTGGCCTGGCCCCACTGGGTCCCGTTCATCGCGGGTGGGAGCGGTAGGTGCTTGCCCTCTAATCTGATATCGTCTAAACAACCCTTCTGGAAGTCCGCGTACACTTCAAAGGTCCTCACGCCAGTGTATTCAGCTTTGCCTCCGGCGTATACACCTTCCTGTTTGTCTACCAAAAGCCACTGGTGCCCTTCGAATAAGAAGGTTTCATTGTAGCGTCTGCCTTCTCCGCCGTCCACTTCGAGTGTGGCCGTGCTGCCGTAGCGGCTGACGCGCACTATGTGCCACTGGCCATCGTCGACGGGGATGGAGTTCAGCCATACGTCACGTTCTTCTGTCCGCAGCGAATTCAAGTTGAATCGGAAATGTAGACGAGCATCTTTCACTTCAATTATTCCGTATTCTCGATTGTGTTGATCGCTAACACGGAAAAGTTCGCCGTGAGGCTCGCGAGTCCTGAATCGCAGTTGAATCTGCGTGCTGAATCGATCTGGCTCGAAACTGAGCGCGAATTTGACGTAGCTCTGCGGTCTGAAACTAGTTGGCGTAGTTGGTAGATTGCAAGATGGTCCGGTCCAACCCGGTTGACACTGACACCTCGCTTCTGAGAAACTTCCGACGCATGTGCCGTGCTCCCAACACCGCGAAGTTGTGTCAGCTTGATTGCAGATCTCTTCTGTTTGCGGACAACCTGCCACTGAGTTTCTAGACAGACCTGGGTGGGCCAAATCGTAAAGTTTACTGTTATGGATGAGGTTCCGAATGCAACCATCAAAGCCTTTTCCAATGGGCATGTACTGCCAGTGATAGTGTGTAGGATCAAAGTGCTCGATGTAGAGTCCACCGATTTGTAATGGTGAGTTCACGTTTAGATATTCGTTGAACGGTGGGATGGTGCCCGTAGCTTGGCAAGTTGAATCATCAAACTCTGGTGGAGTGCCATCTTCCATCTCTTGGATATCGGCTGATTTACAGTAATCTACGATCATTCGGACACTTTCAGTGTTCCAGAATATGTCTACCCTGTGCCACTCACCATCGTCTAAGCTCTTCTTGGTTTTGACCCTCAACTCCAACGTTCCCGATCCAAAATCTATGAGCAGCCTCGGGTAACCTCTTTCCAGTTCCACTGATATGAAATCGGACACCATTATTTCCTCTGGCTCAGGTGGTACGATGGGTCCATTGTATAGAAGCACGCCCTCTGACTTGCGAGTTATGAACTCGAAGCTCAAATGCGAGCTGTCGCACATTTCCAATGCAGGATACCAGGCCCATCCAGTTCCTCGGAAGCTCCTGGATGTTTGTTGGCACCTGGGTCCGGTGTATCCCGGAGGGCATGAGCATGTCAAACCGTACTTCCCTTCGATACATCTGCCTCCGTTGTAGCACGGCGAAGTGCGGCATGTTTCTGCCTGAGTGAAGTTCCGTGCACCACAAGTACATTCCGCAATCACATCGACTCGAACTCCGACTAAAGCAGTTTTGTTTGCGTTTACCATGTATGGCAAGTTACTGATGTCCAAGACATTAGTGCACGAGCCTTCGCATTGCTGGTTTTCGTAAATGCATTCATCAATGCCTACCATAGTTATATTGATGCCTACAGTTCGCTCAATATCTTCTCTATGCATAAGTACGATTCCGTTCAGTCTGATTGGTTTATAGTAGTGAGCGCCATGAGCAGAGAATCTAATATCAGTAATTGGAGGATGCTTCTTTCTGAGTTGAACGCTGAATACATCAATATTTTCTCGCTCCGTATTCAATAGATCGGCTAACTTGTCCTTGAAAATGTCGAGTTTGCTCCTAGAGACGCTCAGTGTTTTATAATTCCAGACACGTATAAAGTCTTCGTCCGATATTCCTGATATTCTTATTGACCCCGAGTTTATAATAGCGTCGTGTGATATTTCCTTCACATACACTGTAACATTGGCGGGGACGTCTGTCTGTGTATGTTTTCTGTCGTATACTTTAAACTTCAGATGATATCGACCTTCACGTGTTTTGTGTTTCATTTGTATCATACCAGTTTCTTCATTCAGTGTGAAATTCGGGTGTTCTGTACTCTCCCAGAAGAACTTTTTGTCTGGTAAGTCCCAATCATCTAAATCGTAAACGTACACTCTTCCAACTTCTGTATCCGGCGCTTGGCCTTGATAGTTGTAAATGAGAACTTCTTTCGACCCAGGTTGCATCTTGTTATCATTTACGTCCCCAATCACGACAGTCAGTGTGCTGGTGCCAGTCATAGCCGGGTTTCCATGATCTTTTATTATAATGGGAATAAGATACTCCTTTTGCTGCTCTCTATCAAAAGACCTCAAAGACGAAACAATAGCCATACCGTCTCCGTTGGCACCCTTTTGATCTTGTTCTACTTTGAATGACGCTCTGATTATATCATCTGCACCAGGGTCAAGTCTGAACTGGAACGGTGGGCCATTACTTTTAGATCTATCATCATCATCAGTTGCTAAAATTTCAGCTACTTTCTTAGGCGTGATATGCTCAGTCAGCACCGGGCGATAGTCTTTTAGGAATGTAGGGGCATTATCGTTGATATCTTGAACTATCACAGTCAAAGTGGCAGTCGCCGTCCGTGGTGGAGCACCATCATCTATGGCCAATATCTTAACTTGGTGGCGAGGAGTATCTTCTCTGTCTAAGGATCTCTGAATGCTAACTGTACCTTCCTGATTGATTGAGAACTGACGTTTACGATCTGAAGATCTATCGATGGCGTATGAGACCTTACTTTTGCCGCCTTGATCGGGATCAGTAGCTTTGAAGGTCTCCAAGCTCTTTCCAACTTCAGCGTTCTCATACACTGATACCTCTATGTTAGCGCGATCAAACTGCGGTTTATTGTCATTGATATCACGTAGTTTAACTACAACCCATGAATAAGCTACGTGGTACTTGTCATTGTCATTATCCTCGCCTTTATCATTGACTTGTATCCGGAATCGGAAACCATTACTTTGTAATTGGTCTTCGTAATCTAGAGGCTGTACAATTTTCAGTGATCCGGTACCGTCGTTATTCCTAACCATTGTGAACTTGTCTGCACCATAACCACTGTTTTCAATGACCTTGTACTGGAACTTGTTAGTCTCATCTTCGTCATGTACGGTCACAGTGAGGATCGGCATTTCAGGAAGGTTCGTACCGTCTGTTTCGTCAACTTCTGTGAACCATTCATCTTTGGTAAACTGCGGCGGCATATCGTTTATATCCTTCACTCTTATGGAAGCCGTCCCAGTCCCTTTTAACCCCCCTCCGTCTGATGCTACTATTTGTATAGAGTAGTCCGGAGTTCTTTCGCGATCTAAACAGCAAACTGCGGTTTTGATGACACCTGTTTCAGCTTCTATTTCGAAAATAGGTGAACCGGTTTCTTCTTCAATTACATTTTTCTCTATTGAATACCAAAGTTTGGCATTGTTACTCTCAGCTGGGTCATCGTAGTCGATTGCCGTCATAGTCATAACTACCATGCCAGCAGTGCCATTTTCCGTCACGTTGCCAAAGTACACTCCTTGCGGGAATATGGGCGCGTTATCATTAATGTCTTTAAGGTTGACTTGTACATCAGCGTATCCCACTAGTCCCTCGCCGCCCTCATCTTGCGCAAATACTGTAAATCTCCACTGCGGCCGCCCATTAGGCTGATCGCGATCCAACGGCTGTAATAAAGTAAATATGTTTTACACACATACATAATCAGCCTACAAACGACCCACGGTTAGGCGCAGGCCTTCTCTCGGACGATATTATTATGTTTTACTACTATCATTTGCATGTAATAAGTGAATGAAAAGGAAGTGTGGCATTGTGTGCGCGAAGTCATAAGGACAGCGGCAATACGCTCATAACGCGTAATGTTAAGGAACGCCATGAATGTGCGATTGCATTTGTGCATTCAAAGCACGCGCTTTCATGTTGGACGAATAACCCTGTACCGTTCTCATTCCGAAAATGGAGCGGTCGGAATGTAGTCACCAACGGAGTACTGCAAACTTGTAAGAAGACAACAGCCCCTCAACCCTTGACGCATTTTTCCAATACGGCCGCAATATGGCGCAATTTACAAAATTTTATATTTTACAAATTAACACGCATTTTGTGTTTTTATTGAATAAAAGAGCCTTACTTACATAAACATTACTATTTAAAATCAAAGCATTACTGTGCGAATTCAAAGAGAAATTAATTTTAAAACTTTTTCAATTTGATCGCAATAGCGTCAAGGGTAACCCCCCTGGCCTGTGTGATTCGTGAATAGTGCTGAAAGCTCGATCTATGATTTCCCACGAACCTTTAAAACAAATATCTCGCCAGTGGTGCGGTTGATGTCGAATTTGCTGTTTCCTGGGTTGTCCGGATCGATGCCTTGTCCAGTCAGGAAGTACACAATGTTCTGTTGCCTGTCTTTGTCGCCATCCGTCGCGGTAACCTGTTTATTTACCAAAAATATTATTTGGGGACGCCTAAAATAAATCAACATGCACAGGAAACTAACACAGTTTCCGTGTTATGTTTTATGAAATTGTTTGTTTAGGTCTTCTTGGTCAATAAGCGTATTTTCGCAAGTTCAAGAACTCAAGTTTTTCTTTATTACGCTTTTATTCAGCTAACATGCACACAATAGAGCAGAATAGGCTATTAATATAATAAAAATACGGTCGGTTGTATTATACGTATGATATTGAACTTTCATTTGGTGGAACTTGGTCTTTATGTTGGTCGTCGTTGTGTTTGACAAAGCACTTTAGGTACAAGCAGAGTAGTTGAAGAAAGTTACGCAGCTGTCGATGGGTCCGGGCTCCCGACGCCCGGCGCCTGCCGGCCGTGTGTTATTGATTCACCTCCGCAAATAAACAAACAAACACGCTCAACTAGCAAAACAAAGTATGAAACCCTGCAGGAATCACTTCAAACTAACTAACTAACAAAGTATAATGAATAAATAATAATAAATTGACCTCCCGATCGCTTTACAACTTGGACGTACTTTATTAATTTAAATAAGGTCGTGCTCCGGTCCTAGACGAAAAAATATGCCATAAAATATGTTATCAGACAACATGTTGTACAAAATAATGTGCTTCCTAAAAACCTTTGGCACCAAACCTACGGACGATGAGTTGTGTAAAGTTATGCAGCGAGCAACACTCGTGTTAGCTCCTCTTGCTGTTGGCGGGTAGCGGATGCGGTACGAACATCACAAACTACGCTCCTCTTAAAACATTCTAACAAAGAAAGCTATAAAAGTTTTAAGGCACTATTAAAGAGTTTGTGCTGAGCTGGTGTTATAGAGAAAAATTGCGGCTAAAATCGTATATTGAGCCTCCAATTTACTACGTCAGCTGACGTTGCGACCAAAATTCTGTTGGGAAATCTAATTTCAGTCTTGTTGGCGATTGAAAGCCTTTTAAATAATGAAGAAAGTGCGCGAGCCGATATTACTATTCAGTCAGTATATGATATCGGGAGTCCAATTACCGTGGGCTATCCGCAGCTCGTTGAAATGAAGAGGGTCGACGTTTGCGTAATTACACGGATCATTTGCGATTTCCATTCCAATTACACAAAAAAAACTTGTTATAAACGGCGACATCAACGACTTTTAGCGTGACAAGCCGACGGGATTTTGATGAAGTTTTCTTTTGTGTAATGAATAAAATTTCGCCAGTTATTCAGCTTTTACATTTCTCTCGTCTGTTAGCTATGAAAACGGAAGCCGGAAAACATATCATTTCCGAGAAGGATCACGTTTTAGCGCTTTGTAGGTGTTCTGTTAGATGAGATCCGTAACACCGAAGAATGCGCGAGTGGAGTTGTAGGCTGAAGGAGGTTATTATTACGCGCTGATACGGCTGCCTACATTTCGGTTAGCGGGAATTCTACTTTGGATGCGAGATCGGCTTTTGCCAACATAAAAATATCGAATTTATTTTCACTATCTGTATTCGACTTTACCGCTTTTGGTAATGTAATAGAAACACAGGGGAAAATATTTTTCTAGGCAAATAAACAAACATCCATCGAGGTATTCATACCTATGAATTTGTAAGAAACAAAAAAATCGAAGCCTTAGATCCAATAATATTAATTCAACGTTTCGCTAACTGTGAAGGAAAACATCGTGAGTAAACCTGAGCGTATAAGGATTATCCTTAACGAGAAAATCGCCAATCCGCATTGCGAACGCATGCTGATTAAGCTCGCACTCTCTCTCTGAGAGAAGGCATTTGCCCAGCTAGTGGGACATGAACAATTGTTCAGGCCACATCTTGCAACGTTTTCGATTGCAAATGGGACCTGAAACTTAAACTTTCGAGAGCACTACACATTTTTTCTATTAAGACGAAATTGGAGGCACAACTAGCGCCGATAATAAAAAAAAAAATCTTATTGATGCGTTTTTAGCAAAAAACACTCCTGCGATTTTTCAACGCGAGGCTTAACTATTCTTAGTGGTGCGTCCTATCGCGTCTTAAATCACGGTTACAACGACAAAATACTAGGGACCTGAAATGGTTGAAATTGTTTTTAATTAGCCAATTGCAAAAAACCAGTACAAATGCAAAAGCTGTAACTATAATTGCCCCGTCTGCCAATCAGGGGACAGCATCGCGGTTGGCGGTTTCCTTCCACCCCCTGACTCCGAGTATCGGACAATAATGCTTGATTAAACTTCTATTTTATAATGGCTGGCTACAGATTTAAACCAGGGGTTGGTTATCTGTGCTAAAGGCCCTTCTGACTATTTGCTACTAAGGATTCCGAGATTCGAACGTTTGTCGTTTATTTTTAATCACAGTTTATGTTCAGGTAATCTTATTATTATTATTGTTTATTGACCTAGCAACCTTGCCAACGCGACGCAAATCTACGAATGAAGTCACAAAAATCATTTTCGAAATTATGTAATTCCAAAAATAGGTTTTCGCGACGCAGTTGGTGGATTGCGTTTCGGAAAAAATTATACTCTTATAAGAATAATACTTAATTAGGTAGGTAATTACCTAGTACTTACCTTAATTACAGTGACGATGCAAACAAACACGTTAGTAAACGCACAAACAACTACAGCAAGCACACAAAATACACTAATGATGAAGAGTTTACTCACTTGATTTTCCTCTACTTACCTTAATTACCGATCAATACCAATGTAGGGGTTAATTGAGCGAGAGCACGAGTATCATTAATTAATCATAGTTAACAGAATAAGAATGAAGATGATTAACACTACAATAAATAGCGGTAACGTCTATTGCTTTTAATTAGGATTAATTAAGACTATAGGTAAGTTGATACAAATCATAAGGAAATTAATATAACCACTAAAATAACCGCGACTTGTCGACAGTCAAAAATAAAGTTTGAAAGTTATTGTAGGCACCTGAGGAGCGTGTTTCTTGAGTTAAGAAGTCAACCTAACCCAACCTAACCTAACCTTCACCGATAGATACAAGAGGCATTACAGCGTCTAGTGGCAGCTTTTATTATCATTTCAAGTTGCCACTGACTCAGCAGACGCTCTTATGCCCCTAAGAAGACGAGGCATTATTATTATTATTATTATTATTTATTAATACACTGGCAGCTTAAAGCTGATGCGTGTATATCACTTTAGTGCACTTTTTAAATGTTTATCGAGTCCATTTTTAAAAGAGTTCACCGAGGGGGCACTGATTACTGCCTCAGGTAGTTTATTCCACGCATTCACTACACGGTTCGGCAAGAAGTGTTTTCTGGGGTTGAAAAGAAAAAAATAATTCCTCTTCTAATTATATAATATATAATTAGAAGATGAAAATAAAAAAATAAAACAAAAAAAAGTGGTACTATCGCGAGACTCGAAATTTCAATCAAGACTGAATTCGAACCCTTCACCTCCGGCCTCCGAGCGCATCAAACCAAAAATTTAAAAAACCATGGCAACATCAAACCACTGAACTGTACATCTGCAAAGGTGAACGAATTCGGAAATACTGAATGACAGATTTCGTCACGCACGTCAGCTTACAAGACTTGGTTAGCGCGTTGGCAAGCGTCGAGGGTTCAAGTCCAGTCTTGAGCGAAACTGTTAGTCACTTGATACACCTTGTTAGTTTAAAATAAAAAGGGTCAAAACAAAAAAAACCTTGGTAAGGGGTTGCGGGAAAGGGCCGGTCTCCTCGAGGGCCTGTGCCACGTAGGCGGGGCTGGTGAACCTGGGCGGCAGGTCGTTGACGTCAAGCACACGCACGACGACTCGCGTCGAGTTCTCGTTGCGGCCGTCCGACGCTACCAGCGTCAGGTCGTACTGCGGCAGGGCACACATTTACACACCATGCTCCATGCACTACTACAGTGCGAGCCAGATAAGTCTGCTCGCGACCACTGCATCGATAATGTTTTTATTCCGCTATCGAGTCTAAGTGTGTTTTTATCGCGCGCTCGCCATCTTGCTAACGTAGTGAAATAAAGCAAGATGGCGCTAGCCGATAGGCAGGTACATTTTTTATCGATGCAGCCGTGCATTTCACGCTGGGTAGGATTAAACAGGATCCAGTATCGAAGATGGCTATATAAAATAATAATGTAACTTAATAATGTCGTGATGGACGTTGAGAAGAAACAAAAAACGGAAATCTGAAAACTAGGTAGATCGGCCAGACGCCGAAATATGGAACGTGTGTGAGACCCCAAATTTAAGCAATTTGGCCAAAAATCCATAACTGTTTATACAATATCATGGAACCACTATTCGTAATTACAAACACATATTTTCCTCGCATATCTGGTTTAATTAAAGTTACAGTTTTTCTGCGAAAGGTCTCGCTACAATTTAACGCACGTTATTTCAACGGATGCCGCGGCTGTATATCATATCGATACAGAGCAATTTATGCTCGCGGTCACGCCTGTTTTACTAGGCCCGCCTCGTTTGCGTTGCAGTGTTGAATTTATTCGCAGCCATGGAAGTGGTAAGCACCATCGTAACCTTTGAACCCGTTTATCTCGTGGAACAAAGATAATTTATGCTGCGCAAAGAACCCCGCTCTTTTCAGGTATCGCTTTACGACGTAATTGAAAAATAAAAAAGTGCCTTCATAGTCGGAAAACTCTGAAGTTACCAGCATTATCGTTAGGAAGATGGGAAAGGAAAAGTTTTGGTCGAGGAAAAAATGTAGAAAATAAAGTTCCCGCGCATCACAGACAAATAAAACATAAAATTCCATAGTCGATGTTTGGAAAAGCACTTTCAAGACAAGGAGGCGTCACGGTTCACTGCTCCTCTGTCCATTTCGTACATTTCTACGGCCTTTTCCAATAATCATGCGATTACGACAAAGTGGTATTCAAAACGGAGTATAAAATCACCGCCTGAGTCGACTATTATGAATTTCCGCTTAAACTCAGTGCACAATAAACATACGAAATAAAACAGGGCACAAACAGAACAAAATCAACAGCAACTGTAGTCCAAATAACAACAAAACTACGAAAAAACAAAACCAATGGAACTAGCAACCGTAAAGACTACGAATAAACTTCAGCGGAGTGCGTCGACAAAAAAAGAAAGTAAAACAACATGCCATGCAAACTTCAACAATGCGGATTGGTAGACAAATAAAATCGATGCAATCGGGAGTGCGTAGCGAGGCCGCAGTAAACACAGGACCTGTAAGACCCGCTTGGGGAGGTTGCGGTCATCCTCCTCAGTGATCTGCGTGCGGTAGGTGGGTCTCTCGAACACCGGCGGGTTGTCGTTTACGTCCTTCACGTGGATCACGACGGTCGTGTAGTTCTCCTTCAGGTTGTCGGACGCCGCCAGCTTCAGCTCGTACTGCGACCCAACCATCAACGAGTTAGCGATACTTTAACAAACTACGAAATTTTATCACCACATTTTGGAAGGTGGTGTCAACAAAATCCGTCAAATATTTTTGCACAGGTCTATTTGACAAAGATCTATTTGACTTGATTTGCACGAAAGCAAATAAACGGAGCAATATTGGAAATGATTGCTTTGTTCAGTAAACTTTACCTACATAGGGCTACAAAGAGAAATGCCCGTTAAAGCAAATGTAGATTTTAGCGAATTTAAACTACGTTATTTTCACAATTTTATTTAGTGTAAAGTTTAAACGTACTGCCAAGTGCGTAATTCATGTGAAGCCACGTTTACTCGCGAAATTAACCGAATGTTTTACTTCCGGCAGATTTATTGGTATCATCGTTCAATGTCTGCAACCGCTACAGAAAAAAAATGTTTAAAACTCATTTCATTAGAAACCCTATTTCAAAACCTGAGTCTCTAACTGTAGTTATCGCGATCAGTTTATTGAAATGGCCTGGGTTAGCCGCGTAGTCAACGCACGGGTACCGATTCTGAATGCGAGGGTGCAGGACATTAATTACGATGCATTTAAGTGATTAGTCTAAGCTATTGGGCAATTGGCTTCCGGAGCACTTTGTGTTTGCCGCATGGCTTGAAATACTGGCACATACTGCAGCCGAGTGTTTGGGAAATTGTAAAGCTGTCGGCAGACGCGGGACAAGTACGGGCATGTAGACAGCGGCTTCATAAATAAACATGACGCCAGTGGCCTTGTACCAGCTCGAGTAGGTACAGTACGATAAATGGAGTGTCACACGACGTGCCTGCTAGTTTTGTATTCAACATTTTACCCTTTAGGTATATTTTACTCAAAGTATTCTAAGAAGTATAGCAAAGTAAAATATTGCGAATGCAATTAGCATTTATGGCAAGATAAGGTTGCTTCTCGAGAGCTGAGTAAAGAAAGGGGCAACTGGTTTACTTTAACCAAGTCTGCCGTTTGATCGCATCGCAATGCACCGGCGGCGGCGGCGGCAGCCGCGGCTCGCTTAAATGGGCAAGTATAAACTTTAAATTATTTATCTCGTGAAAGTTCGATACAATTTTCTCGAGGCTGTAACAAGGAGGAAATTTCGGATTGCTGGTGTAAGATGAAAATAATGCTGCTCCTTTGGCACGATACTTTGAAAGTGAAACTTGCAGCAGACAAAGAAGCACTTTGTTGTTTAGCGCCTGGGGTAAGACGTTTAATTTAACGCTAAACCGTGCGCTGAGAGTGCTCATTACTTTAGTGTCTAGCTAGATGGACTCTAAGCAGGTAAGCCCCTAAGGTCTAAAAGTAGACTAGCGCAGCACGTAATTGAATATCACGTCGCTGCGTTACCAGGAAAGCCAGTTCTTTGTTAACTTTGTAAACTATGTTAGAGTCGTCTAAAAGGATCACCTGTCAGATGTTTGTTTATAAACAGACTCTCAAGTTTAATTACGTTTGCTCACTTCATGTTCACACCGCGTTCGACACTCAACTAAATTAGTTGGCATGACAGACTATCGGCGGAAAACTTTCCAACTGTAATGGAACGCGAATATTTAGACAACAAATCACTCGTAACTCTCCATTGAAAGTTTCAACAAGTTTAATCCTTCTACAAATACATCTTGTGCAAGACTACCTAACTACACTACACAGTCGTTTCACAATCTAATCAATCTTAATTTGTAACGACGCAATAATCTTGTTTTTCCTTAGCACTCGGCAGTACATCCAGTGTTCAAAACGCGCAATATTGCGAGGTTTATTCATCCGAAGTCTGTAATTGGCTTCATGATGTTGAGACACTGAGGATTTACGTTGTATAAAGGCAGATGGCAAACGAAGGCAGTCACGTCAGCATGTTTTCATTAGAGCAGTCGACACACGTAGCTAAAATGAATACATCAACCCGCCGGATGCCGCGACATACGGGCGGGCGGCGCGGCGGATCGCAAGCTGATTGCCGCTGAAATACGGTGTCGTTTACGAAATAGCGATGCCTTACTAACCGTCTACCTACATCAGTCGCTCGATAAAGAAAACAGTAAACTAAAAATATTTTAACCGGAAAGTTTCTAGCATCGATTTATTTCCATATACAGGCCGCTCGTGGCCGCTCTGGCTCGTTCACAGTTCAGTCCTTATCGCCCCTCGGGGGTCATTCGTCATTATTAACCCGGAATTTGTTTACCTACACAAATGCAGCAATATAGCGTACATTACATAGAACCTGAGATAAACTTAAACTTTTAGAAACTGAGGAACGTAGATGGAAGGCGGTTTGATAACAAACAATTTGATTCCACAACCGTAGCGGTAACCGTAGCCTACGGCGAATTCAATTCCCAGTTTTGTTTAACGATGTAAAAAAAACACTCGGTGGTGTTTCACTGACTGACTGGGGAGTATTGTGAGTGCATGCAGGCGAAATAGAGCTGACAACTCACCCGTTTTCTGGTTTCGTAGTCGAGCGCGCCCGCCACGTATATCGCGCCGGTCATGTTTTTGACGGCGAACGCGCCGCCTATGTTACCGCTCGTGATCTCATATCGTATACGCGACGCTGCAACAAAATATAAAACATTAATATACACCAGATTAGACGAAATAACATTGTACTTACATAAGGAAGATATCGTTCTAAATACAAATACAAATACTTTATTTGTAAAATATGGTTTGATGGTACAGATGATATTATAATAATGTCTCTCCATATTTTACCTTTCGGCGTACAAATTTAATTGAAGTAATAAAAACATATAAAAACAAGAAATAAGAAAATTAAAATCATATTAAATTAAATTATAAAATTATTAATAGCAACCATGTATATCGATGTCAAATTAAAGTAAAAGATAAGAGAAAAAATAATAATAATTAATAGTTCAAAAGTAACTTAATTTGTAAATACATTTTTTCAATAAATACTCCGTTAATTTCTTTTTAAACAATGGCTAAGCTATACAGGGTGTTAAAAGACCGCCAACAAAGCGGGAAACCACGTATTTTCCTCATCATATCGAACATTTTTGCCCAAGGAACTATGCCTGGGAAATCAACGGTTTCCGAAATAATGAGGTTCAAAGACGGATTTTCAAATATTTTTTTTTGCAGAAATGTACTTAGTATCTCATACTTAACATTTTTTCTCAAGAACCATATCAAAATTTTGAATATTTCTTGCATAAAACGACGTTAAAATTGCGACCCGCAATGTATTCTTAACATCGGCACCTCGAGCATAAGTAACAAAAGTTTATGTCAACGCTTGCGCAATATGATTTCTCTGCGTTACACATCCATTGCGTGATAAAATATTTTCCAAAATTATAACCTAAAAAACCAAAATCATTTCCCAGCAATAATTTATCGAAAAAGTACTTTGTTTTGGTGTCTAGTATGCGTACCTTTCGGATCTGTTGGCGGTCTTTTAACACCTTGTATAAAACAATGTCCAAAGACATTACTCGTGTCGTATCGTACTGTGCGCATAATCAAGTACAACAGCGTACTTAAGTAGCAGTCAATCTC
The DNA here is from genome assembly GCA_949319315.1 of Zelleria hepariella. Lineage (NCBI taxonomy): Eukaryota > Metazoa > Arthropoda > Insecta > Lepidoptera > Yponomeutidae > Zelleria > Zelleria hepariella. Next base: position 9,141,833 of record OX439383.1, on the reverse strand, counting down.
AGGAGTACATATTACAAAGCCTATGTAAAAAACAGATTGGGGAAGATTGAAGATTCGAAAAGAAAAGCGGAAGGCAGAAAAAGGGGAAATAGGTTTTGCCTGGATGCTATCGTTCTGTGCTATAACTCAAATAAAGTAGGCATTAAAACGAGCCTTTGCACGACATCAATCACATTTCTTTACACAAAACGTGTCAGACAACAGTGAACGGCGTAGGATATTGAATTAGGTTTGAGTTTGAACGAATTGAAGGAATATATTTCAACGGAAAAGACACTGTATATACATTTAAGTAAATTTTTCACAAACGCAAAGATCGGATTTTCGTTCCAGTTCATTTCGAGGCTAAAACTTCACGCCTCGACTCACAGCGACAGCATGAAATATCATACCTCTTTCTCGCAAAACTGGGTGCTTCGATAAATTGTAGAAAAAAAGAAAATAAATGATCACTTCAATCGATTCCATAGCCTCCCTTGATTTTTCGTTAGAGAAGTTCATAAAATTATTCTCCAACATTTGTTTACACAAACGAATTTTAGTGAAGTGGTCCATTAAACAATATTCCAAGAGCCGTTCCCATAAATCAGATAAGATTTCAAGTTCCTGTTAAACTGAAACAAGTGTATGACTTTTGATGACCTTTCAAACCTCACGTTTTCCGTTTATGTTGCTTAAATAGTAATTGGATTTCCATTACTAGCGATGGTCAGGGATTGTAGATAAGAGGCAAACAAGTTAGAAGGGACTCGAGCTGGGGCCGTGATTGTTGGAAGATTGCTTTCATTTTGGGCCGACCGGGCGCAATCCAGGCCCAAGTGTTTGTACTGTATGCGGTAGGTAAGAGTCGCCCGCCGAGGACGAACCATGCTTATTGCGTCGTTACTTCCACAAATACCACATTTAGATGTCCTGTAATTGTATAAGCCCAAGAAGGGTAAATAAGGCTTGTTTGGAAACCCTTATTTACCCTGTTTATACATTTTATGATATATTATACCTATATATTGTAACCAACGATACACAATAATAATTAGAGACCTACTAAGGAAACTTTTTAATCCATCTATTACAGTAAAGTTGTTTTCAGATACGACCTTTCCGTTATGTGAGATATTATTAAGTACTCTCCTAAGTATAATACTAGGCTGTAGAAGTTTGGTTACGAATTAAGTAAATGCTAACCACATATTTACCGCAATGAGGAACTCGTATCACAGCGTAACACAAGCCTTAATGTGCATAATTAAGTTGACATAATTAAGTGTAAGTTATACACGCGACTAGAGGCGTGAAAATACGGTAATCGCTTACATGCTGCGTAATGAACGCGTAGAATATTCTCCGGCTAATTGGTCAATAAAGAACGGGCCCTTCGCCCCCATACGCCGCGCGCCCGCGACTGTGCGCTACATTTCATTTTACGTAGTCCGACCGCAACGGAATGTAAACTGAAACACTCGTATCTCGTTTTATTTGTGTTTTTGCGCCACGTGAAATATTTGTTGTTTGCTTAGTATTAAGTAAGAGAGGCGCCGTAACGTAACACAATTTCGCATTGCGAGTGTTTCTCTAAAATTTAATATTGCTGCCCGAGAGCGCCAATTGCTGTTTTCTCATCCTGACTATTATCTTCTAGATGTTGACTTATTAGGTCGGGCTCCAGCCGATAATAATAACATGCCGCTTCGTTAGCACAAGAAGGCCATTTCAAGTTGCAAGTTTTGCAACAAAGTTGACGGTAGTTGCGGTTGTCCCGCGCCACGGTCGTAACATAACCGTAAGTGGATGGAGTAAATCTGAACCTCGAAGCGCACGCCGTAAATTGAGACAGCTTAATGACTAGGCTAATGGTCGACGTCTAGGACCTCTTTTGTCAGGCCGACGTGAGTCCGGCCCCACCGATTGCTTTAACGAGTATTAAACCACCGTACATCATGGCCGTTATAAATACGAACGTCATCGATACATAATCCAAGAAGTGACTGGGTCATACGAAATATCAAGTTTTTTTGTGGTTATGATTTTGTATTAAGTTGGGCCTTGAATGAATGAATTAATGACAACATAATATTGTTATGTAATTCTTTCATCAGAGTGTTTTTTCGGGCCACGAAACTTTTACTTTTAGATGTGTCGTTGTGGATCAAATGACTTCGGAAACAGCTGCCTTAGAAGATCAAGTGGAAATCTTTAAATATTAAAGAGATCAATGAAAAGGTCACGAGGGCCACTAAATGGAAGGGAAGACGGGCGGTGTTGGGGACATAATTGCTATTTGTCAGGAAGAATAATTGCAAGTCATAAATTCTCTGGAAGGCATGTCAAAATATACGATTTTTCTTCTATTGAATGGAGTATTCAATAAAGCAAGACCGGCGGGGGCCCCGACGGTAAATCAACGGCTATGGACGAGGAGTGCCACCTCAAGCTTTCCATTTTAGACCGGCGGAAAAGGTAGGCCCACAAGGCCTTTATTAAAAAACTTATTTCCTTTTGTATGACCTTTATTTAAACAAAAGCGAAACACTTTAGCAAAATACTCGTTCAGTTGCTCCAGTAATATCATTGCATGTTAGTAAGCCACTACATTGGACAATATTCGTCTCCGGAAATAAGAAAAGGATAACAAGGGCATAAAATACTAACTCAAAGTTCATTAAATCGAATTTTCTCTAATGCATTTATGTCTAAGTGAAAAGTGGGATGATGTAGCGAAACATAATGCGGTACTATATTCCGGTAGTGTATTAAGGGATAACCGGATCCTTTCAGAGGCGCGAGTTACGGCATTTTAATGCTAAGCGTGTTTAACGGTTGATCTCTCCCTAATGCTCCGCTCATATAAATTAATAAAGCGCGCGATATTGAATTTAGCGTTCCTGAGAGCATACTGCGCGATGAGATGTTTTAATTTAGCGAACATAATATTTTCCAGTATTATCAAATTCATGCCCGCCATTTTCCTCCGACCTATCGTTAGGGACTTCATAGGCATAAAAAGAGGAAAGCAAAACGATGTCCTGAAACGATTCCATGAACAGGCGCAGGTCCAGGGGAGTCGTTTGGAGGGCGGAAATTGCTTAGAGGTGAACGTTACTGGATATTAGCCTACTCAGTCAAACGTCACGGGCAATGAGCGTTCTGACCCTACCGTAACCTACACATTTGTCAATAGAAAACGAAAAGAAAAACCTCTCCTCATAATTTGAACACCACGCAGCATGCGGGACATGTCGAAAATCTATCGCTCATCCTGACAAAGACAAAACAGTAATGAAAATTCATCTTGCGTGTGGCTGAGCAATTTTAAGCCTAATGTTTAAACTCCTGGCGTAAGCTCACAACGCTTGCAACGCGCTCTACATGGCGGGCAGCTTAGTGCACAATATGTGATTACGACCAACAGTTTTTCATAAGCCGGGTATTTAGAGTCTGCCGAAGGATCAACAATAAACGTCGCGGCGTATAAGCCGGATGGTTGGATTTCATTAAGCCAGAAATGAATGCGGAAAACGAGCGTCGTTGGGACGTTTCTGTACCGAGAAATAGGACTCCGGCGACATAAACGCCTAATATAAGCTGTAGTTGAGTGCCGGGTGAATACTCGTCGTTATAAATTGGGTCGAGTGAGACGGATAGAGTTGGTTCCAAATCCGGAAGATGCGGATCATCTGTCACCATTTATCCTAGTCCAAAGAGACAATAAAAGATTGTCTCATACTCATTATCCAGCACCGAGCGGGTTGGTTGGGCCTACGCGCGGGCGCCCGGGCAGGGCAACACGGTTAGTTAACTTGCGATTACGTAGCCCCGTCTTAACGGCGACTCCATCCTTTCGCTCCACTGATTTACGACTTACCCAAAATTTATTGACAGTGAACGTATTGCGCGGCTAATGGCTAGATAATAAATGAAACGATTTTTGTTTATTCGGCCAACACAGACAAATACAAAGTTCCTAAGTGCTATAAACGACAGAGAAATACTGTGTCTCACGGCCTAAGTCGGGTCGACAAGCTTCGTTTGTTCCGAATAGCGCCCGTTTACTTGTAGAGTTTTCCAGCCATGGACATTTATCGGTTTGAAAAGATTCATTGCTCGGAAAAGTTTTAATATCATTCAACGTTAAAACATCTAAGGCGTACTAAATCTCTATGCCTACTTTTAAAATATTCGGTGGGATTAATCTTGTTCTTGTTACTTAGCATCGTGACTGAGCTAGCTTATTGACTTTTCAGAGGGTAATGTCGGCAATTTATCTCTGCTAATCTGAAGAGACGTATGAACCGAGGATAACCCCGGTAAGTAGGAAGAACATTCAAATCTTGTTAAAATTTGTGAAGAGAGTATTAGTGGGTTCTGCGCGTAAACAAGGGCTGCGCTATCGGGCGATCTCGCGGCTGCCACCGTCCGCGCCGCGCCGGCCGTATACATAATGCATGAATGTGACTCCTCGGGCAAGTCGGGCGCCGTGCCGCCGCCGCCGCCTCGAGCCTCGCGCCGCGCAAAACGCACTCTCACCACCCAACACCTTCACAGATTTGTAACTGATAAAATAATAAATAAAACATAGGAAAACCTCCTTTGCACCGTACCTTCTTATTATACTTGGTTTCAAATACTTTGTAGCGCTTTCCGAGGCGATCGTCGCTAAGTGAAAAAACCTTGAAGCGAACAAGGTATTTCCAATAAAATAAAAAGGTAAAACTAAAGAAAAACTGTTCTTCCTCCGCCGTGTTTAACCGTTTTCCTTTGCAGCATTATGTACAGTGATTTAACTTGGATTTGATTTTCACCCGGCGCGAATACACCGTGCAATTTTAGTGGTTTTAAAGCCGAAAGTATTTTGTTGCACTCGTGATTCTGAGCCAAATTCCAAAATTTTACTTCAAACGAGCGAAAAAAAAAAACACTTCCCAATACAAACGTCTATCGCCAATCGACACCATTTGTATGGAGAAGTGAATTTTTTTTTCGCGCGTTTTGGAATGAAATTTTGTATTTTGGCTCAGAATTACCAGTGCAACAAAATACCTTCGGCTTTAAAACCACTCAAATTGCACGGAGTATAGGATGTTACAGAGAATTCATAGGATGCTTTATATTGGCTTATTTTCGAATAATTATACAATTTAGTTTTATTGTAGAGGAAACTATGAAATAGTAAAATAAGGAGGTTACAAAACCTGCCATAAAATACGTATATGATAAGAAACCTACTCGTGCTACATGTACCATGTAGCCGAGATACGCCACGCATGATGGAATGGGAAGCTTATGGAAATCTTAAAATATTTAGCCATAAAATGGGCATGTAACGGAATGGGCTAATACCGTTCTTAATCCACGGCCTTCCGTGTAAGCCGTGAGGTCTCCCGGCGGACTTTTATAGTCCTCTAAATTCCTGAACGCGTGCGAGACGGCAGCGGCGGCGGTGCGGGAGCGGTCGGGCCAGTCTTGTAATTTACTCGTTGGCGTCACTCGCTTGAGTGTAGGCACTTCGTTCAACGTACGTGTAGCCTATTTACATTTTAAAGTACATATGAAAAGGGAGTGATTAACGCTCGTTAAGCCTTCCCCATAACCGAAAATTGCACCGGGAGTGCCGGAACGGCCTGTTCCAGCATTCCGGGCAATTTGTGGTAAAGAAAAACCTATTTTGTCAACAATTAAGCGAAAATTATTTAAGTTGTAGATACGTTTACCGTGACATCAACATTACCTGTATTTAAAATAAACAAGACTGTGGGGCACACAAAGCGAGTTGAAAATGCGTTTAAATAAGTTAAGTTGAGTGGCTTTTAAACAACAAGAGTTCGCGTAGAGGGGCCTATTTAAATTCAAGCGAGATGTGTGAAGGAAGGCTGTAGTGATTTATGTAGGCATCGGGCTGAACCGTTGTAAAAGTTTGAATATGAGGCGCGACGGACGGGCGTCCGCGGCGGGCAGCTGGTGCCCCTGGGGCCCGCAGCTGCCTGATTTAGGATCGCGGCCGACAAACGGTTTCTCTTTGAGTTCTTAGGTTGTGTCGTAGCGTCTCTGTCTGTGTTTGTGGTTTATGTGTAGCTCGGAGCTGAATCAGAGGGCATTATCAGCGACGCGTTGCGGCGGGCGCGGGTGCTAATGCGGACACGCCGCCGCGTCGACGTGACTCCATTACTCAGAGGAGGGCCCCGGGCGACACATACACGCCACTATCACTCGACATCGCGAACATTCATCTGTGTGCTCAGCTGCCCGGGACTAAACGAAAGAAACTCGCATCAAGAAATCTAAAGGGATTTTCTTAGAACTCTGTTTGACGACGCGATTTAGCGTCAGAGGAATTCGGGATCAATTCGGGATCGTTACTTTGATTAAAGTTTTTGGATTTCTCAGGGAGAAATACACGTGTCGGATTAAGTCTCTGATTGCAAATGGCGGAGGAAGGCAATTTATTCCGCTCATGGGTTTAACATGAAATGCATAGCACTTGGCGATTCAATCAGTTAATACGATGTATCCGTGATGATGTAAACAATTGGTATTCACGTGTATATTTCATAGCGGGCGAGTGGAAGGCGAAAGGCGCCGTCCTCGCCTCTTGAATATTTCACGACTATGAAAGTGTGGAGACGTGTGCGCGAACACTGTAATATTCCTTTAATATTTATACTATTACCGCACCGTATAAGCAATCTCGGTAAATACACACATTTCTTTGCTAACCACCCCGGGTACAGTTGTCAGACTACATAACTTGTTTACTCGTTTGATTAAATGAATTGTTCCGACAAACAAATCTCGCGAGTGTCACTCTGCTTCTCTACAAACTAACTTTAATGTTTCTAACAATCTACCTACGTCGACTAAAGCGCATATGAAGCTAAATTCTTGCAGTTGTTATCTTCAATGCGGTGCTTGACTCAATGTTGAAAATAGTAGAAAGATAAATAAATAACGCTTTATGGCAAAATTTAGTGTGAGGGTTCAGTTTACAGATACCTAAAATTGACGAATTGATTTTATAATATGACTTCTTTGTACCTACAGTCTAAACATGTCATCAATACTCCCGCAGCCATAGCAAGGCACGAGAAGAAATGTGGGATGAAGACGCAGCGGCGCGGACGCCCCATCAGTTTGATGTCACCATTGATACAAAATGTATACAGGGCAATTTTTAAACGAAATTATTTTTCCATACAAAAAGAATTGGCGCAGAGTAACAAGTATGAGCAGGAGAGGCTGGAAAGGTGGAAGAAAGCGCTGAAATGGTACAAATGCAAACTTTTACAGAAAAAGATACGTTCAATAAATAAGAAGTATCGAGCTATTCGAAGAGTCGTAGAACAAAACTTGTTGGAAATCACATTTAGGAGTTGACGTGTTTCAGGAATAAAAGTACCTAATTTAAAAATTACCCTGTATAAGTAAGGTCTACCTCGGCAGTGGTTAGTCAGCCAAAAACCGCATTGCAAGTCTTCAAATCATCTCAATGTTGACTTTTGGTTCTATCAAAGGAGTCGAGGTTTGTATAAAAGTTACGAAATGTCTCGCTTGTAAAGGGTTAGGTAGGCTGTTAGGCCGAATTTATTTGGTGATAAATTGTCCTCATGAAACAATGAAGCGATGTTAAGAGGTGCGCTTGCGGAAGCGAGCCGACCTTTTGGCTAATACTATTAGTATCGACACCTAGGTCACCGGTCACGCCATAACTCACTGAACTGCGCTTTAGTACTTTTGCCGATGTCACGGTGCGAATCCACCAATTATATCGTTGACCGATTTCAACTCTCTAGGTATCCGTAAAATGTGATGTAAAATTATGCACGATATGGGTTCGCAGTCACGGTTAACCTATCATTATCATTCTTCCAATGACCGGTGTCAACGCAATTCATGGGTAGGTAGGAATTTAATCGTATGAGGTAGTGGCCACGCAATTAATAATACATCCTAAGTAGATACATGGTAAGTGAGTATTGTTGTCTTCGTGTTATGCATCTGGTTTTTCTAACTTGTCGTCAATGTCTAGCATACCCTGTATCCGTAAGAATTTTATTCCTACTAACTACTTAGCTGCCAACATAATTTATTATCATAAACAAAGATTAATAAAAAACTGAGCTATGATCGAGTGGGTATGATATGCGATACGGTGTCACTATCTTTCTCGAGATCAGGATAGGCAACTAATAAGGAAGTTAATTAATATCTGATGTGAATCGTGACCCCCGCAGCATTGCGTGTGTATGTGAACACAAGTAGATTCGTGTCTACCTAACTTAAATCAATAAACATAACGCTCCGCATCACGGAAAGCTGTTCCCTTTTCCTCGACCGAAGGCAGTGGCTACAACAAAGCGATTTGGAGCTCAGATTAGGTACATCAAAGATACAAAAATCAGAAAACAACGAGGGAGGGAACTTCCGAAACAAAGCTAATAAAACGATGAAGAAACAACGGTGAATTTGTAAGGAAGGGGTTGGAGCAAGAGCCTTTGAAATGGGTAATGTGACTTGCTAACCAGCGCTCCCGCGGCTCGTGGTCGAGCTTGATTGCGATACCAAGCGCGAGACAACAGGGCCCACTTTGTTGTTTTTACTCGCTCCGACACTGCTACAAAGTTTTTGTAATGGAGTTTCGATGTTTCAATGGCCCGCCCCGGTAGTGGAACTTGGAACATTTCGGCCGGGAAATCAATAAATCATTACCATGAACAGCTTTGACATGCGTATTTGCGTAATCGCTTATTGAATAGCTGTGATTATAATAATAATCTTTTAATCAAGCTCATTTAAATGGAATTCATTAAAAATACTGTTTGTATGTGGATCTTTGAAGTAAATACCTACATCAAATCATAAATGATGTGCTATACATGTTACAACCAAAAATACTGTTTGCATGCGGATCTTTGAAGTAATTAACTACATCAAATCATAATTGATGTGCTACACATGTTACAGTTAAGTTTTAGGGTAAGAGTTAGGCAGTATGTAGTACTGTTTTGATTTTGAGCTGTACATTTTGTTGTAAATGGCTTTGGCTGCCACTACATGTGGTCAATTCTCTTAGTGCCCCACACTAGCCGCCGCAGCCTTCACACACTCGCCTCGTATCCCTAGTTATTTATTTCATGAGCACTTATGGCTTTTAGAACAATACATTTATTAATATTACTAAGGTTTTTGACACTATATGGTGTTCTTCAAATAACTCGTAGGACTGATAGGTAGGTATACTTTAACAAAACGCTCAGGCTGTCGTGATACAATCTATCAATCATTGACCTAATATGAGCGAGCACAACGAAACAGTTTCGTTTGGTACCCTATCATGAAAGGAAATACTTCGCTACTTTCTTGAGTGAACTAGTAGACAAGGCATGAAATTAAGTGTGCCCGTAATCAGAGCAAGAGTTTGTTGGATGATAGTTGAACATTTGCAACCTGCTGTAAAGATATTTAACATAATAAAATGATAAATGTATATCTCAGGGCACACGGATCAGTATTAAACTGGTGCCGGGTCTCCTCTAGGCTGTAGCTGTAGCGGAACATCAGCGATCCTGCATTACTCCTCAACAGATAATGTTGCTGTGATACGTAATTTTTGTGGAATGAGCGGTTTATTTACACAGTCGACGCCACCTTTTTACACGTGTGCAATAGGTACCTACTCAGATATGTTACGGGCAATTTTTCAACGAAAACGTAAATGTTTACTGTTCTGTACACGTACATAAAATATTACTTATCACCACAATTAATTCTTATCTTTTGTTTTCATTGTTGAAAGCTGCGTGTATGTTCGCAACTGTAAGGTTGCTGTATTGTTAGCAAGTGTGTCGAAGTACAAATAAATGAATTATCTATTATCGGTCTGCCTTCTCGATAGCAGATACAATGATTTTCACGCGGAGCGAAACCCTAGAAATATTATTTTCTCAAGCGGAACAGTTAGATGGAACCCAGCAAGGCAGCAAGGTTGTAATCGATTAACCTACACATTTTAATAAAGAATTAGGTTTGCGTTGAATTTTCGATTTGTCGCCTTTATAGGCACAATGGGAAGCCAGAAGATAAAGGAACTTTTTACGAAAAGAAAGACCATTAAAAAAAAACAGCGCTTGAAATGATTAATTTATATCGACCACCCTCGCCCAAGCTCGAGCCCAAGTAGGTGATCTCAGAAAACAAAATCACCGACTTGAGACCTTGGCTAATGTCAATGTCAAGCTCAAGCTAGTGTCTATTAATATGCTGACAGCTACTCAAGTTCGAGCTTTAGTTAGGTGATTCTGTTTTCTGAGATCACCTACTTGAGCTCGTGCTTGAGCTAATGACTATGAATGCTACCCTAGGGACTAACTAACTGTAACTGGGAAGTAATTATTTTGTTATTATCTGGCACGTCAGTGCAGTTTTATTATAAAACTAGTTGTGCCCGCGACTTCGTATGCGTTTTTACACATTTGACATTTAATTTAAATTCGACTGTGGAGAAAAACTCAAAAGGAAGGTTTTTTTAACCCCCGACCAAAAAAGAGGGGTGTCATAAGTTTGATAGCTTTGTGGTTGTGTCTGTTTATGTGTTTATGAGGGTGTGCCTGTCTGTGTGTCGGTCTGTGTGTGCCCTAATCTAAACAATACATTTATAATAAAATATGTTTTGTTTAGATTAAGGTAGGTACCGCCCGTGTAAGATACCAGGAAGCCTTAGCATAAGAATTGCTTAGGAAGTAAAGGGGTTTATATGTATCTCCCTCGACGTATTGTTTTAAACCCATAGATACGCTCTAACCCGGCCTTATGCTACGTTTGAAGAACTAAATTTTTCCGCCAAAATAAAATAAAAACAAATGCCGACTTTTCATTTACAATATGGCGCCCCAAATGCCGTAGCGTGATATTATACAGAGTGTTAAAAGACCGCCAACAAAGCGGGAGACCACGTATAGTCCTCATCATAACGAACATTTTTGCCCAAGGAACTATGCCTGGGAAATCAACGGTTTCCGAGATAATAAGGTCGGACTTATATATATTTTTTTTTTCAGAAATGTGTTCAGTATCACTTTCTTAACATACCTTCTCAAGAAGCCATATCAAAATTATGGATATTTGTTACAAAAAATCAAGTTAAAATTGCAACCCGCAATGTAGGTTTCCGAGGTAATGAGGTTCAAAGTCGGACTTTTCATTTTTTTTTTTGCAGATATATGTTCAGTATCACGTTCTGAACATACCTTCTCAAGAAGCCATATCCAAATTATGAATATTTCTTACAAAAAACGAAGTTAAAATTGCAACCCGCAATGTATTCTAAACATCGGATAGCCTAAGTTATGCCCAGAAAGGTGAGTTACGACCATGCTAAGTTTGGTTGAAAACTATTCAGCGGTGTTCGCGTTTATCGTGTTCATACAGACAGACAGACAGACAGACAGACAGACAGACAGACATAGACCGTTTTTTTTGCATTTTTGGATTCAGTATAGTTTACTTAGTAACCCCTGCTAGTTTTTTTCTAAAAATATTCAATGTACAGAATTGACTTCGCTAGAGTTTTATTATAAGTATAGATAGAAGATATGCTAAAGTCTGCACATTAGGTTCACTATACAAAATTATACAGGGCAATTTTTAAATAACTTTTTTCATCTAACACCCCAATTTCGATTTCCAGCAACTTTTGTTCTACGACTTTAATGAAAAAGCTTTTTTCCATTTTGGCGCAATAACAAATAGAAGCAGGAGAGGCTGGAAAGGTGGTAGACAGTGGAGGGGCACGAAAGCGCACCGCGCAGGAAGAGCTGGAATGGGAGAAATGCACACTTTTAAAGAATATGTAATTGAAACGTTCAATAAATAAAAACTTATTGAACTTTTCGAAAAGTCGTAGAACAAAAGTTGTTGGAAATCACATTTACAAGTTTACGTGTTTCAGGAAACAAGCTATTTTAAAATTGCCTTGTACAATAATAATATTTATGTAATATTTAGTAATTTATAATTTTATTTGATTCTATGTAAACACTACAGTAACTTTAAACACGCAGCAACTTTTGCAACGGTTGCTGCGTGGAAATTATGTGAAAACCATGTAGCAAATAAAATTTCGTATCCATTGGTAGCAAGATACCTACTCCAATACTAGCCAGAGAGGACATGACAGTGTGTTTTATCTGTTGCGCATCATATTTCATGCATTTCAGTTGAGTGTGACCACTCCACAGATTAAAAATGTAAAATAACTGTCAAAAAATCCTCTCTAACTATTGATTGGAGTACCCTAAATCTGAACGGCTGCGTGTTTATTGGAGTAATTCGGTAAATAGCTCCAAAGCGTCACCGTGCTCTCGGCTGACAACTTACTCGGAGTTCAAATGTCTGACTTCGGCTGAACACTAGTAAGTTGGGACAGTAAGTCCTTCATGCTCCAATAACTACAGGTTTTATGCCATTCACTTCGATTTACATCGTTTAGTCTTGAACGAGACATAAATCTGCTTCATGCTCTTTGGACTTCAACTCTAAGTAAGTGCAGTCGACGATACGTGAAATAGCTTCTCATTTATAATCTATAAGCCGACGTCCCCTTTGAACTCTCGACTTATCACAAAATACGCGCAGTACGTATTATTTCCAATTTATTGTTCCTGGTCTCTTTTAATGGTCTCGAAACTTTCGAATGGAAACTCGGTTAAATTCCAGTGGGCCAAATTTGTTATTATTCGCAATGTCGGTAGCCAAAAAGAGTTATTTTTCATTCATTTTGGCTGGCTCTCCGCAACCAAAAGATCGTGAGACCTGCGACTAAGTTGGTTTAGCACCTTTGAACCTTGTCTTCCCTGTGGCCTAGAGCGACTACGCTGAGGGAGTGCCGGTGCCGGGCAGAATAATCAACAATAGATGTGACATTTTTTGCCGTCCCTAAGTATAATAGTGTTGCGTTTTAACAAGAAATTTAATGCACTATACCTACTACTCAGTTTCATTTTGTGTAGCCATCAAGACAAGCACAAAGAGTGTATGTAGTTTTGTAAACACTTCACCCGATATCTGATGCTCTTTTTAATAACGAGCTAGTTTCATACACAAACAGTCGAGCGAAGCTGTTCTCAAGGAAAACGCAACAAAGAAAGTCGTTTGTGTGGAGAGTTGCGAATCACACATCGCAAACACTCGTTGTGAGAACATTGCAAAGTAGATATTGAAGTTAACTATGTTTGTGGAGTTTCTGTGTAGTAAGAGGCAAGTTTTTACACAGTTGTGTACGTGCGCGCGACAATAACCCAGATGGAATGAGCGCCGCCAATTCTCACCATGTGTTACACGTTCTAAGCACAAGAACCCTTCCACCTACAAAGTTACGAGTATTATAGCTCTGCCCTTTTTATTCAATCTTTTAACATAAAACTTTAATAATCATAGTAAAAACAGCACATTAGTTAAGACTAAATTAACTTGTAAACTTGAGGAAACAAGTTCATAAGTAAAAGTTGTTAAAAGTCTCGATGTTTAATGTCAGCCTCTCCGAAAGCTTAATTATAAAGATTTTCCTTGAGCGGACGTGAATTTTTTTTTACGCAAAGGTTTTTTTTATACGCCCTTGCGTTGTAAAGGGGTTTAATTAAAGTTTTGCATTTTTGCGTTTTGGATTTGAATTTGTATGCAAAACCGAGTTTTCAATCGATATAGCACCACGTTCGGTTATCGCGCGGAGCTGCGGGCAGCGCGACCGTCATCGCCCAAAGAACCGCACATAAACTACCGCATTTGCTGATTTATGGCGCACTTAGACCAATGTCCCTTGTAGGTGCTCTAAGTGTTTTAAAATGTTCAACGCAGACATTTAATTTGATTTACTTCGCAGCAATAAATAAGTGCATACGGGAATGGAAAGTTCATCGATAGAGTTTATCTAAAACAGTGTCACGGCGCGTTATAAAACGAGATTTAGGAGACGAAGAAAAAACAGCCCAAAGTAGCACTTTGTGGAGTAAAATTTATATGAAAGCATTTCAATCATTAATTGAATCGCTCTCTACTCTAAGATAACATTCAGCCCCAACTTTTCCATCATATTTCAAGTAACGAAACGAAGAGAGAAATAAGTGAATAAAAATTATGCGGTGGATTCAGTTTCCATTTGGTCACTTTATGAAACCTTCCGATTTCACGTACCATTGAAGTATTGGCCAGAGCCGAGTCCGGACGAGTGGATTTATAGCAAAGAAACGAAACGGGACCGGACAATGTAGTCGCGGGCCGGCGGAGGATCGAGATGCAAATTAATACGCGCTCTCGGATACGGCGCATGAATATGCATACAGGTCCCTCGTCCCCGGAATAAATAACATCCGACGCGGAATCGCCCGCCACCGGCCGTTGGCGGCGGCCCGCCCTACCCGTCATCTTATTGAAACCACTAAACCATATGTACACCACCAAAGTTTTCATTATTCATGTATAAATTGTGGAAAGTTAAACCTATAATGTCGGTCCTGTACACAACTAGGGTAGGGGTAATGAAACAATATTGCCGCCTGGGCCGAGTGTCAATCTCCGCAATGCGTCTCAGGTTTTATGTCTTCCAATCTCTGAGCGAGCTACAACGAGCCCGGTACTTACATTAGACTTTACTTAATTTGATTGCGCTCTCTGCAGAGGTAAAATCTTAAAATTCACCTTTCCGGGCGAGTTTAATCAATTTCGAATAGGTTATTATATTTTTACGCTTTCTTCTTGGTTACTCTTCTTTATCTTGGACCTTTCTCAAGTCTTGGCCAAATAATAGCGAACTTGTCGAATAAAACTAATGAAAATAGTTCGTTCTTTTGGACGAGGTACGCATAGAAAGTTTAGACCGGCCCAGATACAAGAGGCGCCGAACCGGAAGCCGACCGTGAGCCTATCTAGGTACCTCCACCTACCATTATCGGGACTTGGCATGATTCCATTTTTACCTAAATTATTTGTATTGCTACTTCAGCAGGGAGGCTGTATTAATATATGTAGCTCGGAGGCCGTGCCAAAATTTTACGCAAGCTTTTAAAAATTAAAAAGTCGCGTTTAATTTCTGTAACGACGAAAAAGTTGGTGCATACCTAAGTAAAACAGAGTTTAGTTGGAACGAGTGCTGAGGCAACAGCCATGTGCGAGTAGGACGATGAAGACGCTCTGCACATACACCGAGCTTATTTCGTGCCCCGTCATTCCACCCGTTGCGCTTAAACGTAGGTAATTTGTATTATCAGTATACTTAATCTTCTGCCGAGAGTGACGCAGCGCGTTCGCCGTTACTGGCATATTTCAGAAAAACTTTTAATATGAGAAAAAAGTTGAACTTCATTAGACCTACGAATTCGGTCTGCAAGCAGGTTATGTCATCTTCAAACCTGTAACAAAGTCGGCTTGCTTGCACTACCGTGATAGTCCATTTCTGGCGTCTCCTGTGGCCGCTGGGAAGTTCGTCAATCGAGTTGTAGAATTCGACGACAGACTTGGTAATGCGATTACCAGACACGGGGGAAATTACTCATATCCCGATCAGGTCGCATCCCTGCCGGGCGGCGGCGAGCGTGGCGTGACTCCGCAGCCGAATTACCGTCAGCGCCAGGCTCAGCTAACTAACTCAAACAACCCGTCAACTGCTCAATTTGATTTGGCAGATTCATCATAGGCATTATTTTAATCTCTTTCAGACCCTGTTTGCTATGCATCATAGGCATAGATCATTAAAATACTGGCTCTGAACTGAATATGATTTTCATCTTTTAACGATGTGTATTTTATTTAAAAAAGAAGCTGCGAGGCCGCTTAATTAAATCTTTTGTGATTTTTTTTTCGCAAACTGAACGAGGATCCATGATTCAACTCTCGGAGGCTACACACGCCGATGTTCGGCTTAATTAGTTTTTGTTGGAGCTTCTGCGATCTATTCTCTTTAAAAGAAATTGGAAACTTACTCAGCTACGAACCTTCGTGTAAGGACAAAATTACTTTTAGGTCTTTCGTTCCGCTATGTGCTATTCATATTGAATTAAATTCTTATGAAGATAGCAAAAGGTGGGCAATTTTCAGACAGATAAGGATATTATTCCAAATGTATAAAATATATACTATTATTTTTACATAAATGCTCAAAGTGAATCGTATCGAGATGTAACCGGAGGAATGTCGCAGATGCAGATGATAGAGCCAGACAAAGCGAATTGAAGTCAGTTAGTCCATTTTGAACGACCACTTTGAGCAAATTTGCATGTAGTGTTGCTCAGTGACACGATCCTCTAATAGCTCAAACCTTTGTCTTCGATCTCTCGGTACTCGATAGTTTTAAAGCGGCACGCAGTATCGGATGGCATTAAAGGCTGGAGTTGGCAGGTCGGGGCACGGTTCCTGAAGCTCGCATGAATAATTAGGGAAGTCGAGCCCACTCGTCGCCGTTAAAAAAGAATTATGTTTCGGCTAATGCTCGTCTCGGTTTTTGGCGGGCGGCTGCGGCAATTTGTCACGGCGCCCAAACGGAGATGTTTATTCAAACGAGGAGATTTTATTGCAACGACATAAATCTTCAGGAAGACGTGATGGAAGTGACGTGCCCGAAACGATATGGCATTGTCGCTTTTTTTTGGCTTCTTGAAATGCCTTTTTCGTGTCGCTATATCTTAATAATAAATGTCGTCAATGTCAAACAGTAGCGGTGTAGAGCATTTAAATCAGACACTGTGTGAATCAAACGGAGAGCACACGGCAAAAACAAAACAAACAGACTCTCTAAACATTTAACGTCTGCATCATTTGTGAAAATTATCAAGGGAAACATTTAATAAACACATGAAAAAATAAATGAAATTGAAATCTGCGTCTGAGCGTGCGGTGCCGGTCTGTGGCAGGCAAACGGGCGCAGGCTGTAAGGGAGTTATTAATTCAGCTGGCCGTTGGTAATCCGTAGCGTGTACGCGGCCGGCGCACGACATGTCGTTATCATTTCGGACATTAATAAAACTCTATCCGGAGCTTCTAACGAGCACGAGGCAAAGTTCGCCCGCGGGGAAATATTCAAATGTCGGGCAGCGAGCGCGCACGGCGCATATTGACGCGGCTAATTATCACGTGGGACGACAAAGGCTCGGCGATCCTGCGACACGCGACTACGCCACACGAATAGCTAAATTGACGCCGTAAACATTATCTAGCAATGCGACCTTGTTGCCGTTTTCGTGTTAACCTGCGACGCGCGGCGACCGGCCCGATACACGCTCGGACTGCGCCGCGTTATGACTAATTCAAATTTTCACCGAATACCGTAACTCCAGCGCAGGGAAATACGTTTAGTTTAAATAACCTGCCGTTTGTGAAAATATTCAGCTTTTTCTGAATGTGGAAAAAGATTTTATTCAGAAATTCGTAGTACTGTTGCTAAAATATTCGCGTAATACATAGCGTAAATGTCCATAACTCCTCCCTACCGTTCCTTGAAATCTTCATACATATTCCGGCTTATAGCACAATGGTCACACATCACTCAAACTCCCTAAGAGCGCTCATAAACATAATAGTGGTAGTTATGAAATAGAGGCAATAAATTAGCTACCTACATACCTAAGCACACATGAGTTGGGTAGGCATCCACGATGCTTTGGTTACATAAACCATGTTTGTAGGCCATCAAAGATATAATAAATAATAAGAGATATTATTATACCTTTCAAAATAATAGAAGCCGTACCGTAGTGTGATTTTATAGGGGATGATCCAGATTACTGATAATTGGGCGACTGTTTCTCCTCAAAAGGGGGTCTAAAAGCAAAAACAGGGGGCAAGGCTCTAGTCGAGTGAGAAAGGACGTCAAATTGAAATAGGTGTAAGAGAGAGGGTGAATGTCTTATCCGGTAATAACATGCTCAGAATGAGATGGTGCGGCGGGGGACGTCGCGTGGGAAAACATTGTAGCGGATAAGGAGGCGCTTACTTTCAATACGCGGAGCAAATGATGCGTGAGAGATTATAGAAATTTGCACAAAAACGCACAAAATGATGAAGAAAGATGTTCCATTAACTTATTCTCGTCGGCGAGAGCACTCTAGGATAATAAGCGCTTTACGTAAGATTAAGTTTTCAATTATTTCAGAATTTCTATTTGGTTTCCAAATATTTTTATTTACAGGATTTCTTGCTGCTGGTACTGGCAGAATGAAATAGCATCGACAGTAGCTCGTAAAGTTGCTAAGCGTTTTCTCTTTCTGCTAAGCCATAAAGTTAAGTGTCTGATCCATGAATTGTGTATGCACGTATTTATGTACTGAGGTCTGTTTTTGTTCAAAGCTCTGCGAAGCTAAACATGAAATGCTTATTTACAAATTGTTGTCAACACGCAATTGATTATAACTGAAAACAATTACTAATTATACTGGTATTAAAATTATTATTGCATTGTATTAAATTGCATTTAATGACATAACAACGTAACTAGCCTAGTGAAATATTGAATCAGTGCCTCAGCTGACCTAGTGTTTCGTACAGTACAAGGCTAAGCACTCGGGTGTCATTATGCAGCTGCAATGTTGATGGCGAGCTATTAGCGCTGATCAGCTTTTTGTCAACATTATTTAACTCGGGCGCCTGGAGCCGACGCGACGGGCATTTCATTAAAAAGTCCGACATTGTTAAAAAAACTGCAAAACGAAGCAAAAAAGGAACATCCGTACAAATAAAGTTGTTTTGCTGTGCAATAAACAACCAAAGAGAAATCAATACAAAATGGGAGAAGGATGTCGCACAACTTATAGTGCTACGCCGTAGCGCCAGTGTGGCGTAGCTCCGTAGACACGGCGTAGCTGCCGCGTAGCACTTTCCTCCGACACGCCATTAGAACCGACACTTGCTGATTAATTCCGGAAAACTAATCCGAACACTACTAATGCTCACAACAGAACAAAGGGGGACCATTTTCAACAAGTCAAAGTTTCGAAATAGGATTCGGATATTACAAAGTTCTGTACTACGAACTGTACAGTCGTAATAACATTCAGAATGTCCGAAAATTTGGTTTTACAAAGCTAAGCTGAATCAGGTATCTGCTGCAGTTTGTGTTTATTCTGCAGAAAAGATGAACAAGACGAATAAAACAAGCCCTTATTAGTTGGTGAGGGTATTTTCTATGCCTTATTATCCCTAAGAAGGTGTATTTTAATATAAAATGTGCACGTAAAGATATTGGTTGATGCGCCAAGAATGTTTATGGCGCTTAATATTTTTCCGCTTACGCAGTAGTGTTTAGAGTGTCAGGAAGCAGGAGGTGTCAAGAGTTTAGAATACGAAACTTGGAAAGGCCGGGAACAAAATCATAATGTAATTTGTCAAGTGTCGCGGTACGTAACTTTGAAGCGAATGAAACTCAACTTAGGAATGGAAAACATTGCAATCTCCGTCGCTGATCTACACAAATAATGTTGAAAGAAATGTCCGCAGTGGTAATAAAAAGAAAATCTATTTTGCTTTATCCGTTTTTAAAAGGAGTAAAAAAAGTTATTAATTTGTCTTAACTTTGCGCCAAGTGAAATATTCTGTGTATGTTTCGCTTGATACAGAATGAACGAGTACTCACATTCATCATTTTTACCAAGAACCTTCTTAGTACCTACTCTAGTCACTGAGCCGTGCGAAAGCTAATGGAAATGGTTATTTTTTCTAGCTTTCGACATTAAATTTTTTTAAAGGCTTGTTTAATTCCAAACAGTTTCTAAAAATAAAACTTGCATGCATAAACAAATATGTTTTTCATCTCCCATGCTCGAAAAGTTTGCTGTTACTAGCAACTTACAACCGTGTAAAACCCGAATTTAACCAATTTGCATTTTTGTGCACTTCGAGAACGCCCTTATTCTGCACGCCCCATGGTGTAGAAAAAGAAAAAACACTGGCCGTTTCACTAGATGCCATATAAGTTCATAAAAGCTTCAGAAAGAAGAGCCTCGTTTAGACGTGACTCTCCACGAAAGTGCCCATTTTCTATACAAAACTGTGAATGCAAATGAGGCATAGGCATCTAAAGTCACGGAATAGAACATTCAGAAACGCGGTTTCTTCTTACAGTATTTTGAATATTTTGTACACTATATTTATTTTTAATAACAGTATATTAAAAAAATGATCCGCTTCTGTTTTATAAAATAGATAATTATGGGTTGGTTTGTTACATACATTTTTTCAAACGATATAATTGAATTTATTTTTTATCTCTAGAAAATATGGTAAAAGTTCAGAATGCACCCGGAAAAAAAAACATTCTTTTATTTACATTATTTTTGTGTCTGGATAAATAAACTTCAGAAAATTAAAACGAATGGTTTTAATACCAACGAAGCTGAAAACTTTAGTGCGGCAGCCGTAACTACAATAAAATATGCTTTTAAAAGGAACTTATTTGACTCACCTGTTTTGCCTGTAAGTAGTTGTCTATAGAGTTTTTCCCGCATGGCTAACAAAGTCATTTCCTCGCTTCTGTGAGATGAAAAGTTTTGTGTTTCGCACGAATGCAATATTATTTGCGTTTCGTGCTTCTGAATACCTCGCTACGCTCAGGTTTCTTTTTTTGAACCACTCGCCACGCTCGTGGCTCAATTTTAGAATCCTTCGCTAGCTCGGTATTCAATATAAGCACCCGCCGCAAACAATCATTTTGCATTCTTGCATAACAAATAACTATTACATCGGGTCGGGATCGCAGATATACACTTTATGTTAATAACACACTTTTTTGGTTTGCACAGAATAGAGATTTTTACAATATTGTACTAAATATTATATTAGGTAATAACCTTCCAATACAAGTAAGAGTACACGCCAATAAGCAATGGGACCGCCTTTCACTTTCATTTTGTAGACCTACCTACATAATTTTGTAGGTCGTCCTCACTTTTATTTATGGTTGGTTGGTTGCTTCCGCTGATCTCTTGTCGCATCGGGTTAGCTCGGCGATCGCTCAGGCGTCACCTGAGGCTTATGTGGACGCAATTAATCGAGAATTAGTCGCTCCGAGCACTTCTTGGCTCATTGTCGAGGCCAAGAGGCACGTCCTCGAAACCAATCCAAATTAACACGCATCCGACATACAATTTACAGTGAAATTGATCCCAAACACAGGCTATGTCTGTCGCCATTGAGCCCCTGCGATTCATAACAGAACCGGAAATCGAAGTCATCCTTGTGAAGGAATCATATTTAATTGGTTTCTAAGAATAGGTTTGGAGTTTCCCATGTGGACCATAAACAAAATAAAACAGAGGTCGACAAAAAAATCCTACAATATTTTGTTTATAATTTCAATATTCCTTTTATAAATGTTAAAATTTCCGACGTATCTGTTGATTAATATTCACACGAAACAATGTGATGGTAGAATTTTAGGGAAGCTGCTAAAAGTTCCTGCTACAGGAGAGAATAATTAGCTAACCTACATGCATTAGGTATGCATACAGCAACTAACTACATACAAGAGTAAATAATAAAGCCGATATGAAGGTCGCTTTAACGTAGGTATAAGCTTTATCTGCCTAACAAAAGAAGAATGTGTCGTTAGGCAGCGCGCAATTTATCAAGTGTTTTCAGGGGCGGAGCCGCTCCACGATCTACTGTCACAGGCACCGACACATGCCTCCATTTAACAGGAAGTAAGTACTTGCCTCAGAGTCAGCATTCTACAGGGAGCACTCTAAGTCGATAGCGAAACTTTAAGTAGGCTGTCTACTGATCAATACAAACAACTTGTACTAGGTGGCGACAAAAATGGAGCGATAAAAATATCAGCTGTTTCACACATTTGGCGCAGTACTGAGTCGACCTTTTGTATGGAACAGCTGATATTTTTATCTCTCCATTTTTTTCGCCACCTAGTACAAGTTGTTTGTATTGATCAGAAGATAGCGTACTTAAAGTTCCGCTATTGACTTAGAGTGCACGCACCCGGTATTTAGAATGTCTATTCAGATAGTTGTTTGCGCCCCTTTAACTTCTTACATAGGTACTTCTATATGTACTTCTAAATATGTCAAAAGTTGTTATAAAAAGCTCTAAGACGGCATTTTTCTAATGAAAACACACCACGCAATCCATTCGATAACTCACCGATAAAAAAAACTAAGGCCTTTGCATCTACGTAATTAGATGATTTATACAGAGTCCTGTGGAACCTTAACTCACACTAGATAGGTAAAGAGACCACTCGGCGCTGCAGTGCCAGGGCCATTTTTTAGATGGAGTAGGCTTGCCTAGCCACCTATACCATCCTGACGGCTTAGTCGGCCTAGCCCACAGGAAAGACGGGTCAATACGTATGGAGCCAACTCAGCCGCGGGTTTCCTGATGATGTTTTTCCTTCACCTTTAGCGAGTGTTTTTGCTACTTCAAGTTCACAAATGTACGTAACTTTGAAAAGAAACAAAGTCATAGGTACATGCCAGCACCGGGAATCGAACCTGGGTTTTTCATTTCCGAGTCCAATGTTCTTACCACTAGGCCACCACCGCACTGAAATAATATAGTTGAGTCATATAATAACAAAGGCGGCAATGTCCACTCAAAGTCAAAACTAATCTGTGAATGTAGGTTTATTGTCTATGGACGTAGCTTTCTAAGGCGGACTTGCGTCACTCAGGGTTAGCTAACTAACTCTGAGTTAACTTGACATTTCCATACAAATTTTGACGTTAACTCGGAGTTAACTGGCTAACCCTGGTTGACGCAAGTGGACCTAAGGAAATTTAGATTTCGTATAGATTGCTGCAATAGCCCATAGAAAATCGAGCTCAAAGTTTCGAGGTCGTAACATACCCGGCATTATCCCATACTGTCTAATCAAATCTAAATTATGACTTTACACAAAATACAACGAAATGGATATTGCCGCCTTTGATATTCGATGACTCAGTTTCACACCAAATCAAAATATATTCTGTAAAACTCAGTTCATTATAGCCCATAATTATTATTATGAAAATTAAATACATTATAAGGAACGATTGGGCACATTGTACAGCGCAAACGTTTCAAACAACAGTTACCGAGCGACGCTCCTTCGATTAATACGAGCATTATAATTAATGCTTCAACTGTAAAATTAATTAGAGCTCAGCGCAAAACTCACAGTCGCAGTGCATACGCCGCGTCCTGATTTATTGTCTACCATCTGAAAAGACACTTGACACTCAAAGTAGCGAGAAGAGTGGAGTTTCTTAGTTTCTCCGGCTGCATAATTTTGGATCGTAAATTATAGCGCGAGCATCTTGTGCGGTGTACGGATCAAACTTTGTATCACCTTGTCACCTGCAAGCAAACTTTGTTTAATAGTATCGTCTTTGCAGGGGGCTTTGTATTTTTTTTTAGCGGAATCTAGCTTGGATCATGTTTAAAATAAGCTAGTTGGTAAAGCGTACCCAATCAACGCAGAATTGCACGCTATCTCCATTCGTTAGTGTAATGACCGTGACTTAACGAGCGCGAAGGGTCTGTCCCGGTACAGACTCGGCATTAACTCCAGATCTACTGTTAAATGGTGCCTGCAGATTTTCAGGTAGATTTATCATGCGATTCTTTAATTAATCAAGATAGGTACATTTGTTCATCAAAACCAGTCGAGGAACGTAAATTACTTTCAGATAGCGAAGTCCTCCAGTAGATTTGGATAAGAAATTACTTCGCATTCGAACAGACTTCGAGAACCGAGTACTTTACTAAAACGACAACGTTTTAAAATCGAAAAATTAAATTAAAATAATAGGTAAGGTATTGAAAGATAAAGTTTAGAGCGTGTTAACGTTATTAGTAGATAATAATATGCTTTGAATAAGTTTATTTATATTAATTAAGTTAACAAACTGTTCTAGAAGTTCACAGCCGGTAATACTCAGTATTTCGTATGCCTAACTTCAAGCGTTCTACAACTTGCGTAAACGAAAATTTGTGTGTACTTTCTTCTTAGTAGTAGGAACGTTGAAGTATTTTTCACTCAGCGCATTGGGCTACGAGTAGACGGATGGCCATTAGTCAACTGAACGATACGAACGTGGGACAATAATGGATACTGGCACTAAAAGGCGAAGTTCTAATTTGTCACGAATGTTGTTGCGGACAGTTATTTAAAAGCACGAGTCCCATTGCAGCCGTAGATTTATTTCGCTGCTCGCTTAATTTCCCCGAGGCGTGTGGAAAGAGGGCAGTCTCGTAAGCGGCGGATTGAGTCGCGAGATCGCTTCAGCGCCATCTGCAGGTGACGCCGCAAGACTTCATTTTAATACCCGGCGCGGCTATAAGCGGCGTCTGTGATCCGCCAACTTCGAACTCTGCATCTGCGCTAACTAGCATTAAAACCACAGCCGCCGGCGACCAATCTATGCATAAGGGTACGGTCATAGTGCAAAACGAGATTGCCTATTGCAAACGATTATGCCGGGTGAGATTTTAAATGTTTTACTAGCCGGGGTTTCGTACAATAGTCCCTGCTTTTCTAACATACTTACATACCTATATTGAAAGTAGAAAAGGCAGTGAGCCCGTTCCCTATCGTTAGCTGTATTTACAACGCGCTTATTACAGTTTCAAGATTCACTATTCTAGGTACATTTTCCGCTAAACAATGGGTATATTCTAGAAAAAACTTGGCTATTTAAGTATCGTTATCCGGTAAATCGAATAAAAAGTTTTGAGGAAAAGCAAATGGATGGCGCAAATGAGTTATCTCTTGTTTGTCCCGAGACAATTTCGCTCATACAATTATTATGAAGCGAAAGTTGCTAAGTTTATCTGTGTCCGTATAATCTTAACCTATTTTACCGTAAAAAATACTTCGTCTAAAGCCGCCATTATTTATTACGGTTTGACAAAAGGCTTCCTGTTGAATCCCCAGGAAACATTTAGCGCTCAGGAGTAGAGTCGAAAGTATTTCTGGTGTGAATTGAGGACGTAGGTACGAGTACTTGCAGTGGATGGCCCTACAGAGAGAGCGACGTGGGCAGAATCCTGCTTGGCTAAATACTTAAAAACATTTTACGACCTTAGCGTTTTGTCGTTTTAAACGATTGTAAAAGTGCCCCTTTGTAGGTATGGCCTTTGTTCTTAGTTACCTACTTTTTACTTAAGTAACTTCGTACGTCCGTCCCCTTCTACTTTTAACTCGCTGTGACTCTGCTAAGGTACCTATCTAAAGTTTAATTTAGTGACAAACGAAATTTTGTTCTAAATTGACAAAAATTTATAGTAATCAAGATTCAAAATGATCACCCAGTCTTTATTGAACAAGTTGAGGCTAACAACCTAAAAAACTGTCCGAAAAATGTTTATCACACGAATCGGCAAACGTTTGTCCGAAACAATAAACAAGACACATGGTGTTCGCAAAGAAAGATTTACGAGGTGAAGGAGAAAACGTTATTATACTTTCAATTTAAGGAAGGACAACGGCATTCGAGAATATACCCCTTAGTGTACGAGAGTGGGGCGGACCCTCCTCAGTCGGTGACCTGAAAATTCTGTCAGGCAGCTCCGATTGACATCGTGGAAAAGCGTAATTTCTAGTATTAAGTGAATTATCTGTGAAACTTTGAGTGAATTTACGACTATAATATGATTAGGAAAAGGCAAAGTGACGGTGGGCCCACCCGTTTAATAAGCCCCAGTTATACGAGCTCAAATGGCGTGTCCTGATTTGTGAAAGCTTAACAGTACGCTGCCTTCCTGCCTTCCTCCGCCAAAGGTCATCATTATGTAATATTATCACAGGAACTGTACGGAGCCATCGATCAAACATTCATAATATTATGTTTGCTAGGATAGAGTTACAATTATGTAACTAACAGCATGTTTAGATATACAGCGGGCAAACATGTTCGACTTTGCTAAGTTACAAGTAACATCCTAGTTGGTGGAAGGACTTCCATAAACACTAACAAATATATTAGTTGCGAAAGGGAACGGTGAAATGTCCTAAATAAATAAAATTTTCAAGAGCTCTTGATATTGAAAATGGATTGGGCAAATAGAAAACAGTCGGGGAGCACACGAACGGCGGCATGCCTCTTAGAATTATTAGAAGAATCAGAGTCTTCCTCAGAATTATTAGCTATAAAGGCCGTTTGTATAGTAACTTTTATCTAGACGAAATGAGTAAAAACCGGGCTAAATTGGGTAATATTTTCACACGGTATAAATAATCGTTATCGTTTAGTAAAAACAAAATAATGTTATTACCGATCGCCATATTTCCTCTCATGGAAAACAATAATAATAAATATTTTCTCTGAAATGAAGCCCGGCTTTTTCGGTGAAAAAATATAATCCTACTTATATATTAACTGTCGAACCGACGTTATACTATCTCTTCCAATTTAAATATGTTTTCCAGATCCCCGGGCAAAATACGTTTCCTCTACTTCTAACCAGTTCTATTTTTTTCATAATATAGTATATCTGGTCTAAATGTTTTTGAACGAATCAACTAAAATAAATTAAAATCTATTGAAATAAAATTTCTTTCAATTCCAGTTTTTGGACACGCGAGTTACTTGAATAAAAGTCCCATAAAGTGACAGGTTTTTTGTACTATTCTGAGGACTAAGGCTTTGGGAAAGATTTGAAAACAATAGAAAGTCCTTCAGACCTCTACTTATTTTTTTCTCCATACTAACTATTTCAGTGATCAAAAACAACATTTTTGGACTTTGGATTTTTGGACTTTTGGATCAAATTTGCGGTAACTTTTAGAAGTCCATAGAAGATCCATATTTGAGACCCTGTAGAATAAAAAATATCTCTAAAAAGTTACAAAATAAAATCCATTGCTAGGTACTTTTTTTTTCCAAAAAAACCTTAAAGCCTCATAATTTCTAAACAAAAAAAAAATTGCTGAACATACTATGGGGGTGATTCGGGTAGCCCTTGGTGTCAGCTACCTATATTTTCCCGCTTGACTTCTATGTTTGGGCCACCCTGTATATCAGCTTGGTAACCAATATTATGTATTATGTTTGTATTAACTTTGTAGAAATCTAGACTCTACCGCGTAGGCCTGTAGAACAGCTTCAGTTAAATATAATTAGAGCCTCTCTGTGGATGTAACATTATAGTTGTAACTGCTCTCTTTTAGAAACTAAATAACGTTCCGGTACTGCTGAATGATTTATGAGATTCCTGCTACGTTAGTAACTTGGATTAATACTAAGCGTCAATTAGTTTTGCCTCCCGGCTGTACCATTAGAGGGCAAGTAGGCATCCAAAAATGGGTTGTGCTGTGATAAAACTTTAGCGCGTGCGTTGCTGAATCTTTGTATGTAACACCGGATTTTTCTCTGATACAATTGGGTACGCAAAGTTTTTTGTTCGAAAGTCCGTTATTGGCTTAAACTTATCTTTAGACAATATTGAGAAACTAATTTAAATATTTTTTATTTTGGTCCAGTAGTTCTGTTTTTATGCGCTAACATGTTTTGTTCCTATGACCGCCAACAGTATGCAGACCGTCGCGTGAAGGTCATAAAACCGTATCTTTGAAACGTTGTAAAATCCAAAGTACTGAACCAAAATAAAAAATATTGAAATTAGTTTCTCAATATTGTCTAAAGATTAGATTAAGCCAATAACGGACTTTCGAACAAAAAACTTTGCCTACCGAATAGTCGCTACTGATCAAGTGATCATAATAACAGCCACGATGCCAAAATGTACCTAGTAGGTTAGCTGGGATAAATTGTCTCGATAGTGCCCAATCGTCAACTGGGCGCGCTCGACGCAGTGCGCTTGCTCGTATTTTAAATGCAAGTTCAATACAACCTTTGAGATTTAACAGCACGACGAATGGTTCGCCTCGCGTAGGATAGTGGACTATTAAGCTAGTACCACACTGGTCCTACATACGCGTCATTCGCGAAATTTTTGTATGCGTCCACGTAGCGTATGCCCAGTGTTTCTAGGAACACAAATTCAAGCGGCCAGATATCAAAATAAGTCGCGTATGTAAAACGTATGTATGAGTATGACCAGTGTCTTTCTAGCTTTAGTCCTTATCATATGTCTAGGGGTGGCCACTACCTCAAACGAAAACAGAAAGCATGCACAGTACTCACATTCGTCGTGATCTTTGGCGGTGACAGTAAGGACGGTGTGCTGGATGTCCTCATTCTCGTCCACCTCGGCCTCATACAGCTCCTTGTCGAAGTACGGCGGGTTGTCATTCTTGTCAGCGATGCCAATGCGGATGAACTTGGTCACTGAGGACAAAACAACACGTTTAAAATCGGAGAAAGAGAACGCTGGAAGATGGCGCGGGGACAATATGATAACTATGACATGACGACGATGATTGGTGAACGAATATCCCAAATTGTATCTTAAATCCCACTCCCTTTTAAGCTGTACGAAATCAATTACGCAAACAACAAACTCAACAACATTTAATTTGGATGAAACGATGGCATTCAGATACGATGAAGAAAGTTCGCCGATTCGAAATTGTCACGCTCAAACGATTTCCCCCCGCCTCATAGAATCAAACGAGATACCAATTTCAGCAAACTCCGAAAAGAAAAACCACAAACATAACGGCAGAACTTTTTCACGCATCATCGGTCTTCTTTTTTCTGTAAAAAGCTTTCGCGCCGTAATTGGGGGATATCAAATGAGTTCTAATCTCGCCACTCGAAACATTTGCTGAGGGGAGCGTCGAACGCCGGAGGAATCTAGACGGAAATTACTTTTGTCCGAGGCGCTTCTAACAATGATAAATAAGGGGCCCACTGGGCGAACTGTCCAGCGGCTTTATTAGCAAACATTACTGACACCTCGGCTTTGAACCAAAGGGTGTGCCGCGCTAATCCAGTCTCTAAGGCCTTGTAACTGGGATGCATGGTCCCGTGTGCCGGATACGGACCCTGCTTATTTATGCTTATGTTGTGGCTTCGGTAACGAACTTGATTTACAGTGACACACTGAACTAACCTCTTCCCAAGTTTAAGTTAATGAGTATGCAATGAACCTTTTCAAAAAACAAATTCAAAGCAGTTCATAGATGGCGTTTACAGGCATGGCCATAGAAGAACCGGAATATGGCTGTCAAAATTAATCGGAATTATTATATCAGGATGAGCATATCCGGATGAATTTGTTGTTTGAAAACGGCTCATTCAAACGTCTCTTTGTGATGAAGTTCTAAAAAAATATACAAATAGAGTATGCAAATATAAGAATAGGTATCGATGATAAACGGACGGGGTAGAGTCCCACATGCGGATGACTGGATATGTATATTTATAAATGGCACTTGTGTGAAACGCGACGTGATAGGGGGCGGTTGTCGCTAGGCTGTTTTTTATTCAGCCCATGAATTCAACCCCGAACAAAGGTTTCGATGTTTTTCTTCACTATAAAAGTGTGCCATAAATATTCGTACAAACTGCGGGTAACGAATTTATTTATTAACGATGCGACGGAACAAACAGTCTCTGTCCGTTTTGTTTCTATTGCTTCCGATATAAGTTGGATTGGCCGCTAAAAAGTGGTTGTTTGAAACAAATGTAAATAGATATCCGCTCAAAAGACTTCAGATGCTCGTTACAAACTTGTTTTAAATGTGGGTTTGTATGTAACGGCAATGGCATTTCCCCTCATAAGTTTGAAAGTTTATCCGCATTCGACGCTCATAAAAACTAATCAGCGACATAAAGAAGGGCCTAACGACGCGCGGCCAAGTTTTTGTAGATACGCGCGACACTCCCGCGCCGCTCCCCGCCCCTTGGTCGGCTGACGTCACAGGGGAATTTCCTTTCAAACTCTCGCTTGCTCACAGAAAATCTCTAATAAGGGAAGGTCACTGACATTCTAAAGCAGGACCAGTGTTGCCAGATCAGCAAGACGAAAAATCTGTATTTTCGTTTCAAAAATCCGTACGAATTCCGCATTCACTTTATTTGCATTAATCCGTATAAAATCCGTACCCCCATAAACGAAACAATGAGAATTTTTGATGCAAGAACGAACGATTGAATGAATGAAATTACTGTCTAAAGAACTTGGGCCGCTTCAAAAAAAAAATGTCAATTCGATGTACATTGCGTAACAAATTCAGATAGAAGGTTAACTTTATCAGCTACGCAATGTAAAGCAATTTTTTGTGAAACGCGGTCCTTCATACGGTGTTCCTAGTGTAACAAATTAATAAGTTTGGAAGTATTATGGTGTGCCTACGCGTAAATACGTTATTCCGTATAAGATTCCGTATGATGACTCCGTCCGTATATTATCGTCAAAATCCGTACAAATACGGATAAATCCGTATATATATCCGTATACGCTGAGCAGGACATCTGTTATGCGAATAAAAACATTTGTAAAATTATCATGCCTCTCTGGACCGAGCCAAACTTTCCTAATTTGTTTATAACAGTCCGTGATAGAATGGTATTTTTATCCCAATAACGAGCCGTAATAGCAAAAATATATCATTTCGCGTGTCTGATGTCATGACACGAATCCATTTATCATTTTTATATTAGGCGGATAATACATACAATGTGTGGATGTTATCAACACCGGTTCATTGATGAGGCGTATTAGTATTCCCCTAACGCCCTAATCAAATAGAGGTCGGAGTCTCGGGCCCTGTAACGAGCTTCCAACCATCCACACCACACGGTCACGCGTTGCATAGTCACCTAGCACGCACACCGAAATAACCCTCTCACTCAATTAGTTAGTCTTATAACAGGGTGGGTTCTCACTTTGAGTTCTAGCTTGCGAGGAATCTAATATCTATACTTATCAACGTAAGAGTAAATATCATCCTCTGTGCGTCTTCGGCCGTTGCGTTACGCAGTGCGAGCGACGGCCGAAGACGCTACTCGCGCCAAAATACATAGTTACTCACTTGATACTATGAGTACGTACACCTCTAAATGAGTTCGCACCGTTGTTTATGATATTTTGTATAACTGTATTATTTTATGACAAGAGTATTAAATTATTTACTTTAACGGATATTCTGTCAGTCAGTATTTATATAGTAAAAGTACACGTTGGTTTCCAAAATTTATTAAACATACTAGGACACTAGGTACTAAAATATCCTGTGTTTTGTGCTACCTAATTCAAGTTCTGTACTGTTTGTTACCGCAACGACATTTTCCTCGAAATGACGGATTGTAGTTACCTTGGTAAATCAATGTACTTATAGTGTGTAGAACGTCTACACAAGGTGTAACTGAGTATTTTTAATATAGGTAAGTAGCTAGTAAATGTCATCTGTTTGACGATTTGGGGTTTATATCTGGGGCACTTACTTAAGTAATACGAAATGATAATCAAGGTGTCCGATATTGCAACCGCCCCGGAACATTCGCATAGCTCGTGCTGATAATGAAATTCTTTATCAAGAGGTGCACAGAGTGGAGAGGCGGGACGTGCCTTCGCGTCGTTTGGGGGGAAGCAAACGTCGCATCGACGACGGGTAGCCTCGGCCCTGTGTCCGCTAGCTCCTTTCCCAGGGCCACTATTCTCGCATTCCACAGAGATCAGCTTCCGCTCAGCTTTGATTGCCCATTTTACGCCAAATGCGGGATGATCCCGGGAATAGGGTTCGGCGCGCCGGACGTCGTGACTCCGATCCCCGACACGAGGAAATTCACGAAAGTGTCGCCGTCAAATCGTCGTAACAGATCTCTCCAAACTATTTTCCGAAGATATATGGGGATTGTACCCTCAGTTGCGATTGAACCCATAACGCGACTACGATAGCGGCCCTTTTGTCGGATATGCGCAACAGAAATTTTTATTACGGTATTTTCACGACCGCAGTCCCACGTAATGTCGGTGTTATTAATTTTAAATCATCGGTCGGTTGGCCGTTGAGGAGTTCGAAGTTGAAATGAACAGTTTTCATCTCGTTATAGCCCAAGCGATAGGTAGGATTTGCGCTTTTAAATCCCGCCAACTTTCGCTTAGTGAATAAAATGGACGTAGCAGGTAATAAATGCAAATTGTTTGGAAAAAAAGTGGAAGCATTGGCAGTGGCGGCGGCGCCCGCCGCCGAGTCTATTCATTACACATCGATTCCAGTATCAATAACTACATCGAGATGTAGCTTGTTTTTTATTGTTAACTTGTCGAGCGTTTCGTGCTTTTGGTAATAATCTGTTGGCGTCGAAAAAGTGCTGAAAACAATAAAACTCAGCGTCAGTCAACAATTTTTCGCATGCAAAACTCCCATCATGTTACGTCACATCTCAGTGGTTTACAGCAATACATCCACTCTGGTGTTAACAATTTTGATTGAAATTCACAAAACGTTATAGTCATAATCACGGTTTTCTACGGAGGTATTGGCGCCTCGATATTGCAAAGCTTATGCGTAGTTATTGGACGTTACCTAAAGAAAATTGTAATAGTCGTAGCAGCAAATTGCCCTGTCCCGGTTTGGAATTGATATAAAAAACAATAGGCAATTTTATTGTATTAGTATTTGTAAAACAACATCAGACCTTTGCGCGAGGGCTTGGCTGCCTTTTTTTGTTCAAATCAAATAACTGTCCCAATGTGCTTTCATAAAACTATTTTGCCCAAACCCTGCTTACAATAAACTTCGAAAATAGATAGAGAGGAAATCTCTCGCGATAAACACTTTTTTACAACAAATTGTCCAGCCTTCGGGCCGGGCAGTTCTTATGTAAATGGTTATGCTTATGCCAAAGTTTGGTTCCAAATACTGTGATTAATTTTGGTATGTAGTCGGAGGCTCCGCATTCACAGTTCTCTTAACGGGATTAATTAAATCATCGTCATTATATTTAATTGTTACTGTGCAGCGTTAATTAAATATCAGTCTATTAATATGTAGGTACCTATCTAGGTTTTGTTTTCCAGAATAAAACACTATACTATTTTCGATCAAAAAAAATCTACCTACATCCTTTACTTTGATGCCACATACGTAAGATAGTATATTTTTGTAACAGTCAAAGTTATAAAGCCTTTCAATTTAATACTTACCACAACAGTGTCTGATAAATTAAATTTTGGGATCATCCGTTTACGGTGGACGATGGCCGTGTTTTTTATTTTTATTTTTTATAATCTACACCTATAATGCCAAGCCTTCCGGACCACTAAACAAATTCTAATGTTCTTGAATTCGTTATCAAAAATCGAGAGAACTGATGAGCACAAAAACTTACACACATATAATCATAATATAATACCTTCATAGTCGTACATTATTACGTTGATAACATTATAACCCTGCTATTTGCTTCGCGCATAGTCGGTTACCAACTACATTAATTTCCTTCCTGAATGTAGCAAACAAAGCTTTCTTGCAAAAATGTGACGTTTAGGCGTTTTGCTCAATGACACGCCGGCAGAAGCCACCGCTACGCCGCCGCTTACAACTTCCGGAATGGGCCAACAAAGTTTTAATGGCCTCGTGTAAAATTCCTTAATTGGATTGATGGACACAGGCTGCCGCCGGCAGCGTCAAACATTTACCTTTAAAACGAATCTTTATCAATTATTCATATCTTCTAATCGAGCTAAGCCGAATTAGGGTGAGTTTGGCAAAAGTGGTATGTACGATCGCTCTATTAATTAACCCCTACCATCAAGAAGTTTGGCCTAATCCAACACGACGTTTCACGAATTTCCCAGAGTTGAGCTATAAAAACAAGAAGTTTCAAACAAGCATTTACATGATAAACAACAACAAAAAACAAGACCCCGCAAATCATATGCTGATTTCCCAAAGGAGCGTTCAGATATGCGATTCCGGTCAGCAATCGAACACACACAAGGAGCCGCTTTAGATAAACTCCCAGCAGAACCCTAACGGTCGTATCTGCGATGATCTGGCCGGCCGGACACAAAGGTAAATCGAGCTCCAGACAGCTTTACAAAGGCGCTACTTGTATTTTCTCATTGTAGCCCACACAATAAATTTCGGGTTAAGAAAAGGAGAGCAAACCAATCAGGTGGCTTGTATAGGGAAAAAAATATATGCCTCCTGCGTAGTTTCTGTTCGCCATAAGTGGAAGGGTTGGCCGAAGAACAAGTTGTGTGTAGAAATCTCACAAAGCTTAAATTCTTGCTCTAATTATGGCTTAACTTTACAACTTCAGCTTACAGCGTAAGACTTTTCTTATTATTAGTCGGCACCTGACAAACTTGTTAGCAAGACAAAAATATAAAGTTTGCGCTCGCTTTCCGCCATGCGGGCCACCGGGAAACTTGTGCACGAGCAGCTACCTGCAACTAGCTGTCGTTTATCTCAGTAAGGCCGTGTTCAATAGCCACATCTTTTTTGTTCAATCTTCTTGCGCACGGCGGCGTATAAACCTATAAATCGAACTTACCAAATTTTGCGCCGAACAGACCGTCTTTAATTAAGTGTCAATAAAGGTACCTACGTTTTACATGTGCGCAAGTACAACTAATTTTACACAAAAACTTTTTGTTTGCGTAATCTTTATACAGAAAATTATATCCAAGTAAATACACAAGACAGCATGTAGACCCTTACACGCGTGCACTCTATTCACTTACGTTACGGGTGACTTTGCAACGAAAGTGTAAGGTTCTACGTGCTGTCGTGCGTGTGCGCTTAATTTCCAACCGATAATATTCCTATTCTATGAATGAAAAGAGTGAAAATTTAGTCAGCACCTACATACCTACATTATAATATTTACTCAAAGTATCGCATCTACTAGATTGACTGTAGGCTTACAACATTGTTTATGACATCGAGATACTCCGAAAAAACAGCCTGTACGGAGAATGCCTACGGCCTACTTCGCCCCATTGTTATGTAACGATCCCAAATTCCACTAACAATAGGGCAACTACACAAGTGACATCAAAATTATGTAACATGTGTGTATGATATTTGCGCGGTATACGGCAGAGACACGGTCCGCGAATAAACAAACTTTGTGCCGAGAGGGTATTCAATTACGATTGTCGGCTGTGTGGCGTACAGCCTGTAAACTGTTTAACCGCTTTGACAAATTAAATAAACTACGAGAGAGAGGTTGCTAATGGAAGAAAATATCCTGTCAAGCCTACGGGAATCAGGTTGTAAATAAATACAAATACTGTGTGCGCCTCGGGTGGTCGATATGAGAGAAAACTCGTAACACTGTTAATGGTCCAATGGTCATGACGGCCTCTTGACACGCTTCCCCATGTAATTAATAGCGGTTCACAGAGTAATGTTTATTTTTAAGGGCAGTGGTTTTGCATCCTATCTCAATTTTCCCACATAAAACGATCATCCGAATCCATATTTTTCTAGCTATAGGAACACATCTTTACGTGCAATCGTGAGAATGTTTTTGATCTGGACAGCTTGCTCATATATCATTTTTCATCGCAGAGTAGTGTGGAGATCTCGTGGGAAATTTAATAAAAAAAATCTTCTAACATCACATTATTATTACTAAAAACACTATCCTGCCTCGACGCAAAATTTCCATGATGAAAATAACAACATTTAAGAAATTTCTCCGAGAGCTTCTCACGTTAACTCTTACATTATCCGTTGATCAAATATGTGCGCCCTCCGATATAAGTTGTAGGTATTGCAAAAACGCACTATCGATGTGTACGGATTCCCCTCTCTCGTTGAAAGAAAACTAATTCCGCATGTTTCCCTGACAGGTGGTGTGGGTTATACGCCCCGGGAAACAGCTCACTTGCTGTATATGTCAGCTGTAATATGTATTATACTCAACATGATCCGGCTGCCTTACTCTCGCCCGAGGTTATTCAAGATATCGTGGTTTACACGTGGGGGCAACGAGTAATAACAAACTTCTACCGCGGTAACGTTTCCGGTTCCCTTTTGAACTTTCAGACAGATCAAAGTAAAACTCAAGCACAAAAAACATTACTTTGAAATTTACATCTACCACACTTTTTAATTTCAAATTTTATGTAGCTTTTTTGTAATAAAAATTTTTAAGGCCTTTGCATCTACGTAATGAGATGGTTTATGCAGCGTCCAGTGGCACCTTCACTCACTAGATGGGTGAAGAGACCACTCGGCGCTGCAGTACCTACATACCTAGGACATTGTTTTAGAAGGAGTAGGCTTGCCCAGCATCTATACCATCCTAAAAGCTTAGTCGGCCTAGCCCACAGAAAATATAAGTTAATACGGGTGGAGCCAACTAATCCGCGGGTTTCTTCACGATGTCTTTCCTTCACCGTTAGCCAGTGGTTTCGTAATAAGTGAGTAAGAAAGTAAGTTGACGCCTGTGCAAGTGTACAATTTTGTACTGTACATGTCTCAGATAAATAATTACAATAAAAACTCAGTAAACGCTGCCACCTTATGCCACCATTCTGGTGGTCGCGAAGTAATTGTACGGGAGCGCGAAAGATTTATAAAGTCAATAAAAAGTTTTATTTTTTCTAATAAGCACTAACCCGTGCTAGGGAACAATAAAGATTTTTATAATGTAAAAACATTCGCAACGACAGTTACTTGGCTCGGTATCTCAATTGGTAGAACGCCTCCACGGTATGCAAGAGATAACGGGTTTTAGTTCTGTCCCGAGCGATTTTTTCAACGTTGTAATAATCTTTATTAATATTAAAGTACATATTTATAGTTTGTATTTAATTATCTATACTAATAATAAATAATCCTGTTGACTTAAAAAAAGTACAATAAAAATTCTTAAAAATGTATATACAGTGTGTGAAGTTATTATACGAGTACCACTTCACGAATGGCCTCATTTCTTGAAAGAATAATAGTCTCCTAGAAGTAACACGAAAGTAACGCTCACCCTTGATTGAGATTACTATTTAGTCCTCCGGTGTTGCTCGATATTAGTGGGAGGTCATGACAAAGCCTGGGGATTATTTACATAAACACTCATTCCATTAGGCTTTGGCTTATCCTCTCGTCTAAGTGATTGAAGATTACATAAACCTTAGATAGATAAAACTATTTTTCGCGCACCAAATATTACTTTCATTATAATGAAACAAAAACTTACCGTTTCAATATTTAAGTGTGTGCTTGAATCCTACACAAAAAAAATCTAATGGACAAGCGTTTCATATAACTTTAGTCGATATTCAAAAACAACGTCATCATTAGTCAATTCTGCAAACGCAAGTAGACAAAATAGACAAATGGTTGCAGAAATGGAGAATAAAATCCAGCGCAACAAAATCTGTACAAACGACCTTTACACTTCGGAAGGGAGATTGCCCACCAGTTACTATGGGAGGTGAGGAACTGCCAAGGCAGTAATGCGTGCGCTACCTTGCATGCACCTGGACAGACGCCTTACTTGGGCTGAACACGTTAAAAAAAAAGAAAAAAGAAGCTAATCTCAAACATCGAAATCTCTCTTGGCTGATGGGAAGAAGCTCTCCGTTATCGCTCAATAATAAACTATTGGTATACAAGTGTTGTCTCAAACCAATATGGACACATGGGATCCAACTATGGGGCACTGCAAGTAACTCCAACCTAGATATTCTACAAAGATTCCAGAATAAAGTTCTAAGGGCAATATCAGGAGCAACATGGTACACTAAGAATACTGAGATTCATGAATATCTAGAGATGGCTACTGTCAAGGAAGAAGTAAGCTCATTTAGCGAGAAATACAAGGCGCGACTGAAAGTACACACTAACCAACTAGCGAGAGATCTGCTACAAGTTGACACAAACACAAAACGCCTAACTAATGATGGCATATCCTGTCGCTTGCTTGACGAAAGAAAATAAACACACTCCCCAGACTGATTTTATTTGGTGAAATAATGAGATGATGCTCAATGGAGCGCCAATCAACTCTTAAAAACCGTGCAATACAAACAATCTGATTATGACCGAGGGGCCGATTGCAGATGATGAATATGTTTAGAAGAAAAAAAATATATAAATATCTTTAGTCAATTGATACTGTTGATTTAGTCAAACGCATACCTAGCTATAACTGTCTACCCAGAATACCCACTACATAAGTAACACAAGTGGAAGCGCCATCCGATAGCACCCAAAAGTTTGGAAGATCCTCGTTAACAACATTTGTATCGTGGTCGTTTTCAATAGGGCACATTAGTAGCGGGATCGCGGATTGGCCCATTGTGCTTTGCGAGCCGCGTCGATTACAATTGCGAGCACCTGCCCTAGCGCCGCCGGATTGAATTATTGTCTCATTTCGAATCCGTGCCGACGGTATTGACACTCTTCGGAACGCAGGTGCACCACTATTGCAAGCCTGCAGCCTTCTATGCCAATCTAACGGTCGCCATCTGTGAGGCACAATGGAATTTAACCAATTTTAAAACGAGAAAACTTGGTGACATGCTTTTGTGAGGTTTGATATTTCTTTCCGTGTCTGGCGCGTTGGCATTTAAGTTGTGTTATTTATTACCTGGGATCAGTGGTTATTACATGGTGTGGCCTAATTGATTAAGGTCGAGGAGACCCTCACTCGCAAAATAGCCGTGTATAGCGTGTTGTAGGTAATGTATGGTGTGATCCCGAGAATATTTTATTGTCCGAGTAGAGGCAAGGCAAGGCATTAGTAAAGTTGTGACAGCAACAAGTACCCCTTGTCTCAAAGTTACCCGCACTGAAAGTTCTTTAAACAGATCCCGTGTTAAATTAAATTCCAACTCGTTTTAACCAAAGCGCACAGCTAGGATTAAATAATAGTTGTTTTACGATAAACACAACTATACATCTATAATATCTCTGTTAGAAGCGTGCGGATATAATGGCAACAGTTTCATACAAAATCTCATCAGATACGTGTTAGTTCAACGTTGCGATGTGGCTTTAATTTAACTTTAGTCGAGAACAGAGATAAGAAGTTTAAACCTTTCTGACGTTACGTTAAGGTACCTACAGCGGTCACGATGTGGCGATATATCATGCATGTTCAACAATAAGACGAAACAGAAGAGAAACATTCGCAATTGAAGGGCCTAATCAATTTAAAAGTCGAAAGGGGCATCGAAATCTGGCGACGTCTTTACGGTCGAGTGCTCTGGACTGGTGGTCTGGAGTACAACTTCAGGGATTCAATTTAGGCATTCTCGACCCGAACCGAAAACACGTCACAAAGATTCCGCTTAAATAATCGTACCAAAAGAAACAAAGCAGTCACAATCCTGGCAAGGTACAAGCGTGTTTTTACTGCTAATGAGAATGGTTCCATTACACGTGCATAGAGAAGCGCGTGTGCCGCAGACGTACTCGAAGCGAGAGTGGCTTTGAAACCAATCCCATTGAAGCACGATTCAGGTGCCGAAGTGTTTTTCTCCTAATAAAGTGTAGGTAATGCGTCGAAGCGAAATGTTCGCCGGGAGCGTGGCGTTCATAAATTTCTGGCAACGACTCTCTTAAGTTTGGCGGATGTGGACTGAAATCTCGACAATGGGAGCTTAATGACTGAATACCTCAGCATGAAAGGCGCCAATATGCGGTTAAACAATAACAGCGCGGCTGCCGCTCCTCAACAATGCCTTGGTATCGTCCAAGTTTCGTCTTGGCTCCTTGCTGTTTTAATCAGATATTAATCCTATTAGCTGATTACTCTTTAATTTAATTTAAGGACCATTATTTCAGATAAAGCCAATGGTAGAGTAAACATGAAACAAAGCAACGCAAGTTCAGCGTTTTCAATCGACGATTCGTGTTGATTTATAATAACTAAAAAAAAAACAAAGGCATCAAAACAAAAAAGAAACAAAGCTAACATCAAAAGAAGCTTAGGTCAGATGAAAATGACGATTCTTTTTTACGTTATAAGGAGAACGTCCCTAAAAAGTAATCCTTGTACATTAAGGGCCATTAAACGGATAGTTTGTCTGGAACAATGGCTCGTGCTGAAGACAAATAACCTGTTGGCAAGCTTTGGGCGCATGCAACTTGAAATATGCACTTCATACAGTCATTATGGGCACATGAACAAGGCTTGATCGATGGGAAATGGCTCACGGATACTGTAATTGCACCATTTAAGCTACAAGTACCGCTAAGAACTAAAAATCATGGCTATTCAGAGAAACTTTCAGACTCTAAGGCGCAGTTAAAACATTTGCATATTATTAGAAAGCCAGTCATTTTGCTCGTGACTGTGTCGTCAGCCCATATTCGACACGGCTTCTACAATCTACATCTACACGACAACTCACAAAATGGATCATAAAAGTAGTCGTAAAAGGCTCACCTTTAAGGCCTCGTGAAAACAAATAAAACTATCAGGAAAACAAGCAAGTAACATATAGTCGATAAAGAAAAGCATTTGAAGAATTAACTACGGCCCTGTTGACGGAAGCGTGAATGAATGTGTTGTTTAACAATTTTTTGTTTCCTTCGAGATAGCCGTAATAAAAAACGTGCAACACAAGTAAAAGTTATTGATTTTTTAAGAGATACGAGTAAAATATGTTTACCTAAATATGTGCTGTTAGTCAAAACCCAAAAAATTTTCAGGGGGTCCACCATATCCGGGCGTAGAGTCGTCAGCAGCGGCCGCTCACCGCATGCTGTTGTTTAGCCGATAATTGGTAACCACTGCACCCACAACATACCACTAAATTCGCATTCACATCACTGGATTTTAAACTAACAATGTGCATTCACGGTATCATAGAGTAGTAGAGATCAGAGGCGACAGGGCTCGACACGCGGGCGATCCGAGGACGGCCCTCTATGGACTGCCGCGGCGGCGGCATCTCGCGCGCTCGACGCTCCCTCAGCAACCCCCCTTTTCGACCGACTTGCAAATACGACTACAACAGGGAATCGGCACCCATGCGATCTTTGGATGCCCCCGAAAGATATTTATTATTAGCTGATGATATACGGCGAGCGTAGTCAGGGCGCGTTTTTATATTTTCGTTGTAGAAATGTACAGACAAAATTCATTCGAATCGAATATTTTATAGGAGCAGAAATAAATAAAGCTCTCTGAAGAAAATCAACAAGCAAGAAAACCTTACACTATTTTTGAATGAGCTGCAGAGAGGTTCGTTAAAATTTTCGCGTTTTATATTTTGTAGCTTTCACGAATCAAAAACGGAATCAATTTTTGATATTTCTGTGATAAATTAGACTTTCTAGAAACGCTTGGTTTTTAATAGCCCGCGTAGCATGCAGAAGCCGTTTTCCACTAACGTCTCTGGTACAAAATGCAACACGATTGCAATTCCGCACGGTTAACTTTGCACTCAGACTTGCAATGCAGTATCCTTAATTCTCATATTGTGGGTAGTCAGTGAAAGGTTTGCAGCGCAGCCGCGTCTGCGGTTCATAGATGTTTACACAGAGTCAGTGCAGCGGGAAAGGGCTTTTTTGCAACCATTAAGCAACACAAGCTGCCTCCAAGGAATGGTTTTCGTATAATTGTTTAACGTTTCCCGCCATAACTTCAAGATGATCGTAATAACCCTCCTTCTCTGGCTCCACCGCACATCAGTGTAGAAAAGGAAGCAAAAAACAATATTCTGGTCTCTCTACTTTCGAGTGTACGAGTATATTTAAGACAGTTATACCACGGCTATATTCCCAAGAACCCTCCTTAAACTGCAGTGACATTGGCAGCAATTTCCGCCAATGCAATCATAACAAACCAATTCCAGACAACTTTATATCTAAACCTACAACGTTTATCGAGATAGGCAAAGGTCTATTTCTTTTAACGATCCCACATATATCACTCGCAAAGTTTTGACACACTGACTTGTTTTCTCGTCCGCAATCATTACGAATGGGGATGTGCAAGAGCTATAAAACTTTTTTGTTATTTGCCTAAAGCGTTGATATCCGAGCATCTCCATTCCATTTGAACGGCCATAGCAAGATAAATTAACTCGTTATCAAGTAAAAGGAATGTTCGTTTGAAGCTCAGAACAACGAGAGAACGATTTAATGTGTTGAATGAGTCATTAAATACTAACTAGTGGTTCGCCCCGAACTATGAACTCGCGACCCCATATAAACTTAATAATAATAATAACCCCCGTGTGGTTCCCGGAAGGTACAGAATTGGACCAACCCATTTCTTCCCGTGGGTGTCGTAAAAGGCGACTAAGGGAATGGAGGGACCATTATGGTTCCTCCACCGCAGGGCAGCTTGTGGGGAGCTGTTGGCGGTACCACGGATCCGAGTCTTCCGAAGGTCGAAAACTGGTCCTCGCATCCAAGTCTTTGTACAAGAGTGGATTGGAATCCAAGAGGACCGGGACCCTCACCTCTGGATTGCCTTTAACGGCCGTCCAGAGTGGAGCGCAAGAGCTATATGCTCGCATGGATGGAAGTGAAAGATACATAAGACGCGAGTTGATTTCTTTCCTATCTTTCTTATAGTGCTTCTATATCCTTCAGGTCCAGTTCAATATTCATAAAATCCTTTACAAAGTTTGCAATTATCATTTCCAACTCAAACTACGATTTTTCACGTTTCTCGACGCCAAAGAAAACCAAATTTTTCTGTCTAGCATTTTTTTCTAGATAGTACAGTCTTTGCTCTTGATTTTCCACTCGTTTTTCAAGATTTTCAGATTTTTCTTCTAGCATTTTTAGTTTTTCGCCAAACATTCTTTGAATGTTTTCTGTAACTTGTTCGCCGCTTTTTCTTATGGATTTTTTGTAGTTTATCTAGTATTTCTTCCATTTTAAGTTTTGTATTGGACTCTCTTGTAGTTTTGAAGTAAAGCTACCTCTATTGTTGAGCATAAGGACTTTTTGGTTTATAATTTTGAACACTAGATGGCTCTGATATTTTTTTTTGTCACGCCCTCTGTTAGGAAATAGAATAACAATATGATATATATATTTTCTAAAAGATGGCGCTGTTTTGAATTTTCTAATCTGGTGTACTTTGGATTTTTGGTTATTTTTGGATTTATTGGATTAAAATAGAGTTCTTGTTACGGATTATTTT
Organism: Zelleria hepariella; assembly: GCA_949319315.1. NCBI lineage: Eukaryota > Metazoa > Arthropoda > Insecta > Lepidoptera > Yponomeutidae > Zelleria > Zelleria hepariella. Next base: position 9,098,886 of record OX439383.1, on the reverse strand, counting down.
GCGACCCGTAAAAGTTTATTTTTATTGTTTCCATTGAGTTTTACGTCCGATATCCACAATATTGTTTCCAAACAGAATTTGTATTTATAGTTCACTTTTGTTAGTTTTTATCACTCCTTTCACTGTTTACTGATTAGATTTACGTTTTTATCACTTATAAAATCACTTTTTAGCACTATTTTAATGTTACTGAGAGGCAGCAGTGGCACCCTCTCTCATCCCATATAAACTTAACAACCCCATATCTCGGCAACCCCTCGACCGATTTGGCTCATGTTCGAACTTAAAAATTCTTTTAATTTCATTTACCTGCCTACCAAATTTCATGACGATCCGACAAAAATTACTCAAGTTATCGTCGAACGAACATTCATACATACAAACATACAAACATACAAACATACAAACATACAAACATACAAACATACATACATACATACATACATACAAACGCCGGATTGTTCCAGTAGACTCGGAGAACTTCGCTCGCTTCGCTCGCTCGTTCAATGAATTGGGAGAAATTACAGTACAAAGCAATCCATTAGAAATATCTGCGTAATAAAACATCCGCTGTGTTTCATAAGCTAAAGCTATCAGCGTAATTAATTTGCACCTTCCGTTCGGGCGCGAGGTCCAACGATTAAGTCCGTTAGGATCGGTCCGTTAATGGATAGTGTTGGAATCTGATAAGATTGCTATTAATCACGGAATGAGTTCCGCGGGCGGCGACGTTTCATTAACCGTACCGAAATAGTGTTGTGCGTGCAAATACGCCAAGCTTCGCCAAGACTGCGCGCTCTACCGAGCGAGCGGCGCGGTGTCGCGATGTCAGCTGAGAATTATCTCCAGGATTGCTCCTCCACCGGATATGATAAATGGTCTTCTGCTGCCAGAAATTTGCACACTCTTTTCATATTTCATAAAATTAACAAAACTGAAAAGTACGCCAAGAGCTTGCGCCTGTCTGCATACAAAACGATTAATTAACAAAGTCAACAACATTTCGTAGAGCAGGGGCAGACAACACAAACGCGAAGCTGAGCTACGTAAACAGCACGATATCATTTATGGATTCCGGCTATTGCTTTTAAAATTAAAAATGTGGTCTCTACAATGGGATAGGCTTTCACTTTAAAATCATTTATATTTCACTAGTGCTCGCCTGACCTAATAATTATATTATTTTTTCCTAAAGGAATTAAGTGTCGTTTTTGAAATTGAAAAGTTAAGGTTGGTGCTAAATTAATATGAAAAGTTGTGAAGAGCCCCTCGTAACACGTAGACGGCAACAAATAAATCTAAGCAGTTTTGTAACTTTTCTGCTGCGAGTTCTTGCTCTATCTCCGTGTTTCCAGTAACTTAGCAGCTTCAAATAATATTTCATTTTTTCATTCCGCTACTATCTTTACGAACCTTTTTTCCTTTTAAGTAAACAGCATCGCTTCATAAGATGGAACTAATGTCGTAAAAGAGAGAGTATTTATATTAAAAGTTTCACTATAAGTATCCTAGTACAACTAGAGCTCTTTGGAAAGTTACTCGCAGACAATGAAAGAAACTGCGGAGTATATTTTTATGGTACAACAACGTAAAATTCCTCTTTTGAGAGTTGCAGATCATAAAATAACAACGAAAAACCTCTTAACTTTAAATTCATTCAAGTTGCCAGTATTTATGTACCGTATCACTGGATATATCATAGTACAGTATTCAGTGTTGTTCTTCTAGCACTAATATAATCGTTGTGAACTTATCGATTAGTGCAATATTATTATTGAAGGAAGAACTAAACGTAAGGCACTTGCTCGTTGTAAAACAATGGATTCACACAAATAGTAATTGGAGCTTCGATCTTTAGCGAAATCAAATGCCGAGAGCGGCTTACTCTGGGTAGATATAAATGAAGCTACCTAGATAAAATATTTGCAGGTTTTTCTTAGAAAAACCAGTGCTCTTGGCTCCTTTTAATTTGCTAGTAATCTGAGATAAAGCAATTCTTTTCTCGGCGGAAACAAAGAAAAACCACGGGTGACGTGAGCGGGTAAACTAGACGGGCAGGCTGTTTTCGAGCTGTAAGCTAGTGGCCAACTCTTCACTTCCGGCGAAGCGGCGGGGAGGCGGGTAGCAACTCGTCTCCACGCCTTCCTTCACACGCCAACTTCATACCATAAAGGTGTTTCCGTATTTGCCCCTCCTCACAGCGTTACTCGTACCCAACTTTTATATAGCTCAGCGAGATGTTTACATCTCCATGAACGAGTATGTCGTAGTGAAGACATGCAAAAATATCACACGTGTCATGCGCGCCCCGTACTCGTACATCTCGTAACACGGGACGCACGCAAAGGCAAATATCTCACAAATGAAATAATGATACGTGCTGCTTACAAGGACACGATAATGGCCGCGGTAACGTGCTATGAATAATAATTTCATTATGCGATAATAAGCTCTCAGGACTGCAGACAGGGTGAGAGATACGAGCGGCTCTATCACTGCCATTCACTGCTAACATATGGCGGGATACTCGGACGGATTTAGTACCAACAAGTTTAATACCTAACCTTTATTTTCAATTACATATTATCGGTGTAAGCTGTGAAAACACGAAAGTAGATAGATAGATAGAATATTCTTTATTGTACACAAAAACGAATTATTTACAGAGAATTTTCTTAAAACTTATTAGTATACAATGGGCGGTCCAACATCTGATGTACAAAGTACAACATCTGATGGTTCGAGTTCAATGTATTATGAACTGCACGTTCTAAACCTATATGTATGTGGGCACAGCATATTATGCAATGCAAAATCAATTGAAAATTATTTACTTTTACTACAGACTTAATTTATTATATGACGAATTATTTTATTTTGCAATAATAACAGACCAACGTCAGTCGTACTTTTATAAGGTTTCAAACATTCGTGAGATATTGAACAGTCTCAAAAAGAAAAAAAAAAACAAGGTAGTAAGTGTTCTTTTACTAAGGTAAATTTCTTGTTGTTATTGTACATTTCACCTCCAAAAATATTACGAGTACAAAACTTAATTTTATTTCTAGAGCTTATTTTAATTTTATATTCTAACTCCTTTTTTTTTTCGGGAGCCGCCGTAAAGTTCGTTTCAAGTTATTTAAGAAGTATTTGTTGCATGGCAATAAAGTGTATGCATATTTACCTTACACATCTAAATTAGAAGATTCAGCTTAAACATCAGATCGATTACCAACTACAAGTACCTTACTATAACCACAGATCTACACAATAATACTTAACCGATGGCGAAGCTTAGGGCAGCAAAATACTCGTAGCTACACTTCCATACAACCTTTGACCACGGTAATATTATAGTTTATTAGACTTCCGTCAGTCAAAAAAGAAGTATTATGAAATAATTAGAAACACAAACAACTATGTTTATCTCCTGACCACATGAACATTTTAGTACGAGTATAAAACAATTTCTAAAACGGTTATTTTTTATGTTATAATTTGATTTGAAATTCAAACAACTATGTATATTTTTTCCCGGCCACATTTGAAAGTGAAAGTGAAAGTGAAAACCATTTATTGCCAAGTTATACCTATAAGTAAATGGAACATTGAAAAAATATTTGATTTAATACATATGTATAGTAGATGATTAGTAGATGCTTTAGGCCCGGTTTCTGAGTTGAGAATTATGCTAAGCAAATGGGTAAGTGTCGTCCTGTCTCTGCAGATTTCTCACAAAAGAGCGTGACAGAGCGATACGTACTAAGTATGTGCTTAGTAAAATTCTCAACTCAGAAACCGGGCCTTAGAGTAGAATAATTTTAGATTAAAATAACCTGGGAAACGGTCTGCGATCAGGATTTACGTTTTATTATAAAGCAATTAAAAGGTTATTTTTATGTTATTGTATTACGGTAAAAAGCATACTTTTTCCACCTGGGTACCAAATACCTAAACCTTAGAAGACTAGCAAGCACCCATATTGTCAGAAATAATATTTTCCTTGAAACAATCTCTCATCCGGTGCCAGTGCCACGCTATGAAACGAGTATCTCGATAGAAAACCTTTTCGTGTTGAAATAAGATTCATAAAATACGAACGTCAATAGACCAAGCGAGAGCTTTGCATTCTAAAGTACCTAAGACTTTTGCGAAGCGATAATCCTTTTTATAAAAATATTCTTAATGCAAATTATATGTGGGCAAAATAGTAAAATTGTGTATAAAGTGTTCACCCCGCACACATTGCGGCGCCCCAACCCCCATGTCATGTAGAGCAAGCACAAGATAATGCTGATCTATGATTAATGGTAACCCGGTGAAGTTTTAGTGTCGGAACGACTCACGAAAGAAGAATAAGTTTGCGAGGGGAAATTCGCTGTTACAGTAGCATACAAATTATCTTATACATAAGCGTAACGCCTTCTCACTATAGGGGTAGGATTCGGTGAAGGAAACATCGAAAACATATGTTGCTTACTTTTTAGGTTCCTAACAGCGTTGAAAAAAGAAAGCCTTTCAGTTCCAGTGAAAATATGCTGAAATATGAATATGTCAAGTACTGATCTTCTTGAAAGTACGAAAAAGGTCAGTGTTCGGTTGGCCGATTTCACAAGCATAGAAACAATCGCACGGATATTTTATCGGCAGAGAATGTCGCAAAAAGTTAGATCGAGAGTGGCATACGGCTCATTAAACTTGCGCCATTCACATTTGCTTACGTTTCAATTTCGAAGCATTTCGAAAGCGCTCTGCGACACAATGACACTTGTTTGTTTTATCGCCGACCTTTTAACTCAACGTAAGATGTTGACATACTTTTTAATCAAGGTGTCTGAATTCAACGAAGCCTTTGGACACAATAGGACTTATTATAAATACTGATAACGTCAAAGCGAGACCCGGGGCCTAAAATGGAAGGTTTATTTCAAAGTAAATTCAAATGATTGGTTCAACGACAATAATAAACAGCTTTTTGTAGGGACGGCACGCAAAAGTCGTGTAATGCTTGCTTTATTAAAAAAGAAGGGAAGCGACACTTTTTTTGTTTTGTCGCGATTTAAATGTAAATTATCCGGCGGAGGTTGGACTGGCACCATCTGCGGCTGCCCATAAAACCCGCTAGAGACGAGAAAATTTCATGTTTATGCAACACATGCCGCTTTATAAGAGGCGCTAATGCTGCCGATAATGTTGAATAAATTAAAATCTATGGCTGACTCAACACTTTATTCTAGATGCTCTTAAATGGAGCAATCTAACCACTCAGCTATAATGCTTTACATTTCATAAAAGAGTGCACATAAATCTAGGCTTTTAAAGAGAATACCTAATCCAGTCTCACTTGAGACTTCCAGTCTTACTTGTGATACAGAGAAGGATTTCATGAGAGTTCTTCTAAAATCATGCAGCACTTTATTAGTGCGTAGTAAGTGCGATAATATTTCTTAAAAAGTCATAAAAATTTATTGCTTCACCCGGAACCTTCTCAGTATTGGATCCGCATACGAATAAGGCAATAAATGTTTATCAGGACAACGAAAACAATTTAGTTAAATACCAATAGGACACCCGAAAACGATGCTTATTGGTGCCCTATTGATAAAACAACATCGTCTTGATGCAGCCATTGGATTCTAGACCATAAATCGTTAGTATTGATATTGCGTCAGAGTCTACTGAAATCTAGTCATAGGTAGGTGCACCGCCGGGAACCGAACCTTAGATCTCTAGCTTTAAAGGAAACCGTTCTCTACACCGGACTTCCACAGCCACCACTTAGTGTAAACTCCTTACGTATTGATTAACATTGTCCTTTCTGTACGCTAAGTAGGCTAGATAGGTGCTGTGCTGTGAAAGCCTCCGTAATTTGACTTGTCTGTTGTCACAAGGACTAGATAGATAGAGATATAGAGATAAATAATATTACAGAAAAAATCGTAACAATAAACGAATGGTGATCTTATCACGAAAATCGATCTCTTCTAAACAACTTTTGTATGGACAGGACTAAAAACGAAACTACAGCAGGAAGTAGATACACAATAAGAAAAATATTGCAGGATAGAAGACACCGTCACTTCAGCCATCTCTACTAGACGCTGTAAATCACCTGCCATAGTTGCAAAAACCATATTTATGTTCAAGTAAGTAGGTAGATAAGTATCAGATCAAAGCCTTTCCCTGAAATGTATTCAATAAGTTCAATACTATTAGTATAGATGAAATAAAAGAAGTAATGGAATGTCAAGTATCAATATTGACCATTGAGGCCTAAGTCTTGTTTAACGTCGTCTATGACTAGGGTTCTCAGCAGCACGCAGCAAGGTTAAAAATTAGGTAAATTCCACGACCTCTGCGGATCTGTCCAAATCCTATTGAGAGAAGCACAATGAATGTTGACTGCATCGTTGTATTATTTTCTTCGGCATTCTGGGTTCAGGGCACTTGAATAAAAGATTCGTATATTATCCGGGAAGAGCCTCTGCGAACACAATAAGGCACAACAGTCCATTCACAATGGCCATGGGCGGCGTGCGGTCGCATTGTCACGAAATGTTCGCCTTGTCAGTGGTACAATGTAATAATGAAACAAGAAAACCCATCATTATCTTTTGTTATTGATTGGGCGGGGAAGACGATCTGAACGTGTATTTGGTCAAAAATCCAACGACATCCAGAATAATCAGGTTCTAATACATAACAATATATTGCCCCGACGATGTATTGATGTATTGGGGAAAGGGTTCATGTATCGAACATATACACAACAAGTACGTAATAAGATGCCGTCCCAAATCCTAAGTTTAAGTAGAGTGTGATCGTCTCGAAAACGAGTATGGTCACGCTTCAGTAGGCTGACATTATTTGTCAGAGTGGATCGGAAAGCAATTCCATCTAACTCGTGACTATTTGTCACACATAAAACGTGATCTATGGAGTCGCCACGGCTGCAAGCTCGGCTACAGAGCGGCCGAAACCTCGCCCGTTCGTTCTCTATCAGACCCGGCGACAGGGTATTTTGTTTCCTGACACAGTAATTAATTTGAAGGATTTCGTGCCCTTTTTAGTGACTGGGCCCGCACATATTGAGATTGCTTTTTGATGACAATAGAAACCCGAACTACCTACGTACGTAGAGCTCTTGTGTCGCATAATGCAACAAGTTTATGAAGCGTATGCGGCGTGTTGTGCAGTAGGAGTATGTCAATCGGGCTGCACTGGGCTGCATTGTGTCTACGTTCGCGCCGACATCAACGCCTCAACGTGGGGAAATGGTTCTAGAACAACGAAGCCGGGATTTTCGGTTGCAGATAGAAAATTGGATTGCCTCGTACCGGCCTCAGCGAAACAACGGGGATGAAAACTCATTTTATATGGTCGGCGAGAGCGGCGGCGTGCGGTCTGCTCTCGACTTGGCCGGCCTGCGCCGGTCGCGGACCGGACTTCCGCATCGGCAAGGTTTAAGTAGTTAATTGTGTCAGTGGTCGCCTTTCGTCGAGGAGAAACTTTAATGAAATATTCGTGTTGTGTCCTTTTACTTTTCTGACCTTTTGAATCATTAAGGAAGAGTTACGTACCTACCTATGCGGTAGCAGTCACTACAGGCTTGCTTATGTTATATTTAACACTCAGCTTTTGGTTAGCACTCAATTTGACATTCCCGGGCTACGCATTTTCCCTCTAAGGAAAATCATTCACAGAATTACAAATAAATCGTAAATAAAACATTAAAAGGGAAATGAAAAGAATCACGAGCTTCAAGAATTACACGCTAAGAGTTGCGCGTGAAACGGCGATTGAAATTTGATTGCCCCTGAATTCTCATAACTTTTTGCACACCAATAAATCTAAGAGTAGGTGCTACTTGGGTTATCGCAAACCATACACAACGGATTCTAGAGCACTACAAAGATTAGCCTTCCAGGTCTTCGCAGAAAATGTCCCGACGTCACTCAAGCTGAGACTTGATTTATGTATTGTTGCTACTTTCCCAGGCAAAATAACACGTTAAATTTCAAAACTTAGCTCTATTACAAAGGCAGGCGGTCTGAAAGATAAAGTGATACAAATGTAGTATGTACATACGATACCACATCCATTACGCAAGATCAAAGGCCTTACCTCTTGCACGGCACTTTAAAGCGGTGAGTTTACAAAAGCATTACTTAAATAATTCACGCCTGCCAACAGTCCTTGTCAAGTCATCATAAGCATATTCATATCGTGGCATCTATTATCTTTCGATATATTTCTTTATCCCCTAAAAAGCTGGACGCAAAACAATATTTTTCGTGCGGTGACGAGTTTACGTCGTCTTAAAGGGCAAATTATCGATCTATTCGCAATTTCCACTAAACTCTAATTTTTTATTCCAGTCCACGGAATGACAGTTGCTAGTATGCTACTGACAGATAAAGCCTTTGTAGCAACTGTCATTCCGTGGACTCGAATAAAAAATTAGAGTTTAGGTACTGCTCCCTGCCCCGATCTCCACAGCAAAGTTAGTTCAAACATTCCTCCTAATTCAACCTCATTGGAGACTGACGAATAGTTTTTTTTGCGAATTTGAGATTTTGAATATGATTTACATTTATCAGCTAGGATATATTAAGCAAACCGATTCACAATTTACAAACATCGCATCGAAAATACAAGATTCAAAAGCGGATAAATATATTAAGGTAGTATTTACAACTTATGAAGCGATCGGGTATCAGGTTGTTGAAATTTCATGTCTCGATAAGTTCATCTGAATAAATCTTGAACGCAACATATGGCGATAATTTAATATGTGTGATATAAAGGGCGCGTACCGAACTGAAACATACGCGGATATTACGTGTCACGCATCGGCGCGCCCGCCTAGCGCCCTGTACCGAATCGTATGTAAAAAACTCATAATATTTCACGTACCATACTAAAACCCACCTCCTGTGTTTAATGGTATAATACAATTTTGTAATGAATCAGGCGCTGGTTTTCAGCGAGCGGTTACACAAGTGACAAATGGTGGTCAGCGATCGAGCGACCTCTGTCGCGGCCACGGCCCCTAATCAAATCGTGATTTATTGATATGGGTCGCGACTCAACAGTCAAGAGCTACGATATCGTAAAGGCGAAAACTTTTCAAAATTGTTGTGCAACGCGTTTCCACAATCTACTGATATCTTGTGCCATTGGAATATGCTCCACCCACGTTCTTAGCTTAGATTACCGAAAATACCTCTATCGAAATTGTTCACCGTCTGGCAAGTTTGCTCAAGACAATCATGATATCAGCGAATAGTTACCAAACAATGTCATTACCGTGAAATTGTGGCGCGGGCTCTATTATGTTTGGAGAGAGAGACTGATGAATGTATTTGTACGGAAGCAAAGTAGGCGCAAGCAGCCGCAAGGCAAATGTGCGCAGGCTGTGCCTCATTAAAGCTAATAGAGCGGTATTAATCTATGTTGATGAAAGTAATAATGAGCTACGCGAGCTTGAAATCGATCTACCGAGGATCCTTGAACAATGCCTCAGACAAAATTGAACTGTGACTGAGATAAGCAGTCTCGCGTAACGCTCAGGGTTAACCCTTAATTTGATCCTCGTAATTATTATACAAACGGGAGACACGGATACATTAAATGGGAGCACATCTATTGTTTAGACAATAGCGCCACTACACCATTCGTATTCAGGTTTTTATGTACGGTCTGGCGTTTTGTTTTAAACAATCCCCTCACATACGTTGTCGACGTTTAGTTTTTCTGACACATTAGTTGCAGCAGGCGCTGGCAGCTGGACGGAATCGCTCACTCTCAACTAGAGCATGGATACCGGTTTTCGGTAATACCGAAAAACCGGGATCCCCGACTAAATATCTACATTTGAAAAACCGGTATTGTATTATCTTAATACCGGTTTTTCGGTATTTTCGGTATTACAGATAAAACTCTGAAACAAGTGTAGAATATCAAAATTTTGCGCGCATGCGATGCGTGCGAGTGCGCCGTGCGGAATAGTGATGTGAACCGGTTTTAGAAACCTACAAAAAAAACGTTTTTTTTTAAAACCTATAAGTAAAAACGCCGGTTTTTGTTTATTAATTAAAAACGATTACTTTCTCATTTTGGACTGCAGTCCAGGGGCCTTAGCCTGTAACGCAATGGTGCCTAAATAGGCTCCCAGTTGACTGGCTTCAATGGGGGATTTACTGACAGCTTAAAAAAAAAAATAGTTATAAAAGCTGTGATAGATGGCGTTGATCAGACATCACAAAGTAAATTCGTGCTTACTACAGCGAAAATACTTTTTCACTTCATTGCTCTGTGACTTCGTCTTTCCTTTCACCTCATTCCATTTTGGTACATGAAAAAGTGCACGACTTTGTTATTGTTCTTGTATGAGTGAATGGTAGAACACTTGCCTATTACGATTTATTAATGCGGATTGCGAATGGTCCTTTTAATGTTTTTGTAGTACAGCAAAGAATATTCTGATTCTGCAACTTTTTCTCCGAGTGCGCGGTCAGTTTGTGAGTGAGTGAGTGTGTGTATTTGTTTTCACGCCGCTTGAACTGCAGGACGAATTTGCGTGAAGGAATGGAGATAGCTTAGAAACCAGACTAACATAAACTATAAATTACGAACTAAATTTGTCTGGTAATGTCGATAACGGAAAAAAAAGTCTACGCGGACGAAGTCCCAGGCAAAAGCTAGTATAAATTAATATTATCGTTCAATTAAATAAACTCACTTATTTTATTTTTTCTATTTGTCTATTTTATAACAATTCAATATTTTTTAATATAACAAAAATGTAATACCGAAAAATACCGAAAAACCGGTTTCCCGGTATTTAAAATCTTGATACCGAATGAATACCGGTATTGGGAAAAGGCTCCGGTATTCCATGCTCTACTCTCAACTCACGGAGCCCCAATTGCTTGACTTTTTTTCGGCCCGTGATGAAAAAGCATCATCCGTGCACAAAAATATAACACGCCGTACTGTATTCCAGAACTACAATTTGCAGGAAGTCATAGAGTCGCAAATTGTATTTCGCAATAAAATAACAGTGTCGGAAAAAAATGTTGCCGTTGCAGTTTGCTTTATAAAAAAGTAATGGTTTTATTGTGTTTCACAATATAAGAGTAAAATGTACCCAGTTTTCTGAAATGTGGGTATTTATATTTAATTTCGGTCGGGGATGGAAACGCATCCCTAGAAGCTATTTGAATGTTTTTCCGATACATACAGAAGGTGACTTCGTAGTTTCGAATTCTGTATTTATTCCATTTCCTAGAAACCCACGTTACACAGGTGAGTAGGTGTACTCACCTAAAAGCTTTCGTCGAAGAAAAACGGCGTAATCTATCTATTTTCCAAAAAAATATAGAAACAGTAGATATATATACAGGGTGTTAAAAGACCGCCATCAGACCCGAAAGCCACGCATACGAGACACCAAAACAAAGTACTTTTTCGATAAATTATTGCTGGGAAATGATTTTGGTTTTTTAGGTTATAATTTTGAAAAATATTTTATCACGCGATGGACGTGTACCGCACAGAAGCCATATTGCGCAAGCGTATGTATAAGTTTATGTTACTTAAGCTTAAAGTGCCGATGTTTAGAATACATTGCGGGTTGCAATTTTAACGTCGTTTTTTCAAAGAAATATTCATAATTTTGATATGGCCTCTTGGGGAGGTATGTTAAGAACTAGGCACTGAATACATTTCTGCAAAAAAAAAGTTTTGAAACGTCCGACTTTGAACCTCATTATCTTGGAAACCGTTGATTTCCCAGGCATAGTTCCTTGGGCAAAAATGTTCCTTATGATGAGGACAATACGTGGTTTCCCGCTTTGTTGGCGGTCTTTTAACACCCAGTATAAATAGGCACAAATAAAAATATTGACAAAGTTTTCCATCTATTACCGTGTAACACGGAAAACTTTGACAATATTTTAAACAAAGGGACTGAACTAGGGTTCCTTTGTGCTTCTTCTAGGCATAGATAGCATAGATGTAGTTTTATTTGTTAGCAAACACGGTGGCTGGTCGGTTGTGTGTTAAGCTAAACATTGGAAATAGCTCTCGTGCCATTGCAGCAAGCTAGGCCAAGGCTTGCTGCAGAGCGCAGGAACAATAGCCTGCAAGTTATGTCCGCTGGAACATATCTTGTTCACTGGCTTGTGGTTTATGCCTCAAAGCTGCCTGATCCAATAAAATCTTCCAATCTAACTGCCATCTATATCCAGCCATACCAGAGCTAAATATCTATACGAGAGCTCTCCTTTGATACCGACTGTATGACAACGACGCGACGTCCTGCCGCGAATTTGACGCCCGCCCACTCGGCGAGGCCTGATGGAATTTTATATAAGTCTCAAAATTAAGCCAACAAGTATTCAATTAAGCATGATTTGTCTTATATTATATCCCCGGGCAAGAATCAAGTAATTAATTTTCAATTGTATTTTTATTAGGCAAGCATACCGTCCATCTTCCTATTTATAACACAAGCTTTTTTGTAACTATTTTGCGTGAGGAAAGCCGAAGACTTTTCTTTTGTTTTCTGTCTTCAAATAGACAGTAGGTGGTAAGGAGTTGGTACGTTACAAACGGAACCCGTGGAAATCACCTAATGGAGCGGGCCGGGGCGACGTCACACCGCAGGACGACATGCCTATTGCCTACACAGTGGTTCCTAACCTGGGGAGGGGTAAAAGAGCTTTTCTGCCGGGGTATTACGCAAAGTAGTACTCCTACCGCGAGTGGCAGCGCAAGGTGTCCGCCTTCATTGAGATTCTTTAAGATTGAAGTAGGTGATTTTTCGGGCCCGCTTCGCGCGCCTAGTTGACAAACAACAAGACAAATATATTGTCGTTTCATAGCGAAAATAAAGAAGAAAACTTAAGGATACAGAGAATTAGAAACCAACCTTCAAATCAGTCAATCATAAGCACATTATTGCAAAATAAACATGTTGCGTTAAAATGTAAGAAAATAATTAAGTACTATTGTTTATTTGGAATAACATTTTGAAGGGGGTAAGATCAGTTTTCCTTGGAGGTCAAAGGGGTGGCGAGACTGAAAAGGTTAGGAACCACTGCTACAGCTACACCCGTGGCCAATTGTTCGAGAGTTACGAGCGAGACACCGGGTTAGATAATGGCGCAACTAGGCTCACAACCAGATGCATAAACTAAAACAGTCGCGTCGTAAAACGCTGAATAAAAAATATGAAACTGCAAAAATACTCGTACGTAGGGAAAAAATAGTTTCTAGTTTGCCCGAGCATCGCCACGGTGGCAGTCGTAAAGCAATGCCATTGGCGAAGATGAACGAGCAGTGGCGACAGCGGGTGGCGCCACACCGTAGCCACGAATTATTCACTGTAGAACGTTAACTTAGTATCTAATGCATTTGATACTTGACGCAAGAGTCAATACAAGGTCAATACGCACAAAATGAGCTTGGTGACTTCTGGTAGCGCAGTGTCGAAATTATTAGTTCAAGTGAGGCACTTGAATTATGGTATAGATGTATGATATGGCTTTTGTCTACGCTTGATTGCAGATATTGTATGAAAGTTTGGACAAAAGCTGCTGAAATCTACGGCTGAAATCTTAGCCCGGCAGAGGTGTGTGTGTGTGAGGGTGTATGTGTGTGTGTGGTCGAGGGTGTGAGTGCGTGTGTGTGTGTCTGTGTGGTTGAGGGTGGGTGTGTGGGAGGGTGTGTGTATAAGGGTGTGTGTGTATGCTTTCGAGAAGATAATTAGGTGACCTTCTAAAAGAGAATATTTCAATGCCGAGGTTTCGTGGCCCTGCGCCGGCAAACAGAGGAAATTGCTCTCCACTGCACTGGCGGGAAATTGAGGCGCATCGCGCGTAAAATCGAATCCACACTCGAAAACTACTTTAGACGTGATCAAAGAAGGATCCTCAAGAAATTCATGAATGTGCTTTCAAGATTTATAAATGTGTGATCTTTTATTGGTAGAGATTTTCGGACTAGGATTCAAATAAAAAACTAGTACCTAAGTCCTTTGATCAAAAATTAAACATTCGGTTTGATGTCATTGGCACAACATAGATAGGTACATCGATTTTTGATCTAAGTTTGATGTTTCACCTTTTCTGTCACGAGATTGTAAGAAAAGAAGAGCTTATTTCAAGACAGAAATAGCAAATTCGTGTCGCGTAATGAGTGAAAGTACAGTTTTGAAGTAAGTTTCGGGGTTAGATTAATTTCATAGCCTAGTTAAACAATAGAGGAAGGAGAGTTCAGCATGGCTTTAACTAATTGCACCGTATAAACTGTGCAAACAGTTCAGTGCAATAGGGGGCGCGGTTTAGTTTCCCCGATAGCGCCGCGTCGGACTAGTCGAACCGGGGTGTCTTGCTAACGGCCTTCGCCAAGATATAGGGGCGGATGTATATTTTGAACTTTGCCTACGTGTGCTCTAGAGCTACCGAGTAAAATATTTTTGCTCAATGCAATGAAGCAATTTTATGCAATGCGACGTCAGCTGACAAAGAAAATAAAAGTAGCGCACGGTAGAGGCGGTACACAACACATATCTCACACCGAAATGCAAAGCTGAAATTTTCTCAGCAAAATACCAATGCAATGTTTCAATTCCACAGTTCCGTAAAACCTGCCAATGAGGGCAGTTTTAAATTGTCAAGTGTCACAACACAACACAAAAGTCGGTAGCGAGCGCCCACTACAGAACGTTCGCTGACACAACCGCACTAAACCAATTTAACGCTGATACACTAGGCAGGTGATTGTTGAAACGATGTGTTCTTTATACGCCCAATTCAATCAGTGACGCTGGACTTTCACGAAGAGTTATAAAATTCACTCGCGTGAAACTGCGTCATGTGCAGGAAACTCTACTTTTATTTGAGTTCGCGAGAGCGAACCGGCACAATGTACACTGGAGGGACACAACTCTTTTACTATGGGAATTAATTTGTTCTTTTCATTCCTAATTTCTCCGGGATAAAGGCGATCCTTCTTTCTTTTGTTATGACGCAGCCTCTCCGCTCTCTAAGGAGCTCACAAGTTTAGTATGCGCGTTTGTCTTTTAATAGTACCGTAGCATAAGTCGGAACTGAAAACTAGTGATTTATATTGTGCACAAGTGTCCCCGTGGTTGAGTGCAGAGATATATCGCAAACATGTTACAACTGCCGTTATCTGAGACAGGACAGACATGAACATAATTCCGTGGGGCGACATGCGCCCGGACCGATACGCGTTTTGCCGCAAACCTATCCGAAATCGCATGTCGCTCTGTGATTGCACGAATCCAGGCAATGCGACCACAGCGAGGGGTCGAATTACGAATCCGACCGGGTGAATTGTGCGTCTTTCACCTTTGCTGCGCGGCTCTCACCCACAGAACAATGCACCATGCGGCTGTAACGTGGTTCTGTGAACCCGAATAGAAAAACTTCTCAGAACTACCTGCGGATTGTTACAAAAGCCAGATTATTTACATAGGTGACATTACATAAGCAGAACGTAAATATTTCCATGCAAACTTCAGCAACGATCAAAGCTATTAGGTAACTACCTAATAGCTTTGAAGATCCAAAAATATATTTTTAAACTGCCCTCTTCACATTATCATTTTATTTTGTTGTTTTTAATATTTTTTGTTTATTTCTCTACTTATTCATAATTATTAAGACACTCAAAATCAAATATTTAATAAATAGTTAAAACAACATACTCGTATTATGAAAGCTAAAATGTTATAAGTTGAATAATTTGTAAGTACTCTCGAGATATTTTTTTACGGAAATAGCAGCATTCGCAGTAAGATTTTGGCTAAACCTACACGAATGTTACCTTTTGTTACAGTAATGCTTCATTGCACCCCTACATAGATAGCTACATACATTTCGTATGCAATCCAGCGACCATAACATTATTCCATAAAAGCTTCCTCTCTCCAGCTTTTTCGGTTCACTATGCTCGCGGAAATTACGCTGGTAAACGGCGCACGTATCCACTGTGGCTAGCGGCGTACAATGCATTCCTGTAATTATGCGATGCGAGCGAGAAAGGCCGCGAGCTCCGAAACACGCCGGGGCGGAGTGCTCGCGCCCTGCCGCTAAAAACGCCGCACCACGAAAGCCCAAACACATACCGAAACGGACGCCTGAATGGGAGCATTTAGGACTAGCTAGATAAATGAGGGCATGAACGCTGTTGGGCTCCGCAAAAAATATTTCGTAATTATTCCGCAATCTCCGCGCAAAGCCGACATAATTTTTTACCGACGCCGCATTAGCCGTTGGGGGAGCAAGCGTATCGTGCACCACTATACCATGTAGCGTAAACTACGTAATTAATAGGATGCGGATTGGGGACGCGGATAAAACGCTCCGGTGTGGCTAACCGAAACTTGGTTGAACAATGTCGTCGATTTAGACTAATTAGACACATAACAATTTGATGTTACCCATCACACTGATTGAACGGCGGCGTAGATATATTTTGTCTGAAACGGTACTGTATTTTGCAGGGAATCGTTACGTACGTTATGATTGAATGCGTCGATACTGAGCGCAGGCATTGACAGCGCGAATGGCCGCGGCATCCGGTCCAACCCGCACAAAAGCATACCTATTGCCTTAGATGAAAACAAAAAAGGGAAGATACGGCACTCACCCATTACGCGTGGTCCTGCAAAACTGAGTCCATGGACTCACTTTCATTCAGTCGCCGCCGGTTGGACACTGTTCTTGTCTCGCTCGGGCTTGTTGGTTTAGCGTATCGCTTATTCACCGAGTTAAAGCTGTGTGAGTTTATGTGCATGAGTGCGTTCGAGCCCATTTTTTCACGGCTGCTAGTAAGAATGTGCCGTATCTTCCCTTTTTTGTTTTCATCTAAGCCTATTGCTGTCAGTCTGCACCAACGCACACTTTTAACTTTTTTTTATAACAAAATTTATAACTATACGTATATTTGGATAGTTTAATAAAAATACAATACAATGTTGGTGGAACTCCTGCATAAGAAACCCCCTAGTTCTTCGTCGGCCAAGAGCGAGTGGGACTCGCGCACCGCGGGTTCCGTACTACCATTCTTTGCATTTATTTGGAAGAAAAATTAAAAATACGCCAAATGCGTGTCGAACTCAAGCGTGACTTCTTATATCCTCCTCCGGCTCTTCATCTTCTTTGTCATAGTGGGCTTCTTGTTCACCCGTCGCGCATTGCATTCTTTATGCAACTCGACAATCATTTTCAGGTTTGCACGCAAACCAACTTTTCCACCAACACCTCCTGTCAAAACTTTTTCCCGCTAACTTTCGACCCATTTGATTTTGCCAACACATCCTCCATTCGTCAATATCTCATTGAATGATACCCCCTTCAAATCCTCTTTGGACTCGACTCTCTTTTATCCCATTGTCGATGCCACCATTTGATATCCTGTCAGCTTTCTCTGGATAAACTTGACGTGACAGTTTTCCAACAAAAAAACATCATGAAATCGATGCACAATTTATTTTCTTGCAGGAAATCCTGTCCTAGGATTACGTCGTGCGTGTTGCATGCCTTCGATCACATACAGTTCACACGGAAATACAAGGTAGGTAGGTACCCTTTTTTAATCCCCTTGCGAGGTTTTGATTCCCTTGCGAGGGTCTACAGGGTGTTAAAAGACCGCCAACAAAGCGGGAAACCACGTATTGTCCTCATCATAAGGATTTTTTTTGCCCAAGGAACGATGCCTGGGAAATCAACGGTTTCCGAGATAATGAGGTTCAACGTCGGACTTTTTTTTGCAGAAATGTGTTCAGTATCTAGTTCTTAACATACCTTCTCAAGAAGCCATATCAAAATTATGAATATTTCTTACAAAAACCGACGTTAAGATTGCAACCCGCAATGTATTCTAAACATCGGCACTTCAACCTTAAGTAACATAAACTTATACCTACGCTTGCACGATATGACTTCTGTGCGTTACACGTCCATCGCGTGATAAAATATTTTTCAAAATTATAAACTAAAAAACCAAAATCATTTTCCAGCAATAATTTATCGAAAAAGTACTTTGTTTTGGTGTATAGTTTTGGCTTCGGGTCTGTTGGCGGTCTTTGAACACCCTGTATAATGCGGAAATTAAATATGCTGTATAAACGGCCGTCTCTTTTGATTCATTTAACTTAGAGGCTTGACTTTTTTAGGCTTCAAGTGAATGCAGAGTATTTGGATATAAATTTCAACCTGACACCTCCAAGCGTTCTTGAAAAAAAGGCCTTGACAGACAGACAGACGGACAACAAAGTGATCCTATAATGGTTTCGTTTTACCCTTCGAGGTACGGAACCCTAATAAAAATGGTAACAACAAACATCATAATATTATTATCCTATTTACGTATTGCAGAAATTAGGCCAATTAAAGTTTCATTATTAAAAGTTGGTTCTTAAGCTCTTTCAGGGAAGTTCAATCAAGGCAATTACTTGTTTCGATGTCGTGTAAATTACAGTTTAACAACAATAGTACATTACTGCCGCGATCTGTAATGAGTGCGTTTCTGGCGCGCTTTGGATGGCCGACAGAGCGCAGCGTAGCGCAGCTCAAGGCCCTCACAGTGCGGTCAGCATTGCAGCCCTTGATGGACAAGCTGAAATGAAGGCCGAGACCGAAGGTCGAGGCCTTTATAGCGCGGCCAGCAAGGGCTGCAATGATGACCAAACTTGAGGGCCGAGAGCGTAGCTAAGCTAAGCTCGAGGCAATCATAGCGTGGCCAGAAGCGCACTCATTGCAGACCAAGGCTTGTATAGTGCTTTACTCAAACAATGCGAGTAATTAAAATATTAATTAGAATAGTAATTAACATAGTAATTTAATTAGCTTACCATTTGTCGTAGATTAAGTACTTTTTGTCGATTTTCCATTCCGCAAACTTTTTGTTGGTAAGCTTGCTTGTATTTTTCTTTTGACTTCGGTGGCAATAAATTTCCAATTACTAATTTCGCTTGATTTTGAATGTCCGGCGGTGTTAAACACATTAAATCCGAGGATTCGTCGCTTTGAGAGTTCACTTTTTCAACAAAAACACAGAAAAAAATCACTTCGAACAACGCGCGAAAAGTCGAAAACAATATGGCCGCGCTTTTTTTTTCTGTGCAATGTGTCGACTGCCAGTACCCATACAGCCTAATTCTAAATAAATACTTTTTGCACCTGATGTTTGAGTTCTATTTATGAAACAAAACTCGACATTAATGTTTTTCTGGCCGCAAAACACAAGACATTAATGAAATTCCATACAACTTTTCTGGCGCCTAATCCAAGTAGCCCGCAAGTCCGACTTTGCTCAAAGAAGGTTGTCGAATTAATGTCCACATTACGAGCTTTTTTGAGTAAATTCAATTAATGTAATCGCGTACTAAATCGAACCGTTAACAGTAAATTAACTCTCGGCTACAACAATGGGGATTTGCATAACAATCATCGGAGACAGCTTACTGATTGTTACTTGTAATAATTAACGATATACAAACGGGAAATCCCAATTTGTACATTCCGTGTGTACCCAGGTGTTCCCTAACAATTAGACAGAGATCTGGTATAGACGTAGTTTGCGTACATTGGAGTACCCAACACAATACACCGTGGAATTTTAGTGGTTTTAAAGCCGAAGGTATTTTGTTGCACTGGTGATTCTGAGCCAAAATTTCATTCCAAAACGCGCGAAAAAAAAATTCCCTTCTCCATACAAATGGTGTCGATTGGCGATAGCCGTTTGTATTGGGAAGTGTTTTTTTTTTCGCTCGATTTGAAGTTAAATTTTGGAATTTGGCTCAGAATCACGAGTGCAACTAAATACCTTCGGCTTTAAAACCACTAAAATTCCACGGTGTATAAGCGCATTACGTAGCGCATTTGTACCGCTTACGTTCCGACGAATACAGAGGGTTGGGTACTTGTAGCAGGAACCTACCTACTAATATATCCCCGCCTAAATCCACCCATTCAGTCCCTCCTTCAATGCTGAGGATCGTGACTATCAATTGAAGGTGGCGGAGAGTAGAGTTCTGCACTGCGTTCTATCACTCGCGATGTAGATCAGCTCCTGTATTATCTAAAATATCCACCGTAAAAATAACGGTTTTTAAATGTCAAAATAAAGATCATGTTCATATCTATTTGGTAAGTTGAGTGGAATTTTTAGATAATAAAGGCGCAGACCATGCAGGTCCGTCCAAATAGCAGAATATTGATTAATTAAATATATATATATCTCTACGGAAAAAGTCGCGGGAAAATTTTCTGTAGGTAGGTTTTTTAATTATTTAGTGTTTCTGAGATTTGTATTTGTACTTTTAGGAAAAATAAAGAACTTTGAAAATCCAAATCAAAATCAATTATTTAATCATTTTAAATAATTGATTTTGATTCAGTCCATTAATTAACTAACTTAATAATCCAATCCATACAAGAAAATAAGTGTCGAAAAAAAAGGTATAGAAAATGTGCTACAAGGAAATAGAAATTACACGGGAAATTGATTTCACCAATCGCCAATCTATGCGAATTGCCCGGAACATAAATTAATTTTTCGAAAAATCCAAAATGGCGGCCCGCATAATTTTTAAGGCCTAAAATAGTAGATTGTTACCCGTGGGACTAAAACACAATTTTTAAGGCGAGAGTGTTTCTTTGAATCCAGAGCGGACTACTAAAACCCTACTGTCACGCTGCTCGTGCACCACTCCCACACCATCAATCATATATCACTTCATAGGGTTAATTGAACGAGCGAGCGAAGCGAGCGAAGTTCTCCGAGTCTACTAGAACAATCCGGCGTTTGTATGTTTGTATGTAAGTATGTATGTATGTATGTATGTTCGTTCGACGATAACTTGAGTAAATTTGGTCGGATCGTTATGAAATTTGCTAGGCGGGTAAATGAAATTAAAAGAATTTTTAAGATCGAACATGAGCCAAATCGGTCGAGGGGTTGCAGAGATATGGTGTCGTTAAGTTTATATGGGGTCGCGAGTTCACAGTTCGGGGCGAACCACTAGTGTAGTATGATTCGTAGGTTGGTATTACCTAAGTAATGCCTACTTATAATAACTTTTACTCAAAAACGCTTGTAAGTCGGCCTTGCCAGCAACTTGATTAGGCCCCAGCGGAATTGTATGGAATTTTATTGTTGTCGGGTGTTGATTAAAATAATTGAACGAGTGAGCGAAGCGAGCGAAGTTCTCAGAGTCTACTTGAATAATCCGGCGTTTGTATGTAAGTATGTATGTTTGTATGTATGAATGTTCGTTCGACGATAACTTGAGTAAATTTAGTCGGATCGTCATGAAATTTGGTAGGTGGGTCAATGAGGCAAAGATAATTTTTAAGTTCGAACATGAGCCAAATCGGTTGAGGGGTTGCTGAGATATGGGGTCGCGAGTTCGTCGTTCGGGGCGAACCACTAGTAGTCATGCTCAAAAAGTATGCATCTTGGGCCTTGCGTCTTTGTCTTTATCAATTACTCGGATTGATTGAGTGTTTGAGACTGCGCTGCTGGCCACGCTATAATGGCCTCTAGCTTAGCTTAGCTACGCTCTCGGCCCTCAAGTTTGGTCATCAGTGCAGTCCTTGCTGTCCGCGCCATAAAGCTTCTAGCTTGTCCATCAAGGGCTGCAATGCTGACCGCACTGTGTTGGCCTGGAGCTAGCTACGCTGCGCTGTGTCGGCCATCGACACTAATCGACAGCGCGCCAGGAACGCACCCAATACAGACCGCGGCAGTAATGTACTATTTCTGACAGGTGGTATCGTGGTATAGCCAGACTATTAAGGGTATGGCATGTTTTATAGACTATAAGCAAAAAAATGTGGTTAGGTACCTATTCATTGAATGCAAAAATTAACACGTTTCGGGCTTTCATTCCACGGCACGGTTCACTACATATTCCATTTGGGTTATAGGTATAATTGCTTTGTTGGGAGTGCGAAACTGGATTGGGTATTTCATTTTCATAATTATTTGTAGGCGCGATTATGATTCGCAATACTGACAAAGGCCGGATTATATTTGCTTTGCTTTGCGCGGAGCGCTGCCCCTCTACCCTTGACGCATTTTTCCAATACGGCCGCAATATGGCGCAATTTACAAAATTTAATAGTTTACATATTAAGACGCATTTTGTGTTTTTATTGAATAAAACAGCCTTACCTTTGAATAAACATTACAATGTATTTAAAATCAAAAGGGGGGTTACCCTTGACGCTATTGCGATCAAATTGAAAAAGTTTAAAATTAATTTCTCTTTTAATTCGCATAGTAATGCTTTGATTTTAAATACTTTGTAATGTTTATTCAAAGGTAAGGCTGTTTTATTGAATAAAAACACAAAATGCGTCTTAATTTGTAAAATATTAAATTTTATTAAATTAATATTGCGGCCGAATTGGAAAAATGCGTCAAGGGTAGAGGGGCTGGTAGGGTGGCCGAGGCGGCGCGGCGGCGACATAATTATTTGTGATGAAGTATGGGGTATGGAATATAAAAAGTACCGTGAATTTAGGAATTACTTAGTTGGTCTAGAAATTTGAAATGATTGCTTTGAAAGAAATGGTGAAATGATCTGCACATTTACCTACTTTTAGTGGCATTTTGCTATTTGTGTATTTGTCTGCAGAAAAATTGACTTAGCAGATACCTACTTACTCGTGTACCGGAACTCCCCAACCAACCTTGCTAGGCTGAAGACGCAAGTATAGCTTACCTGTAACAAAAATAGCATATTCGTGAGAAAAGTAATCAAGTATGTTTTGTAAAGTGACAGCCGACTCAGGGGTAATTCGGAAGGCAAAGTTTTTTGTTCGAAAGTCCGTTATTGGCTTAATCTTATCTTTAGACAATATTGAGAAACTAATTTAAATATTTTTTATTTTGGTCCAGTAGTTTTGTTTTTATGCGCTAAAATGTTTTGTTCCTATGACCGCATTGACCGCCAACAGTATGCAGACCGTCGCGTGACGTCATAAAACCGTATCTTTGAAAACGCTGTAAAAGCCAAACTACTGAACCAAAATAAAAAATATTGAAATTAGTTTATCAATATTGTCTAAAGATAAGATTAAGCCAATAACGGACTTTCGAACAAAAAACTTTGCCTTCCGAATTACTTACACGATAATGAAGCAAAAAAAAATTCAGTGAATAATACCCAAAAATAATTAAATTGTCGCCTCCTTTACTTATTTTACTATACTAACGCTTTCGGCTGCACTCGCATTATCGGGCTTTGAGAAAGCCGGAGGTGCCCCGCGCGTCGCGGTTATTACGAGTACAGAAGAAATTGAACAAGGAATTTGTGAATAAAAAAAATAATAAAACTATGTACCCTGATTCGGGTGTCAGTGTCACTGACCAAAACAACATCCTGTATAAATACCTACGTAAGTATGCTGTATCTTCCAAGTATCAGTAAGGAGCGGGATTATTTTGTTATTTGGTTCTACGTAGGTCTGACATCTACCGGTATGTTCAGACAACAAGAACTAAGAAACCAAACAAAACAGCTTTCAGTCGGCGGTTTCAGAGCCCTTCATATCAAACAAAGTGTTTACATTATTATTAGGTATGTAATCAATCACACATTCCATAAAAGGATAAGTCGGCTATCGTTAAGAACTTTTTTTTTTCAAATTAGGTATTATCTTTTTCCAAGTATTAAAAACGTTCGCTTAAGGGTCCGTATAAGGCTAACTAGCGCCACCAATGTTGAAAAAATCATATCTCGCTTCAGAAGAAGTTTCTGACAAAATCCTAAGATGAGCTCATGCGCCATGCTTTTCTAGATTTTTAAGTGTGGGTACCCAACTCAATTTCTAGTCTTAAGCTAAAAAATTTTCGATAACCGCCAAAAACGGCCGTTTTTGGCGGTTATCGAAAATTTTTTAGCTTAAAAGTAAATTTCGAAGAGGGTATCTACACTTAAAAATCTAGAAAAGCATGGCGCATAGGCTCATCTTAGGATTTTTCCAGAAACTTCTTCTAAAGGAAGATATGATTTTTTCAACATTGGTGGCGCTAGTTAGCCTTATACGGACCCTTAATACTTGAAACGCCATCTAGAAGCAGATAGCGAAACCAGGTTCAATTTCAAACGCAGCCTGGCGGCTGGAAGCAGAAACTTTTACTGAAAGTTTAGCTCTGGAAAAGTTCCACAGGTGGCGCCCTAAAAGTACCAAGTAGTATTCCCAGAGGGCGCTACACGTTTTTGAAGGAAGAAAAGCTTGGCTGAAAATGTATTGCCGTGAAAATTATAAAATTAAACGATTAATAAAAATAAGGGTCCCGAGTACTTTGTGTCGGACCCGAGTTGCATGTGCGAGGGGGTTCAGACGATGTCCCACATCACCGACTGCCCGCTTTTTGCCATCCAAGGCGGCGTCGCTGGTGCAGGTGCATGAGGCCGACACAGACGTAACGAACGACGTGGCTGGACGGCTTAGGCCCGGTTTCTGAATTGAGAATTTTACTAAGCAAATACTTAAGTATCGACCTGTCACGCTCCTTAGCGAGAAATCTACAGAGACAAGACGATACTTACGTATTTGCTTAGTGAATTTCTCAATTCAGAAACCTTTCAACGTATAGCATTTCGAGCTCAATGCCATTCGCAAAATAAAATAAATAAAAGGGGGGTCCCCATACAACAAGCGTGTTTTATACATTTTGCTCTATCACAAAAACGGTAATAAGTGTAGTATACAAGTGGCATGCCGGCCAATTGCGAATTGGACTCACGCACCGAGGGTCCATATAACCAGATTTATTTTTATTGTATGGCGGTACGGAACCCTCAGTGCGCGAGTCCGACTCGCACTTGGCCGGTTTTTGTTATAACCTACCTATTATACAAACAATACAAAAAGTAGATTCTCAGAACGGGTGACTGAGTGGGTTTGCATATTTTATTTCGAAAAGAATTCCACCCATAGGTAAAAATAATATTTTAATACCAACGGGAAAATGGATTATACTATACGTCAAAAGGTAGAGACGGAGAGACTCCGACAATAATAATTCATCCACAAGTTATCGGGACATGGTAATCCTGTGCCTTTAGCATTGCAAGCACGTCCACCCGGCGACTTTGCATCATACAACGAGCCCGACTCTCAAAAACGCGGGCATTATGGGCGTAAAAATGTAAATGTCATTCTGTCCGAGTCGTCGGGACGTCAATTAAGTTTAGTTTGTGTGTTGTAAAGAGGGATTGTAATCGGATTTTACAGAGACACGAGTGTGGGGAGGGTTGGGCGCTGGCCGGCCAGGTGGGCAGGCACAGCGGCCACCGCAGGCTCCGCGGCAGCCGCCTGCGGTCGCCCCCCGCCCCCCGCACAGATTTGCTAATTAATTTTGCGTGCCCCCTGGTCACTTGCATGAAATGCTTGCTGTGATACCCTTTCACGTAAGTCTAATTAATGGAGGACGAATTAAGCTAATCTGTTGCATTAGTTTGGTAAGTCCGTGTGTTTGTTTTGTCTCGCAATATGAGTCACATTTAAATATCAAAGGAAGGTTAACGTACCTACCGACGTCTCACATAGATGTTCGTTCATGTCATAATATGTGTTATTTATCCTATATTGTATTCTTTATAAAAATATTACACAAGAGAGGACTTTGCACTCAACAAAGGATGATACCGTTTTAGTTATTGATGCGCGTTTTCCTCTCGGTAAAATTAAGTTATATTGGTGCCTAATACAACGTATATGTAATTCTGATTTTCAATAATTTCTAGGAAGTCAAAGAAGTTACTTATGTCAAAAGCGCATCTCTAACGAAAAACCTTGCCTACCAATAAGGTTAGGACCTGGATCACGGTAGGCATTGTGGTGAATTAGTTTATGATACCTACAAACGAATATTGAAACAATATTATATGTTTGACGCATGGTTTTCCAAGTCGTAGTTATTTTTTATTGTCTTATACGAAATATGAAGTAAAGGCTCCTCGGGTGTGCGTCAGAGGCCGTCAATTTTAATACGAATTGAAGGTCCCCTTCGGGTAGGTCCATGCGAGAAAAACGAACGACAATGCGGGGAACGATATTTTACTAACAAACCAAGATCCTCTCGATAGAAACAAATATATCTTTACAGGGATAAGTTATGCGGGCAATAGTTTATGGAGGAGTCATCAAAGAGAATGAAGTTTGAGAGGGTAATACAAAAGAGCACATCAGCATTCTGTGAGCGAAACGGCCGGGTCGGACCGCTACGGCACTTATTAAATCCTTTGTTTGTAGGTAAACACTTATGCCCGAAGCCAATGCCCACTTTGAGCTTAGTATAGCCATACACGCGCCCAAATTGACAAGCCAGCAAATAGTCTGCCCCACACAGGCCTATTCGCTTTCATTCCCACAATATACTGAGAATAATTATATTGATTGGTACGTTGTCTGGCAATATAGGCTATGTCCATATTGTACAAGTCCATCTGTATTTTATTGTTCTTTTGTGTGGTCAATGTTTATGGTTTATACGAGGAGAACACAGTTATAATAGGCATAAAATACTGGAATAATACCTCTTTGATTCTGAATGTGAGTAGATACTTATAACAGTGACAGAGTGATAACACCGAATGTGGTTTCGTAGTACGATAAAAAGACCAATAAGTCTTTGTACGGTCGGAAAGAAGCAAAGAAGCCGTAGAAAGGATCTTAGGGCTCACATGCGGAGGTATGCAGCTTAATGAAAGCCAGTAGAGGTCTCGAAAAAGAAAAAAGTTTAAAAGGCGTTCTCTCGCCGGTGCAGGTGAAGAGGTATACTTGACCCGCGCCGCGACCGCCGCCGCCACGGCCGCCGCTCGCGACAGCACCGGCCTCGCGACTTTAGTCTTAAACTACTAGGTAATTAAATACTGCGCAACTTTAATATTATCCTAGCCTTCCCGTCTCTTATTTTCATAGAGCTGTTTTAAATGTCATATGTTGGAGCTCGGACGGTTGTAGGTTGGACAGCGAGACTTTAAAAAAGCTAACAAATTTTTGATGTGAGCGCGTAAAACTATTATATGCGAAGCTTGGATAAACAGTGGCGGATTTGGAGTCTCGCCCTAGGCCGTGTAGCACCAGCCGCCGTTATTGATAACGTTAGACTTGTCATATTTTATTTTACTACGATATTTTACCCCAAAATATCATACCTACACAGATATAGAACGAAGAAGATAAAGAGGATTACCTTAAAACAACAATAATAACAATCGAGGGCCCTTTGGGTGGCCTAAAAACTCTGACACCAGGGGTGGCTACTAAGAGTACCTCATACTATTACCTACCTACCTAAAAAAAAACAAATGCGCTCGAAAATTTACCTATATTACCTGAGGATAAACACAAAATATACCAGTATAATTAAACAAAAAATGGACAAACGTGCTAAAATTCAATGGTTACATTGAATTTCAGAATATTAACATAAAATTTCATCAATTTTATCCTTACATAATATGATTTTAATTATCATTATACCTACATTTAATAATACAAAAAAAGCAAAAAAAAAATCACAAACATTCACAAAATCTAAAAGTTAAAATGTCAAAGAAAGGCACAAAAAAAACACAAAGTCACAATAAAAACAAAATAAAATAAACAAACACACACACCTTAACCAAATAAGCCACTCCGGGCCATCTCCGACCCAAAGGTCCCCATAACGCTCGCTGCATTACCGCGTTGCTGAATATGATGAGGTACACACGACAGCACGTCAGACTGTACACTGTTGTGTCACCCGTAACGTAACCGAGTAGAGTGCTAGCGTGTAAGGGTCGAAGTGCTGTCGTGTCTACAAATAATTCCTATGTTAATAAAATATATACAATTCACAAACGCGCGCGCGCCCTAAGATATACCGATATCTTGTCTAAATTGGCGTGAAAGCACGCGGTGACCATTTTATAAAATATGTTCGCATTTGTTTATTTTCATTGGCCGGGCCTAGTCAGCCTTTAAGGCAATCCGCTACTGTGGATAAAATGGTGTAGATATTTCAAGTTAGACTCTGTCATTTATCCTATTAAAGTCAGGACCTTTCTAAAGCACCCTGTACAGAAGAGGGTTCCAAATTTCCTTTTCCCATCCTTGTCTTTAAAAATCCGCCGGTAGGCGAACCCCGGCCCGCCCCTGTCACGGGCACAGATATTAATTATCACACTTGTGAAGTTAATAATTAGCTCCAAAGTTCCTGGTACGCTGAGTTTGGCACCCCGTTCTCCTATAATGTAGGTGCGGGGTAAATTTCGCGTGCAATGAACTAAACACAGCATACCCTATCACCCGTTTTCTACATGGAAAAGTAGAGGCACTAGCTCAATCAGCTTCTTTATAAGTTTCGTCAATAATCAAATTTTAATTTTCAGATGAAGAAGAAATACGTGTATTTTTAGCATTCCGTACCTGAAGGGTGCCGAACGGGGCCCTATTACTCTGCCTCCACTGTCTGTCCGTCTGTATGTCCTACCTTTAAAGGTATCTTCTACAAGTTTAAAGCTAATCGTTATTTTTTTGGTGATATCACTAGTTATCTGAGACCCCAATAAAGAAAGAAAATATTATATATATTTTTTTTAAACAATGGCTAGGCATTTTTTTCCAAAAAAAACTTAAAATCCTTATCTTTCATATATAAAACAAAGTCTTGTTAGTTACACCATTTATAACTCGAGAACGGGTGGACTGATTTTTATGATTTTTGATTTGTTGGATTTCTCGCCGCCCCGAATAGCAGAATAACCATTAAAACAACAGAAAAACTCACGAGAAAAAAAAAGTCTGCGCGGACGACGTCGCGGGCAAAAGTTAGTAACTTCTAAACATAAAAAATCGCTGAACATACATAGGGGTAATTCGGGTTCCCCTATGGGTGTTCTATCTCCGGACTTCCGCTTGACACTATTTCTTGGGACACCTTGTATGGTACAATGTACAGAGGCGTGTACGATTCAATAGCATGAAGGTTTGACAAACTGAAACTAAGCACAAAAACGAAGGCGTCCTTATACTGCATATTAATTATCTGGAGCACCGGAAAAGCTTTGCAAACTATGGCCCGGTTTCTGAGTTGAGAATTATTTTACTAAGCAAATGGGTAAGTATCGTCCTGTCTCTGCAGATTTCTCACAAAAGAGCGTGACAGAGCGATACGTATGTGCTTAGTAAAATTCTCAACTCAGAAACCGGGCCTAAGCCTTTGCTTTCTGACGTTAAATGTTGAGTTTAACGCAGTCAATTCATCAGTGATAGATATTCAATACACGTCGAAGAATACGAACTAAACAAGTTACCAATAGGGCGAACCCTGCTTCATTTGGCATTCAATGCGTTCTGAAACCCGCTAATAATAACAGCGGGTTAATTATATTATCGGTTAATTATACGATGTCATCATTTGGTATTCCTGCACAGACTGATAAGACAAAGCTAAGCCGATTGATATATCGCTCGGGATGCCTATCTGCCAACATATTATATTATCTTCTCCCTTTTTAACCTTTGGCTCGCGTCAGAGATAAATCTGTCTCTTTCCGCCATTGTTCGCCCAAGGAGTAGACAGTGTTAAACTTTTACTAGCAGACGGTGTGTCTCATGACATCTCTGAAAGGACATTACCGACTCATCAAATTATGTTCCACTAAGCTAAATATGCGAAACTCCACCGTAATTGCGCATGTCTTACCTACGTAAACGGTTTTTCACAAGCATAATATAATGTGTAGTTTTGGACCTATTGAGCCACGATAGGTTTAAAGTATGAGTGGGTAGAGTATTGTTTTTTCCTTGATGTTTTTCGATCATCAAGAAGTTTTATTTTAAGGAAAATAATAGAGAACCACTTCTTCGTTTTTAATCATACTTTAAAGTTGGATGCAGAGAATATCAAAAGCGCATATACGTTACGGTGCAGACCGCGCGTGGGACAACATTGCACTCGCTATTTACAAGAACACAAGCATATTTTCAGCGAGAACAGCAGTAAAACTGCCACCCGCTCGCCTCCGGGGACGTAAAAGAGATTTTAGTGATGACGAAATACCACAAAGTAGAACCATAACAACTTATGTCAAGTTGCTATATTACATGCAGTACATCACAACGAACAACATAGTTATTGCTATGAAACTGAATAAAAACTGGACAAGTGCGAGTTAAACTTGCGTGGAGAGGTTTCCTTACATCCGAAGTTCATTTACGCACAAATGCACAAATTTTCGGAGATAAGGGGGGAAATAGTAAATTATCGCCTATCTTCTTAAATAACTTCAAAACGATTTATTTATAAATTATGAAAAATAAATGTTCAGATCGTCGCAACGAGCCCTTTCATTTGATATGACACACGATATAGTTTGCCAAACTTTTTTTTTACTTTTTAATTTACTTCCCAAATGTGTGTTTAAAATTTTATTCATTTATTTACTTTGCACGTCCGTGTTTGGGTCACCAACTTACATATTGTGTACCTAATTTCAACTCGATCGGTCCAGTAGTTTCGGAGTAAATTGGCTGTGCTGTGAAAGACGGACAGATAGACGCACGAGTGATTCTATAATGGTTCCGATTTGCCTTTTGAGGCACGGAACCCTAAAAATGTAGTGTAAAGTCCAACTGTAATTCAATTTACAAGCTAAAGCGAAAGTAAAAACCGCGGATAGCTTTGTTACATCACGAAATTTTTATCACACCGGGCCAGCGGTGGTGATTAAAAAACTTCAGAACCGTTTGACGGGCGCACCAACTGCACGAGAGAACAATAGCTGCGGAGCGACGCAGGTTGTTATAACAGCTCCGGCAATAACCGTAACATAAACACTAAAATGAGCTTTGCACCAACAAATAAGGTGTAGAGCGTAGCGCACTGGGCCGGTCGACATAAGCGACTGTGACAATTTCTAAAGCGGGCGCAAAAGACGACACATTAGGAAGATTAAAAAAAACTCCAAAGCTCAAAAACGCTGCGACTACTACCGCCTGCAGTGTCCCGGGGTTTAGTACGAATGATTTAGAATCCCATTCCCGCAAGACGTTTCAAGATGTCAAGATAATCTTGCGAAAAACTCATGTATAAAAAACGATGAAGTAGAAGGATGGATTTATTCCGAGTAGGTAATACTTACCTACGATAATCGGAAAAATGTTTTTCGAACATCAATAAATGCGGGGAAATATTCAACGAAGATCACAGCTTCGCAATCAGCCGGAACGGCATGTCGTTAATTAAAAAGGACATGAAATTAAATCGACTCGCTTTGGATTTTCCTCCGTGCGGCGCTGAAATCAAAATGTTTTCCCTCTGTAACAACAGGCTAATGTGCTTTACCTTTTGTTCACAAGATCGTTTTCTTGGCTAATTAGTACGCAATGACTTGCTTCTTGTTGATAAATGTAACTCACCGATTATGAGCCGCAGGAGGCTGGCGGCGACCAGGCCCAGGTCTGCGGAGTTAGCCATGGGTCACTGAGGAGGACACATCCTTGACACAAGCCATCACTTCTCACTCTGCACCACTCGTACTTTGTCCCCTGTACCATTTGTACCAGCCGCCATAGTCACAGTCGAATATCATCGTCAAATATTCACTACACCTTTTTTTATTGAAAATCCTTTGTGAATAATATCATAACTTCACTGCTCGAACATTTATTCAGATTGAATTTTTCTGTAAACATTTGCGAGGGAGATAAAAAAGTTGCTTCATACAAGACACAACTTTCCCTTGTAGAGTGTGAAGTATTTGCGGGTGCCTATGTATAACAACAATCTGCAGTATTCCCCAGCTATAGCCTCAGAGTTAACGTTGCACAATAACTCATTCAAAATTGGTATAACTTTTTTAATTTACGCTTTTGTAATAATGCAGGCTTTTTGTATGATTTATACGAGACAAGTTTGAGTATTTTCATATCGAAACAAATATACTTAGGTATCTTGTATAGGTGAAGGATATTTCATGAGTCAACCTAAATACTAAGCTTTTTTACTTTTGCATGTCTACTTTAAACCTATTTATAATTCTATCGCTTGAGAATGATGCATCAGTAATCAGAAAGTAAGAGATTTTTTTTTTACCTAGTTGTAAATTTGTAAGTCGTATGCGTCGATTGAAGATATACTATAAAAAGCGTTAAAATACGATAAGTAACATTACGTATACGGCCTTAGAATGAGGTTTCAGAACCGAAAAAAACTTTTCATAAAGTGAAAGTAAAACTTAATTAGGAAAAAGTCGTAGACGGTAATAAAAATTATAAACCCAGTGAATAAATAAAATAACGACCCGACGACTAAAAATAAATAAACAAGACCAAAACTCTACCGCTAAATCAGGCTCACAAGACACATCGGATAGCTTTCTTTTCCGTCTGCTTAGACTACGAGGTTTGAGACTATACTAGATTTTTACAGATCTTTTCAATTACCCACAAAAGGGTACAGTACTGGAATTTTATGAATGTATGAGGTAGATAATGACTAACAATAATTATTTTATTTGAATTTTTAGTACAAAGCAATTTACAGGTAGGTTGATAGGTTGACTGAATTAGGTACAATTATTATTCTAGACGAATCCACAATAGCTCGTTTAGTTCTTGATTATCCTAATTCACACATTCATGGTTTAAAATAAATAGTATGATAATTACGTACATATTTAGATACTGATAAAGACACTACTGGATTGTAGCAGTCGGGTAGAAAAAGTCTGCAAGCTGAAGGATATCGTAGTCTTTTATCTAGAAACCTGACTCTTCAGTGGGTATACAAAGGAAATTAAAGGGCGCTACTCTGAGACGAGACCATTTTGAAACTGTTGAACGGAGTTTGTCTCTGATTTTACTTATTTCAAAGTACTCTTGAACTTTCTTGTGTTTCTCTTTCAGTGAACCAAGTTCCAACGATTTTCTTACTTTAGTAACTACACTTTGTAAATTCTAAAAGCAACTGAAAGGAGGAAATAAGGAGGGCTTTGCCTGTACCTTTATAATAACATCAAACTGCGTCTCTGTGGTATCAAACACGGCGAAAATTGATCATATTTTTCGCCACTTTGAAACGGATTCCAACGATAGGAACCGATCGATATAAAATATTAGAATAGCCCACCAGTTAACAGCTAGTTAAAGTGCAAATTGTTGAGTTTTGTTTACGCGGGCTGACAGACACAAGGCTGACGCGCCGCACCGCCCGCAGCAAAAATGTTAAAGGCTCATTTATAGGCAGCCTGTGGGACACATCCTTAGGAGCAGATTTGCAGACGCAGCCTGTCCTCAGATCACTTTACCCTATTTTAGAGCTTACTTTTAAGACCACTTTTATGGTTACGTATTTTTTACGGGCGAAAGGATAAGTGTAGCGGTGAAACGGCCGTTGACGTATTTACGCGAGGCACTTAATATCAGTTTGGTATCGAACAGGGGAGCTCTCATTGTTTGCGCGGGGTGCGACGAGTAAACAAAAGCGAAAATTCCCACGTAGATTGCGGAAAATTATGCGCGAATACTTGGCCTTTTCAATGGGCTCCCTTAAATCCATTATTTCAGTATTTTTCATATTTCAGGGAAACAAAGTATCCGTGATTCGTGGAACAAAAAACAAATAGGGGTCGGTCGGGCCGAACGCGTCAAGTGGCGTGGCAAGGTCCTCGAATAAAGCGAGGTCGCCGGTTCCCGTGCCTCTTTTACATGAGTAACAACTTTGGATATTATTTCATGTTCAAGCACTCATTCCTGCGGTGAACGTTTTATTTCCACGAATATTTGGCTTTCTTAACACGGTTCTCTGTAGTGAAGTTTCACCGAGTTTAAGGCTGGTATTAATAGTCCTCTGAGATCACCTACTTGAGATCGGTCTCAAGTAGGTGAACTCAGAAAACAAAAATCACCTACTTGAGACATTGGCTTATTAATAAACCTATCTTAGGCGCGAACTTGAGTCCTCGATTTGAGTAAAGAATGAACTATTTGAACGAATGATACCATTTAAAGTTCAAAATGTGGTCAAAAAGCTTAAACCCAACTCAAAAGTACTAGGCGCCCATACATTATAAAGAGACTATTCGAAAGGCACAACCTGAGTTTGACCTCCTTTTGGTCCATAAAATTGTCCATGGTCCGGTGTTATTCAGTTGTCAACTTGTCATTTCTATAATAGTCCAGGATTCCACAAACATAAAAGTGATGTTACAAGATATAACACGAACTCTCTTCAATTACGATTTGCTAACGCTGTCTGTCCTTTTAATGTTTTTGTAGTACAGCAAAGAATATTTTGATTTTAATTCTAGAGGATTAGTTCTCTGGTTGTAGGAGAAAAACGAGGAGAGCCCGGTTTTGTCCTTCTGCCGGGACGCCATTGAACTCCAAATAGGTACTCGATTATAATAACTAGTGGTTCACCCCGAACTGTGAACTCAGGATAACTAACTTTTTGCTAACCCCATATCCACTCTTCGTCCGATTTGGATTTGGATGTTAGAATTTTAAAAATCTTTTAATTCCATTAAGCCGCCTTTATATTTTTATGACGACACAATCATTCATACATACAAACATACAAACATACTTCGATGGCTCGTTCAATATGACGACACAATTTTGTAGCGGCACCCTGGTCTAGACAAAAAGGAACAGATCTGACTCGCTTCAGCCATTTTTATTCAGCATTGTTATTCGTTACTTTGGCAACAGAGAGCTTGATCTTGAGTGAGTAACTCAGCATATTAATAAAGCAGCGCTTACTTGAGACCGATCTCAAGTCCTCGACTTGAGTGAAGAATGAACTATTTCAACGCTTGAGTAAAGAATGTACTAGGCTACCATACATTAGAAAGAGGCTAGCCACAACCTCAGTTTGACCTTCAAAGAGGTTCGTAAGGTGAACAACTTTTTTCACGGTTTTCAGAACTGTCGAATAAAAGAAAAAACTTTTTCTACTGTCAAACATAAGTCAAACTACGAAAATAATTATTATAAAAATGTCTCGTAAATTCTTGTGATTTTCAGTATATTGAACGTTTTAGTCGGTTATGGATAATAAGTGGCGCCAGAGAGGTTATTTTCAATATTTTGGCCGAAAAATATCATGCCGGAAACTTCCAACAGAGAGCTTCAGTTCATTCGAGCTTCCGTTATTCGAGCTTCCGTTTTTCGAGCTTCAGTACCTAGCGGACCCAGTTGGATGACCTCTACAAACGAGTTGCTGACAAGACAGGTATTTATTCACTATAATTGTATAAAATATACATAGTTCACGATACAAGTTACAGATATTGTCAGTTAGGTCTTTAAAATACCCCATCATCAACGTTTTTTGCGCATTTAATATAACTTTAGAGGTTATGTTTACGTAGAGAAAGTAGTAATTTGCCAAGCGAATTTATAATAAATTATAGAGCGACTGCAAACCTAACGTTTGATCGTTGCGCACATCATTCTACTACATTAATGTTTTATTTTGATTCCAGGAAAATCAGAAAGTACCTACTGTCCGACGCATAATCGACGAAGTTAGGGCGTTATGATAGGAGGGATAAAAACCAAGGCAATTTTACAACACCAGCGTTGGTCCCGAAACCTGGAATAATGTGTGGAGAATGAACACATAAAATGAGGGGAAGAATACTCGACTCAGCGCAAATTCATGTCAGGTGTAGAAATTTTAGATGATGATTAGGAAACAATATTGTATTAATAAATATGTTACAACTCTCCCAGGCTTGTTTATTTTCCAATTAGAAAAAAAATAGATAATTATGTAACATTAATGAAGGTCTTCCCTATTCAGATTTATCTTAAAGTATCAACCTAATTTACTGAATACCTACTACTCGTATGAATGATACCACACCCTCAAGTTTTCCCTACTATATCCGCTTTATATTTTATGCATGCCTAGTAACCTCTATGGTCCAACTGGGCTTTGAAGGCCGGAAAATTGTCTTAAAAAAACGAGGTACGAGTAAAGAGGTTTGAATTGTATGTTGTGCTGCCATCTATATGATATGTATCATACTACATGAAACTTTCTGTCACCAATCGCCTTAGAAGAGATTCCGGATGTTTATGCACGCCTAATACCTTCAGACCATTGACATGACGTCATTCACGTTACAGCACTCAAATTCTATTGTACGCACGACAGCACGTCAAAGTGTACACTTTTGTTGTAAAGTCGCCCGTAACGTAACCGAGTAGAGTACTAGCGTGTAAAGGTCGACGTGTTGTCGTGTGTACGTGCGTTTCACGAAATAATTCCCTTGGATTGTACAAAAATAGTCCCTATTACATCGTAAGTAAGGAAAGAGTTGAAATATACTTTCTGCCTTTTTATTAGTGTGTGGTGTAGTTTCTTACAAGATTATGGGAGCCTGCAAATAGTAGTATTTCTTTGAAATTAAAACTTAATTTTGACAACACTTCTGTATTTGACCAAGTACAAGCTCGTAGCTTCTGATTCTACCATGCCTTTATAGGTAGTATTTGAGTTTTAGATGGTGACGCGGTGGTGGCATAATGGGTAGAACAATGGACTCGGAATCGAGGGATCCTGGTTCGAGTCCCGATGAGGGCATGTACCCTACCCATGACATTAATTTATTTCAAAGTCGCATACATAACACTCCCTGACTGTGAAGGAAAACATCGTGAGGAAACCGGAGCGTCTGAGGCTATATACCAAACTAAACTCAAACTTAGTACCAGCTTATTTTTTTAAACCTCAGCTCTTCGGAGTTCTTTCTTGGTAATATGACTGTGGGGCTCTGAACTGCTGGAGTTTTGCAGCTCGAAGAACTCGGGCTGGTAGAAACACTTTTCTGGCTAGTCATAGCGATGTGGTAGAGGTGCCGGTCGAATGACGACGACAAATTATTTCACACCACAAGGTCCCTTTCCACGTAACTTCCGATGTCGACGATGGTCCTAAGTATATTGTTAAGCTGCAACTTCTTGCGGTAGGTTCGCTTTGGATGCGCGCTGACTAGACATAATTTTTGTATATTAATTATCAAAGAAAATAACTCCCCTTATTGCTTTGCGTAGTCGGGTGATGAAAAACACGAACTTGAGTCGGCTATCGCCTGCACTTGGAAATGACAGTCGCAAGTCTGGTCTCAAGTAGGTGAACTCACGTAAGATTGTGTCTATTAATATGCCAGCGACTCCGGTCTCAAGTAAGTGATCTTACAGCTTCTTAACATTTTATGCATGCCTAGTACTCTAAACCACGTTGTATTGAAATTGAGACGTCACGGACTGTCAAAAGATGAATGACTCACTCAATTCAGAGCTCAAGTCGGCTCTATTAATATGGCGTCGACTCAAGTAAGTCGACTCACTCAAGTAAGTCGGCTAATGTCAATGTCAATCTCAAGATCGTGACTATTAATAAGCAGACTGCTACTCAAGTTTGACATTACCCAAGGCTTGACATTTACCTCCTTGAGATCGATCTCAAGTAGGTGAACTCAGACGACTATTAATACCACCCCTAGTAGTTTGCAGCGAGCTGGTATCTTTACCATGAAAAACATCGATCGTAGTTATCCTCGTTGGTACAAAGGCACCCGACATTGGCGCCGGCGGGACGACGCGGAAAGTCTTAGAGGATTACATAATCCTCAGCTTGCAACAAACTTTTAGAATAACTCGGGCAAGGATTAGAAGTGAGGATAATTTAGAAGCTTTATGAGATAAAATAAATCACGTCTTAAAAAGTGTTTAAAGGGGTGTGCTGCGGTGATTTGTGGATTGTGGCGTGACGAAGTTTGGAAGTGCCAACATTTGGCCGCCGCACGCCTGGGCACACAATGTTTTGCAAATGGGCGGCCCCGGGAGTACGCGGAGGCTGGACTCGACAGATAAAAACTCGTTAACCCTATATGTGAAAATGCTTTCAGGCAACATTGACCTCGCAATCAAATACCTATGGACACATCATCGCATCGGGCGGCACCAACCATCAAATCATCAATTCCGATATTATTATCTGTGCGCTGTAAATGATATATCGTTAAGCTATAGTATCACGATGTACAACTACACGTAAATCATTCAGATAAGTTTTCATCCAGAGCAATGAATTGATATTGCGCCAGCCTCCCTTCGCTAGAAGAAAATATAAAATCATCTGCTAAAGCGTCTATGCGCTACGCCGTAGCACTAATGTCATCATAGGCTACGAGGTTTCCATGCTACGACGCTACGCCGCCGATACTCGTAGAAGCGCTACGCTGCCTGCTACGATCACAGGCACAAGCAATATTGATGGATTTTAATTGCTCCAAAGGGCGAAGTTGATAGCATAAACGTATCTACATAATATAACCTATCCCCAGCAGTAACTTTTAATTAATACTGGGCCACCCAGTAATTTTAGTAGTCTTCAATTTTATTTTATTCTATGCTTGGGGTCACCGTAACTAATCGTTTAGAAGAAACTTATGTTCTACCAATATTTTTTTGTAAGTTTTGTGAGTTTATTTATATTAAACTTTGTGTCACAAAATCCACCATAGTATAAAAATATTCGATTGAATCGAATAAAATTTGGCAAACTGATCAAAACAATTTGTGCAGCTTAATAAAGTGAATCTAAACTAAGGCCGCCTTGCACCATTTAAGTCGCCATTTAAATCGACTTTTGTATGAAAATTTTGGTTAAATGCTGTTTAAACTACATTTAAGAAAGTGGTACAAGACGGCCTTAGACTGTCTTTTATTTTAAGGATAAAAGTTAAATTACAAAAAAAAAATGATAACGGTATTTTTTCAATTTTACCGACCCACATAGGTAATTTTTTATGATACCTATGTAAAAATGTTTATTTATAAATCACTAGGTAGGTAGGTAGGTAATATGCATTTTATTCGTTCCGCAAATAATTTTCTCGTTGAGACACGAATAAAAAAAATATACAGGGCGCTGAGTTTGAAATATTTGGACAAAAAGCGGAAACATTTTTCATTTTAAATGCCAAGAGAAAAGGATGAGCCCCGCCACAATCGGGCCAGAGAAAGAACACCGTGGTTGAAAATTGCTGTAGGTACGAAGTATGAGAGAGTGGAGCGGGTGGTGGGATACATCCGTGTCTACGCGGTATGTATCACTCGGGCTGCAATAACGTTGGTGGCAAAACTCCTGTAAAGCAAGACCAAGACAACCACCGCGCCACATGAGAGGCACAGGATCCGCTTTACTCTCGTCCTACTATTTCTGTTCCCGGAATTATTTAATTAAAGCGGTTTAGTTAGCGGCTTTTTCTTTCGTAGCAGGTCTGCACTCGCATTCATTTAGAATCACACCTTATTTCTATTGTAGTAGCTGAGAGAACCGAGACTAGAATGAATCGATTAGGAGCGTCACCAGAAGTAGAGCAATTGCATTAGAATGCTCCCATTTCTACTGGCTTTCTTTATTTCCTCCTTAGCAGTGTTGCCGCTACACTCAGTTTGTATCGAGAGGTATTAAAATGGGTTTGCCATTTTGGGTCTCATTGAACGCACAGAAAGTTCAGTGACACTCAACTATGAAATTCGTAGATAAGAAGACGTACCAGTTTCGCGACGCCGATAATTTCCATTTATATTCCTTGACTTTTTTAAAATCTACAGTTCTTTACAAAGTTCAGTAGTCGAGTTTTTACGACCATAAATTCAGCGAGTTTTTGTATTCAAAGTTATCTTACGACAACCGTTGTTTTTCTACGAGCAAATAACTACAACAGCAACATTTACGAGTTCAATCGCGTCGAACACTCAAGACGCAGCAAAAACTCTCAATATTCGAAAGTGGAAACGACAAAAATAACAACAGTGAAAGAAATCTCTTAGCGTTTACACCAGCAAAAAACACAACAACATAAAATACATGCAATATCCATTGCCATAAACATGGCCTCGGTATTATTAGCAGCACAAGATACACAATATCCACCCAGACGGTGTTCATGAACTTTACCTACACAAGTTTTGTATAATTTATGGCGTGTCATCAGCAACGCCTCATATGTCATTTGACGTGTTATAAATTATTAATTTATGCCCGCAGTAAATACACATAAACAAACGAAGCAACTGCCTGTTTCTGTATATCGGAGTTGTGTAACATTTAGGGGCTGCGGTGTCCTTTGTGTTGACAGTACGGTGCTCGGAGGGCGACGTGTCTGCTAGCCGTCGCAGGGCTGTTGTGTGTGCCTATTCCTATGCAGACGGCAATCACAGCCTACAATGCCAACACTAACTTCTACGGAGTGCGAAGAAAAATATCTTAAGCAAACGGGAGCCGAGCCAGATTAATTAAAGCTTTGAAATCTCGCGCGTCGTTTCGTCCTCGAATTGCAGAAAACTACAGAGGGAAAATGAAAAATCATTGACCTATACTTTTGTTCTGATGAAACTTTTCTCTAACTAGTGTTATGCTCATTTAGGTCTTTTTCATGTTTGGCTCACATGAAGTGAAGATCAGGTAAATTAATTAGTTACTCACATGAACCTTATTCATAAGAAAGACTAACATGATATACGAAATTACCTTCTATACAAAAGTAGCCGCATTTAATTTCTCTTTGTTACGAAAAGGCTAGTGTAATAATAACAATACCGCACAAATGTAGAGTCACTTAATCCATTTAGCGTGAGCCACCGTCGCTAGGCCGCGTGTTCGCGCCTCGGGTCCGCGTCACTTGGCGACGCCGCCGCCGCCGCACAATAATATTAAAGACTATGACGAGTACCCAACTACGTTAGTTAGACGCCCTGCCAAATCATATCACGCACTAAGAGATTCATTAAATTATGCGAAAACGGAACGTGGCGGAAACGCTCGCGACTTGCAGACTTTTCAATTTTAAATCTTTCAGGAACTTTTTTGCTGTTTCTTTTTAGTAAGAATATAAGTTTAAGTCAAGATTTCCTTTCAGCAATGGGTCAATTCAAGGCAAAGTCAATTAAATAACCCAAATGAAAAACATTTTGATCAAAATTATCAACCTATTGGACCGTTCTGCAACAATTTCCATTTCAGAAAATGGTGAAGCCGCTTATAATTAGCATTCAATGTTATCAGGCAGCCTGAAGGCAATGAGATACGCATTTAATTAAATTACGAACTCAAATGAGTTTTTACATCGAAACCACCTGGGGAATGGCAACCTGATGATAAAAGTATAAATAGTTATACATATCTATATAGTTATACATATATGATTCATATCTACAGATTATTTTGAACAGGTGTTAATTATAACAATATGATTAGTTGGTATAGGTATTGTTTTAATTGAAAGGTACAGGTACAGCACAGCGACTCTTACACGCGTGCACTCTATTCCGTTACGTTACGGGCGACATTGCAACGAAAATGTAAAGGTTTACGTGCTGTTGACTGTACATGCGTTCTGATTTACTTTATAGTATCGTAAGAGCATGTCAAACGAAAGGTCATCGGTTCGAGGCAAAATGATAGATGGTTGGACGGTGGCTACAAAAGTAATAACAAGAGAAAAGGTGGCATATGCGAGGTCAAACCGGCGACCGTCGTCACATCTTGTTGAGATCAAGTACTGCTTCGAGAAAAGATACTTCCGACTCGGATTTCATACAAATCGATCCGAGCACGGACTTCGCCTATTCAAAAAGTCAAAGAAACCGATTGAAAAAGTCACTTTCATTTCGAAGGGGTTCAGCTCTACAATACTTCACAGGCGAGCACATTTCCGACTTATATTTCAGTGAGCAACAGTAACAATAGTTTGCCTGAACTACTTTCTTAAAAGAGCACGTCCACTAAATTTGTTTTCATATTTATCAAAGCGGTTCTCCTCGGCGCGGAAACTTGAAGTATCTAAACTACTTTCGATAAAATGATGTTTTGTAAAACCCTGCTGTAACAGTCTTCGGGAAAGAGCCCCATCCTTAGTTATAATTTCGGAGGCTTGTTGAATTCCAAGTACTTTACCTTCTTTTATATTAGATATTCAGTGGCGTAAGCTTCCTCCCTTAATATAGGTATATATTTAAATTACCCTAATTGACGTGTAATATATGTATAGGACTACTTGACTTGGCTCAGTGGAAAAGTGAACTTAAATTTGCTTGATCCAAATTAAAGCTGTGAAATTACCATCTTTACCTTACTGCTCTCGGAACATTTAACTTCCCTGATATAATCGGCCATATTTGAATTCGACAGAGGCGGTAATAAATTTCCCATTGACGAGGAGACGAAGAATTGAACAAAACCGCTTTTCGTTGAATGCGGGCCCTAACAATGGATAATTTATCGTGGTGGGCTCAGGCACGAGGGCGCGCCCACTGCGTTAAATAAGAAGCCTATCTACACCCTGAATTAGGCAAATTGCTTCATAAGAATGTTCACTATAAGGTGTTAGAGAAAGGTCATAATTATCATACTTGGGGCCTTTAAACTCATCAATACGAAAAAAAAACTGAAAAATAAACCTTCTGAGTAGCTACGATTGCGAAAAAGCTGTGCCG
The DNA here is from genome assembly GCA_949319315.1 of Zelleria hepariella. Classification (NCBI taxonomy): domain Eukaryota; kingdom Metazoa; phylum Arthropoda; class Insecta; order Lepidoptera; family Yponomeutidae; genus Zelleria; species Zelleria hepariella. The sequence continues at coordinate 9,056,317 of OX439383.1, read as the reverse complement.
GACGTCTGTCATATTGTATCCTAATACTATATTAGTAAGGTTGTTAATCCAAATTATCACTTTCAGTGACAGTGACAGTAAGGACTCGTGGTAGCTGCTCAGCTGTTACATAAATCCACTTTAGCCCGGTGTTTTGCGGTAAATGCCAATAAATATATTGTACCTACTATTGATCTTATTGTTACGCTAATTTGATTCTTTAACGGAGAGCATCAAATGAAATCAATACCTACTTACAATTTGATTTAATTCTGATTATAATCAGAAAGACTTCCTAAAGAAGACTCTGCATAGAACTCCACCCGGAAGGGAATGTTTTGTGTGTTTGCCTGTAGTGACCCTAAGTCTATTCTTGAAGTAAGGGATTCTGCCCTCTCTATGCACGACCAGTAATTACTTGTTTTTTTTTTGTTTCCAATTATTAATTCGTTTGGAAATATTTGAACTATGAATCGAAGGCAGGTAGATACTGCGAGTCAAGTATCTTTTACATAATATTGTTAGAGTATTTAAATAGATGACATGACATTCCTGAATGAAAAGGTTTTTTATAAGGTTCTTCTAAGGAGGCCTAAATTATGCGGCGAATCCATTTCCTTTTACAATTCGCTTTGCTAAATTAGCACTTACTTCTTTTCAGGGCGCCGAGACGTCGCCGTCTCTTCGCCTCAGTATTTCGGCCTTTTCTGTTTATTTCATTCCTTGTCTATCGTATAATGTGAAACGGATTTGGGCGCAAAGAATAAACGTAAGAACTCTGAATAAATTTCCCAAGGTACTCATACAAACCTTTCAGTTTTTACTATTGAAGAGATTTTATTTTCAATGCGCTGTTGATGATAATTAGTTTTGCGTCTTATTTATTTTTAGAATGAATAGCAGAGTTAGTTTAGTAATCAGTGCGTTGCCAATAGCTACAATTTGGTAGAGTTCTAGCTTAAAATTGTGATTGGGCATGGGAGCCGCCGCCGGGCGGCCGGCACAATCGGCAATAATTACTGTTGAACAGTTCCCAGCATACTGATTCGCCGTATCACACCCGATTGTAGTGCGGAGCGGCGCTATTGAAGCCGCGGCGCGCCACGAATTCCAGATAACCTTTGCCCTCTACCCAACACTGGATTTACTTTTTTTTTCTATTGCTAAAAAGAAAATGAAAAGAATTTCCGCCACGTCCAAACGACATTAAATGTAATGGAAAATAAAAAGAACTTTATCTTGTATTAAATTACATACACTTACGGAAAGGAATAGCACACTGGTAAAAGAACCAGCCGGCTTATATGTATTTAAATACGTAATTGGATGAATATAATTATTCAAGTGTATATCATTTCGTCAGAAGATAAGACAACGAAAAATTTATCAATCTTCTACATCAGTGGTTCTTAACCTATGGTCCGCGGACCACTGGTGGTCCGCGAGGGCCTCTCTAGTGGTCCGCGGGAGGGTCCTGCAGTCCAGAGCACATAGCGATAGTTGTCAATAAATTTTAATGTTGATTTTGAAAGTCATGTTTGAATAAGTTCCCAATGAATAAAATAACTGAAAATTTCGTGCGCGCTGGCGCGCGCTCTTACTCCCTATTGAAAAATATTTTTAACCTCCAAAGATCCGCGTGACTGCAGATCGCGCCAAGGAATTACTGAATGCGCCAGATTTTGACAGGATAATACAATAAATAGCCTATACGTAACCTGCGGCAGGCTCCGATGTAAAGTTGAGTTCAATACGCAAAAAATAATAAATTGTATTAGTATCAAAACCCTTAAAAATCGAGTAATCAGTGCTCAATCATAGTATAATGTCGTTAGCCCATGTCAAACCGCACGTAGACTATATTTAGGTTAAAATCGGTGAATTTTCAAATGCGCTACGCGCGTGTCTTCTATTCAAAACAAAGGAATTCTCCATTATGAAATGTAAGACTTAAATAAATCTTCATCATATAATTAAAAAGGGAAAAAACTGTGAATTTTCGGGCGCGCTGCGCGCGCATTTTTCACGCACCTACTACACGTTTCATTGCTAAAGACAACTTGATTTTTAAGAGTTAAATCGTAAAATTTTCGGGCGCTCTGCGCGCGCTTTTCAAACAAATGAAATCTTGATGATATTATCTGGCCATCTTGCGGCTTAAAAAGGGTAAAATCGATGAATTTTCGGGTGCGCTGCGCGCGCATTGCTATCGCCTGCCAATTAAATCTCCATAATAATTTTAGTTAAATTGGTGAATTTTCGCGTGTATGTTCCATTGTTCCAAAACCGACTCATATAAATTTCCTGTATTCAACTTACTTACATACATTATACTTTAGGTCAGGTGAAACAATTTCATGTGAAACACGATATACCTTGGATCTGGTGGTCCGCACTAAGAAAAAAATTATCAAAGTGGTCCGTGGACCAAAAAAGGTTAAGAACCACTGTTCTACATAATGAATATTAGGTACTGAGCTTAGGTAATCAATAAAAACCCGCCAAGTGCGAGTTGGACTCGCGCACGAAGGGTTCCGTACCATTATCTATAAAAACGCCAAAAAAATCACGTTTGTTGTATGGGAGCCACCTTAAATATTTATATTATTCTGTTTTTTAGTATTTGTTGTTATAGCAACGTGTCTGTCTAACTATCACGGTTCATGAGATACATCCTGGTGACAGACGGACAAACAGACGGACGGACGGCGGAGTCTTAATAATAGGGTCCTTTTACCCTTTGGGTACGGAACCCTAAAAATCAGAGACCATGAAATGTATAATGTTGATAGAATTTAAGTAGGCCATTCTCCGTGGTAGTTTATCTTAGCGACCGCTTTTGTGTCACGACCTCTCATCTCATTTTCTAATCTCATTGAAGGTATAGGCATTATTTTGCCTTGGAAACGCCGCTGGTTGAGTGACGGAGGTGCTTCCACGAGTTGGTTATTTATTTATGTACGTACGTAGCTAAGCTGCATTTAGCAATGAAACATAAGCCGGGCTTAATTCAACTGTACGCATTGAACATTTTTGAAGGTTAGTTGAAAATTTTATGCCCGACGGACGTCATCGGAGGCAGGTTTTTTTTAAAACAAATTTCGCGTAGTGGTTTTGCAGCCAGTGAAGGGTATATCTTTATTTTAGAAAAAAACAACTCGTTCCATATGCAGAAAATGTAAGTCTGGATTATATTTTGAAAGGTTTCCATTAACCAGAAGCTCTCTATCTACAAGCGCCATTATTCTGAAAGAATGGCAACATTCATTCGCCAAGACAATGGGTTATGGAAAAACAAATACATTACATATTTGCGGCATTGTCACCCACCGCTTACGGAGCGTCCGTTTTCCGACGCACTATTCACCTTCAATGTTTTAGGCAGTTTCAACCTGCATGCAATATTTTGTTCTCCCTATTCTGGTGTTTTTGCGAATGTCCCTTGTCAAGTTGACAAGTCATTGAACACTTAAAAAAAGATATTTACTTAGATGACGGATATAAGGAGTTACGTAGATGACGGATGTAAGGAGTCTAAACGTTTAAGAGTACCTAAGTATATAAATTACAAGAGAAATTATGTAAGCGTACCTTTTCGCTGTATCTACGAAAAAATCAAGGAAATTTAACATAATTTTCCGAGCCAGCGCCTCGCATCAGTAAGTAACTGTTGATGGGATTGGAGCCGAATCCGCTTCACTGTAATGTGGCGATAAAAAAAATTGAACCTATTTCGTGTAAAGAGAGGGTCCAGTAGGTTACTAACTCGGTTAAAGCGTCAATAACATTTCGTGGATAAACGTAAGGACCTCACCGACCTGATAATATCGTCCCCCTTTACAGATGAAAGGATATTTACACTGATTCATTCACCAGAACTATACAGAAGATCGCACAACAAAAGTGTCCAATCTCTTTGGTCTCCCAGAGGCATTCAGAGACGAGCCTTTGGGTTACATTATACCTATGTATTTGTGTTATTTCAAACATATTTATACGGAACTAATAAAAAAAGTATGACAATTTTACAACTTAAACTTTCGTAAGCACTGCACATTTAGATAGATAGACAGATAGAGTAAGTGGAAAAGTTAAATTAATATTTAAAAAAATAAGAAGGTATGTCTTAGACTCATGCCGTTATAATCAATAGCATAGACAGAAATAACAGCAAGGGGGGAAAGGGGGGGGGGTCCCTAAATTTTTTAATGTTATGTGTATAAAATATCTTTCACCCACAATAATAATGTGTATTTCCATCGGTAGGTAGGTACCAAATTGAAAAATCAAACAATAGGTAACATACTTTTTGTTTTTTTCTAAAGCACTAAACCGTGCTAGTCCTGTCCCGAGTGATTTCTTTCAACTTATTATAAATGTTTAAAATAGGTAACATGTTCAGAATTCAAATCACAAAACAAAACATTTATCTGAACCAAACTAATATGCTTTCAATTAATATAATTTTTCTAGCTCCACTGTAAGTAATTTCGCTATTTCGCCGCAAAATAAGTTTTTTGGCGCGAAGTGTGACAAATGGTGAATCAACTTTATTCAGGCCCCAAATTATTGCGCCCTTAGCTTTAAATAAATTTATGGCCATTACTTCTAGCAACTGCCGACAAAGTATGTCATTGTCCTTGATTTTTTGGAGCTAACAAGATTTTCACTTCTTTAATCTTAGCTCACTTACCCTATCTGCGCTTTTAATACTTATAAGTTGCGCCTGCCTGACGCTTCGCTTCAGGATTTTCTGCAAGCGACAGCGAATGTCTTAGGCAAGTAAACCGGTCACCGGGTATCCCGGCCCAACGAGTCACAAGTGTCATAACTCTTACAGCCTTTTACCGTTATTCGGACTGAATGTACAAAAAGTGAGACTCACTTCCTAATGATACATTTATAGTGTTTCTTAGAAAATAATAACTTATCATATTTTAAATAGTATTAGATTGCCATATTTATAAGCTTCTAAGGGTGTACTCGTATCAGCCCGATAAAGTGTCTTGTTGTCCTGTCTGTAAGTGTAATAGTGTGTTATTGTTATGCTTTAATGTATGTGTTTTCTGTTATATAAATAATTTTGAAAAACAAAAATACAAAACAACCTTTATTTGAGGATGATTAACATTCTCTAACTTGTCGTGGATCGTAACACCATCGTAAATGCTTCTGTCATCAAAAAATGCATTTGCAAGCATAATAAGAAATATGATATCAACAAAACAGCTTGGCAGCGTCATGAGGAAAAGCGTCAGTAAAAATTACGTGGTGACATAGCAGACACATGACCCGTAGAATTAATAGCCGACTCGTGACCACGTCCCACAGTATGGATACTCAATAACACACTTTATTTGCCCCACTTTCGCTCCATTCACCGCCCCCACATAAAACACTTGAAGGGAAAAACTGGGAGGATATTGTTATCACGTTATGTAGGTTAAATGATCTCAAATATTGAGAACAAACGTGGTCCTATACCGAAATGTCAGTACTAAATTGAAGATATATAAATATTATATTTATCTCTATGGTATAGATTCAACCGACCTTCACCTTTTATATAAAATTATTTAACACTGTGAAACCTTGTCGATAGTTTGGTACATAGGTACATACATCGCCTAAACGTGTAAAGTCAAAACGCTAACGTACAATGTGGTACATTTCCACGAACAAAGTTACCCGCACGACTAGGTAGGTAGGTACTATGCTAAAACTATTTCAATAAAGTGTGACTCTAAACTGATACGAGAATAACTCTAAGCAAATATTTGACAGCGCGCCGCAGAAATACTCGCACATATCATTCCGAATATCCGGCGGAGTGAAGTGAGGTTGCGCTCGTGGATTGACTCAGAAAATATACTGTAAGCTCACAAATAAAGTTTGCCCCTAAAATTGCAACATGGATATCGTAGAGTTAGAGAAAAAGACAGTATAAACCGTGATTTGAGAATCTAAAGTTATATAATGCTACAATACAATAATGTAACTCTAATCAAATATTTCTCACATGGAATGGTATTCCCACATTGCACGCTGTTGGAAGAGTGTGCTGTGCAGCTGCCCTAAATCTAATTTAAAAAGTGAAGTTACATGCAATAGATTTCGAATCTACTCGATTCGACGTAAAATCCTCGAGAGGGTAAAGGGTTGGTGAGGAATTTAATTTGCGCGGCTTGGAAAAGTGTAGTAAGACAGTAGTACCTAGTAAGTGTTGGTAGGTTGTGGGATGTAGGTACCGCGCCTGTCGAAGCCACCAAGACTTGTCAGTGGGAAACTTTCGCGCGTTTATGCGGCTGCTCAACTTCGCTCAACTATCTTCCTACACAGCTAATGCAATAATGCATAGTGCGGGACTAAAAAGTTATGATATAATTACTTTGGCAACTACCAACGAGCATTAAACTTTTATGGTTGGAAGCTAAATTAAAACTAAGACCGGTTTCTTTAAAAGGAGTAGGCAATGCAATTAGGAAAATCTACTTTTAGCCCACAAATGAAAGGAGAATCGCAAAGCGACTGGTTGGGGCATACCGGATGTTAAACAGTCCTCGCATGTGTCCATTAGACTGGAAAGAAATGGGACGCGTCGGTTAATACAAAAAAAAAGAAAGACTGCACTGAAATATATGCTGCTAAAAGTACCGACTCTCTGTGAAGTCATTGTTTCGTTAGGTGCCTACGCTAACCTACTTACTGTATATAAGCTGAATTAGGCTGATATTGAATCAGTTTCGCCATACCATACCACATCAAGTCGATGCGCCGCAATTTTTCTACCGTAGAATTCATAAGCGTCAACACCATGCATCATAAAGAAAAGTCGGCAGCTAGATCGAAATTCATGAGCTCTTACGTAATGCCACTTGAACCCGGCACTACGAGTATGAATTCACGGAGAAGTTCCCCAGCTACGGCATAAAAGACGTGGAACTGCATTCACGAGAGTAGGCTTATGTAGACGCATGTCGAATAAGCACGAACAAAACCGAGCCGGATATTGTTCTGGAGGAATCTGTGCTACCCTCTTACACTCGGATTAGACGTTAACTACTGATAAAATCTGCGACGCCCCCATTTGCTTGACTTTTCGTTTTTCGTTTTCTATCGCACGAAAATTTAATTAAAACTGCACCAATCCAAGTAAAAACAACAGGATAAATAAATATGGATCGCCAAAAATATGCGGAACGTTGACTAAGTGAGGGAGGCAGAGACAGGTTCGGTAATAAAACCGAATCTCGCGTCACGTTTATCAGTCCACGATAAACATTAAAACGTCGGACCAACTTCAATTGTGTTTGCATGGAAATACCTTCTCATCGCTAACTAAGGAGATTTTGTTTCGGAGTTTAAAGCGCTTTTTTATTTAGAAACTCCCTAAATAAGATTTCATTGGCACAGGGTTCACTTCTGCAACGATTACTTACGCAGTCGTTTATTATGCGGGCTACAAGGCTTTGGCAAAAAAAAAGGTTTCGCGCCCAAACAGTTCCAAGATAAACAATTTGGCATTAATCTCAGAAAGGGCTTCAGAATATTTGGCGAGAACGTCAAGAGCAGCTCGATAAAATGTAGGAAGTTAGGGACTAGGAAAACATCCGGATAGTTAGTACTGAATCTAGTCGCAAACAAGACAGAAGTTGACTCAGTAGCATCTTATCGAGTCCTGATTACTGTCCCGAATAAAGTTTCATGTTAAATATATATGAGGGTTTTTTTTGTTTATTAAGCTCTGAGTGTGACATCAGCTGGGGAGCTGGCTGGGGCGGCACGGCCGGCCGCCGGTCCCGCTTGGGGCTCTCTCTCGACGTGCCCGCGGGCCACGCCGCCGCGACATCCGACACAGGGTAAATAACCCTAATAAGATAAAGAATAAATATAGGTACCTATACGCTGTACGCCCCGAATTAGGTTTGTTTTAACAGGGTGTTTGTTTTAAACGTTGGCAGAGCTCGAATAGCTCGACCTAGTACTTATTTAGGCAAATCATTGTCGTAATACGTTAAGTACACCTATTTGGCTACAAAAGCGAATGAGATTATGTTTCTAATTGTTACGTCTTCAAGACGGTTTGCTTATTTTATTTTGTTTGTGTATTGTTATACATGTATGTATTTCTGTCAAAATTAATGTAGACAACCAAGAAGTTGACATTTTTATTTGAGTTTCAGTGCTGACATTTTCTGTTCCGTTATAACGCTGGATTTATTCAATACAGTTAAGAATGTTGGCATTATTCCCAAGGACATTCATTATGCTGCTCATATGATGTTCACGGATGTGTGTAAATTTTTATCTAGGTACCCACTAAGGTACGGGGGCTGAAAATAACCCGAAACCTTTCGTGGAAAATATGATTTTAATTTATAAGTATTCTTCAAGAGCGCGGCACTTGATCATAGAATTCAAGAAGCCTATTTATCGCATCAACACAGGCGCGGTTACAAATTGACTCGATAAAAGCAAGCAAAAGTTTGACGTGTAATTCAAACAGCTATAAAAGTATACCGACGGATGTACGGTGGGCGAGCACTGGTGTAGTTGTTTCCCGACGAAATCGAACAAATTCGAGTCATTTGTTCTCGGCCGGGAACATCGGGGAGTTACGACTTAATACACAGTCACGAAGGAGGGTAAAGGGTAGACCGAGGCGTAGAGCAAGCCCCGCCTTCATGAGTGAGCCATAAACAAAACATTACCAATATTACTTTTAGGAACACCTTAATAAAATACTTACATCAACGGAAGGTAAAGATATAAAAAAACTTTTTTTAGAAACTAATAAAAAATCCCACAGTCATGTTCTTTCTGCCTTGCGTATTCTATTTATTTCGTACTTTGACGTTATAAATAAATAAACATTTATTATTTTTAATAGGGTCAAGCACAATCACCAAGCAATTTGGAGGTTCTTTTGTATAAGTAACAAAAATATTGTATCTCGTCTTCTCTTGCTATCAGTCTTGAGTCTTATTTTTCTGACGTAAAGCGTATTAAATTTACACTGGGAGGTCGGTTTAATATTGGGTAAGGAGATTGTGAAACCCCTAGTTGAGTGCTATATATATTTTGTCGCAAAGTTTAGTAATTTAGTCAGCTGGTTGTCTCGTTCACATGTGGCAAGTTTCGATGGCAGTTATCTCACAGTCGCCAGCTAATTAGATTGGTCGAACAAGAAACAAGCTCCGTCTAGCGAAGCCAATGCGTTTACCTACTATAGGCGAGGCGAGGTGAAACCTATATCCGAACCGCCTGCTACACAAATACGCCTACGCCTAAGGTTTTCGTCTTCGAATATACCTTTCACTGCTGTAAACTGGCCGGAGCAAATAGGATTTCTCTTGTAAAAATATATGCCTAATACGAACAATCGATACAATATACCTATTCAATTAATTTGTAGATGGCATACTAGTAACAATTGCTTTGATGAATTATACTGTTAAAAGAACTAGTAAGTGGCTTGTGGCTTAGTCTTGAAAGAAAAAACTGCATATTTAATAGGATTTAGGGAAAAAACCTTAGAAAACTAAATAGATAGCGGCGGGTTTTACGGTAAGTCGTTCGCGGGGGAACGTAACACCATTAAAGAGAACCGCGCGTCTCACGGAGAAGCTCCTATGCTAATTAACTGGCAACGTCTTCTCCATGTCCGGGTTAGGCAATTAGCATACCCGGCACCCAGGCGAGGCGGGCCCGGGTACCCGGCCGCTGCAACTTACAACTTTCAAACAAACCCAATGTTCTCAAAGAGAAACCGCAGAACTCTAAAAAAATACCCGCAGGCGCGTAAGGTTCAGCGACGTTCTCCCTCACATGATTACGTCAAAGTACATTGCTTTGACGAGCAGGTCGAGCTTTTGAGGTAGGTCTGTAAGTCATGATAAAATATACCAAATTGTATGACGTGAAGGAGATTTTTGTTGCTCAGTGAACCATGTTGCGGACCCGCAGTTCACAAATCGACCCACCCTCTTACTGCGGCTACACAAAACGTCCATACATGATACACTTAAATATTATGAAGGAGCTGACGAGAATCCGATTTGTCACACACGTGGAACTTATATTATTTTTAGTCAATAGCAACTCAGAAACAAACCTGTTTAGTTTGTTGACTCTGTACTCCGTATCCAAGTATATATTAGTTTCAACACCGAAAATTATACTGAACAAAACATTTGTTGATTTTGTCGCTGTTTATTTTCTTCAGAAGTTCGGAAAGTAATCTCGTACTTCTACATTCATTCAGAGTAAAACTCAATATCAGTGTCCGGGAGAATACACGAAAGACAAATAACATTAAATTATATTTAAATTACAACATTATATTAATTTAATTTAAATCGTGACTTTTACTTTTGACGTTCAGTGTATATAATGTATTTATTTAATCTATCTATACTTATAATAAAACTCTAGCGAAGTCAATTCTGTACATTGAATATTTTTAGAAAAAAACTAGCAGGGGTTACTAAGTAAACTATACTGAATCCAAAAATGCAAAAAAAACGGTCTATGTCTGTCTGTCTGTCTGTCTGTCTGTCTGTCTGTCTGTCTGTATGAACACGATAAACGCGAACACCGCTGAATAGTTTTCAACCAAACTTAACATGGTCATAACTCACGTTTCTGGGCGTAACTTAGGCTATCCAATGTTTAGAATACATTGCGGGTTGCAATTTTAACTTCGTTTTTTGTAAGAAATATTCATAATTTGGATATGGCTTCTTGAGAAGGTATGTTAAGAACGTGATACTGAACATATATCTGCAAAAAAAAAATCAAATTCCGACTTTAAACCTCATTCTCTCGGAAAACTACATTGCGGGTTGCAATTTTAACTTGATTTTTTGTAAGAAATATCCATTATTTTGATATGGCTTCTTGAGAAGGTATGTTAACAAGGTGATACTGAACATATTTCTGAAAAAAAAAAAAAGTCCCACTTTATTATCTCGGAAACCGTTGATTTCTCAGACATAGTTCCTTGGGCAAAAATGTTCGTTATGATGAGGACTATACGTGGTCTCCCACTTTGTTGGCGGTCTTTTAACACTCTGTATAATATCACGCTACGACTTTTGGCATTTGGGGCGCCATATTGAAAATGAATAGTCGGCATTTGTTTTTATTTTATTTTGGCGGAAAATGTTAGTTCTACAAGCGTAGCATAAGGCCGGGTTAGATCGTATCTATGGGTTTAAAACAGTAGGTATCTCACTCTTTTGTTTGACGTAGAGCGGGATGGACAGATCCATAGATACGCTCTAACCCAGCCTTATGATCCTTGCTGGAGGGAATTGTGAGTGGTTTTCGGTGGAGGTCGGACAAAGTATATCGATGTTAGAAATGTAGTACTGTTGCGTCGCGGTCGAAAGGTTCTGGGTTTGAACCCACGCGAGGTTGAATTTTTTTGTGCCTTTTTAAAATATTTACTTTACTGAGCACAACTTGATATAAAAAAAAAAAAATCTTTGCCGTAAAGCGGGATAGACAGAGTTATTTGCCGTAGATACGCTCTAACCCAACCTTATGCTTTTCTTGCTGGCTTAGCATGAGAATGGGTAAGACTTTATCTATGGGCTTAAAACTTTATCTATCCCACTCTACGTCGAGGGCGATACAATAAACCCCTTTACTTCCTAAGCAATTCTTATGCTAAGCTTCCTGGTATCTTACACGGGCGATACCTAATCTAAACAATACATATTTTATTATAAATGTATTGTTCAGATTAGGGCACACACAGATAGACACACAGACAGGCACACCCTCATAAACACATAAACAGACACACACACAAAGCTATCAAACTAATGACACCCCTCTTTTTTGGTCGGGGGTTAAAAAAAACCTTCCTTTTGAGTTTTCCTCCACAGTCAAATTTAAATTAAATTTCAAATGTGTAAAAACGCACACGAAGTCGCGGGCACAACTAGTACTGAATAAAAAAGTATTGAGTTTGAAATTATGAACAATATTGTAGAGTTCGGTGACTTACCGCTGTCAATTGCAGATTAATGCCGATAAAGATAATGCGAGCTCGTTCGTATTTATGGTAAAAATAACCACATTTTATCATGCAATAGAGAACAGAATGCTGGTAACTGACGGAACAGAAGAAGCTGGTTTATCCTAGCCTTCTCCGCGATTTCGTTCCTTATTCCAAACGAAATGTATGAATGTATGGTACCAGCCGGCAGGAGGTCTGAAACTTGGCACGAACGTAGCTTTCGTACGAGTAAGGTTCGAACTAGAATTAGAAACACCCTGAGCAATCATTGTTTCTCCCTTTTTCTGACACTCTTCGAGGTTTTTTTTTATTTTTCGCGCGAACGGCTGAAGTTAGGAGAAAACAGCCTATGACTAAAATGTCCTCCATTAAATTACCTACAAATTGTCTTTAAAATTTATTGATAAAACCTATAGTGTTCAAGATATGCCCACACCCATGTTGTGATTTTTTTATTGTCCATAATTTCGCCTTGAGCGCTTCAATATACAACGTGTTACAAAAGATACTAACTCTTTTACAGGGTGTAACCTGCTGGTCAACATAATGACAAATCTGCAAAAAAAACAACTTTTTTTTATAACCTCACAATTGTAAAATTTTCAAAACTTTTTTGTTTTTGGATTTAGCTCCAATTAAAAAATATGGTTGTTTGCTTAGCTGTATTTTAATAGCTTCAGGCTGTTAAACCATAGTGAAAGTCTATGGAAACAGTATTATTAAAATACTTTTCTCCCGTCACAGCGCTTACATTTTAATTATTTAAAAATCAACGGAACGTCATAGAGCTAAAAAAATATTTTGGTTGTTATCCCTATCATCAGGTACCATGACCCTGTAAAAAGAGTTAGCATCTTTTGTAACACCTTGTAGAAGTAGAAACACGATGTGAAGAGATTGTTTCTCTTCTTCCTCCCACTGTATGTCATCGATTTATTCTTTCGCGCGCTGGATCGTCCGGTGTGGACCCGGCTAATAAACGTTTTAGACAAATTTGCAGGTAATTTAATGGAGAACATTTTGGCCATTGACGGTTCTCTCATAACTTCTAACCGTTCTGAGAAAAAAAAACGTCGATGAGTGACAGAAAAAGGGGACAAAAGTAGAGAAACAATTATTGCTCTGGGTGTTTCTACTTCTAGTTCGAAGCGTACAAATGAAAGCTACATTCGTGCCAAGTTTAAGACCTTCTGCCGGATGGGACCCATGGATCAGGTACAGATCCATCATTTACGACCGGCACTACCTGTGAATATTTCTCATACAAACGTGCAGTTAGATAAACGCGGATACGATCACGATTGGTCATAGAACGCCATTTATTTCTCACGTTTCAATGAAGCCGATTATTATGCGAGTATGTACGAGTTTTAAAACAAAGGTGCAATTTATTTCTTCTTTAATATACTTCCTACTACACTACATTAAATGCAAAACAAAAGAACTCTGCTGTGTTAATTTGTCGCTTGGCTGTCCCTGGGCGGGCGGGCGGCAAGGCGCGGCGGGGGCGGACGGTCGCCGCAGGAGCTCGATAGCTGTCATCATCCCGCTACGCGTGTCACGCGCATTCACTGCACTGCCCGCCGCCGGAATCCTAGCCGCCATTAAACAAATCTACGAATAAACAACAGTTTTATGAGGAAAACTGGCGCGGATAATAAATATGGCTAAGCCCCCAACGGTCAGGATGTTTAACAAGCACAACATGCTTTGTCAGCAGCTATATCAGTAGGAACGACCCTTTTCACATCCACCCGGGTAACATGCATGTGCGGAAACGTTTTTCGTCCATTCATTGGAGCGAAGTGTGGTCGATTTTTCTCTACACGCGCTTCTACCCTTCCTCAATAAGTATATACCTCACTTTAGCCGTGGCCCTATTCAATATCGCATTCGAGCTCAGTTCGAGTAGGTATCATTACTTTCCATGCAGCTGTTACAGTTTACGGGCAAACTTATATTATGTTCCCAGCACCATTGTTCACTCAGCTTCACCCTTCTTCATTTATGTCTACAAGCACGTCCTGAAGCACGGCTGAATTTTTACATCAGAATTTTTATAGGCATTGCCACAGATTACCAATTTGGTCGATTTTAAAACTAACAAACTTGGATGGCTTAAACGAAACTTTCTCACTAATAGAACTGGGTCAAACAATGCTTTGAAAATTCAATACTTTTACAGAAAAGTCGACATTGAGGTATCTGCCAAAACATTTTGATTATCTTAGGTCCACTTGCGTCAAACAGGGTTAGCCAGTTAACTCCGAGTTAACGTCAAAATTTGTATGGAAATGTCAAGTTAACTCGGAGTTAGTTTGCTAACCCTGAGTGACGCAAGTCCGCCTTAGAATGTTACGAGACATTGTGGAAGGAAAACCCAAAATGGGTACCTTCTTATTTTCGATTCCAATTTACGATGGATCAAACGTGAGATCGTCTTTGTCTCTCCTTTGGTAGCTAAGCTCATCCAAGTCAGCCGAGATAAAAAGTAGATCTATGTTTCTTAACTTGAGAATAAAACCTTTGCCCGGCCAAGGATATCATTCATTTTGTACTCAGTAGAAAGCTTGTCTATCAGATTACCTAACATTTTTCAGGACGATATACTTAACATTATTTAATTCTGAGTTTGCGGATCACAAAAAACAAATCGAGGATATTAAGTCGTTAGCAAACAGAACAGTAATTTAATCTACCTGAATTTTTGTTCTTTCTCTTAATATATATTAATGATAATGGCCAGAGTGTCCATGGAGAATCTAATACTGGCGGCGAAGTTTATGTTATCCGGAACATTATTTCTTAATAGTGTTTGCTGGTGGGACGGCACTTTATTATTCCGTCCTTTGCCAGTCCCTCTGATAAGCAGATTTACTGCCTAAAACCAACCTTAATTATCTAAGCTAGAGAGATGTGTACCTACCTACGTACAATACCATTCCATCATCTTGAGAAGTTTATTTTAACCCAACTGCCCAAAAGGCCCTTTTATTTCTCCGAGAATTTCGAATGCGCCATGCTGACAGGCGATATTAAAGACTACCTGCAATGTTTTTTGTCCAAATAAACTAAAATAAATTAAAATCTATTGGAATAAAATTTCTTCCAACTCGTTTTTCGACTTCGATCGCGAATTACTTGAATAAAAGTCCCATAAAGTGACAGGTTTTTTGTAATATTCTGAGCACTAAGGCTTTGGACAAGTTTTTCAAATTAAAAGAAAGTCCTTCCGACTTCTACTTAATTTTTTCTCCATACTAACAATTTCAGTGACGATTTCTCGAAAACAAAATTTTTGGACTTTGGATCAAAATTGCGGTAATTTCTGGAAGTCCATAGCTGATAATATTTTTTTTGGTAATAGATAAATTATTTGAAACCCTAAACAATAAAAAATATCTGAAAAGTGAAAAGAAAAAATTGTTACAATATAAAATACAATGATAGGTTTTTTTTTTCAAAAAAACCTTAAAGTCTCATAACTTCTAAACGACAAAAAATGGCTGAACATACATGGGGGTGATTCGGGTAGCCCTTAGTGTCAGCTATCTAGATTTTCTCGCTCGACGTCTATGTTTGGGCCACCCTGTATACTAGATAAAACACAGGTTATGACAAAATTGAAGTCTTTCAGCATTTGCTGTAATTGAACTTCAACTACAGAGCTGGTTTTCAAATAGATACTCCCAAATACTACTGATACTAGTAGTACTAGTAGGTACTCTACAAGTATCTATTTACTCTAAACTTTCCATTTATTTATAATTTAAATATGTTTTATAGCCAACCACCAAGTACCCATGGAAAATATGGGTTTGGCCTTACCTAACCTTTCAACCACCTCAACAACTAACCTAGAAGTTCCCAGCCTTGTACGACAAAAAATATACAGGGTTGATTTTTGAGACGGGGCAGTAAGGGCAAGTACCCTAACCGTTATAGTTACAGGAAAACGTTCTTAGGAGAACTTCCATAACTTTTTGAGACATTATGAACTGCATTCACAGATTTTGGAAAACATGTACAGTCAGCAAAAAAAATGCTGAAATAAAAAAATACAAAAATATATGCCAATCGATCTTCTTTCATGTAGAGATCAAAATACTCTAAGAAGCCAACTAAGGTTTGATTACTAGAAATGTCAGAAATTTACAAAAACTTTTCCCATACATTTTCTATGTATTTTTTTTTTAAACTGCCATTCGATCCTCTTTCGTGTAGGGATCAAAAGTCTCTAATGAGCCAACTGAGGTTAGAGTACAATTTTTTGTACTCAAACCTTAGTTTGAGTCTACTCTATCAGCCTACCAACTCCCAACATTGGTCACCAGCTCTTAAACTATTTGTGGTTGTAGGTATTCGAATTCGACCAAGCCTAAATGTCACCCTGGGTTGAAGTTAAGTAAAGTAGCCTAAAGGTGTAGTAATTCATTCAGGGGTAACACTAACACAGTTTTATCTTCGTGTTGACTCTGTCCCTTGGCAACAACGTCTAGTTAAGCAAGTGACGTAATATGCGGGTATTTTAACTCCATTTAAATGTCTGAAACTAAGAGAAGCGGTCTCTATGCTACGAATATGTATCTTTTTACCTATAAATATTCCCACAAATTCTTCAAAATTCTAGGAAAATTATTAATACATAGATAAATACACTCAAAAAACATAACCCTCCTTCTGGGTCAGTCGGGTAAAAACAGCCGTCCGTCACAATAACAGTGTACATTTTATATCCTGTCTGCCTTTTGTCTGCCAAAATATCGTCCGGCGAGGTCCTAAAGATGAATGAATGGATCAAAAAGAATAAAACAAATAAGTGCCATCCAATCATATTGACACAAAATAAAACATTTACACAACAATTACTTAGTTATAAAATCTCTTTTAATAAAACCAAGAAGAGAACATTTTGTTTGTTTACGAAAGTATAAAAAAGGGAAACTCAATTTTGATAATAGAATAGCCGGGGTTTAATTAATCCTTGTTTATTCCACCCAAATAACAAGGTTCTAAGCTCCTTTGAAACTGTATTGACTGCGGGCATTAATTGGAAGTTTGTAATATGACCTAATTAAAAGCTTATTAGAGCTAGAATTTGAAGCTGACACATAAACAGGTCGCCCATGTTTGTTCGGGAATATTTTGTGCAATGTTTGCCATAAATCAGTGTCGGAATTACCTAATTACAACGCAGGATTAAAACAAACAAAGGCACACGAATGTTAACGACATTTAGTATGTGCGTATGTGCGTAATAGATAGTAATTAATGACGTTTCACTCATCTGACGGCAGAGTATTGACAAATAGCTATTAATGTCCTCTCGAAAAGCCAATCAACGGGTATGATGGATCCATGTGGGATAGACGCCCGACTGCCGAAGTGTCACTCAATAGTTGGTTTATTACCGAACCAATCAGTTCCCTATACAGACAAACAAAGTACAAAAATAAATAAATATTTAAGTTCCGTTTAATACTTAACGCGGCGAAGACTAAAATATTATTATACATTATAATATTCAATATTCTATCATTCATTGCTATACAATAGGTACACACTACAATTTGGACAGTCATTTGAACTTTAGACAGTTTGCATCTTTATTTTTGTGCCCTTTTAAGAGTTAAACGCTACAATGATAATTAAAAATAATGAGCTGCAGAATGGGAGCGGCAACGAATCAAATTGAAGTAAGATATCAAATACAATGACATGGTTTTAAGTTAACTGTGCAATTAATGGTTACTGCCGACCGAAAAAGCAACAGAATGGGATCGGATATTGGAACCCGAAGCTTTCTCGATACATCTTTGTTTTCCCATTCTACGTAGATCAACAAAGAGACAAAGTGCACTGTACCGCGCGCTAGCGATTTTTTATTCAGTAATCCAGTATTACTGCATTTAAAAAATAAAATGATGTGTCCATAAAGCACACTATCCTATCTAGAATATTCGAGGTACCTCCCATCCATGTGGCATAGCCGTGGGACACTCTGTACAGTCACAAGAGCACGATATCACAAGACAATATTACCTGCTTAATTTTAAATGTAAGTTTCCAAAAGTTAATTTAACTTGTTCCAGCTCAGTGAACTTAGCTCTTCTTTAGATTTGTGTGTTTTGTGATTTTAATTTCTGCCTGTGCTGTAAGATCAAGAATATAATCTCAGTCTCAGTGACATGAAAAATTATATTAGTTTGTTTCCACTTGAAGGTAATTAGAAGCGCTAGAGGAAGTTGGATAGGACAGGTTATTCATCTAAGTGGAGACTAAGTAAAGGGTATGGAATGTCGATTGTAGGTACACACTAGACTCGTATAATCCCGTTCGGATCGGAAGTTTATCAATGTTCTCTATCAACTTTGACAGGGGCGGTATGTCGGTCTGTTCTTTCAACTCAAAACCACTGATAGCGTTCGCAAACTTCTCTAGAGGCTCACATAAGTTTTGATTGAACTAGCTTACCCGCTGTTAAATATTACTTACTGAGATAGACTAAACACCTCGAATTCTAAGACAGCTTCTATATAATATCGTACAACAAAACTCTCAAATACAAGTTGTTTCGAACAACATCCCCGTGTTTGATAAACTTATAATTCAATTAACAAATTGCATCATTGTTACAGTTACGTTATAAAATTGTTCATAAGTATTATTCAAAGAGCAACTAATATTGGAACAGCTATGATTGTAAATTGAGCCAAGGGGACATCAGCTATCATTTAAAAATTCAGGCTTAATTCACAAGTTAGTAACTAAACGAATATAAGTAGGATAGGTAGACAGAGGTACAAAAATGGCCGTTATACTGTTTCGCAACTAAAACGCTTATTATTAAAGGAAATTTAAGAAAAAAAAACATTGAATAATGCCGAATCTTTGTATAGACACTATTTCCACTTGAACGAAGCGTAGGTACCTACCACGCTTGTTTACACACACATGCGGATTCATTCGGTTGGAATATACGTTATAAAAGCATTCCGGTATCCTTTACCAAAATTCGGTAGGTATGCAAATGTGTATAGTCTTTTTGAATATTTACACAAACTGTTTGAATCTTTTAATTACTCATTTCGAAAGTAAGTAAATAAATAAGAAATGACACTTTCCGCGGCGATTAGTTGCATGCAACTGCGCTCGCTGCCGTCTCGTATTTAAAAGTGTAAAAACAGCTAAGGAACATAATGTACTTTTTCTGCACTACATTTTCAATGTTTAATGTTGCAGATAAATCTGCACAGAGATGTCGCCGGCACAACAACACTTTCCTATTTAAGACAATTGTCCTCTCTAAGATAATTTTCCTCTCTTTGGTTCTTAATTGATATTATACATCTCTTTCCGCACGTAGATGAAAATCAAAGTTTTGAAATACAAGATGTTCGGAAAATTTAAATGCAATAGAAATCAGTTTAGCTGAGGTTGCGTGTAGCCAACGATGTGGAATCTGATTCCTTGCATGGAATGGAACACAAAATAACCAAACTAAACGAATTTTGGCAGCCGCGCGATTCCGCCGCGAATCCTCTTGAACTGCTCTAAAACTCTATACCTATCTATTTCCTATATTTGTGCTCGGCTACGTCCTGTATTCCTTTCCGTTTCACATTTGCATGTTATTTGCTAAATTGTGCGACAATACGTGGCTATAAAGAGTTATACACGGTGACATTTTCGTAGTTTTGAATCCAAAGCGGCAATTCCAACCAACGGCATTCCGTATTGTGGTGGAATTACCAAGTTACCAATTTAATATTTTTACAGTTACAAAAAACGTCTTTAGAAAGTACTAGCTTTTGCCCGCGACTTCGTCCGCGAAGACTTATTCTTTTTTCGTGAATTTTTCCGTTGTTTTAATGGTTATTCTGATATTCGGGGCGGAGAGAAATCCAACGAATCAAAAATCATAAAAATCGGTCCACCCGTTCTCGAGTTATAAATTATGTAACTAACACGACTTTGTTTTATACATTAAGATTTCCGCTGTCTATTCTGATTTTCCATATAATTCCATATAATATATTTAAAAAATCCAGTAGCCTCAGGGCGTCTGTGAGCCGAAGTAATACCAATTGGTTAAGTTTTCCATATAAAAAAATGGACCTCTTAACTTGGTTTGAATGACTATATTTTTTTGTTACAGTGTAGGGAGTAAACTCATGCCTTTTTTTTATCCATGACATGATTTATACAGCGTCCAGTGGCATCGCCACCCACACTAGAAGTGTATGTATTTGGGGTGCCATTCTAGACCCTAACATGGCAGCCGTAGATTCGGCTTTTGCTGTAGATAGTTGGTAGAATATGTGGAAAGCGGATTTTCCAGTTCCTATTTTAGCCTTAGCTTTCGGCAGGAAAGATAACCTCAAATGTTATTTCTCACGAGTTTCCTTTAGCAGAGACTTAACTATTGTAAGGTATAAGGTAGGTCGCACAAGGAGAAGTAACCCTTTCGATGTGAATGGGTATTTAATTTAATCCTATGTTAGTTTCGGTGCACACCTACGCAAGTTCCGAGGCAGTTACAATACGGACAGGGCAGGCCTAAACACTCAATCTCAACATAAATAGCGGCCCGGTTTTGTCAAAGCACTGGGCGAGGGCTACTTACTTAAAACGTAATGACCATAAGAACATACACTAAACTCTTCTAGTTTTGATTCCCTAGGGAAGCCGAGAATCACTGAGAGCTTTCGTTGTAACCAGTCAAAGCATATTTAAATTGTTTGATGGTAATGATTTCGTGTTAAGCCCTATACAGGGCGTCCCACGGCTATGCCACATGGAGGGAAAGTACCTTAAATATTGTAGATGGAACATTTTACTGAAAGAAGACATTATTTTAATTTAAAAAACAATTTAAACTGCATTCATAGATATTGAAATAATTACATGGTTGAACCGGGAAGCGAACCCGTTACACGAGAAAATATATTACCCTGTAGTTTGATCATACCGATCGAAAGGCTTCATGATAAGGATTATTTTTTGCTAAATAACATAGTTTCAGAAATAAAAGGTAGACCATGAATTTAACATTTACCTGGTAGTATGCAACAAATCGAGCCGTATCCTGAGCCGAAAGACGCGTAAAATTTTGTCCATCGCAATGCGGCTGGCTGATTATAAAGAAATAATTCAAAAATGTGTTTCATTTTCATACTTTTAATCTTTTGTTACTGTGATTTTCATTGATAAATTAATTAATGTTGTATTAAAAATGTTAAAATTCATGGTCTTCCTTTTATTTCTGACATTATGTTATCTAGCAAAAAATAATCCTTATGATGAAGCCTTTCGATCGGTATAATAAAACTACAGGGTAATAATTTTTCTCATGTAACGGGTTCGATTCCCGGTTCAACCATGTAATTATTTCAATATCTATGAATGCATTTTAAATTGTTTTTTAAATTAAAATAATGTCTTCTTTCAGTAAAATGTTCCATCTACAATATTCAAGGTACTTTCCCTCCATGTGGCATAGCCGTGGGACGCCCTGTATATGTATAATTTACGAACGCATTTAATGGAGGTGAGTATGTACATACAGTTTTGTGGAGAACCCACTCAAAGAGGAACTTTTGAATATTTGGGCGACTCCATATTATGCATGGATGATTCACGAAAATTGGGCTTGATGCGGTTAAAGCTTTCCTGGAATCTGACTGTAGGTCACTCCAACTTTATCAGATTAGTAGGAATATGTAGTTTATCCTAGGTAGCCACAGGCCTTCTCTCAGAGAGAGAGTTACTGCCGATTTCTGAATTGAGAAATTCGCTAAGCAAATGGGTAAGTATCTTGCTGTCTCTGCAGATTTCTCACAAAAGAGCGTGACAGAACGATAGTCAAGTATTTGCTTAGCAAAATTCTCAATTCAGAAACCGGGCCTTAGAGTTTTATCATCACGGTTGACCACTACGGATTGGCGATTTTTTTCTCTGTCCACACTAATTATCTATGGGACAAAAAAATATAACGAGTCTAAAAAACCAGCCATAAAGCAGACGATTTAACTGTATTTTGTTTGAAACCGATTATGCTCAACTTGCGCAAACGTTAAACTGTACTGTTGTGAAATTTGTTTGCCGTCGCATGTAGTGATTTAGTTCAAATAAATTGCGCGCACCGACTTAAATCGGTGAATCGACTAACATTCAATTTTATTTTCTATCTATAAATCACTATCTAGTTGTCTTCTTTTTGCAGGTTTTTCTACTGCGAGTAGCAAGTAAATAATGGAACCGAATACAACAATGGAAGAAGAAACAAGAAGTTAGTATTATTACAAAGTTATATCGATATGCTGAGATATTTCAGTTTAATTTGTCTTTTCCTTTCATCGACTCGTTTACCAATTCCTAAAGTTTTCACGTAATAAACAATAATTAAATCAAGCAATGAAATACTTCACACTCTTTAACAATCAATCAAACACTGATGAAAATTACGAGCCAATTAATGCGATCGAAGCAAAATACCTCAACAGTCCGACCAATAATTTGGATGTTACATTGAACGTCCAGCACTTAGTAAAGTTCACAAGTAAAAATCCAATGGTAGCACGCTGCTTATCTCGAAAGAGCGGTTAAAAAGACGCGGTGGTTGGGCGGGCGGCGGCGAGCGAGCGAGGGCGGGCGGCACTCGGCGCGTGAGCCCCGCGCAAAAGCTGGCTTTCCACTGGCCGGCGGCGCCGCCCCCGTCAGACCACCGCGGTGCTGCCTCGCGCACCCTTGCCTTGGACAAATCAACGAGGCACTAAGATGAAGGGTTCAGCATTAAGGCTGGAAGATAGCAACGTGGCGGGAAATTCAAAATTTTCACAGTATTTTACATTTTGTAGCTAAAGTGAGATAATTTTGTTCAGCGATTTTTCGTTCGCGGCAATAACATAGTATTCTTTTCATTATTGTAAACAACAGAACAACAATAATTCAGCGGATTATGTGTTCTGGTCTTCCCGCCACGTTGCTATCATCCACCCTTAAGGCTGGAAGATAGCAGCGTGGCGGGAAATTCAAAATTTTCAGTTTTTTACATGTTGTAGCTAAACTGAGCTATTTTTGTTCAGCGATTTTTCGTTCGCGGCAATCAAACAGTATTGTTTTCGTTATTGTAAACAACAGAACATCAATAATTCAGCCGATTATGTGTTCTGGTCTACGACAAGTTTTTTGGGAAATACCACTGTTTCGTAGACCAGAACACATAATCGGCTGAATAATTGATGTTCTGTTGTTTACAATTTTCTCTTTCTCAAATTAAAAGATGTTTTTTTTCAAACATGAAGTATATGTTATATCAAAGACAAAAAAGAGTTTATAGTTTTTTTAACCCACGATAAAAAAAGGTTCTATAGAATTGAAGTCATAGTTGGTTGATCCGAATGAATACGTACCTCCGTTGGTTTTAAATTTAATCAAGACGACTAGCTGTTATAATGATTGGCTAAGCCTTAGCCGCTAAGGTATGTCAACCACTTCAGCAGGTGAAAACTTTGGAATTCAGAAAATCATACAGTAATAAACTTCATAAACAATGACACAGCTCGTTCAGCGAGTGCTTTCTGTTAATATGCCCCTTGATAGAATCATTTATACGTATATCATGCATTCTCGTTCGTCGTCACTTTGAGTTTTCATCCGTGTGCCGTATACTTTATGCCTGAATCATATGACCAATGTCTCCGGTAAAGGAAGGAAATTCGATATGAGCTTCCTCACTGTATCACAAAGATATTTCCCGTTTCCAACCTATTCAGGAACTCACTATACATCCTACATCCTTTGTCTAGTCCGGAACTTGCCAACAGATAATTGAGACATAAGAATCGGTGTTGTAAAAGTTAGAACGCAGGTAGACCCGGCAGCAAATGGCCAGTCGTGAATAAGAATAAACACGCCCACGTTCTATCACTAGAACTATATTAGCTCTTCGTTTATCGGGCGAGGGTCTGAGCGTCGAAGTGAAGGTAAATAGCGGTCCATTAGATACAACGATCGGTTGTCAGCACCGGACTCTTCCTGCACGCCGTGAAAACAATACCGTGGCGCTTTACGCTTTTTGTAGCCACCGACACTCCTTGCCAATCGCTGAAACGCAGCAATGGACGCGCGCGCGATATGCGCTGAACTAAGCGCACAATGGACTAGGCTCCAAACGTCCAACAGAACTGTATCGCGCCGCCTCGTTTTGTCTTCTCTTCGCTCCGCTTATTTGAAAGGAGTTTTTTTTTTCTCTATCTAAGCAGAATTTCAGAAAAACAATCGAATGGAATGTTCATATGATAGATTATTGAGCAAAAGTTTTTACACGTACCTACTATAAGTTCGAAAGCACTAAAGTAGTCTTCTATCCCGATGGTTACCGCTCCTCGAAGAAAATGAAAACTCGAATTTATTGCAAATCTCTTGGGCTCCAATTTTATTACAGGTTTTAGGTGGTTAATATGATCGGTCGTAGGTATTCACAACGACCGATCTATACATATAAGCACATGTAACGGTAGTTATAGGATAGGTGCTACTTATTTCGATCTGCATGACGCTTGAATGGATAAAAGGTATACTTTTAACATAATTTTACCACTTTTTGTATTTTCTAAAGCACTAACCCGTGCTAGGGAATAATCTTTATAATCTTAGCATTCATTGAAGTTTTCAAATGTCATGTTTTTTTGCTTCTTCATCGATCTAAATCTTCATTTGTGTCTCATTTAATCGTGTTCTTGAGAACGACAGACTTTTAGAGTTAAATCAAATTATAATGTAAGCCCTAGGTGTCAGCAGCACAAAAGACAATATTTTACTCACATGTGCGCGAGACGGCCGGCTTTGCGTCGTACCTATATTTCATTTTGATCCCACAATCACTTACCTGAAATAAAAGAGATGATTCAATTAAAATACTGAAATGAAGTGCTACAGATAAACGTTACAATTTTTGCATTTAAATAAGCTAATAACTGTTCGTTTAAAATATGCAGAATAATTAGTTTACGCAACAAACTGATATTTTATGTAACAGGAGAAAGGTTTCCGAGTAAAAGGAGCGCTGAAGAGCTTTCACCAAACTCAGTTAATAACAAAATAGATCACTTGCCGCTCGGAACGTTGCTCCGAGCCCATTCGGGATTGACATCACGAATACCTAGGTACTAACCTAATAATACCGAGTAGGACTCTCGCATCGAGGATTCCGTGCAATCACGCATGTTTTCTAGCTATTACAAACATACATACTTTACGGAATACTCGGCTCGCACTTGGTCGTTTTAGGGTTCCGTACCTCAAAAGGAAAAAAACCGGACAAGTGCGAGTTAAACTCGCGTGGAGAGGGTTCCGTGCATCCGAAGTTATTATTTACGCACAAATCCGAAATTAATTACGTACTTTATGAAAATAAAATGTTGGCTACTGTATGAATAGGAATAAATCCGAAAACCGTAAATTTTTATTAGGTACGTCACAAAAATGGGGGTCCAAATTTTTAAGTGGAGCGACCATATCATGTGCGGTAATGTATGACCATATGTATAGGGCTTTATTAGCACAAGCTCAAACGTATTTTATGTATATGTTTTCGATGTATATTTTTCTATTTAGAAGAAAAAAAAAATTTAACTTCAACTTTTGTGAGCACTGCACATTTTTCTATTAAATCAACGGTTAAACTCACTTGGGTTTTGTCGGTGTAGCCGACTAGTTCGGAGACCTCATCATAGAGAACGAGACGGCCCTTACCAATAACCAAACAGTGTCGACGACGAAGACGATCCCTGCGGGTCTACCGGCTAAAACGAAGCCGATTACCATCGGCGAAAATCGAAGTTCGATTTACGAAAAATTTACTGGGTGGCAGTAAAATTAACTGGGTGGTAGTACATTTAAAAAAAATCTAACTTCGTTTTTCGCCTATGATAATCGGCTTTGTCTTAGCCGGTATACCCCTGGTCCCGCCTGGTGTGTGGGCCGGTTTTTTATCTTGGTATTTTATTATTGTTTGTTACAATAACTAAGTGAAGAATCCCACAGGCTACCTTTACAATTCGAACGATGCAGTCTGACAGACAGACGGAACCCTAAAAAGGATCAAATTTATTACACGACGAGTACACTACGTGCTACTGACATTTAACACATACTCGAATCAATTAGAGCCAATAACCTTGTTCAATCAACTGTCTTAATGCACTTTGAGTGTGATGATCCAAAACCAGATTAATGGTGTGAGTAAACTGGTGTTTAAAGGCGTTCAGAACAGTTTCCTTTCGGTGAATACTGATTTGTTAGGGAGTCTCTTAATAAACTCGCTTCTTTCCCTCTGTTGACAAGACAATTTGCAGGTCGAAGACACGCGCGCCGGATATCGAATTGCCAGCAAATACACTCGGAGGGAAGCTGCGACCCCGCGTCGGGAAATATGAAGGAGGAACAATAGCTTGCATTGGAGGAAGCGACGACGACGGCCGAATCATTATTTATTGTTTCGTTAACGAGCAAGAAAGAGTTGTCGGAGCCGTGGCTTGCTGCCCAGGGCCAGCAGCTCCCCGGAAGCAGCCGCGGATCCGCCGTCGCATTCACACGTGACACGCCGTCAACGTAGCCATTTCCAACCTTCACAATACATTCGAAAGGAAAGAGGAAAACGCTTTTTTAGAAATCACATTAATAGCCGAGGAAAACAAATACGTATACAAGGCTTTTACGAAAGCAGACGCGGGTACATTCCTTGTTATATTTTATAATATGTTGATTTTCCTTTTTTATTACATTTAATAAAGGATTCACAAAGGTCGCTTTTCGCTTTTCGCTTTAATAACACAAGATGGATAACCCATTTCATTAAAGTCGTGTTAGCTACCTTGTGTCTGTTGCAGTACAGCGGGTAGGTCATTGGCGTCTCTATCGAGGTGCTCCAGTTCGTATCCCGGCATACAAACTCAGATTACATTCGAACCAGGGTTTCAGGCACAACGCGTGTACTTTGCAGTGAACGTATGTTTAATGGTTCAGGTGTATCTTCCTGTTACTAAGTTAATTATTTATCCGCATCATCTTTTCCTGAGTGTGCTATTCTTATTAGTGAAGGTAGATGATGAAATTGCGCCTCGATAACACTAAGTATTAGTCGGTTATTACCATCAGCCACCATTGCTTGTGCTCAGTGCTGCTGTGATATGACGGTAATGTGTGGTAGCCTCTTAAGTTACAGTTTCTTTCATCGATATAAAATCACCAACTTTAAACTTTAGATAAGGAACTAGACTGTCTAGACCCTACCACAGCGATGCACAAACCGCGGCCCGCGGTCGGTTCGTCTGCGGACCGCTTTTATAAAATGAAAATACCTACTTGAAATTTAGGCTACTTTCAAGTTAGAATTAAGTAGGCGATTTTTCGGGCGTGCTTCGCGCGCTTATCTGTTTAACAAACAGCAAGAAATAATTATGCCGTTTCAAATCGAAAATATTTTCAATTCATATAACCTTCAATTATTTCCTTCAACTTGTTAACAAGCTGGCTTCAGATTTCAGAATATTTTTTACCTCGCACGAATTGCTCATAATATTCCCGAGTGGCCCGTGTTCCCTAGAAATCTGTGCATCCCTGCTCTGCCAATACAATAAACGAATGAACGCGTATTTTATCAACATAGGTCAGCCACGGGCGTTAAATTTTGTATTTAGGTATCGAAGTGGAAATAGTTTCGAATTGTGCAAAAAATCCTTTTGCACACAAGTTATAGCTTTTTTGTACAAAAAAATATCTAGTGGGCAACTTATTTTACTCAGGTTTATATTTAACCCATTCTCCGAACTGTGTCAACGTAATTTGATAAATGTGCTCAAATGTTCATTCAATATGCTCACTGAACCCGCTTTAATGCTAAGCATTAGTTAAACTTATCGCAATTGATCCATCAATTCATTAAAACTTTAAAGTGCCCAAAGTTTAACAATGACAAACACTTGGTAATATACGCAGCGATCCATTATCGTTTTTGTAACGCACTGTCACTAATAGAAAATTGTTTTTCGACATTAAACTAGGTCGAAACGTTTTTCCGTACCTGAGGCGAAGGAACTTCGTCGCCTGCCTGCTGTAAAGTTTTTCAATTAGCAATTAGTTAATTAAAAATGTGAGCGTAAGTTCGGGTCGGGCCGGCACGGCACGGCGACGATGGCGGCACGAGATACGATACGATACGATACGCTCATAGATACGAGTTACGGCAATCGGCGCTACATTATACACGCGTCGCCGATCGCTGCCGGCTCAGTTACTCGTCGAGGCGCCCACCGAGACACCAATGTGCTAACTTTTCGGGAAGACCGCGCCCGAATGAGAAAACATTGGAGAAGTTGCTGCCAAGTTAGAACCGAAAAAAGGCGAAATATATTTCGGGCCTCAGTGAGATACACGACGGGCAGTTGCGAGACAGCCCATGAAATGGATATCAATCGCGCGCTCTTCTTCTTCTTGTAGTGCCGACTCCTATCGGAGGTTGGCAATCATCTTGGCTATTTCTTCCTTTGAGGCTGCCAAACGGAACAAGGAGCTCGTGGATTGTTGGTACCAATGACGTAAGTTCTCCAGCCATGATATCTTGGGTCTTCCAGGTCTCCTCCTGCCTGGTATCTTCCCTTGGATGATTAGTTGAAGGAGTCCATATTGGGTATTGCGGATTATATGGCCAAAATACTCAAGTTTGCGTTTTTTGATGGTCTTCATTACTTCAACGTTTTTTCTCATCCTCTGGAGCACGGTGGTATTGCGGACTTTTTGGACCCACGAGATTTTGAGCATTCGTCTGTACACCCACATCTCAAACGCTTCTATGCGTTTGGACATATTTTGAGTGAGTGTCCAGCGCTCTTCGGGTCTCGCAAATTATTTATCTCGAAATTAAGTGCATATATCGCCACATCGATAATATACCAATAACTCAACAATAAAATTAGGATAAAATCATAATAAAACATAACCTCTGAATAAAGTGTGCTTCGAATAAAGTATCCAATATGCGGCTACTATCTAAGCCGGATGCCGCGAAAAGGAAAAGTTTTGCTCATAATATATTACCTACTGAAATATATTGCTAGAGCCGCGGCAGCAAGTTGGATGGGTCATTTCAAACAAATAGCTCAATAAGCGTCAAGAAAGGGCGCGAGCACAACAGAAGCACGGGCGGCATATGAAACATGTCGCGCGCAGTGCGTAATAAGAACCGCTAACTTTGTCATAAATAAAAGGAGCTCGGGGATAAAGGACCCGGGCCAGATGTCGGCCGAAAATGACGCTCTTGACGAGTGAGACGCGAGTCCGTGCCGGAGGTGCCGGCTGGCCAGCCCACGCGGACAGCGCTGTCGATATCGAATGCTCGAATCCGGACATGTATTTCTAGCCGTACACCACAAACACACTCGTTTAGACGGGCGTATGTCAAGTGTCCACGTGTGTAACTATCTGTGGAGCAACTAGCAACACAGCTTCACATTTTCGTTTCAAGCCTTGCACACGAGTTCGGTAGCGCAGGGATTGAGTGCCACTTTTTACTAGCACCCTTTGACAGTATCTATCTAATGTAATATCTCATCATCGTGCACGTGACACGATAATGATATGGTTTATGGAAGGTCGTCTGAGTAGTTTTCCTCGAAGAGTATAAAGGGATTCTACTTATAATAAAATAGGGAAGGCTAGCCCCGCGTAATACTTAATCGGAGTTTCGATTAAATTTCCATCGCCGTGGCAAGATTTTATATTTTACAATTTTACTTTTTACGTAGATTCTTTGCAATTTATCAAAGAGATATGTCAGTGGGAGGAAGCGACGGCGATGACGTCGCGAAGGGGCAGTGCGGGCGGCAGGGTGGGGGGCGCCTAGATAAATCATCACAACCGAAATGAATTTATCTTCCATCGAAGCGGTGTACTCGTATCTCTTTGTTATCGCCTTAGTCGAAATCAATTATTTGAACTGTATTTTATCTACTCGCGTTACCAACGCCATCCGATTTTTAGAGGCTCCTCATATAAAATCTATAGAGAAAGTGAAAACACGTTCTGTGTCAAAAATAGGCAGAAAAGTCCGTTTGGGAATTTCTTTTCCAGTCGAGCTGATATTGAATGGCGCCTGTCATCTTGTCTGGCTATAACAGTGTTAGTCACTCTGTGGAATCATGGTTATTTTTGCACAGATATATTTAGACTTTACGTATCTCTTAGTTAGAGACTAAGGGTGGTATTCTAGAACGCTACTTTAACTCAGTTCAAACTAGAACGCTACTTAAACTCTGTTTAAACTCAATACAAAGTAGAAAGCTCCTTGAACTCTGTTTAAACTCAGTTTAAATAGAGTTTAGTAGTGTCGACTGTCGTTAAAACAGTGCATGTTTTGATTTTAATATCCCTCCCTTAATATCAAAACATGCACTGCTTTATCGACAGTCTGAAGTCTGTTTAAACTGAGTTTAAGTAGCGTTCTAGAATACCACCCTAAGAGCAAGAAAGTGACTCAAATGTACCAGAAAAAATGTCATTCTTGTTGTTTGTACGTGTAAACCATCTGACCAAGTTTCAAAGCAAAGCAGATGTTTAAATGCGAGGCCGTAATACATATTTACGCAAAAGCCCTATTACATAACATAGATATGATAATATTTCCGAAGTATTAAAAGTCACAGGACGTCCGCGACGCTGGGGCGACAGGACCTTCATAAATATTTAAAGAAAACGCAAAGGGATTTAACTTCCGGGCCCAGGGAAATGTAGCGCGCAAATTTACTTGTTGTGGAATCTGTCCACTGCAAATTTACTTCCTCGGTTTACATACGAGATTTATTTTTAATGCCTCGCGGGACAGTCCCGGCGCCGACCCAAGCATCCAATTAATCTCTATCAATGACTCTAACGGATTTATCGAGTAATTAAAATAGATTTACTCTAATACCCACGAAGCTCAAGCAAACGCTTATTCGAAATCTTTCTTAATCTAGGTTACTTGGAAGCTACAAGGAGTAAGTGCAGTCTGTTTGAGCAACAACAACCAAAGTATTCAAAACTTGTAATTGTGTTACGTACTATAAATTATCCATCCTTTCACAGATAAGACGCAACACGTGGGAGCTTTTGTGACGCAAACTAGTTTGCGTTAGCATAAGGGTCACAAAACTACAATCGCTATGTTGAGATCTTAGGGTCCCATCAGACCCCAACAATCGCTGTTCCAAACTCTACCCGGCTCCCTAAAAGGCCAATTATAGAGGTTAATTAAGTCGGATGAAGGTTATTGTTAGAAACGAAATCTTAATTGATAACAGCGCATGTTCGTCCGGCAACATGATTCATATCAGCAAAGGCTTAAATAAATCTGGAAGTGAGTGAGTGGAAGTGACCTTATACAAGGTGTTACAAAAGTACCTAACTCTTTTTACAGGGTGTAACCTAGTGGTCAACAGGATGTCAAATCTGTAAAAAACAGGTAAAAAAAAAAACAAAAAAAAAAATATTTTTCATCTCCCACGCTCGGAAAGTTTGCTGTTACTAGTAACTTACGATCGTGTAAAGGCCGGATTTAAACTATCTGAATTTTTGTGCGCTTCGAAATTTGAACGTGACGCCGGGACAGTCTTTCCCGCGCCCTATGGTGTTGAAAAAGAAAAAAACACTGGCCGTTTAAGAAGATGCCAAGTCCCGGCAGAAAAAAGAACCTCATTCATAGTTCGTTTACACGCGTACTTCAGCGAAAGTGATTGTTCGTGCCCATTCTCTATACAAAACTGTGAATGTAAATGGGGCATAAGCATCTTTTAAAAAGGCAAAGACACGGAATAGAACATTCAGAAACGCGGTTTCTTCTTATAGTCTTTTCAATATTTTGTACACATATTTATTTTATAATACCAGTAAATAAAAAAAAATGTTTCGCTTCTGTTTTATCAAATAGATAATTATGTTTTGGTTTGTTAAATACATTTTTTCAAACGATATTACAAATTTCATTTTTTATCTCTTAGAAATGTTTATATTATATGGTAAAAGTTCAGAATGCACCCGGAAAAAAAACATTCTTTTATTTACATAATTTTTGTGTCTGGATAAATAAACTTCAGGAAATTATTAATAAAACGAATGGTTTTAATACCAACGAAGCTCAAAACTTTAGTGCGGCAGCCGTAACTACAGTAAAATATGCTTTTAAAAGGAACTTATTTGACTGACCTGTTTTGCCTGTAAGTAGTTGTCTATAGAGTTTTTCCCGCTTGGCTAACAAAGTCATTTCCTCGCTTCTGTGAGATGAAAAGTTTTGTGTTTCGCACGAATGCAATATTATTTGCGTCTCGTGCTTCTGAATACCTCGCTACGCTCAGGTTTCTTTTTTTGAACCACTCGCTACGCTCGTGGCTCAATTTTAGAAACCTTCGCTAGCTCGGTTTTCAATACAAGCACTCGCCGCAAACAATAATTTTGCATTCTTGCATAACAAATAACTATTACAACCTCAAAATTGAAAAAATTTCATACCTTTTTTGTTTTTTTTTTGTTATTAGCTCAAATTTAAAAATATGTTTATGCGTGTAGACCAGGTGCATTTACATAGCTTTGAGTTGTTAAAACATTGTGAAAGCCAATGAAAACAATATTTAAATAATACTTTTCTCCCGCCACATCGTTCACATTTTATTAATTTAAAAATTAACGGAATGTCATAGAGCAAAAAAAAATATTTAGTTTGTGATCCCTATCACCGGGTGCTATTACCCTGTAAAAAGAGTTAGGTACTTTTGTAACACCTTGTATACGAAATTAACGAAAAATACATCGCTGGTTTTTCACTACTTTCAGAAGTAATAAAAATATTAGGCAACGTTAAATCAAATTAAACGCTCTCAATAAATGTAAGAGTCCTCAACATAAAAACCAGGTAATTGGCTCGTTTAAAAGCTCTTGTTGATATCAGTATGCCTGTCTAAGGGTGGTATTCTAGAACGCTACTTAAACTCAGTTCAAACTAGAGCGCTACTTAAACTCTGTTTAAACTGAGTTCCAACTAGAACGCTCCTTGAACTCTGTTTAAACTCAGTTTAAGTAGAGTATAGTCGTGTCGACTGTCGATAAAACAGTGCATGTTTTGATTTGAATATCCCTCCCTTCATATCAAAACATGCTCTGTTTTATCGACAGTCTGAACTCTGTTTAAACTGAGTTTAAGAAGCATTCTAGAATACCACCCTAAATGAGGTTTAATGATGATAACAAGCAATACACGTTTTTTGTATGGTTGAATATTTTCGTACTCAAAGTATAGCTTTAGATCTAAAATTCATACCCAGCGAACGGAAACCTATACAATGTGTATCGCCCTTCGTTGATGCTGAAAGCAGACGCTAAAAGGGTCTAACGTTGATAACTTCCTGAGGTAATCTTAATTAATAAACAAGTAAACAATAGCTCTACAATGTAGGTTCCCTAGATATTCAGCAAACATAAGTTTCAGGGTTACAATATCAGGCAAATTTTATCAAATAACCATTTTGAGAAACTGGCCTGCGATTACTCGAATATACTCGTAGATAGATGTACAACCAAGGCACTTAAAACACTAATTGTGGTGAGTTAACTTGATACCTATGTAGTACGATTGTACGGGAACCCTTGATATGAACTGCATTCGATATCATTAGATTATGTAATGTTTAATAGGTATTGTATACCTAAAGAACTAAAGATAAGATCGTGAAAATTATCAACATACCATATAAATTATATCCCGGACTGATTTAGACTTTGTGGGTGGCCATAACCTAGATATCATAATTTTGAATAAGGCTTTGTTGAAAAAGTTATAAGCCGGAAAAAAGCGCCAGTCACAGATAATTACGAAGAAAAATCACGAGATATAATTAGGTTGACATCGAGAAATATTAAAGATGACAGCCCTAGGGTGGGCGGAAATGGATGCGCGGCGGTTGGGCGGGCGGCTGGGCGGGCGGTCACGCGCGCGGCACACACCGCGCCTATCGCGGGCACGTCGCCGGCCCTTAATTGATATTACCCCGACGAATAAGCAGCGTCCCGACAACTTCGATATCATTAGCGTGCTTACCGTAATTGAGGAGCGACGGAACAAAAATAGTTAGTGACAATGACGCCACGCAATCCGCGGTGTCGTTTAGTTTTATACGGGTGTAAAACTTTAGTAAATTTTGCGGACACGCTTAGTTTTGCAGGTAATAGGTACTTACTGGTTGTGAAAATAGTTGCGGGGGTTTATCCTGCTATTCTAAAAAGGCCTTTACGAGATTAGTTTTTACATAATACCTACAGGTTGAATAAAATATTAAATTTTTCAACAGTAGGGGTTAAGAGTAGATTCTACGCCTCAGTTGAGTACAATAATCTTTTTCTATTTGCAACAGGATCATCAATTCCTCAAAAGCATTTCAGACCCGTAAACTGACGGTTTAATTAAAAATCTCGGAACAGAACATTCTCTAAATTCTCTAGTAAAAATACAAAAAAATATGTTCCTTTGTTGGACAACGAATTGATTAAAACACAATATTGGTTTTCAAGATACTTCTCACAAATATCTTACATTGTGGGTGTCGTAAAATGTGTAAAGTTTGCGAATCCGCGGGCTGTAGTCGGCTGTGTCTGAATAAAATAAATGAAGCAGACGCGAAGAGTAAATATAGGCACATCGCCGACACGAATCAGAGACCTCATTACCATACACGCGCCCAGGCTCACTCGAGTCAAGTAACTTGGCCAACTCACCTACACAATTTGACGTAAATTTTCCAGTTAAATCAGATTTTACTCAACCAAGACTTAACAATTGCGAAAATATATTCTCGCAATTTCTTCTACGAGGCCGCATATTAAATTAGACCGAAAGGAGTAAAATAAAAATGTAAAGCAGATCCCAAGGGGAGCGAGGACGAAAAAATACAGGTAAGTCGAGTAGCGAGTTCTCGTCGGAAAGCGATGCAGTTGAGGATCCTACACTTTCACAAAATGAGATTTAGAATCGAGCATTGGAATGGCAGCGCCGACGGCCTCCAACACCTGTGCGCCGCGCCCGCACAGCCGCTCTGCCACTTAGAGCACAACAGACAACTTTGCGAGCCATTTTCCCAAATATTTCTTCACCTCTTCTTATTTAAATACTCGCTAAGTGCAAATATAAAGAGTAAGATATGGAAATAAATGTAGTCGTTTACAAAGCTGATGTCCCAAGTAATGATGAGTAGCAGTGCTGCACCTTGAGCGCGGTGGCATGTGAGAATAGGTTGTAGTTGGTGTATTTACGAGACCGAGGCGTAGCCGCTTGCCAGCGAACGTCAACCGCTTTACGAGTTGGCGACGGTCGTGGGCGTGAACTGCCGACGCGAATTTATCGCATGCACCCTACACAAGGGAACTTGAGACGAGAGACGCTCCGCCATCGCCAGGAGAATGTCCAAGCAATAAAACGCCACTTCAATGCATAAAACAATGGCGGACAAACTGCCAACCGCTCTTAAAAGATATAGCGTGCGAACTCGTAAATTTTCCACTTTTAATCGGATAAGACCAAAGTGAGGGGAACTATAAAAGAAGGCTTTATTGGAAAATGTATGTCTGAGTTTTGACTTCATTTCACAATTTTAATCTGCCTGTCGTCTCGTTTTGAATAATAAAACACATGAGATATACTTCAAAGACGTTATGATGGAAACTTTTGGGCACGAAACGAGGAGCATGTGTATTATGCGAATGTGTGTTTTAATTTGTCGTCATTACGTAGGAAGGTATGTTCTTCTGCAAAGGAAGAAGTGTCGTTTAAAATGAAATTGAATTATGAACGTTGTTCTCAAGAGGCCAAGATAAAATTTAAAAGGACGACAGATGTTGTCGAATATAATAGCCAAGCAATGAATTTTAATGCTCCTCGACGAAAATCGGAATGAATATTGGACACTGTAAAAAAGGAAATAATTAAGCTGAAAAAGGATGTTTCTGCCGCAGAATGATTCTGCAACTCTCTTGAGAGAATTTTACGAGGAACACTGAAATATAATTAAGATGGAATCTCATTAGGCGGAGAGAGAACGGGCGGCTGTTTGCGAGGTCCGTGCGCGGAGGCAGCGCGCCGCGGCAGTTCGCAGCGAGCTCGCTCAAATCCAGATTAACCAGCGCAAACAACAATGAGCTCCATGTTACTTACATTATCATTCGCCTCTAATGGAAGTTTAACTCAAGAAAATAAGATACCTAAGTATATTTTGAAGCGACTCCACCGAAAAAGAATACGAAGAGCGGAAATATTTGTTTCTATTGAATTAAATATACCTAATACACAAAGGAAATAAATAATGGCAGTTCGACGGCCCGGTGATGATCGCTCGACGTCGAGAGGCAGACCTGCCACATCCACAGATTATGGGACAAAAGGAGGGCACGACTTCGGCTCGTCGGGACAACAGTGGAAAAGAGATGTCCTAAACAACTAAAGTTTAGATTGAATTCTAAATATACGATTAACTTTTTTTTTTCGTATAGACTACTGTGATTGAATTGCTTGCCATATAAATAAATAGTAGGTACTTTTTATAGCGACAAAACCGGAGAAGGAATTGTGATTATGCGACCACCGCAAATTAATCGTAAATTACAACAAAAAGCAGTCCTGCGCGAATAGGAACAAAGGTGCTTTCCCTAGCACCTTTATTAAGGGAAATCAACGCAGCATTACCTACCTAGTGGTATATTGTTAGGGGTCTGCAGCCGCGTATTTACAAAGCCCCTGGGAGCGCGCGGCCGACGTTAGCACATGCGAATTATCGCCCAGGGACCAGCGTCACTAGCAACACTGAACCACGCAATTCCGGTAATGCGACGACGCCAACTATAACCTACCTAACTAATCTACCTAAGTAACTCAAGGTAAATAACAGATATGCCTAACTTGTTTGTTTCATTGTACTACTTCATTAACTTTTGTAGGGACTCGGGCTTTGTGGAATGTATAATTTTATTCAAATTCAATTGAAGTTAATTAGAGGAAAACCACAGTGAAAACTTGACTTCGAACTTTGGATAACAGCCCTTAATTTTCTTAATTCGTTGATGGCGAATTGAGGCGGTGTTTGAAACAACGATATACCGGGCAGGATTTGGAGGATGGTACTCGTATGTATGGAGATAAGTAGAGCACTGCAGTGAAGAAGTGCAAGAACCAGATTGCAGTTTTTCAATAATTAAAGATAATTCCTACTTTTAACAAACTGGCGAATATTGGTGCATGAGATGCGACCTTCTTTCTTAGTCAGAAACAAGCATTAGATATTTATCTTTTTTACTTAAAACACGTATTGGAGTCTTATTAGGCCCGTGGCTCTAGCTAGACCCTTTTGTCTCCACTTAACCCGGTAATATGGATAGTACGGTAGCAAAACTAATCTGTAGTTGAGTATTTTCTGCGATGCGCTGTTAGACCTGAGCTGAAATAAAGCGCGATGCCGATGGATTGGGTCATCCCAAGGCATCTGTGCAGGCAGAGTTGAGGATGTATTATTGAGCTACAAAACAAGTTATAATTTTAAATTTCTCGTTTCAAAATTATATTACCAAACCCTTCACGGAAATATTCGTCTTTCACCAAGCAATAACTTAAATCCAACGATCCGCCAATAAAATTTTAGATAATTTATTATGCTTTTATCTTATCAATGTAGTCCAGTATTTAAGTTTGTAGGTAACATTTAGTGCTTATTTATTTTAAACTTGAGTTTTTATAATTATTTTATTTACAACACAATAACACCCACTACACATTCAATTTTTCACGAACTTTGCATTATATTGGAAGTTACGGAAAGCTTTTGATTGCCTGTCATAGAGTGAGTGTGTGCCAAATTCCACCGTTCTGTAAGGTATTTATGAAATTTGTATCATGTACAGTAGGTACAAGGAAGCGTATACGATGTCATATGCAAAAATCCCTGGGTGTACTCAGACGTTTGAGAGCTTGGCCTGCGCACTGCCATGTACTTGTACCGTGGTAAAAAGCAATTTTTAAATTGATACAGTTTTAATAACGACAAAGATAATTGAATACTGGTGATAACGAGTTTCGGCATTTTAGTTAAAAGCATGCAGTGGCAGCAACACTTTAGTGCTACAGGTGCATTAGATCGAGCTGCACGTTGTATCTGCCCCTTTGTAGATAGAATGGAGCTCATATTACTGACGCCTACGCGCCGATACTGCCAACAACTCTCCATATTAAAGGCCCCAAATTGCAGTTTAATTTATTCGGGACGTGTCTCTGCAACGGAATCGCAATAACCGGCAAAACCATTTCACCATGAAATGGTGGTTGTTCAATTGAACATTGCGTTCGCCAAGTCTAATATCTGCTATCAATATTCCATACCACCGAACCATATTTTCAGAGTAAATAAATTCTAATATTAGACTTACCCAATACCGTATTTGTCGGGGTAAAGATAGGTAGCTGAATGAAAATTGGAAACATAGATAAAATGAACGTATCCGGCGGCGAGCTCGGATTTATAGAGATGGCCAGTAAGCAGCGGATACATTGCATAGGTGTACAACTGTACATTAGGAAGATATGCAGTGGGATCTCGTTAGCGGAATTGCGTTAATTCAGTCCAACTAACACTGAAAGCCCGTCACAATGGTTATTAAGTGCTCGCCGACAGCCCACAAATCACTAAGCTCAAACCAACCTTCTTGCCTTACAGATTGATGGTCCACAGTACAAACGATCACTTCAGCAAATTAAATAACACTTCTGCTGAAGCATTTTTTTCTTGTAATAACGGCCTCCTTAATCTAGCTGTATAATTACTATAGTGCAGCTAATGAACTCTCTCCAGGCTTAAATGAAATTACCTAGCGAGTGAGTTTAATCCTTTGATACACTTGGACAGTGTTAAAGCGCGATGCCAATTTTCCAAACTGCCTGAAATTGGCAATACAATTAAGGCGAGATCGGAGTTATCAAATAAAATAGTAATAAAAAATATGCTGCAAGCACTGTATTGGGTAATCGGCAAATTATAAACCAGTTACAAACAAACGCAGCGTTTTCATTGCTTCAGCACAGTTGGTTTTACAAATAAACAACATCGAAAGGATTTAAAAAATATGAACCTTCAAATTTAGCTTGGTGTTTCATTCACTGCCCAGCAACAAAGACTTAATCAAAACACGTGGCACGTAACTGACAAATAACAAAATTCATGAGTATCAAAGAAGAGCTTCTAGACTCGAGAAGGTTTTTAAACTGAAACTTTCGTGAGCACTGCACATTTTTCTATTAAACGAATAGGTACAGTACAAGTGAGTAAAACCGTGATTTAATAGAAAAAAGTAAAGAAAGTCTTGCTTTGTCAGTGTGCCTAGGTGGGATTGATCACAAAGGTAGCATAAAGTCGAAAAACATAAAGGCTTTGCAAATGGAGACTCGCCCCGCGGTCACATTCGCGGTCGTAGCATATTTCAATAGCGACACCAATCACGATCACCACCGCACGCAACCGCAGCCATGTCTGCGGGGACCTTGCACTGTGTGGACGCCCTCTTTATTGCGGGAAGTACAAAATAAATGCGATTTTCAACTAAATAAGTCAAAAGAACATTCTACTATTAATATTGATACTTTCCGTAGTCGTAAGTTAGCTGCCCGTAAGGAAGCTTTCCCACAAGCATATCTTTCATTGTTTTTATGTGACTAGGGAGTTCCATCGGGAAAACGATATCTCTCCTCGTCTGAAATGGCTAAGACAATGACATGCCACCTCGTAGCAATATGTCAAAATAATCATAGCCTGGAGAGATATTTTTGTACGAAAGAGGATCTCTTTCTCAGAAATGTATAAAAGACTCTGCGTTCGTTTGATTCCCTCTAATAAATGTCAAAACGTTTATGTACGAGTGAAACTTTACCCCTGTATTGTTTCAAACGGCTATAACTCCTCACTAGAGTCACTAGCGGTCTAAACTACAACCGTACTCGCACCCAGTTCACCGGCCCATTCGCCGAGTTGGCTTCGCTATTTAATGTAACTTGCGGGATATCGAAACTTCCGGCTTTACACAGACGTGATTGAATCTATAAAAGAACTAGTACTCCACTTTGTACATCTCTCTTCCCTAACAAAGTGGAGTACTAGTTCTTTTATAACAATTAAAATACAATTTATTTGTTGCACCAAAAAGGTGGCACGCCACGGCGCTGGTTTTCAGCGGATAATATGTTCTTGAAGAGGCGCGACTCTCTTGGTATTTTCTATAAATGCAAAATAGTATAAAAAAAAGTACAGACAGCCAATATCTACCAGGCACTATCAGCCCACCCCCTAATACCAGGAATTAACTAATTAAAATAAGCTCACATTTTTGCTCACATTTAATTACTTTTTAAGTAATGCTTTACATTTTCATGTTTAGAGCCTTTGTGGCATATGGTTCGGACACTTCGGAGAAAATCCATTGGGGTTGGCAACCTCAAGCCTGTAGCTTACGCGCAAAGGCCACTCCACTGAAAAGGAAATGGTACGCGAGCTTACACGACTGGGCTGCGGAGAACCGCAATTCGATTAAAACGCAGTCAGAAGGGAAAAATAGTGAGAAAGGTTTCACTTACACTGTTGAAAAGGATTATAGGTCTTATGCGGTTCGCGATTTATCTTCTTAACGACTTCCGTGGGGTGACATGTAGTGAGGCAAAGCAGCAGCCGGCCGATCGAGGCCCGAGCTCACACACGCGCAACCATGTCTATAGGTACAAACGAGCAGCTACCACTCGCACGGTTGTCGTCATTTTTCATCTCGACATGCATATTCAACGCAACAATAAATCATTCGGAGCCATCTCGCACTGCCGCCCAAATAACCTACTGTTCTGCCGCTAACTGCGAAAAACATCGCACAAAAACGTAAGTAAACAAACGAAACCACCAAAATATAACATTAATAATTACCTACCCTTTCGAGCCGTTGATAAATAGCGTCATTATTATCACCAGCGCGGTGAAAAATGGCTCCCTCTCTCGATATTTATTCAAATGGCTATCCCGCGAATATTCTTTTTATGATCATATTTTTTGTTTTCCTTCTGCTCTTATCTGCATAAGACAGAATATCATGAGATTTTGGAATAGAAACCAGACAAACTAATTGCGCCTCTACCAGTTTGCTCTAATCGCAACCAGTGTATAAAGTTCGGGTTTCACAACGCCGAGGTAAAACACAGTTTACTAAAGCCGGGTGCTAAAATAAAGCAGCTCAGCTAAGTGTGTGTTGAGTCAAAAATTAATATTTATAGTCGTGCACTTCATCCATTAAGATAGCATGCTCGTTATTCCGGCACACGCGCAAAGGTAATAACTCTAAATTGGTGAAATGTGTCATGGAGCAGTGACACCACGCAATGCAGCACGGGAGGCCGGGCCTCGTTAAATCTGCACATTATGGAAGCACCATATTCCATTGGCGTGGTGGCTCAGAGCACCCGAATATCCTATTTACATAATTATTGTCATACGTGTCGCAGGCGTCACGAGCGGCGCGGGCGCTGCCGGTGCCGCTGCCGACGCTCGTCACAGTCGCGTCGCGCGCTAATTTCACTAATCATTGTTTTAGTCATCCCATGTTTCGCTTTGCTAATGTCCGCAGCGTCCACTAATGTTCATTTTTGCCCAATGGCGCAGCGCGGCTGACGTTTACAGTAACGACGCAAAGCAGCTCTGAGCTGAGCAATGTTATCTCTAGTTTCCACCGTAAATCCCAGCTCACTGCCAGGAGACTTGTTATGATTCAACGTCGGATTACTGAATCGTTAGGATTAAATTCAAATGTTCGTATAATAAACCTAGTCACAAGATACGACTTACGGTATGAACAAAAAAACTATAAAATAAACCGCGCCGGCCGCCGGCCCGGCAAATTCATTTCAACTTTACGTAGACGGCATCGCGTCTACCCAATTCGAATAGCAAAGTTGAAGTTTAAATTATTCGAAAACAAAAGAGTGCAGGGTGGCAGACATCGCGTGTTTTATAGAAAGTTCCACGGTGCAGCGAACAATAATTTTCATCCACATCCGAGCAAAAAAAAAAACAAGTTTGTCTAGTACAGCAAATTGCATTTATCCAACGCAACCTAGCTTCCACGTAAAAAGAAATCCACTCCTCATTCTTGGGCATCCGTGCCTAGGTAAATATTTACCTAGCGACATTTACGAATGGGACGATCAGTGAAGCAGTTCGTACCCACATCTTGTTTATTCATAGGGCCGCGTGATTTTGCGAGAGTAACTCTAATGTAATGAGCCGTGACACTACCTGCGTGTGGCGCGGACAAACCATTAGTTAACATAAACGTGCCAACCCTTGGATTCGGGCTCCCTGATTGCGGGTGCGTCCCGTGTTAGCAACAGGCCGCATACGCACACTGTCACCAACTACACCCACACAGGGTGAGAAACCAACCCACTCACTTGACTCACTCCTAATACGAACACTTTCTCGAGATTTACTCAAATGAGGAGCCTGTCTGTTACTTATAAAGACGTCTGGACAGGACGTCCGGGAAATAATATTGAAGCTTCAAAGATGATTGAAAATTCTTTTTATTTTCAAGATTTCTCTCTCGCTTAAATGAATCCCACCAATAACATTTTCATGTAAAAAATGCGGCCAAGACGAGTCCATACACCTTGCACTGTCAAAAAGCTATCAGTTCTCATGTAGAGCCAAGCTTCTAACTCTACACGCCCTAACTCTACAAGTTCACAAACTCTACACCTTAGTCAAAATATGTGGCTTGGCCGTTTCGTTACCAAAATAACTTGTAATAACAAAAAGGTAATTTACCTTACGCCCATTATGACGGTAGTGAAATGGCCAAAGCAGATATTTTTGCTAAGGTGTAGAGTTTGTAAAGTTAGGGCTTGTAGACACTTTTTTGTTTTTTCTAAAGCACTAACCCGTGCTAGGGAATAATTTAAACATTTATAATAAGTTGAAAAAATTCATTCGGGACAGGACTTGAACCCGCAACCTTCCGCACACCGTGCAGGCGCTCTACCAATTGAGCTACCGAGTCAAGTAACTGTCGATTGGTAGAGCGCCTGCACGGTGTGCGGAAGGTTGCGGGTTCAAGTCCTGTCCCGAGTGAATTTTTTCAACTTATTATAAATGTTTAGGGCTTGTAGAGTTAGGGCATGCAGGGTTAGAAGTTTGGCTCTACATGAGATCTGATAGCTTTTTGACAGTGCGGGTGTATGATGTATGTCAGTCTAGCAGTTTACATTTTTCAGACATCTATTTGCCGAAGTCTAATACAAACTTCCCTAGTTTAAGGGGTTGGGGGGTAAAAGTTCCAAGTTTTAGAAGCTTTTTGTTATTTTTGTACTAATACTAGTTTACATACCAAATTTTAGCTTTCTAAGGTTCCAAAAAAACGACGAGGCGCTTCGAGAAAAGGTGCCCTTGAGCTTCGCTTACTCGTCTTGGCGGGGCAACTAGAACTCAACAGTTTTCTAATTTATATGGCAGTCTTGCTTGTCATATTCGTCACGTCGGGTTGACACAAATATCGGTTACTTTTTCATTACCTCTGTTACAGAGGATTTAAACAGCGTCCAGTGAGATCTCCACTCACACTAAAGTCTAGCTAGAGGGTGAAGAGACCACTCAGGCCATGTTTGGTCTCTTGGACATGTTTTACATAAAGACTTACCCAGCACCTATACAGGTTTTTAAAATACTGCCAACAAAGCGGGAAACCACGCCTTGTCCTCAACATAACGAACATTTTTGCCCAAGGAACTATGCCTGGGAAATCAACGGTTTCCGAGATAATGAGGTCCAAGATCTGCCTTTTTTTTAGAATTGCGATCAGTTTGGAGTATTTAATATTTCTTCTCAAGAAGCCATATAAAATTTTGAATATTTCTTGTAAAAAAACCAATATCATTTTCCAGCAATAAAATGGAAAAGTACTTTGTTTTGGTGTCTAGTATGCATGCCTTTCGGGTCTGTTCGCGTTCTTTTAACAACCTTTATATCAGGTTAGTTGGTCTGCTCGACAAGGAAGAATAATCGTACGTACGAAGCTGATTCCATCGCGAAATGTTCTTTCACAATGTAAATTCTACGTTGCAGAGTTATAATATTATAAGTCAATGCCACCAGGTGTGACACGAGCCGGGTACATTTTATAGTTGAGGGCCAACCATTCTACCCAGTGGGCTACCTAGCTCAACTTTTGTACGTAGGTATATCTACTTAGGTGGTTTGCTAAATCAGTTCATTAAGCTTGTTACAGACATGCATCTGACTTTTCCTGTGATCAAAAAGTCGCAAGTGGCGGCCAATGGCACAGCGCAAGTCTGTTAATCCGATCAAAGTTGTAGTTTAGGAGTGAACAATGAGTCGTTTAACTGTCCTCGAGCCGAAGCGACCCGCGACCGCGGTCGGCGCCCGAGCTGCAACTTTGTATCGGACGAGCCAAAAGTTACCCAAGTATAAGACTCCAGAT
Organism: Zelleria hepariella; assembly: GCA_949319315.1. Lineage (NCBI taxonomy): Eukaryota > Metazoa > Arthropoda > Insecta > Lepidoptera > Yponomeutidae > Zelleria > Zelleria hepariella. Next base: position 9,011,727 of record OX439383.1, on the reverse strand, counting down.
CCCTCTACAATTCCCACTAAAGTATTGGTAATAGTATTACGCTGTTAACTCAGCCAACCATATGGCTTTTGAAGCAAATGTTAGCATTCGAGAGTGCAGTGAAGTCAAGTGATGCCGACTGCTTTGATGTCAATTCCATATCAATGCTGCTGTGTCTTCATAGAGGTATTGAAGTGGAATATTTAGCAGCAAAGCGAGATTTCATTCAAAGGACAGCCTTCAAAGTGATATATTGTCATCGAAGGCAGGTACATGATGCTAACAATTGAACGACCTACGGCAAAGGAAAATTGAATTTACTTTTCTTTTAACAAGCTTGATCGCCTTTGAACTACTCAGAGTAGCCTTTGTAGGATAGTGAGACTTGGTTTTATAGAACCAGCCTAAACAAAGTAAGTAAGAGAAAACGTAAAATAAGTAAAACTCTTATTCTAATTTCACGTCGGAACTCAAAAGAAGAAAGGTATTTTACAAAGAACTGAAATAAAACAAAGTTATGCTCCAAAAGCCAAAAGCGGTTCAAATCATCACAAACCATCTGTTAATCAAAATGTAGGTCGATGAAAGAATTTAGTAAATTAAATTAATTTGCCAACTCTCCGAGTGAGCGCTAGAGCTCTCAGCCCAAACATTTAAACGAACTTCTTGTTTTAATTGAAACATCCCTCGTCAAGAGTAGGGACCGGCACTATGTCATCCTTAACAAGTACCATATTTCCACTACTACGAAATAATTCCAAATTCTGTTAATAATTATTATACCCTTACTTCTGCGCTCTCAGTTCTCACGAGGAAAAGTTCATACCTATTGGTTTGTCGGGTTAAGATTCGTAGCGCTCCTGGAAATTTCGTCTTTGCAAAGTTATAAAATGTTTGGCTACGTCGTCGACTATGTACTTTTTACTCTATTTAACTGTATTATTTGAAGTTTTAAATGAAACTCTTTAGGGAAGAGAGGGTTCCGAGCCGAAGGTATGCCGCGGGGACGCCGCCGCAACTTCGCGAAAAGTAGGCTAAAACTTGCCGAGTTGTCGCTAATTAATGGACGAGCCGCAACTCACCGCGCTTTATTTGTTAGACACAGATTAATTATGTAAATTTACTTCAAATTGACGACTTACAACGTGAAAAACTGTCGTCAAAATACCGCCGCTGTACACCGAGGTAACTTGTCCACAAGAGCCCGTAAAGTTTTCAATAGCGCAGCAATCGACCCCTGAGGTATTGTCTTCACCGCGCCAACTCTGAATATAAAACGCGTATCAGGCATAATAACTTTTTTATCCTCGGATTAAGTTCAGAGATTTAAGAAAAATGTGCAGTCACTCTTAAAATGTTTGAATTATTAAAAGCAAAGTCAAGTATTAATTAAAAATTCAAACCGAAAGTAACCACTTACGGTTCCAAGAGTTTGTGAAAAGGGTTCTCGGTCTTAACTTGCCAACTTAAACGATGAATTATGTCATCAACAACGCCTACCTATCTACTTATTTACCAAGAAACTTAAAGTGTTTGTGAGGATGCAAAACGCCGTAGTCTTCTGATCTTGGACGATGATGGAAATTCGCACTATATAATGCATAATAATGAAGTGGAAGGTTACATTACGAGGCGTCCGATCGGTAATGATTTATTATCATCTCGCTCGCTCGCAAGCAAGTAACAACCACGGCATTGTACCGTTAGATAGCTCGGGACAACGTGATCGATTCGTCAGCACGAAGCTCGATATACTCGTATTATCACTGTTGTGTATCTTTTGAAGGTAATGTGAATCTCTAAAACCCTTCATAAACATAGATCTAGCTTAACGACACTAATAAATCGACAAACACATTGTCACATAATTTCAAATCCTGTGTGATATCTGCACTAATATAAACCTTTAATACAAGCATATTTTAATCCATCTCGTATTACAAACTCAAATAGAAACGTGTTATCTTACATCAGAATCGATACACTAATATCAAAGGCACGACCAAACATTAAATAGGTAGGTATACATTTCTAGGATATCTACGTGTCTATGTTTGTCTATGGTAGGTAGCGCCAGCCGTCCTAGCTGTCAGATCGGGAATGGGAACAATTCCGACATTCCGGGGGCTAACATTGGAATGCCGAACTACGGCCACATTGGCGGCAGTAATTTTTAGATTGGGACAACTAATTCATTTATTGTCTGAGCTTGCGTATTCCGGATGGTCTGTCGGAAAATAAATAGTTGAGTTAAATTAAAGGGATTAACTTGTGAAACTATTCAGGAAAATCGGGCCAACCGTTTCACTGTTTTGTTCTAAAAACAAAAGGGAACGTATATCGAAGAGATAGCGGGCGGCATTAGTCGACATGACACGTATCCTCAGTAAACATGCGGTAATCCAGCAGGCGTGCCACAGGGGAATGTCGCGGAGTGCTCCTCTGGTATTTAATTAGACGCTTTCTTCGGAAAAAGATAGAGAGGACGCGTGCACTAAACTTTCAACTAGACGACTTTAGTTCTAAGATTACTTCGGATTTGATTCCAATACTTAACGGCGCTATAAAAGTCACAGAACAACGTAGAAAATTAAATTGAAGAATGATAGCCCTGGCGAGTGCAAGGCAATTTGAAATCGTTCACCCGCGCGGTTGATATATTTGCTGGATTATTTACAGAGTGAGTTTAATACAAAACAGTGTACAGCAGCGTTAACTGTCTTTGACGTAAGTTGTGACACACTACCAATCATTGGAGCCTGCCGGCGCGCTGCGCTGCGCTGGGTGAAGGAGCAAGCGCCTCGCCTCATTCATCACACTTCGAGCGCTCTAAGTACTTTACACCATTGCGCATTCTCACCTTCCTCTCCAGCTCACCCCTCACCCACCTCATCCACCACGGTTGAATTAACAACGTATTCTTTTATCGCCGTACTCAATAATGTTGGTAAAAAAAAATGTGGCTACCTTCTTCCAATACTATCTCTTTTCTTCGTTGAGTTCTACATTATACTTGCTATCCTTTGCCAAGCGAAATAGGTTTTCGGCATTGGCTATTTCCTATTTCCGTCAGTTTTCGGATGTTTCTTACCTAGGCTAGGATAATTTTTTTCAACGAGCCTTTCCTCGATTTGATTGTGCACCAATCGTGCTAAAATTATCTCCTTCCAAATAGGTGTTCTTGCTAATTACTGCAACATTAATGACCGTTTTGCTCTAGCTTAGGTATAGTACGGCAGCACCACATTTGGCTGCTCGCTCGCTCGTTACCAAAACACATCAATAAAGGCAACTGATATCAAAGGGCGCACCCGCAAAGAACAAAGCGGGTTCACTTGACCTATTTACTTTATAACTAGGTAACACAGATTGAGTGCGTCTACGATGGGTTTATAAAAGGACCACGCGTAAACAATACTTAGAAGACACCGTCGTCGTGTGAACTATACAAAACTATTCTATGCGCCAAGGCGTCGCGATAATAACGAACCTACATAATGCTTGACACTTGATTTCGGCCTCATATTATCACCACGGCTATTGTTAACCAACAGCTAAATTCGCCGTCGGGGCTAACCCCGGTTTTAGGGCCGTGCTCAGCCGTAGGTTTATCTCTGAATAATGAAAAGGATCTGTTCTGACCATGCAGCGGACCGGGCCGTTATTGAGAGCTAAGACCTATATGCGACCCAAACGATATTTCTAGTTAAATTGTTGCGTTGATCACCTGATTCATGCTTCAGGCTATAGGTCAGATTTAACCAAAAAACATGCATATTTGATGTAAGTAATGGTCCCCAGAACTTAAAATTATATCAGACGGCATAAAATAGTAGCCACTCCCCGGCGAACGGCTCGAACGAAACGTTACTATTAAAATTAACAGCATCATTAAACGGGAACGCATCAAAATATTAAACTACGGTTCACTATCCATATGAATGGGTCTGGCTTGCTCTGGATATGACGTGGACCCTTATTCGACGGACCGACAGAGATCGACGTGGGATGAGGCCGGGCATATTAAGCTAGGCCTTATTCACCCCAAGACAGCCGCTTACATGTCTCTATCGAGCGGTTATTAAATTCGCAGTGGTAAGTAGAATATGATAATGTGGAATCAATCTTCAGAACAACATCTCGAATATGGGCCTACCTGCTCCCACACAATTTCCCTCTATACGAGATATTACCCGCACGTGCTTTCTTATCGTTTTCTTTTTAGGTACGCAGTTACTAACAAAGAGCGTAGCGAGAGTTGAGAAAATCTTTTGGTAGACACACGTACCGCCTCTCAAGACTGACGGTTGAATCTTATTAATGGAGAAAAGGGTTAAGAAGGAATTAAAGGTCGGTTCGGTGACCTTGATTAAATAGGATTTCTCGTTTGTACGGGCGATACCCACCTATCCACTCTCCAAAATAAAGGCGTCCCGAAACTACGAAAGTAATAAAAATACATTTGAGTCTGTACCATTCCATTCTCTCGTTTTTTTTTTTGCAGCATGAAAAACCGTGCGCTGTACGTAAAACAACACTATTTTTTAACAATTCACGTTATTACACTTGAAATATGATTAAATGTCGATTTATTCAGTCAAATGTTTTCAGCTGAAAACAGCATTGCAATATTTTAATATTTACGTTTTCCATAACATTGCTGCTAGCCTAAAATCTCATGAATAATTAAGTAACTTCTCCACAATGTTTGCTTTTTAGGGTTCGGAACATGGGTACGATGAAAAATGGAAACCCTAACTAAAAGGATCACTCTCGTGTCTGTTTTTCTGTCAATCTGTCCAATTGGTACTTATACAGACCACATCACATCGTACGACCGTGAAATGCTGCATAATTATAATTTGTCGATATCAAAACAATATTTTTTTCCGGACACACGGCAAAAAAATTGTTCATGTGCTAATAAGACGTTAGTCTGAAATTCTTAGAGTGAAACCCTCTGCAGTCGAGTCAAATGCGACTGATTTTGCTGAACCTAAAATACTCCAACTGAGTTTTGTTGTCTAAAAAAGTAAGATGTAGTGTCCCTACAGCTAGGCAAATGCCTTCTTAGTTCTCTCAGATAGAGAGTTCGGTTCGGGCTAAATCACCATGCGAGCACACAGCGAATAGGCGATTTTCGCATTGAGGTATAATCTCAGATGCTCAGGTTTCCTCACGATATTTTCCTTCACATTTAGCGAGTGGTATTGCTACTTAAATTCACAAATGTACATAACTTTGAAAATTAACTATTCATAGGTATTTTTTCCCCAAGCACCAACATAAGCAAAAAGGCTATTATACTGTAGTAAGGTTTTTGTTCAGCCATTTCAGGAACAAAAACAACAGAATTAGCTCCAAAGAGGCAGTGCTATAGGGACCGCAAGATGAAACTACGTTTAATTGCAATTTAGAGTAAGCCCGGTAGTTCGCCACATAAGCTGGCAGACGGGTCGCTGTTTAGGATTCGAGGGGTCCACTCGCTCGGATATGGCCCGAGTGCTCTCACCGTTATTCCGACAAACTATCAACAATGAATGTCGTCCTTGCATCGTGTGACCAGCGCAAGCAACTACTTTACTACCAACCCTTTACGGTGCACAATTCACATGCATCGTACATATCCTATTTACTATGCAGGTATGTGTTCTATTTCTGAGGTTTAATTTGGAGGTACCGAAGGGCTGGCCCGTCGAAGACTATCAAATCTAAAGTAGGTGTATTTTAGATTTTGTTTACCAGAAAGAAACTCATTTTTATCCATATGTACCTTGTTTTTGTGTATTGTAGGTACATTATGGCTGGTACCACCTAGGTGTGCTGTAAATAATCCGCTCATCAAACCATTTAATATTCTGTACCGCAGTAGTGCGGGAAAGGCAAATGGCCTCGTTGTAATCTACTGAGAGCCGTCCGTATTAGGGAAACGACAGGAACATCCATTTGGCACATTAGTCCTATACTCAAGTTTTGATTTATCTCGCCATACCTATGCAAGTATAGTGTAGAAAAAATATTATTATTAACTTAAGTGACAACAGTGCAATGTACATTTTAGTGACAAACCTTTTCTGAACACCAAATTTCCCGATTCGCTAGACAAGGAACAATATTTATTATTATTATTATTATTTATTAATACACTGGCAGCTAAAAGTTGATGAGTGTATATCACTTTAGTGCACTTTTTAAATGTTTATCAAGTCCGTTTTCAAAAGAGTGTCCTTGAATTTGACTGATATTTTTTTATGACGTGACCTGCTCCCAAATAACTGATTGGGGCCTATAATGGTTTTAAATAGGATCAAATATTGCAAAGGGGCCACGTCGGGTGTGTTATATCCGGGGTAGGATTTAGTTATTATGGATAAGGATCAAACTGGGTAATAGTTGATAAAGGTGACACCTAATGGTGGAACGCATTAAGCTATGTATAAGCGGTCTCGAGCGGCGCCTTGAGAGCCGCGAAATAAAATGCACTAATGATGGCTGCCGAGGACCACGCCCTCGTAACGACCCTTAGCGATTAATCTTGTTTTTATACTTAATCCACAGTAACTAAGAAAAAGTTAACCACGCAGTGTTCCAAGCATTTGGGTAACTAAATGTTTTTATTATGTTAAAAAGAGATACGTAATAGAATATCAGTCACTTCGTTATTAATATTTTTATTATATGTTCAGCACTTGGACATTTTGGGTATGGTCCTACTTATTGTATGTTTGTTCGAATCATCATGTTCTATCATGTTGTTTATTTGATATGAAGACAGACTGAAGCAACAGACAAAATCATGAAAGAAAATACAATGTTGTATTCCGGAATTACACCCAGAATAGAGATGACATAAATCGAAAAGTTACGGTTATCCACGGAAAACTGTAATTTTCCGTGCCAATTTCGACACAAAAACGCACTCACTGAAAGTTCGAAAGTTTGTTTATGGTGGCCCTAAACTTTTCTTCGTGTAGTTTTAGTGGCGGAAGAGAACCAAATCTTCCAAGAGACGATAAACAAAAACATATTCGTAACAGAACAAATAATATGTGATTCTCATTACGTCACCCCATCTGGCAACAGATTCGCGCACGCTTTGTAAGTACTCGTAACTCAAAGATAATTTTATTGACAAACATACTGTAACAAGAGAGAAATGTTCATAAATTTTGACATCTAACTATTATATTTTTTGCTACCAAAGATATGAATTCCTGACTTGGCAGTATGGCACGGATCTATCTAACTAAATTTCGAAAGTCTTATTCGAAATCATAAGATTGAGTCTGCAGTAGACCGAGGGTTTACTGCGTAATAAATTAGTCAACATCATGCAAATTGGGACAACTATAAAGATATTCCTTGGTAATTCCACCATCATTTAAAAGTCTCCACTCGGCTTTCATTGCGTCTATAAATTCAACCCCTATAAGGAATCTACGACCACTCAGATTAGCTATATAAGTACCTACTTAAGTAAACTTCCCAGCTGAAGTTACCCTTTTGACTGAATATAACGTGCCATTGACTCCAAAAGTAAAAGATAAAATCAAAGATGATTTACAACTTCACAATCTGAAATCTAGTGAATAGTTTGAGTAGAGGTTCATTTAACTGCGCAAACATGATATATACGTACTACTGCCATGCCAATAGTGTAACTAATTCCCAACGTTGTGATTAAACGTTGTACAAACGTTGGCTCGGGAGGGAAATTGTCATCATTACCGCAAAAAGGGGATCAGGCATTAAAACCAGATGAAATTTCGCGGAATGGGGACGCGGCACAGGGGAAGCTTTTATACAGTAGTGCGAGTAGGCCACTTCCGGATATAAACACAGTCGAGCATCAGGGAAAATGTATTTGCTTTATATATAATATTGTCTGTTTTTAATTGAAGCCCAAATAAAGCGATATGTTAAAATGTGTACATAAAAAAGAAAATAGACAAAGTTGTTGAAATAAAGTGGGGCGTGAACTGCAGTGGACATTTGATTGTCCAGTGAATATTTCGAGCGATGGTATAATAGGTAAGTACGGTTATTGTTTTGTGATGTATTTTATTGTACCTGCTAAGCGAGCGGAGTACCTGCTATGTTCACGAGATATAATAAGCTTATTGAACGTAGTGAACTCAGTGTACTATTAAAGCCCATTGGTCGTACTCGATATATAAATCGCCGGGCACTGCATTGTTTGGCCGGCTGGCCATGATTCATTCAAATAATTGTTCGGTGTCATTTACGAACCGTGAACACAAATTAAAGAGTTGTCATTCATTCATATTCATTACATGAAAAATACTGCGCCAAAAAGTACAATTAATCTGTTACCCCTCAGTAATTTTGGCCATATCCATGTAGTAGGTGTTTATAATTAGTAGATAAATCAGATAAATAACTATTTGCATAAAAATAAACGCGATGTTGCTTTAATCCCAATAAATGACAATCGTATTGTAAGCCAAAGACATTTTTTTTTTACATTACTTTCGCTCTAAAATAGGGGTTCAGGAAGTCATTGAAGTTAAGGAAGGGAGTTAAGGAAGTCATTAATCCACATCTGTTATTATAAGTGAAGGTTACATTATTAGAAGCGTTCAATCAACCATAACAACCTCCCATTACGGAGAACAGCGACTAATCCTTCAGAAACTTGAATAGCGGAGCCAGGGTCAAGAGTTGCGACCAATTCAGAAAGGATTTACCAATCCGCCGCCCCGCCTGCCGGCGGCGTCAGCTGGTTTCTGTCCCACAAACGTATTAAAACTAAAGAAGTAGCCAAGTTCTTTACGAGGGCAGAGGAGTAATTTCGGAATCCGCGAGATAACAAATAACCGGTCTGTTTAGGCCGAATTCTACATTCAAAATTGTGTCGTTAATGGCGGAGCGACACCTGGAGGCCGCGAGCGTCTGTGGCGGCGACAGAACGCCTCTTGACGACATAAATTTCGCAAAGCGTATATAAATTATCTGCGGAGGACGCTAAACAATGACGCGGCGCGGACAAGCCTCTCCTGGCGGTCCTCGCTCTCAGAGCTTAATTATAAAGTCGCGTGCTAATGTACTAGCTAAAAGGATTTCAGACTTTGTCATAATAAATCATCGTAGTTGCTTTGCTATGTTTAGTATTAACCGCACGAGCTAAAGAGATGTATGCATAATATTTGCCAGTCAGTCTCTCTAAGCTCTACGGCTTTTATCTGAAACCTGTAAAAATACTTCATTTTAGAATTTTGTTTTGAAATGCACACTGAATGCAGATAGCATATTTCGGAGTCATGAATGGAACCTCCGCCAAGTCATTTTCGTCGAGTCAGTTAGTTAATTATTTTCAACGGACAATGAATCGCTAAAGTCGACTCATTATCTTACGGTGAGTTCGCAACTTTTTTAATGCAGACTTTTAAACGATCTTAATGAAACGCTGCGAAGGTGGAATTTAATAACGGAAAGCTTAAATAAATAACAGTTTACCTGTACTATGCAGGTTTGTATGATGTGTCTTCATCTCGCCCGCCCCTGATATTCACGCCAACTTGAAGAAATTCAAAAGTGTCGTCGCTTCCGCTCTCTAAAACTTCAACTATGCATTTTATGCACGCTCGGAATCTTGTTTAAAATATTACTCTTTTCTTGCGTTCGCCAAATTCGCCGCAAAATAAGTAGTCAGCTCCGGAACACGCTAACCTATTATTGATTTCAATTGAGTTTAATGTGAACTTCTATGAAAGTACGTAGAGTCCGTAAATTGTGTTTTTAAGGCTCGGTATAAGGCTAACTAGCGCCACCAATGTTAAAAAAATCATATCTTCCTTTAGGAGAAGTTTCTGAAAAAATCCTAAGATGAGCCTATGCGCCATGCTTTTCTAGATTTTTAAGTGTAGATACCCTCTTCGAAATTTACTTTTAAGCTAAAAAAATATCGATAACCACTTTTATAACCGCCAAAAGCGGCCGTTTTTGGCGGTTATCGATTTTTTTTAGCCTAAGACTAGAAATTGAGTTGGGTACCTACACTTAAAAATCTAAAAAAGCATGGCGCATGAGCTCATCTTAGGATTTTGTCAGAAACTTCTTCTGAAGAGACATATGATTTTTTCAACATTGGTGGCGCTAGTTAGCCTTATACCGAGCCTTAACGGTATAGAATAACAAATGATATAATGAACAGAATTATAATTACTTAAGAATCTCCTTCAGCTTTTAAACGAAGTTCCGTGATATTTTTTTATTACTAGGAATATAAAATCAAAACTTAGTCCACATGTCGATAGCTTAATTATCTGTGTCTGCAACTATATTTCATCGTCCAAAGTTGAATCATTCTCTTACAATAAATTAAAATGTTGAAAAGTGTAAGCGAGAGGGCTGCAGAGCTGCAGGGGATTCTTAAGATCAAATTTTCTGTTCAAATGGATTTGAAATAACATTTATTTACACGTTCATCTACTTTATAAACTACTTGCCAAGTTTACATTTATTTATAGCTCCAGACAAAAGTTAAATATTTTATTTAACTTATTATATGTCCATCCAGCCAGAGCTAAATCCTCAGAACATAAAAAAATAATCAATGCCTCTCATGAAATGACCTAACCTCTTGACCAAAAATATTTTCTCTTTTTGTTTGGCACTCCGCCTGCACTAGTAACGCCGTAAACGTATTAAAGTCCACCATTTGGCATTAACAAATAGTCTCTCATAGAGCGCTATCACTAGAACCATAAAAGTGGAACCATGTTTCTCTAAGTGCGGACATCACTAAGTTGCAGTAAATACAAGCATTTCTTATTCACATCATCCTCCCTGCTCAGTATGGAATGGCAATCGAACTTGTAAAAGAGCCTTACATTACTCGAACAAATAATAGTGTTATGCAAGCTTCCGACCGTGTTCGGAATAAATCTGTGCTTTTTATGGTAAAAAAGCTCCGCCAGTATACGCAAAAAAATGCTAGCAAGTTAGTCAGGTAGCTACGTGAAAACTTTAACGCGCTAGGTACCTATCTTGGATATTATTTTGCGGCCATTCATATTCCAGGCAAAATGAAGGAAATGAATTTCATATGTGGATATTGGGGGCGGGCGAACCTATCGGAAGCAGGCTATTTAAATGCGTGACGTCATTAGGCATGTCCTGCCCGAGGACCGTGCGGTCCCAGGGCGCGCTCGAGCTCTCACTTGATGGCCTCGCATAATCGACCCGTTTAACAGTTCCACGTACGTAACAATATAATGGCAAAACACAAACCGCATTGTGATTTTTGAAAAACGAACGGTTCTAACGTAATGTGACTTTGGTGCAGAACAAAGGAGAACGCCACGTGAAAGAAACAAAAGACGCGCGAATATAAGCCATTGCTTTTGTTTGAGTGTGCTATACTTAGTTACGTGACTTTAACTGTGAGGTATCGAGTACGCTGTACGTGGCATATGCTAGGTTTATTAATAAAGTGTCACTACCGTCGTCGATTACTAAATAAACATGCTTGTATAATCGGATGTGACAAGGTCAGATGGTGGATAGAGCTAGGACACACGCTAGAGATTGCAACGCCTACGAATTGTTGAACAGTGACTGATTTACTTACGCTGATGAATCATAATGAAGACTGGCTGAAGGAAAACTGGCTTACCTGTAAAAAGAAAATTCTGTTTGCAGACAGGGACTTCAATGAAAACTTACACAGAAGAGGGTGGTTTTAGTTCGAAGAAAAGCGCTGTATTAGAAAAATAAAACTTGGAGTTTAGTGAAAACTGGGTGTCTATTCAGCGCTCTAGTAACTCTCACAGTTTAAAGGCGGTCAGAGTGTTTAAGAGGAATGAAAAACAAGACGGAGTAGCCGTACTCGCTGTCAATGATAAATAGCTGCCGAGAGAAAAGCCGTTTAGACAAACAATTCTCCTCTCCATTCGTCTATTGTTATAGGTACCTACTGACACTATATCAACATTAAGATATACATATACAATACTTGCATATTATAATTATTCTATATCCTCCTACTCAAACTAGAGTTCATTCATTATTCAATAAAACTGGGTCCCCTCACTTAAAGTTCGTCTTATTTATAGCTGGAAAGTTTGAAAGGAGGGTATTTTGTAGACGGGCTTCTTGAGAATGCAGCCTGGAGCAAATATTTTATTATACCATAACAAAAAGCTACTCAATTTCTTCCTTTCTTGTCCCTGGAGCCTGTGGTTAATTAGTATATCAAATTATATGCTACATTTCCGTTCAATGCCTCTACTCCAATGTTCATGTGTTTACTTGGTCGTAAAATATGTGTGATATGAGATATGAATTCAAGTGTGAAAGGGGACGCAATAGGCAACCAGTTCATTCATCTTTGAAGTTCAACCTATTCTACACCTCATCCTCTGTGATGAATTTCGTTATGGAAATACTTAAATGGGATGGCAAGCATAAGCTTAGAGCTAAAAGATAGATGACAGAGACATAATCCGAGGGTAGTGCGCAAGGCGGAAGGTGGATTCTAATGATTCGCTGCACTAAGATAATCGAAATTGCTCGGCAACGGTTATATTGCACTACGCCACTACGGCATTGCAAAGAAATCGAAGTAGACTACGTGAGATTACTAAAAGAGCATCATCTGCTCCATGGACTTCGCAATGCACCAGATTAGATAGTGCTCCGGAATTAACCACTGAAAGCACAATATCTAGGTTTAGCGAGCGGTTTCATAGAAAAAGGTACAGGCAAGACTACCTTTTATGCAAAAAACAGGCTAGAATCCCGGATGACTTTACGAATATTTACCGAATAGACAGGAGCATTCTTGTGAAAAGAAAATATGAATAAAATCATGAAGAATAGCCCTTTTCAGAAGCAAATTTTTCATCCAGCGACTATTGCAATATTTGAAGATGAGCCAAAGAAGCTGTGTACACAATAGTGACAACGAGGTTGAAAGGACATCGGCGTGGCGCGTGAACACCTGAGCGTGCGATGTGGGTAAATTCACGGAATAAATTACCGTCGTCGGCAAACAATGACACGGCGGTACGGACACCGCGCTGGCACCGTGCATAGCCCCGGCCCGACACGACACACACCGCGTAAATATCCCGCCAAAACCACTCCACGAGTTTGCACGAAATAAATCCCAACATATTTTCCGAAAACAAGAAAAACCTATCGAGTAAATTTTTCCTAGCAACAACGTAGCGAAAGGGTAAAAAACAGACCCAAAAGCAGACGAAAAAACAATTTCCAGAGTTTTATTGGACATGTTATGATTGGTGTGAGCGGTGTGAGTCACTCATATTGTGAAGCCAGAAAAACCTCATGGATAGAAAAGTCCCTCTATCCGAAGTTTTTGTTGGTTTGTAGCGTTGTTTTGTGACGTCACATGTCACCAGCATCCGTGCCCGCCCGCTCACCTGTCCGCGCCATATTTGCGTCGAGGGACCCGCGCCAACGATCGCATTGTATTTTTGTCACAATGCACAATTGCATTGCACAACCTCATCGGATTTTTCCTTGCCAATGAAAAAACAATAAATAAATCTCTTCTGTCACGCGGCCATAAATCAAAGAGGCGATACCTTATAATTATTCCGAGCGACATAGTTTATCTCAAATCCAACAGGCCACATTTGACTTCTAAAACTAACGATAGAAAGTTTCTGGCTCTGTAAATTAATGTTTTAGTGAAGTACCGAGACCATCATTTGAAAATGCAAGATTATCTCTATCTCGATAGAGTTCATCTTTTTTATCTTAATAATAAAGAGGAAAAACGGATTTCTAATGATCCCAGAAAACGTTTTTTGCGTAAATGTAATACCAAGAATTCGGTTCATTTTGACAACCATTTCGCTGGTGAAATCCTGATGTATTTGGCATCCTTCATTTGTAGCCGTTAAGATTGTGACTCCTGTAGCAAGTCAACAGTAGATAACATTGAAAAATAAACTAAATATCTTATAGTCAAATTTGTCTCGATCGACGCAACACCCATCAATCTGGGTAGGATGCGATGCTCGTGCGGTTGAGCTGAAAACGGCAACTCACCTGGTGATTTATCTATCACACAACAATCAATCCTTTTTATCCTTTTTTATTTCTTTAAAAGGTTGCCCACGCATTGTGTTTTTAACGTATCGGGTTGCCTTTATCGGTTATTTAAATACTGGGAGTTTACTTACTAGGTACGTATTATTTCGGTTACCTGCGTAGCCTTATTTTCTTTCAATGTATAGTAGGTAGGTAAAGGTAAGTAGGCAGTACATTAAAATTAACATAAGAAGCAAGACGTGCGTGGAGGTGTTTGTCGGCTAAGCAGGCTTAGGGTTCGCTTCGCCCACAGAGAAGCTATATGTTTTGCGCTCACACTCACTCGACTAAGCTTCCTTGACACGATTTACAAGCTACCGCTATGCTGCATTTCAATTCATCTTCAAAACATTGTGAAATAAAAAGTACCCACAAAACCTGACTAAATTATAAGTAATTATCAAGCATAATTTTTATTTTATATTTATGACACATCGTAGAACAATTAAAAATGGACTGAAAAACTAGCGCGGTAGCGTATTTATTGAAAAACCTACTAACATTGGAAATAAAACTCCTAACGACTGAGAATTTTCCAATACCCCTACAATTTGATTTAATAATTTCTCCGCTTCGGGAATTATTTTAGAAGCAGTTAATAATAATCTTGTTAAACTTAGCAGGAAAATTACGAGATCTTATGGTCTGCCGAGTGCTGACTCAGGAACACGCGAGGTCTGGTTCTATAGAAGACCATAGATCGTTTCGTAAATAGGTACTCAACTACTCATGCGTATAAAGGGCCAAACAACCATTGCTCAACCCGAAAGTGGCCGAATTGAATCACCTTTCAAGAGTCATAAAGTTGATGTAACCGTGACACTGTTCTCCATTTAGTGATGTACGTGTATTTAGTGATCACCGCGACATGATAATATAACGAACCTTTAAAGGACCTTTACTCAAAAAAGCTCGTAATGTGGACATTAATTCGACAACCTTCTTTGAGCAAAGTCGGACTTGCGGGCTACTTGGATTAGGCGCCAGAAAAGTTGTATGGAATTTCATTAATGTCTTGTGTTTTGCGGCCAGAAAAACATTAATGTCGAGTTTTGTTTCATAAATAGAACTCAAACATCAGGTGCAAAAAGTATTTATTTAGAATTAGGCTGTATGGGTACTGGCAGTCGACACATTGCACAGAAAAAAAAAGAGCGGCCATATTGTTTTCGACTTTTCGCGCGTTGTTCGAAGTGATTTTTTTCTGTGTTTTTGTTGAAAAAGTGAACTCTCAAAGCGACGAATCCTCGGATTTAATGTGTTTAACACCGCCGGACATTCAAAATCAAGCGAAATTAGTAATTGGAAATTTATTGCCACCGAAGTCAAAAGAAAAATACAAGCAAGCTTACCAACAAAAAGTTTGCGGAATGGAAAATCGACAAAAAGTACTTAATCTACGACAAATGGTAAGCTAATTAAATTACTATGTTAATTACTATTCTAATTAATATTTTAATTACTCGCATTGTTTGAGTAAAGCACTATACAAGCCTTGGTCTGCAATGAGTGCGCTTCTGGCCACGCTATGATTGCCTCGAGCTTAGCTTAGCTACGCTCTCGGCCCTCAAGTTTGGTCATCATTGCAGCCCTTGCTGGCCGCGCTATAAAGGCCTCGACCTTCGGTCTCGGCCTTCATTTCAGCTTGTCCATCAAGGGCTGCAATGCTGACCGCATTATGAGGGCCTTGAGCTGCGCTACGCTGCGCTCTGTCGGCCATCAAAAGCGCGCCAGAAACGCACTCATTACAGATCGCGGCAGTAATGTACTATTTCATCTCCCACGCTCGGAAAGTTTGCTGTTACTAGTAACTTACGATCGTGTAAAGGCCGGATTTAAACTATCTGAATATTTGTGCGCTTCGAAATTTGAACGCGACGCCGCGCCGGGACAGTCTTTCCCGCGCCCTATGGTGTTGAAAAAGAAAAAAACACTGGCCGTTTAAGTAGATGCCAGATCCCGACGGAAAATAAAACCTCATTCATAGTTCGTTTACACGCGTATTTCAGCGAAAGCGATTGTTCGTGCCCATTCGCTATACAAAACTGTGAATGTAAATGGTGCATAAGCATATTTTACAAAGGTAAAGTCACGGAATAGAACATTCAGAAACGCGGTTTCTTCTTATAATCTTTTCAATATTTTGTACACATATTTATTTTATAATACCAGTAAATAAAAGAAAAATGCTGCGCTTCTGTTTTATCAAATAGATAATTATGTTTTGGTTTATTAAATACATTTTTTCAAACGATATTACTAATTTCATTTTTTATCTCCTAGAAATTTTTAATTTATTCGGTAAAAGTTCAGAATGCACCCGGAAAAAAAAAACATTCTTTTATTTACATTATTTTTGTGTCTGGATAAATAAACTTCAGGAAATTATTAATAAAACGAATGGTTTTAATACCAACGAAGCTCAAAACTTTAGTGCGACAGCCGTAACTACAGTAAAATATGCTTTTAAAAGGAACTTATTTGACTCACCTGTTTTGCCTGTAAGTAGTTGTCTATAGAGTTTTTCCCGCTTGGCTAACAAAATCATTTCCTCGCTTCTGTGAGATGAAAAGTTTTGTGTTTCGCACGAATGCAATATTATTTGCGTCTCGTGCTTCTGAATACCTCGCTACGCTCAGGTCTCTTTTTTTTAACCACTCGCTACGCTCGTGGCTCAATTTTAGAAACCTTCAATACAAGCACTCGCCGCAAACAATAATTTTGCATTCTTGCATAACAAATAACTATTTTAGGTCCCCCTGTAGGCACCTTTAATGGACCTTTTTAGCTTTATGGTAAACTTAGGGTAATGCACTCGTGGTCGTGGTACACGTTCACAAATGCAGGTATATATGTTGTAACCAAGGATCGCTCTAGCTCTATAAAAGGTATTTTTGTTTTTACTCAAAAAAGCTCGTAATGTGGACATTAATTCGACAACCTTCTTTGAGCAAAGGAGGACTTGCGGGCTACTTTGATTAGGCGCCAGAAAAGTTGTATGCAATTTCATTAATGTCGTGTTTTGCGGCCAGAAAAACTGTATGAAAATCCATTAATGTCGAGTTTTGTTTCAAAAATAGAACTCAAAAGTCAGGCACAAAAAGTATTTATTTAGAATTTGGCTGTTTGGGTGCTGGCAGTCTACAAATTGCATAGAAAAAAAAAGCGCGGCCATATTGTTTTCGCCGCTTCGCGCGTTGTTCGAAGTGATTTTTCTGTGCGTGCTGTTTTTGTTGTAAATAAAAGTGAACCCTTCAAGCAACGAATCCTCCGATTCAATGTGTTTACCAAGGCCGAGCATAAAAAGGAAGCGAAATAAGATATTTAAAGGTACCTATTGCCACCGAAGTCAAAGGAAAAATACAAGTTTATCTACGAAAAGTTTGCGTAATGAAAAATCAACGGAAAGTAAACTAAGACAAAAGGTAAGCTGGTTCTATTTAAATTACTCGCATTGTTTGAGTAAAGCACTATACAAGCCTTGGTCTGCAATGAGTGCGCTTCTGGCCACGCTATGATGGCCTCGAGCTTAGCTTAGCTACGCTCTCGGCCGTCAAGCTTGGTCATCATTGCAGCCCTTGCTGTCCGCGCTATAAAGGCCTCGACCTTCGGTCTCGGCCTTCATTCCAGCTTGTCCAACAAGGGCTGCAATGCTGACCACGCTGTGAAGGCCTTGAGCTGCGCTACGCTGCGCTCTGTCGGCCATCAAAAGCGCGCCAGAAACGCACCCATTAAAGACCGCGGCAGTAATGTACTATTAATTAATAATTAGAGAAGAAGCAATGGTCGTCATAAAAAAATACAACTCGTGGCTGAGAAAACTCCATAAAGAGACATGAAACCACTTACGACAAACGTCTGCAAAACAATATATCGTAAGTCGTACGTTTCACTTGTCACCAATGCAAGCCCCGTAGTGCCAGAAAACAATTTCCCTATATTGCTTACGTCCATAAGAGCACGTGAGCTGGAAACTCTTGCCGGTGAGCGTGGGACAGGGCTCTGGCAGTTTGTTTCAACACACTGCCAACAACAACAACGAATATCCAAAATAAAGTTGTCAAAGCGATGACGTGTGCTTGGCAAAAACACTGAGTTAATTAAGTATTCTTTTTTGGTATTTCTGAAGCACTGACCCGTAGAGAAAATTTTAAAGATACTTGGCTCGGTCGCTCAATAGGTAGAGCGCCTGCACAGTATGCAAGAGGTTGCGGGTTCAAGTCCTGTGCCGAGCGAATATTTTAACCTCATAATAAATCTTTAATTAAGTATTACTAATAAATGTTTAAGTTTGAACCGTGGGTACCTCTCGTCTTATTTATTACCCACCGCACCTCAAAAGTCGTTGAGATTATTGTATTTGGGTAAGTCTACTACATCTAAACGTGTCACTTCAATCTTTGGTGAGAAGAGTTGTAATTACTCCGCAACGGGTATTTATTTAGGTTAGGTGATGTCTCGCGAAATTATTCCGATTTATTAATTAAGCAGGATTAATATTTTCCCAGTTAATTTAATGCAATTTGGCAGTATAAACATTGACAGTGGCGAGCTTCCCTTCACTTTGTTTAAATGATCCGGTAAAGGATTTTGGGAAAATGTTTGAGAGTAGCTGCTTTTCCCACGGCTTTTCTCTTAAGCGGTTCAGAGTTCGGACCTATAAATAAGCTTGTCATTTTGTATACTTAGTTTTAGATTTTGTGTTTCTGAAGCTACCCAACCGATTGCTGAAAAGGGGCGACATTAAAAACACAATAGGGTCCCTGAATACAGAAAATCCATAAGGCCTAATAATTTTACCTGCGATTTATAACGAGCTCCCTGATACTACTCGTATTAAGAATCACAAACAAACCAAACCCTTTAACAGCTATAAATAGCAGAGAATAAGAAGAATATAGAGCAATTTGTATAGGCAATTAGTATGCGCAGTGGTGATTCTGCGGCGCTCCTTCATTAATCAGCTAAACTTCGTCCGAAACCACCCGCCCGCCACTTTGCTGTTTGAGTATTCAAACACTTCGAAAAATGTAAAGGGAGGTCCCCCCAAAACCAAAACTCAAATTACGAGCACAATTAAATTGGTGCAACCTTCTTATACTTACTAATCACTATCTCACTCAATCCTGCTATTAATTCTTCGTCTTATTTACTTATCCTGGAAAATAGGTCCTGTTTTCCAGTTCGCTAGTATTAGGTAGCTATTGTTTTAACGAAACATACGGACCACACAGGGAAGCAAATATAAATCTTCCATGAAAATATGAAATGGCGAGTGCGAGTGACATAATTAAGACAACAAGTGCAATAAAGGAACCCTAGTTCTGAAACTAACAATGGCATTGTGCAAGCGCTTTACCTACTCCAATGTAGGACAAAGAATACCGAGCACCTTAGAACCTTAAGCAACAAAATAATCAGTGTGAATCTCAATTTGTCCCACTGCTGGCCACAAACACTCTCTGAAAGACAGTTTTCACCACCACTATTTCCTCCACGAAGTTTTCCTTTTAGATCACGCACGTACGCACAGGGACCCTAACTGAAGTAGTTTAGTCTGGTCTACCCACTGCGCAACGTCTGTATAACAATTCTTATTGTATAAAAGCTACTTATGTACAGAATGCAAACAGGTAATTAGCTTAATGATGCTGAACTTTTGGTGCCGGGGAAATGACCGGTAAGCGTTGCCAAATAGAGCAATAGAGGTTTCGGCAAGCTAAATGTCCTTAATATTTTACGAGGGCTGCGTTCCACGCCCGTTTAATTAAAAGTTCCAAATGTAATTATAATAGATAAGATAAAGTAAATTCAATGTCTAAACGCCGAGAAGTGCTTTGTGGAAGTTGCCGGCAGCGCGGCGAAGAGTTCCGGGGAACTTTATCCGTTATGGTCTCGAAAATACAAGTGCAAACACGTCGGTGGTGAACTGGATTGAGACAATCCTCACACGAGTGTTCGCAGAGTCGAGGAGCAAGTTCCACGCACGCCCGCCACCTCCTTCATTCATCGGCCCGGCCCCTTAAACAACTTCAATAATTAACAAACTGAGCCCTACAAACTTAAAACGTTGGCTAATTTCTCCAGTGGGACCATCGTGGCGCTGTTAATGTAAATAACTACACAAACGGCATTCGTTTAAATGGCACATTCGCGTTCCCTACCCGTGCGGTTTATAAACCGATCGATCAAAAATTAACATGTAATGAACACGTATTGATGATATCATAATTTTGCTAAATAATATGAATATTGAACGAAAGCGATATTGTTATATTATAGGTTTGTGTTTTGCCCCAGTACCATTATAATTATTGTACTTGAATAAAAATAATGTTGTAACCAAACCATTGACTTTTCTTTCCTGTGGGCCAGGCCGACTAAGCTGTCAGGATCTGGGCAAGCCTACTCTATCTACGAGTAAAACAATGTCCCAGGCACTACAGCGCCGAGTGGTGTCTTCACGTGTGTGAGTGTATGTGCCACTGGACACTGTATGAATGATCTCATTACGTAGATGCAAAGGCCTTAGTTTTTTTAGTTTGTTACCAAAGCTGTATTAGCAGTAAGGCATTTTTTCACTGTATTTGTGTGGTATTTTTTCTTAATAACAATACATAATAGATCTATCAGACAGAAAGGCAAGCCCGTATCGCTATAAAGGAGCTGTGTTTTTACTGCGGCAAGCACTATCAATCATACCATTTCGGGGTGACATAAGTGGACCCTCCTCATGCGAGCTCAAAGTTCCATTACTCACAGCGCCACGCCTTGAGCTGATACGGCAGCCAGCTACTTCGACACAATCGTACGTATAACCGCAGGTATATCAACTGAGCCACCAGAACAAAGAAACGAACCGACCGCGATATGTCGCACATACATTACCTACCTGTGCGCAATAACACGAGACAGCCAATATACTGTATATCGAGTACTCAAACACAGTTGCAATACATACTGGAGTGTGTCACACACGCGGCGCCTCGACAAAGGAGATACTCTTGAAGAAACTTAGTAGAATAATGCAGCAAATGTGTAAAATGCGGAAATAACTCGAAATAGAGATATAAAGTTTGTCGGCGGAAGTGTTCTGGCGAATGCGAGTTATGCCCGACCGAGTAAGTCTTGCTCAAGTATTCACTTAAAACTAGTATAGCTACGGTTTCAGAGATAAGTTTGCAACTAATAAGATGTAACACTAAAATAACAGTAGAGCCAACTCAACAGGACGCTGAAATATGATCCTTTGAAATGAAAGCGGGTGCTAAAAGGTCTCGTTCAACTAAACGACACAAAAACATTTGTTCAATTTGTCGTTTGTTTGATGGTGACAATAAAAAGATCTGGCCGTAACCGAGGACAAAGCAATTCGCTGGAAACATTGCACTTACAAATTAATTCATTATTAGTAGCTTTTAATTAGAGAACGTCATTGGATGGTATACAGAGGGGCTGAGGACAGCGTGCTGGTCGCTGGCAGCTCTTTTATTTTACCTAATTACAATAATACCTTCTGCCCGCTCCCGACGCGTTTCCGTAAGCCTTTCTTGATGGCGTAAAGCAAAGAGTGAAGAATATATTGCGCTCATAAATTATGTAGGTAAGTAGTGCTTTTTCTGGGCATGAAATAGGTAGGTCAAGAGTTCCTAAACAAAACATTTTCCCACCAGAGCCGGCGCGTTCGTCGAAACTATTATTTCTTGCATTAGATTTTTTGAGAATGTTGTTGTTGGCACATGGGCAGAGCAGCATAAGTTGGAAAGGCGCGCTAGAGTCCCTAACATCTTGTTATTTAGAAAACGTGTTGCGTCAAACCATCGAAAGATTAATAATGCGCGAATCTGTCTGACATGAAAAAATATCATACTTGACGATAATTTTGAAAAATACCCATGACGTGGCATTTTTTGAACATACTTAATATAAAAAGCGAAGTGAGTAAAATAAACTTATGAACTGCGTTCTGTACAGTACATCAAGTGAAATCTAAATTTTACAACTTCAAACGTACATCATACATCACACACTACATATCGATAAGCAAAAAACCTCCCCCAAATATTACACTATTTATTTACTCAGGTATTTTGAATGTTTCAAAACAATACCTTAGAATACATTAGAAAAATCATAAAGAGTTAATACTTAACCAGACCAGAGACCTAGGGGTCTAAATACCACTGGGTCTACTACTGCTACTGTTACTAACAGGCGGACAGATGCTGAAATTGGTTTTGACTAACTACACAAGACAGCACGTCGACGCTTATACGCTAGCTGCTAGCACTACTTGGTTACGTTACAGGCGACTTTATAACAAAAGTCTGACTTGCTGTCGTGTACGTGTACATCATCATCAACAGCTGATATCCGCCCACAAGACCAGACTTAAGCTTCTACCAGAAGTTGCGACGTTTACACAATCCGTTAGAAGAAATCCAAAAAATACGAACGCGCAACTCAAAAGCGATTCGGCCGATAAAGACTGACATTCAAATTCCGTACGGTGTGTCGCCGGAATTAGTAGCCATATACGCGCAAGGCGAACGCAAAACGTACGCTGGGCGACTTTTTTATGACGGCTAAAGGCGTTCCCCGTACCTTATGGCGCATAAACGCTCGCCGTGTTGAGTTGACGATTTAGGAAAATTTCAGCGTCATGGCTCCACGGCGAGCGAGCGGCCGCGTAGCGCCTCAGAAGCTTTCAAATTACCGGGATTCGTCTTCTGAATAGCTGCCGTAATGACGGAGAAAATTCTGTTAGAGCGTTGTAATATTATAAATAAAACAATTTAATAGCGCGCTACAATAAATTCCACCCACTTAACAAGATAATATTGACAAACAGCTCCTCGTCCCTAATAACAACGGTGCTTCTTGAACACTGAAGTGTTTATGTATAAAATAGCTGGCTCAAAGAAGTTAGATCGTTTTGTTAAGACTAGTACCATCTCCCGCGACCTTTCGGCCACTGGCAGCTTTTACTGAACCGACCTTCGTCCGTCGTCCGGGATCTTCCACGTTTCCGCTTTGATGTTGATAACTCTCTGATAGTTTTCCTAGCGAGGTGTACATCAACACTGTCTTGTGCGGAAAAGTGATGATCGTCTATTTATTTTATCGATGAAAGGTTGTGTGTGAACAAACGCGGACCCTAGGATTGAGAGTTCGAGGTCTTACCGAATCAGCCCCCCATTACCAAACAATCTTAGAAGCAGAAACAGATTATGTTCATTAGAGTATGATGTTGAACAATTTTCAGGTCAATTTAACAAACTCAAAAGAGACGACAGCGATGCCATTTGGATCCGTTCATAAGCCGTTATATTCAGTAGGCGTGATTAATAATGCATACAAAAATAACACGGGCGCTGAAAACTGGCTCGAATACATCATTTATCTCAGTACTAAGGCACGATCTGATACGAATGCTTCATTATTATTTCACGTCCCAGCTCAAGAATTAAACCCTCATACCAAGGCCATGCAGATGCAGAGTATGTTGTAGCCTAGACTGGAATTACAATTAAAGGGGATTGTTTTGCAAAGAGCAATATTTAGTAGGTCGTCGCGACAGTAATCCTAGGCAGGAGTGCAGTGAGCCGCTTCCTCATCAAGAATTCCCGAGGGCGTAGCGTTAAATGTGGGACACCAAGTTCCCTCCACCGTGGAGACGGGCCGTAGACAGAATATTGCTTTGTCACTGGCGACTTGGTTGGAGCTAAGCCGAAATAATTGGAAACAGTTCGAAATAGGCGCCTTGAGACAACATGCCTCCTTATCTTGCGGCATTAGTACTAACAAACAAACAGTAAACTTTGTCTGCGTAAACACGGATTATTCGTATCTCAAAGCACAATCCCGATTGCAAAATAATTACCTACCTATATTTAAGTTTCGGCGTTGTTGTAGGGAAATTTAATCAAGGGTACGTAGAAGTATACGTACATATTGGGGGCAGTCAAATTAAAACAGTCATAATAAACGATAACTGCGGGCTGGGGAGGCGAGGGTCGAGAAAAAAATACCACAAAACGTGAAAAGAGGAATGTTCACGCAATATAAAAAGAAAAGGCGGGAAATTCTCGTTGAACATTGTGTGGGGAGCAAGAATATCACCGCTTGCTCCTTCATTATGATTGGATTCATTGTTTTTCGCTTGACGCTGCGTCTCCCACTTTTTTATAATTTAGTGAATTATTCATGGCAGCATTCGCGAAAATAAAGGAACCAATACGTACCTACTCGTAATTCGACAACGTGATTCACGTTTTCATAATTACCAACACTGAATATAGGCAGTATTTCAGTTGAATTCGAATAATAATAAGTACATTGTCCCATCCCCACATGAAGTCTGCTAGTCAACTATCTGTACCTACCCATTGCTACCAAAATAGCTGATTTCTAATGCATTTTAGTCTAGGAAACACCACTAAAAAGCGTAAAAATGCTAAGGACCGGAGTCTTTGCTCCTGAATGAATCTCCTAACCTACATACTTGAAATCCTTGGACATTTCAATTACTAAAACAGTGGCTGCTTATTGCTTCTCTTACCCAGAGTGGCTGATAGTTTAACTGGGACACTGCCCGTACGAGTTCACGGTAGCGTTCTTGCCAAGTTCTCAATCTACTGGCATATTTACACGATAGGAAGCTACTACTTTAATCCGTTATTAGCAAGTACTGAAAAAGGGTTATTCTTACGAAAAAGTTGACTAAAGTTTACATTATTGTATCAGACTATAAGTCAAGTTAATATCCTGTCTGCCTACTGTTTATAAGAGAGGATCAACACAGCTCTATCAAATTCTTAGAATATAGGTTGTAGCGTCCGGAGTCAATCCACAAAGCGGAGACTAAACGAACAAACTATCCTGAATAAATACGGCAATACTGGTAAATCAGATAACCTTTTCAAATATTTGCATGTTATCTGATTGGGACTCCATTTTCCATTCAAATATTTATCACAAAATTGTTAGCCAAAAAAGAAAAGTAATAGAGTTATCGAACGAGTGTTGTTTCGTGTCAACGATAACGCTCGATTGTACGAAAAATTTGTTCAACTTTTTTTTTTCACAACAAACTGAATTTATTACCGTTCATAAAGTTTCCATTTGCGTGAATTTACACTTTACTTTCCTTTCATTTGTCTAATAATATCGGATATTTCCGATATCTTCATAACTTAAGTATTCAATGAATAACGTGATCCAATTGCCTTTAATTTATACACACAAGTACCTTTTTGCGAGAAATCTGTATGATAACGTTGCGTAATCCGATCGGAGATTCAGCGAGGAGGAAGGCGGATAATCTTTTCGAAGTGTCGAAGTAACAAAGAACGTTTATGAGTACGCAAAGCCAAGTTCTTCACACGCTAACAAGGCAACATGCACAATATTAAAACAAACTTAACCGTTTGCATATTATACAGGGTAACTTCAACTTCTTCTAATTCAACTTCTAAATAAATGTGATTTCCAACAACTTTTGATCGACGACTTTTCGAATAACTCGATACCTTTTATTTTATTTATTGAACAGTATTCTTTAAACTTTTAAAGAAAAAGAAAGTATTCATTCCTTATTCTTTAAAAGTTTGTATTTGTAGCATTTCAGCGCTGCCTGCACGCCGGCGCGCTTTCGTGCCTCTCGACTCTCACCTTTCCAGCATCTCCTGCTCCTATTTATTGTTACTACGCGCCACAAATTGTGACAGAAAAAAAATGTGTCAATAATTAAGTTGCGCTTTCGCAAAAGTCGTAGGACAAAAGTTGACGGGTTTCAGGAATAAAGCTTTTTAAAAATTGCCGTGTTGTGGATTACATGAGATAAGTAAAATGGCCACTCAGACGCTGTAGAGCCTAGAACATGCGACCACCGTGAGTGAACCTATGATCTTTCATTTGAGAACCCACAGCTCTACCCACCGCGTAGCTCGGTCCTCATGTCAGGTCAGCTCAGGACAACTCATGTACATAAAGTAGAAACTAATTGGGGGAATACTTCCGGCAGAAGTCGGGCAATGAAGACTCCCTCTCACAAGCGGGTGATCGGCGATCAGTATGCAAGTCACGCGGCCCTATACGACTCCACGTCGACACCCGCCCGCCCGCCGCGCCGCAACCACCACGCCAGCTGCAATACCGAAATTGCTACGTGGCCACAATAATCATACAGTAAATTTAATATTGGCCGAATTCCTTTTTGCTATTCACAACACAAAATATCTCATGAAAACACGAGCCTCATTCGGGCCCATTTAATTACATTCCGGTCTAAAGTGTCTAAGAAGCGGACGCGCCCGCATTCTCGGCACGTAAGGGGTGATATAAGTTTACGATCGGAAAGTAGTTACTGTTTCGCGCTTTATGGAGTCCTGTGAACGGTCCCTGTCTTCCCGGTACATCTATGAAATTGTATATTGTACGTAGGAATAAACACGGAGCTCATCTCAAGCTTACCTACTATTGTACACGTGAGACAGATACAGCGATGGGGAGCTTAACCGGATTAGAGCCTGAGGCGTCGGCTGATTATGTCGCTGCTTGATTTACGATGACGCGATACCGAGGCGTCGCCGCCGACCTGCTTACCTAATAGAGCGGTACGCCGAAAACGGACAATTTATAGCGACACACACCAAGACACTGAATCAATTGGGAGCCACTGCGAAAACACCCTGAAACAACTCCAACGATCATATATCAAATAAATACGGACCGGTCGTCTAATCCTAACAGGAAGAAAACGTACGCCGACAAGAATGGAAAAGACATCGAAAGTTTGGACGTTGCTAATACTTAGATAGGGGGAGAATAGGCTCGTTGGATAGTGGGCGTGAATAGTTATAGATAACAGCTTTCAGTCTAACAATGACTATTGGTTGTTTTTCTTACCATTCTCACCAAACCTGAAGCGTCATGAAGCGCCTAGCAAGTAGCAGAAGGTAAGTAGGTAAATCCGGACCACATCTGCTTTCCTACCGAACGCCACTGCGGAGTCAGTATTAGAATTCCTGTAAGACCCACTCACTTCCTACAAAAAAGTAATTTAAATGCGGGCTGCGGTGGTGATTAGTAGAAAGTCCAACGCCCAGCGAAGCAGTGCGATCCCGCCCCGCCGCGCCACCGCGGAGTGCGGACGGGCCTATGTCGAGCACGTAATAACAACCTTCCTGCGACATTTCTACACGAGTCTTTTTCTTTTAATACGGTATTTTGAAAGAAAATCATAATCTTCAGCAATCTTAAGTAACTTTTTTCCTTTTCCGAGGGGATGGACCGTGTTTTTTGTCTGAATTCAAATGTAAATGTACTATGTACCCTGTAGTAGGTAACTCTGTTTTCGCTCTTTCTCATTATCCAACATATTTGCTTTGCGAAAATTAATTAATGCACACAAAATATGTAAATTAATCGCGTTATTTTATAATGACACTTACCTTAATTAGGTATCCAGCTACAATTATGTGTAAATATCGAAAGATACCTATATCAATTCAATTCCCCACCGATATCTAAGATCCCGCATCCGAGATAGAGAACACATTTAGGTACTCCGGTTCATTATTCACGCAAAGGATTAATGTGACTTATGTTCAACGTCCATTGTGGACCACAAATACAAATCAATAGGTTTAGTCCTGTTTAGTCGGAGAAACCGCAGCCTCTCTACATGCCCGCTGGCCTATACATATAGAGGCAGGTCACCAATAGCTGGAAATGGCAGTGATGTTTGAACTGTGGTTGTTTGTTGGAGCGGATAAGGCTGTGGACGTACCTGAGTTGGGTTGGTTGTCCGAATTAGGCCGCGCCGAGGGTGCTCCGTCTCTCGCCTCTACCTCGAGCGCGTAGGCGCCCTGCTTCTCCCGATCGAACACCACTTTGGTGAAGATCTCGCCTGTCTGCATGCTGATCTCGAAGAAATCCTTGCCCTCGTTGCGCGGAGAGTCCACGATGAAGTAGTACACCTAGGATAAATAAAATTCAACATCTTAGTACAGCGGTTCTCAATCTTTTTTGGTGACGGAACCCTTTTGGAAAGCGAAATACTTGACGGAACCCTAAAATAAAATAATAGTTTTTACCCGACTGACCCAGAGGGAGGGTTATAATTTTCGAGTGTATGTATGTATATTAGGGTATATGGGTACATTGCTTTGGCATTCTCTGGTAGCCTAAACAGCTTGTTGGAGTTTCACTTGCGAGGTGTCATTTGATTCGTCTTGATTGTGAGAGATTGTGAGGTGAGGTATTTTGAATTTTTTTTCTAATTTCTTGCGGAACCCCTACAGAGGTATCGCGGAACCCTAGGGTTCCGCGGAACACACTTTGAGTATGGCTGTCTTAGTAAATTTATTATTTTGTTTGTTTGGCTGAGAAGAATTTGGTCAGATGATCTTGTCAAATATTTGCCGGAGTGGTCGGAGGTGGCTCAGGACCGAAAAATATGCGCTGAGACTGTAGGGGAGAAAGTCTTACAATCAGGTGAGTTGTTGCGCGCACGCTAGCATGCGTAGCATAAGGCTGGGTCAAAGGGGGTTATGTATCTCACTCTTTTGTTTGACGTAGAGTCGGATAGGCAGATTTATAAACCCACCCAGTCTCATGCTACGCTTGCTGGAAAGACCTATGACAAATTAAATAATACCCAACGCAAAGGTAAAGTTTCACTAAAAAGCCCAAAATACTCGTACTAAGTTATTCTAATTCGTTCGACAATCTGTCGCCAATACCCTACTTGTCTCAAAGCAGGCAAATACTTACAATGGGCGACTATTTACTTCACTCATATTAGACGAGGTTTTTCCGGTCCGTGTGAAACCAGCCCGCCACTTATACTTTTGTGAAAAAGCGGGGATGTATTGTATTGGTGCTTTGTAAAAACGAGCATAACTCCGTAACTATAGCAACCACTGTTTTTCTTTATTCGTGGTTTTCTTCTTTTTAAATATCGATCGCATACCGCGGAGTTTCTTTACCATGCTTCTTCTCCAAGAACGATCAGAGCTAGTGAAGCTGGAGAAAAAAATTAAGTATTTGATTTATATACTTTTTTTTACTTTTGATGAAATTTTTTCGTTCACTGTAAATAATGTATATTTTATGACATATTGAATAAAAAACGTATTAAGTGACATATTGAGTTTGAGTTTTACCCCTTTAGCCCTTTTGCGGCCGGCCAAGCCTTCTTTAAGGGTAGACGATAGCAAGGTGGCGGGAAATTCAAAATGTTCACAGACTTTTACATTTTGTAGCTAAACTGAACTATTTTTACTATTTATACGAAGCAGTGGTACTGCCCAAAAAACTTGTCGTAGACCAGAACACATAATCGGCTGAATTATTGTTGTTCTGTTGTTTACAATAATGAAAAGAATACGGTTTTATTCTCGCGAACGAAAAATCGCTGAACAAAAATAGTTCAGTTTATCTACAAAATGTAAAAGTCTGTGAAAATTTTGAATTTCCCGCCACCTTGCTATCGTCTACCCTTAAGGGTCCGTATAAGGCTAACTAGCGCCACCAATGTTGAAAAAATCATATCTCGCTTCAGAAGAAGTTTCTGACAAAATCCTAAGATGAGCTCATGCGCCATGCTTTTCTAGATTTTTAAGTGTGGGTACCCAACTCAATTTCTAGTCTTAAGCTAAAAAATTTTCGATAACCGCCAAAAACGGCCGTTTTTGGCGGTTATCGAAAATTTTTTAGCTTAAAAGTAAATTTCGAAGAGGGTATCTACACTTAAAAATCTAGAAAAGCATGGCGCATAGGCTCATCTTAGGATTTTTCCAGAAACTTCTTCTAAAGGAAGATATGATTTTTTCAACATTGGTGGCGCTAGTTAGCCTTATACGGACCCTTAAAGGCTGCCTTCTTTAAAGGCTGTGAGCCAGCCAATATTTTTCATTGATAAGTACTCGAAAAGAGAGTCTTGCATAAAGTTTTAAAACAATTTGACCGCCCAAAAGTATACAATGAAACTGCTTGGGTATTTGAACATAGGTCCTCCTTGGGATTAGAATGGTACACAAATATAATTTATGTTTATAAAACGTATACTAAGAAGCGTGTTTAGGTTTAGTGCTTCTGTTTATAAATTACGTCTCAGCAGCGAGCGGAAGATTAGCTGCATCTCAGTAATTTAATTACCTTTCAGCGAATTCAATTTGGCAAACGATGCACTACACACCCTGTATATTATGACCAATAATTAATTTTGATTAAAAATGTGGTTTCGTTGTACATTCAGAAATGCTTTATACTATTCACTACGTATATTTTTACTGCGAACGGAGTGCATGAAAATGTTAATTGTTTCATTAGTTCAGTGGTTTAATTACTAAAATGTTAAGATATATTAATTAAAAAAATGTAATCTGTAACGTTCTGCTTGGAATCACAATAAAAAGGTTCTGCTTGCTAACTACAAGATATGTAATCGGCGCAGAAGTAGCAGCGAATGCGAGTGAATATTATCATGACGTGATCGATCATATTATCTCGCATTATACACATAACATAATATACATTGGCAGTGGAACCGTTTGCCAAAGGCTATACGGGAAAGTTCATCAGTAGCCGCCTTCAAGGCTAAACTAAAAGAGCATTACCTTTCTACATCATAAATGCTTAGTATATTAATATACAGGGTGTTAAAAGACCGCCAACAAAGCGGAAAACCACGTATTGTCCCCATCATAACGATCATTTTTTCCCAAGGAACTATGCCTGGGAAATTAACAGTTTCCGAGATATTGAGGTTCAAAGTCGGACTTTTCAAAACTTTTTTTTGCAGATATATATTCAGTATCAAGTACTTAACATTTATTCTCAAGAAGCCATATTAACATTTTGAATATTTCTTACAAAAAATGACTCTAAAATTGCAACCCGCAATGTATTCTAAACATCGGCACCTCAAGTGTAAGTAGTATAAACTTATGCCAACGCTTGCGCAATATGACTTCAATGCGTTAAACGTCCATTGCGTGATAAAATATTTTTCAAAATTATAACCTAAAAAAACCAAAATCATTTCCCAGCAATAATTTATCGAAAAAGTACTTTGTTTTGGTGTGTAGTATGCGTGCCTTTCGGGTCTGTTGGCGGTCTTTTACCACCCTGTATATTGTAGTATATGTATGTATTTATTTATTTAATTATGTAGTGTATACGATCTTTAAATAAGTACTGTTTATACAAGGTGTTACAAAAGATGCTAACTCTTTTTACAGGGTAATAGCACCCGATGATAGGGATCATAACCTAAATATTTTTTTTGCTCTATGACGTTCCGTTGATTTTTAAATTAATAAAATGTGAACGCTGTGGCGGGAGAAAAGTATTTTTTTAAATTGTTTTCATTGACTTTCACAGTGTTTTAACAACTCAAAGCTATACAAATGCACCTACACCCACTAACATATTTTTGAATTTGAGCTAATACCAAAAACAAAAAAGTTATGAAAAATTTTCAGTTTTGAGGTTATAAAATAAAAATTGTTTTTTTCAACTTTTTTTTACAGAATTGACATTCTGTTGACCAGTAAGTTACACCCTGTAAAAAGAGTTAGGATGTTTTGTAACACGTTGTATATTATCTTTATATATTTATTTATTTATTTATTTATTTATTTATTAAATTAGGAAAGCCAACAGAATCCTTAATAAACATTAAAATTATAATTAGGTACATGGTTTTTGGTCTGATAAGGATGCCAATTATAGGCTCACACAACATTCGTAATAATTAATTATTAGGTAATATAAAGTTGAATTATAAGAGTGAATATCAAATCTTACTTACATACTAAAATCATGTAACAATGACATAAACTTTCATACTTGAATAACATTATTTAAGTACGTAGCTGTAGCTACTATATTGTATTCATCATAAAACTAGAAAAAAAATATAAAGAAGTTACAATTAATGAGATCATTGAGATCACTGAGTTATTTTATTACTTTGCGTGCAATGGTTTTAAAGCTGAGGAAGCTGTCACAATGGACGTCCACATCATCCTCGATATTAAAAGAGTTGTTAAATAGTTTCATCATCCTTAGTATTGGTGAAAATTTGCCAAGATTGGTATAGTTGAAAGTATTTGTTTGAAAAAGCCTACGGTTGGATGATCTTGTGTTGGGTCTTGGAACAGAATAATTTATGTGTTCAAGGAGATCAGGCGAGTCAAGCATGTTATTAACAATTTTAAAAAGAACAAAAAGGTCAAGCTGTTTTCTACGAGTATCTAATGAAGTAATGTTAAAATGAGCTAGCCGTTCACTATAAGAGCAACGATAAGGGCAGGCGCGGTCTTTGAAGGCGAGAAATCTGGTGAATGCACGTTGTACCTTTTCAATCCTAGTCGAATTGGATTTGTTATGTGGGTTCCAGATAGTAGATGCATATTCAAGGTGACTTCTAACAAAAGCATTAAACAGACAGATTATGGGCATGAAATTTTTGAAGTCTTTGCATGTTCTTTTTATAAATCCTAGCATCTTGAACGCTTTATTGACTATATTGTCTATGTGGTTTTTAAACGAGAGTTTGCTATCTAGAAGTACACCTAAATCGCGAATTACAGTTACTTCTTGGAGAGGTATATTAGCAAGATGATAAGCAGAAGGAATGGGTTTTTTCTTCTTGGTGAACTTAATGTGAAAACACTTTTTAACATTTAGTGTCATATTATTTAATTTGCACCAGTTGTGTATTGCATTAAGGTCTTGTTGTAGTAATGATGCTTCATCAGAATTAGTAATAACCTTATAGAGTTTTAAGTCGTCTGCGAATAAAGAGAATTTGCTATGTTTTATATGATGACAGATATCATTGATGAATAATAAGAAAAGTATGGGTCCTAAGTGGGAGCCTTGCGGAACGCCTGATGAAGGTGAATATTCTGTAGATGTATAGCCGTTGATGGTGACAAGTTGAGTGCGATGAGATAGATATGATTTTAACCACTGTAGAAATACCCCGTGAATACCGTAGTTAGCCAGCTTACTGATAAGCAGATCGTGGTCGACCTTATCGAATGCACTGCTGAAGTCAGTATATATTGCATCAACCTGTTTCTTAGCGTCGACAGCCTTCCTGATTTGTGTTGTGTAAGATAGAAGATTTGATATTGTAGATTTATGTTTAATGAAGCCATGTTGGTGGATGTTGATAAGTGGTGTGGAGAATTTAACGACGGAGGGCAATACACAAGCTTCAAAAATTTTTGAAAAAGTATTAAGAATCGATATTGGCCTATAGTTACTGACTTGATTCTTGTCATCCTTTTTAAAAATAGGGACAACATTGGCCTTTTTCCATAGGTCTGGGAAAACACCAGTGTGTAACGATTTGTTGAAGAGCATCATTAATGGTAAAGCAAGGTATTTGGCAGTTTTTTTAATAAAAATGGGTGGTATACCATCAGGCCCAGCTCCTTTACTGGAATCAATATTGTTTAAAATCTTAAGGATGGCTCTTTCATTGAGATGGAGATCACCAAGTGTATCAAGATGTGGGAATGCTTCAGTATGGGTAGCGTGGCTGCTTAAATTTGGATCAGGCGAGGAGAATGTGGATTTAAAGTGTTCTGCAAAAAGATTGCAGATGTCGTCTCCAGCATTAGCTGTTTTTTCATCTAACTGCATTGAAGATGGAATAGATGATGGTGAAAGTTTTTTGCTTTTTACGAAGGACCAGAAACAATTAGGGTTGGATTTGATTGATAGTTCAATATCCAGTACATAAGACTTGTAACATTCGGACATCATAACATTAGCTCGTTTGTTTAAGAGTTGAAGTTCAATACCATCACGAGGATTATTGTAGTTTTTAAACCGTTTTCTTATTTTGTTTTTTTCTGTAAGAAGTTTAATTAGGGGTCTGCTAAACCAAATGGGGTATTTGGGGTTTTTCGGTTTTATTTTGGGTATTGTTTCTTCAATTACGTTATGTAGTATGTCATAGAATTTCGACACCATATTATCAATGTTGTTATTACTATCCTTTATGAGTTTTTTATACCAATTAATTCCCCTTAGGTTTTTATTAACTACAGAATAATCGGCCTTCCGGAAGTTGTGTGTGGCAAACGTGTTATTGCGTAAAACTGGTGCGGAATAGGATTTAATGTCAATACTTAAAGGTGGATGGTGGACGTCGATTTTGGCAATAGTATCGTTACTTACATCACTAATGTCAGGACCATAAAAATTGCACAGTACTAGATCTAAAATTCTTGCATTTGAGTTAAGAACATGATTAAATTGACTAAAGTTGTTCAGAGGTTGTTTACCGTAGTATGCATGTTAGTATGTATTTTATTTACTTATTGTGCACTATTTCCCCTCCCGCTATCACATGCCATTACACCACACCAAGGGTTGACTGGAAGAGATTTCTCCTGAAATAAGTCCGCCATGTACACCACTACTTTTCTGCATGTAATTTATGTTGTATTTTTTTCTCGTGTGCAATAAAGTATAAAGTACATTAGAGATGCAAGGGTACTTGTGGATTAGCGAATTGGCCCCTTGTATCAAGAGCATAGTTTGACATTCTAGCTAGTTTGATGCGACCTCTAGATTCCTACGGGAACAATGAATATTATTATTATTATACGGATTAACTTTAGACCCTCACGAGACTCAAGCTGACGCCTGCACAAAAGATTGAAAGCTTATTGCATCTCGAGCGCACTTCTGGGAAAGCAATTACCTACCCCCCCCACACCGAGTGTCATCACATCAAAGCAATGCACAATAAAATTAGGACAAAGAGAATAGTTTTAGCTCATGATACGGAGTACCTAGTAGGAGACAGTAACCTAACACAAACAGGCAATCAGCAAATGGAATGTTATTGACCTTTAGTCAAATGGGATCTCAGTCTGACACCAAAGTTCGCGCAAATCATGCATTATATATCTGAATGTGGTATGTATGGTTGCAAACTGGGGCATTCGAGGATAAATTCGATAACTATTCAACCACCAAACACTCTGTCCATCAAAATGCACGTGGAATTCAATTTACTGTGCGCTAGAATTTCATTTCGTTCAACGGCTTTACTATTCTGATTCTGTATGATGCTGACGTTTGAAAAGCGCAACAAAGGTTGGTTTTATTACTAGATCCGCTGAAATGTGTAGGTGAGTCAGTGTAAGTGCATTCGTAAGTAAATCTCAGTAAATCTCCAAGTGGTTATGCCGGGAAACTTTGTAAACCGAATGTACGGTGGGCCACAGTCACAGATACCCCATGGCAACTCTTACCGCGCGCGGCATAAGGGCGCCAATCGAAAAAAAAGGGGTATCCTAACGAGTGGCCGACTGTACTAGCGCAATATTTGCTTCTGACACAATTTCGTCTCGTCTTATGTAAATCTCGTAGTATAAAATAGGCGACACACTGCCTGCTCCGTACTTTGTGACACAGGTGCTTTGACGCGGCAGTGAGTACGCGCTGCTTGGGACTTATAGGTACTAATTGCCTGGAAGCGAAATGTTTCATTTTTCCTAATCGTCTTTCCCTATCTCTACCATTTTCAATCCCCTTGAATGGTTGTAATTCCTAATTGAATAGAAGCATTACGGCTTTTTGCGGGCCAAAGCTATATTTTAGCCGCATCGCTTCAGAATATTTTCAGTCACGATTTTAGAGACCCGATTTAAAAAGAGTAGAAAGGAAAGCTTTTACTAATCCTTAATGGAAAAATGCAATAGGTACTTACCTACTCTTGTAAACGCAGACAGAGTGCAAAATAATCGGATCACCGAATGGAAATCGAATTAGAACGAAAGAACACTAAAAACACAGTTTAATTTCCAGACAAAAAAAAAACAATCCTTTTAATTCATTCAATCCCAGTCGGGTTCGGAACGACTGAAAATTGCATTTTTATTCCCCCGGTGCACTCGAAAATTATAGGCTGTGTAAATTGGCAGCGTTGCATGTCCGCGTAAAAAATACAGTTCAGGAAACCTTGTTATCCCCTCGATACAGTGTGATCGTTCAGGTGAAGGCACGCACTCACTGCGGTTAATAAAATCAAACCAAAAGTACCTAAATTCACACCATAATCGAATAAGATAACTGTATTATTAAGAGTATAGCTTTGCTGTTTTTTTAGCCTTTGTTTATATGATGGTGTACTAAAAAAAAAAGAATTTGTGTTTGGGTCCTATAAGTTCTTTTGAATTATTAGTTAAGTTTGAATTAAAACTGAAAGCCACTCGATATCCGCACAAAACCAAAATTAGGCAACTCCTGCAAATTATTATTAAACGTCAAAACTTGAAGCTTAGTTAAAAAGCTCTCGAATCCGATTACTAAGCAAATATCGGATCCACATAACCAATTAGAAGTTGCCGAAACTTGCCTACAAAGCGTTCAATTATATTGTTTTCCATATGATAGGAAAAGGGTGGCCGGGAACATTTTGCTGTCTAAGCTCGTATATTTTTTTAGTCGTTTCTTCCGTGGAAGGGTCTTGGAAGTAATGAGCTAGGGTGAGCCTGTGACCGCCATTTTATCTTATTGCTACCTATACAGGTAGAATTGCCTTTAATTCGGCCACAGTTTTGAAGGAAATTACACCTTCCTCGAATCTCTCCTGAATTTCTCATGCAACCACATCAATCGTACCACGGCTCCGCGTATGCACGATTGTTTTCAATTCGGAAGGCAAAGTTTTTTGTTCGAAAGTCCGTTATTGGCTTAATCTTATCTTTAGACAATATTGAGAAACTAATTTCAATAATTTTTATTTTAGTTCAGTAGTTTGGATTTTACAACGTTTCAAAGATACGGTTTTATGACCTTCACGCGACGGTCTGCATGCTGTTGGCGGTCATAGGAACAAAACATTTTAGCGCATAAAAACAAAACTACTGGACCAAAATAAAAAATATTTAAATTAGTTTCTCAATATTGTCTAAAGATAAGTTTAAGCCAATAACGGACTTTCGAACAAAAAACTTTGCGTACCCAATTGCAGTAAATACGTTCACAAATCCTTTACAAGTATTTTCAAGAAAATTGTTAACGTAGGTTAGTTGCGACTAACTTAAAGCGATTTTCAAAATATAATTTTCAATTTTTACTAAGTACTTGCTCGTAGGACCAAGGGCACTATACTAGAAAGGTATAAAAGTACCTACTTTAAATATGTAAGTAAGGCACTCGAAACAAAAACGTTGGGTATTTCTACAGAGGTATTTCTACTCCAACGAAAGGCTTTTAGATGTGGGATTAGGTGACGAGCCACTTAGCTAATATATCTGAGGGATAGGGCATAGTAAACTGATTAGTTAGAGGCGGCCGAACCTTTACTAATTTTATCCAATTTATTTATCCTGCCTCCTCCTTGTGGCTATTTGGCCTATTATCCGGTTTTCGTCTTCACACATCCAATTTATTCAACCGATAAAACGACACGTGAAATGAGGAACGACGAGATAAAGTGAATTAATTTTGACCTTGCGAAGTTAATCGAGGGTGGGATGAAAGTCTGGCTTTTCTCTCGGGTAATGTTCGTCTTTACTGCTCCAGGGGACGGTAAATCATTCGAAGTCGTGTGCCTCCTAAACTGTGATGGAAAACATCGTGAGGAAATCTCAATGTTTGAAATCACCGGAGGGGGCGGCAGATATTTTAAACATTTAAAGAAGCTTTTTCAGTCCAAAACTGAAGATAATAATAAAAATCTATAGCCATAATAAAATTAAGGTACTGTTCTACCCTCAGCAATACTATAGCTTCATGGTGCGCCAGTAGGTCTTATTGCGCGTGACTTACATAAAATAAGGTAAGAATACATAAAATAAATGGTATTGAACAGAACTTAAATACAATAATCACAAAAATACACACACTATCTATGTATCACTATTCCATACAGACACATAAAATACACTCCCTCACACCCACACACACCCCCTCTATCACATACACACACTCCTACATATTATACACACCCACCCTCACTCACACCCATCGTCACAAACCGAGTAGGAACTGAAATAAAATGATAAAATTAAATATATTTGATAAAATTATTTTGCATGCATAAAAAAATCAAATCGAATATAATAATACGATATACAAATTATTTCATCTTTTTTAGTAAGAGTGCAAATGTTATTATAATTTTCCACTAATAGGAGGTCCCAGCCCACGGTATGTATTTTTTGCATTTTAAAGAAATAAACTATTTATTATATTAGTATAAACTTATTATTACTTAAAGGCCAGTAACAAAATTATATTTCCCTGGTGCCGTTAAATGAATTTTCAGTAGGAATGTACCTAACATCCCCGGTTGGCACGCGTGTGTCTAAAAAGTTCAAAACTAATTTCTTGGTAGGTAGTAACTAAGTGAAGCTTTGAGTAAGTGCCATTAAAAATTTACTAAAACAGTTCCGAGTTCGACAGTTTCTGTACGGTTCCAATTAGTTCTAACTTTTCTCCGCTTTATTTATTGACCTCTCTATCGCTTTTAATTTCAACCCAGAAACCCAGGTCTCAAAGTTATCTGTTTACTTATAACTTGAATCCAAAGATTAATTCTATAAGTAGATAAGTTCCTAAATCATTTATTTCAACCACCTCTGTAAGTAAATGAAGTAATAA
Source organism: Zelleria hepariella (assembly GCA_949319315.1). Taxonomy (NCBI): domain Eukaryota; kingdom Metazoa; phylum Arthropoda; class Insecta; order Lepidoptera; family Yponomeutidae; genus Zelleria; species Zelleria hepariella. The sequence continues at coordinate 8,973,012 of OX439383.1, read as the reverse complement.
CATTTCGTTGATCCCAAAGGAAAGGGTTCATGTGATATTTATTAAGTAGATAAGACCTTATCTAGGTATCTAAGTTAGATCTTTGTACCAGTATAACAATGTCAATTTATGTACATAAAACCTAATTTACCTATCATACAATCCACCTGTATCTGGGGCATCGATACCTTAAGAGGGAACGCGGGTAACCTCAACTCCATACAAAAGGGGAGACCTGTTTCCTCCCTGGATAATTGTTTTAGAAAAAATATGTTTATGCCATTCAATCTATATTTACCTCTGCCATGTCCCTATGTTTTCCTTTTTTATTATTTTAATTATTGAATGGCCCGTTTTTAGAAAAAACAACGTAGTTCTTTTTTTCTCCACTGATAGCGCTCATTACCTCATACGGCAGTCACTTGAAATTTCGCCAGTGGTGCCAACGGTACGACAAATTGCCGTATTCTGTAATAATCATAACCAGAAACACAATTCATTGCTTGCAAATTTTATCGCATTACGTAGTTGTGGTCGGCATCCTAGGTACATAATTACTATTCTATATTTTATCCAAAACCATTTATGTTTTTGCTTTCAAGAATAAAAATTGCAAATATATGACACGGCAATCTTACCGATTGAACATGGCAAGCCTGATTCTTATCTGTGGTGTTCGTGTATCTTTAGTACTAGTACTTTCTAATCTGTGAATTTGTGGGTAACAGCGTTATTTGACTGCCGTATTTGCTGCGCCATCTATGAAGCATTTTAAAATCAGCTTTTAACTCTGTCAGTTGAAAACGTATTTGGGGTATACTCTCTAAGTAGATAAGTTTCCTAAACGCAGCGCCATCTAGTCCATTTTCACGAAACTCAACTGACCGTGTTAAGTGGTAAAAACCACATCAAAATCCGTTACATAGTTTGGGAGGAGTTTACAGAAAAACAGACGCGGAAAGCGACTTTGTTTTATGTAGATATAGAGATTTTAACGAAAGGGACCTCTTTTGAAAGGCCTAAGTACTTGTCAATGAAAAGCCCTCATTCTCTACAAGGGGTCGCTCGCTCGCTACACTGCTATGCTGCTTATTATTCGGAACGTGCCGTCCTTGTCTATCGCGTGGACCTGTCACCTTCGTGCCTATGGGCTCTCCCTCCAGCACAGTCTCTTGCTCTCGCTCCGTGAACAGAGGTCTCGTCATTGACTTGGCGAAACTCAACAGCCCTCATTTTCTACAAGGTGGTGCTACTCGCTTCACAACTTTTCTTCTCACCTGATTATTCGGGAACGTGCCGTCCTTGTCTATCGCGTTGACCTGCGTCACCTTCGTCCCTATGGGCTCTCCTTCCAGCACGGTCTCTTGCTCTCGCTCCGTGAACAAAGGGATCTCGTCGTTGACATCTTCCAGCATGATGAAGACGGTCGCTTCTGACGCCAGCTGCTGGGCTCCGTTGTTCTGTGATAAATTGTGTTGGCTTTAGTATGCAGGATTTTTAGCGACCCGCTCGGTGCGAAGCCATGGGGCTTCGCACGGGTGCAATAAAGTATTATAAACCTTCCATGAAAAAATATCTAACTGATGATGACGGTAAAAACCAAATCAAAATCCGTTACATAGTTTGGGAGGAGTTTACAGAAAAACAGACGCGGAAAGCGACTTTGTTTTATGTAGATATAGGGACCTCTTTTGAAAGGCCTAAGTACTTACTAACAGAAATAGGCTTAAACATTTCTTAGGAGGACTACAGTCGTAGCGAAAAGCTATTAATAAATACAAACTAGGTTCGAAATCCTCAAAGCTGCTACTGCCAGGCTAGGATTGAGATTTTGTATTTCCACTTACAAAAACGTATTACTAATTAAATATTATTTTCTTTTTTAACTAGAACTTGACACTCTTTTCGACGGTCAGAGCGTAGACCAAAAGCTTTATATTATGAAGAAAATTGATCAAACGGCTTCATGAGAAAATGTGAAAACTTACTTAGGCCTATTCGCAGTACACTTTAGTCATGGGCCAGAATCCAGATACACAAATTTTCAATTCTCTCGGATTTACCCTGAACATTATATTAACAATTCCCTCACCTCAACACGAATGGTAAGATTGTATTCCTTGATGCTTTCGTAGTCCAGGGGGTGGTTAACTTTGATATCGGCCCACGTAAAGCCATTATCGGCTCTCTGTTGTAGGTAAAACGTGTGGAATTTGTTCGTCTGGGCCGTGGATCCGGGCATTAATCGGTAGAACACGGTAGGGTTGTTCTCAATGCCCGAGCTGAAAGCGTTGATTCTGATTAGCATCTCGTTGTGGTAAGAGGAAAGAACAACAGAAATAGTATCTAATTCAATCAAATAAAAGATTTAATTTAATTATACGCTGTTCCAAATTGCACGAATGGAGGTTGATGAAAATATTGTGTGTTTTCAGATAATGGGTATAAAATTTTGGTCCACCATCATTCCATAAATTTTTGAAAATCTGCTTCATTATTCGTGCAATTTCAAAAGCTTCCAAAAAAGACACAATGACAATATGACGACATCAATACGCTACGGTTCCTCTATTAGGTAGGTAGACACCCTTTAAGATGGGACCAAGAGATTTTAACTGATTCTCAGGAAATTGGGAGTTGAAATTGAAATTGAAATTGAAAAAATATTTATTTCGGGAATATCACAAAATAAAAACAAGCACAATAAGATTAAAATTAAAAATATTTACAAGTTATCTTCCCGAAAATGGACCTAGCTCAGCTGTATGCCGTCTGAAATAGTCTCTTCTTTATGAAACATAATTAAATGGAAATATTGAATGAAAGACAAAGGGATAAACAGACAATAGGCGTAAAATTAAATGTAAATGGAAAGTAACTCATTCAATTAAATGTTGTGCAACATGCAATAAAAGTACTTTTACCAACCGTGGTTGGATCAATTATTATTATTATTCCGTTACTATGAATGAGTTACTCTAATAAAATAAAACATTAGTATAGTGAGTTAGTAATGGTTTCGTCTCCTTGATTCCATTGTGAGTTTGAAAGTGTAGTTTAGGACGAACAGATAGACTTCGAAGTGGGTGGACAAACGCCGTTTGCAGGCGAGTTCTGTGAATTTTGATGCAAGGCCAAAAAGTACATGTCTAATGATGCATTATCGAGTAAATCATTCACACTATGACACAAGTCAATAATGATGATGATGATGGTCCGTAAACTTCACGAGATCGTTTTGAACAGGAAATACTTGTAAAAGCTGACTTCAGACATCCTATATTGCTAGGAGTTGATGGCTTTACCTCAATAATATTTATACATATTGAGGTACCAGATAAAAGTTTTATTTCATTAAATTATGTTACATAGAAATATTCTCTTATCCATAAAAAGATGGAAAGCAAGTAAAAATAGTCAAACGCACAGGTAAAGTCAGCCCTTACAATGAATTACTAAATACTTACTGGATTCGTATGAAACCTATATGATGTACGCGCTTCTAACCTATGTCCTAACTAGAATTTATTCTGCTTCCACTGTAATGATTACTGAAGATGATTTTATAAAAATAACCGCGATATAAGTTAACTAAAGCAAAGTTAACAAACCCTAACAACCCCATGAACGAGCAATTTTTTTCAATAGAATCTTCAGATTTAACATCAAAAGACTACACGCTGGGGTTTTCAAATGAAAATACAACAACGAACTTAGGCAGGCATATCCCAGAAGGGGTAAGCATCACAATTACCACTTTTTAATTCGGAGCCCATGTAAAAGGGCCACTATAATAAAAAAAAAGGGGTAGTCTGGAGAAGAGGGTGGAGCCCATGTTTTTTCGGGCTACTTTCCTACTCTCATACTCTGGACACTGGAAGGCTGGGGATTTGGCTCAAATTTGGAATGGAGATAGCTTAGACACCAGCATAACACATACGAGTAAGTATACTACAAACTACTAGCTTTTCAGATTTAAGTTATTTTTTTAAGTAAGCTTTTTCTTGCGACGAAGTTGCGGGCAAAAGCTAGTTTCAGACTAAAAAAGTTTGTTGCTGTGCCGTGCCGCAGGGGCAAATCATAAAGTCACCGGGTGACAGCGCTGCATCGTACAAGGAACTAAAAAATGGTAGGGTAGCTTGTCGCACTGTAATCGCTGAAACTAACGGGTAATGAATTTGAATCTACTCACAACTACCGAAGACCTTTAAAAACTCTAAAAAAACAAAATTCAATTCGTCTAGTCAATAATACTACGGACGGTAAAATTTAATTTCCTAAATGCCATGCTGGACGATATCCATCGAGTTCTGAGGCTGGCAGCATTGATGCGCTAATGCTCCAGCCTACATGCACAATACGATCAACACAGACTGCGAAATGTAGGTAACCAATTATTATTAAACATCGCGTCGACAGCGTTCAATGATATCCATAAATGTCCTCCAAGTAATTACTACTGGACAAATTGAGGCAATTGATTTCGCTATTTATTATGGTTTCGATTTATCGAACGATAAAGGGTGCGTACAGACTGACCGAGCATCCTCGCGAAGCTGCTGCGAAGCAAATGCTCGGAGCATTTAGGTACGCGAGCCTCGGCGAGCTTGCTCAGGCAATGTGTACGCAACCGTTTTTATGACGTCAGATGGTCCATCGATGGATGGCGAGAGGGGTAAAATACCCAGCAGCAGCAATGGACAGAGGTGTTAACAGAACAGAGAAAAAAACTTTGTTCTGAGGGTGAGTTGATGATGATGATGATAATGATGATGTTAATAATAATAATGTTATAACTCCTCGGCGGCATTTCAAATTGGCAGATAATGTGTAATTTATAAACTTACAGCTTGTCCAGTTGTAATAAAGGTTAGTTTACGTGACTAGAGAGAGAGAGAGAATATTCTTTATTGTACTAGAAAACATTTTATGGACAGACATTATTAATACATTAATGGTACAAATCGGCGATGTGAGGTAGAGAAAGAGAAAAATTACGTCTTGATGGCAATGACTAAAGAGGCTCTTTTCTCTAATGGATAATGCAAGGCTCAGAAGTTTAGCTTCGCAGTACATTGCGTAATAAATCTAGGAACACTAACGTCTGTATAGTTAACTAAAGCTTCACATTACAAGATATCATTGAACGCTGTTGACAACCATAATAGTGATTCCAGTTCCATGTAAGCTGTGCTCCCTTCTAAACGCACGCTGGTGATTTAGGACAATCCGCGTGTTTCGTGACGATGCAGCCCATTGGTTCCACGGCCAAACACAAGTACAGATCACCATGTGATTTCGGCAAATAATAACGAGTAGAAGGCGCGGCGCGATGCGGTGTCTTCTGCACGCAACATGTTGTGCATCTTCCGTCTCCAAGCCAAGCTTGGTTCAAGAATGTTGCGTGGGTTAAAGGCGGTTCAACACACGCCATGGTGCGTCCAGCAGCCACACAGCGCGCCGCGCCGCAGCGTGCAGTGACGGGGCTGCGTGCGTCGCCCGTGCCCAACAGTAACCCACAACGCACCTTGCTTTCACAGACACCACTTTGGCGCCCACGGGCAAATTCTCTCGAATGTAGATCGGGCCGTACACGACGTGATCCCAAACGGGGGGATTGTTAGCGCGATCCACTACGTCTATCTGGACCTCCACGGTTCTGGACAAGGGCGGGAAGCCCTTGTCTTGAGCCATAGCCTCCAACTTGTATGACTCTCGCTAGCGGGGAAAGAGTCGATGGAAACAGACAAAACCACGTCGTTAGTAGTGTTAGGGAGTGGAGGAGCGGCGGACCCGGGGGCCCGCTGCGCCTTGTACCAACCTGGCTTTCACACTGGTCACTACGGTACCCACTGTGACATTCTCTTTGATGTGAACGGGGCCATACGTGGTCTTGTCCCAGATGGGGGGCTTATTGTTCCTGTCTACCACGTCTAATTCAACGTCCACGTCTGCCGAGGAGGGCGGGTCGCCTTTGTCGGAGGCGCGCACGCGCAGGCGGTACCTGTCCCGCTAGAGATACACGGGTCAGAGGTCAGCGGGGCCAAATAAAACATAATAAAAACACAACTCAATAACACAACACTTAATACTCATCGCTAAGAAACAAAATCATTAAAACTAAATCAAAGTATCATCCACTTCCATTGTAAATCTATTGGCGGTTGGGGATGTATCAAATAAATCAAGTATCGAGTAGCATCCAGGCGTCGCGCAGTCATTCCAGAAGCTAAACGAAAATAAACGAAGAACATTGCATAGTTTGATTGAAAGACACATCACTACATCACCTTCCATCGCCTGAAGCACTCTTGTGCTCACTTGCCGGTACATTCGTAAGGTAGCCAATACTGAAGATTGTGCAAGAAATAAATTGGAAATCAAAACGTTTTATGGTATTTTACAAGTTTTCTGTACATTAAGGAAAAAGACAAACTGTACATTATAATTACTTTTTACAATAATTAAACTAAACTATTTAATAAATCAAAGTAAAAGAACTAAACAAAAAGCAGGCAAGTGCATGCAGCTTCGCATACAAGACATGGCGGAAAGGTCAGATTGTCATAAGAGGGTTTCTAGTGACCTCTAGGGACTACAACGAAACGACACTCATTGAAATGAATTGTATGTACAAACGATGGACGTTACGGATTTACTGTACAATTTTGGATTAGAGAACGTTGCCCCTTTCACAGAAGGAATATGTCACAACTGGCAAGATGGCCAAACCGCCCGAGGGCAGTCTGCCCACCTTCATCGATTAACTAACAATATTATACATAATTTATATCATACTGGCACCCTGTAAAAAATTTGATAATTATCATGATGAACTATTAGATGACGATGTTGGTTGATTCACATGAGAGTCGTCTAGCACAATGAACTTCGTAAGGGTCACAGCGGAGTCGAACCGCCTGCGCGAAACAAAATCAGAGATTAGATTAGTAACAAAACATGTACGTATAATACAGAAAGGTATTTAAAAGCGTAAGCTTCTCAAATTAATTGATCTTTTACTTAGAATAAAATAAATCTCAAACTATTCAGTGCGGAATATACAGAAGTGCTCGTACGTAAACTGTACATGTTTTAGAACTAAACATAAGTTTAAACTGTGAATATTATTTACAACAGTTTATGTCTGTAGGTTATTAGTATGTTACACTAGTCGCATTTATTGGTAAGGTATAGTTAATGCAAGTCGGTGCTGCGGAAATAAATTTGAACTGAGATCGTGTGCGGAGCCGGCACTGGCGGCAACAGAAACTAATTGTGCTGCAAGAAGAACAAGCCCGCCAAGGAGGGGCGGCCCGGCGGTCCGGCAGCGCAGCACCGTTCAATGGACAACTACTCCTCACAGCCAACCAGGATTGACCGCAATATATCAGCAATATACAGCAAGTAATTTAGAACTATTTACATCGTAAACAACTTAAACTGTGCCAATTTGAATCCTAGGGCCTGTAGGTAGCACTCATCCACCAAACTTTGTAAAGTTGACCTCATTCATTCGTCACACTTATCAAGAGCGCACACACATGAGATTATGGTTAGTTGTAATAATAAAGATACTTACGTCGAGAGGCTTCTTTAGTACGATCCAGCCTGACTCAGGCTGGATCTCAAAGTACTCAATATCGGCGGGATTGAAAGGAGCGCTAAGCGTATAGACTATAGCTCCGTTATTATCGGCATCTTCGTCGGAGGCGGATACCCTCAAGATATTAGTGCCGATACTGGCGTCTTGTTTGACATTTTCCACATATTTCTGAAATGACACGTTTAACACAAATGTAGGAGGGGAAATATGTACACAGCGAAGGCGGGATGTGAATCATGCATACCACACCAATTTAACTGATGTTTACTGGTCTTGCTGTGTGGTTAGTAAATTAAAAATGCTTACTTGTCTGTCAAACAGTGGCGGGTTGTCATTTACATCTGTAATCTCAACAGTGAATGAGCAAACGCCTTCCAGAGACGGCTCTCCTTGATCCGTCGCTTTCACTGTAACGGATACAAACTTTCCGTCGTCCCCTTCTCTGTCAAAAACTTTATTCGTCGACACTTCTCCCGTTTCCTCGTCTACTGTGAACTTTGTGCCCTTTTGATTAGGCTGTTGCACGATTGAGTATTTGACTTGTCCATTTACACCTTTATCCTCGTCTGTAGCATGAACTTTTATCACGGGACTACCGTTAGGCGCGCCTTCTTCTACTTTAGGGAAGTAAGTCGTACAGTCTTTGAATATCGGCTTGTTATCGTTAACATCGGTAATGAACACGACTACCACAGCAGTAGAAGTGTGTATCGTAGCATCCCCGTTTACACAACACGCGCCATCATCCAGGGCAGTTACGTTTAGTTCGTACTTATCTCTGTCCAGAGTAATGGCCTTATTGTGCAGTCGAATTACACCGGTAATTTCCTCTATGACGAATTGGCCGGAGCTTGTACCTCCGCCGACGAATCCGAATCGTACGTTATCACCATCTTTGTCTGAAGCTACTACGGTGGTTACAAGCGTGTTGGGCCCAGCATTTTCGTCCACATTAGGCGTGTACACTTGCTGCGAAAACTTCGGTTCTTCGTCGTTCTTATTCTTGGTGTAAACACGGACGGTGGCAGTGCCTGTCTTGGCTGGTTCTCCCTTGTCTTTGGCGGTGACGACGAATTCATAATAGGCGTTGTTGTTGTCGGCGTCAAGTTGCTTGTTGTTCGTGATTATACCGTTAGAGTCGACGCTGAAGTGGTCATCTGGAATTTGAGAGAAAAAAATCTGTTAGATCATTGTACGAAAGTCATTTACCTAGTTTATAAAAAGTTATTAAACGCTGTCAATTCGCTGGCTATTTGATCCGGTTAAGAACAGGTTTAGACGACACAAAGTACTCTATCACGCTAGTAGGATATCCTCACTGACGTCATGCGCCTGGTAGTCTGGCACCTCGAACTTGGCGCGTTATCGGTATAATAAGTTAATTTTGACGGAAGTTAATACCTGACACTAAGTAGCCTATCTCGGCGTTCTTCCCGGAGTCAGCGTCCATTGCCTTGACCTAGAGCATGGAATACCGGAGCCTTTTCCCAATACCGGTATTCATTCGGTATCAAGATTTTAAATACCGGGATACCGGTTTTTCGGTATTTTTCGGTATTACATTTTTGTTATATTAAAAAATATTGAATTGTTATAAAATAGACAAATAGAAAATTTAAAACAAGTGAGTTTATTTAATTGAACGATAATATTAATTTATACTAGCTTTTGCCTGCGACTTCGTCCGCGTAGACTTTTTTTTTCCGTTATCGACATTACCAGACGAATTTAGTTCGTAATTTATAGTCTATGTTAGTCTGGTTTCTAAGCTATCTCCATTCCTTCAGGCAAATTCGTCCTGCAGTTCTAACGTGAAAACAAATACACACACTCACTCACTCAAAAACTGTCCGCGCACTCGGAGAAAAAGTTGCAGAATCAGAATATTCTTTGCTGTACTACAAAAACATTAAAAGGACCTTCCGCAATCCGCATTAGTAAATCATAATGGGCAATTTTCTGACAGCTCATGAGTTGAAGTTCCAAATTTGTAACTGGATGTCGCTGACGAGATATATTTTTTATAAGTCAGTTCGCGCTCGTTGGGCTTCGTAGATACGTCCAAACACAATATTTAGGTATTGGTGATGGAGCAAAATGAAAATCCAGGAAAATCCATCATTGATGGAATTCAAACCCTCAGAATCCTGATGGAAAAGCACCGCGCCAATAGTGAAGATCTACACCTAGTCTTTATTGATTTAGAAAAGGCTTTCGACAGGGTACAGCGAGAACTAGTTTGGCATGCACTGAGAGCCCAAGGTCTTCCGGAATACTACATCACACTTGTGAAAGATATGTCCATAAAACGCAACATTTATTACGCATTTGCGGAATCGATTATATCGTATTGCATTTCGTCATGGGGAGGGGCAGCGAAGACCCACCTACTGATGGTTGAACGTGCACAAAGGGCTGCTCTAAAAGTCCTCTATAAAAGAGACTTTCGTTATCCTACCGACCAACTGTTCACAGAAATAGGTGTCCTCTCTGTGCGGAAGCTGTACATTGCAGATATCCTGAAACAATTTGTGCCAACCACCCGCGACGGCCCTACTTAGGTACAGGAATCAAAACGACAACAACTTTTGCACACAGGTTTCGCACTTTCCTTGCACCTTACTTATTCAAAACAATAAAAAAAGACTCTTCATACTCAGAAACCAGCAACAAAAGCAGAGACGCGATCCGAGAATGGCTTAAGGGCAACACATACGATCAAATCGAAAACCTTCTCATTGTTAAATCCTAGTCGACCTATAAAATACTCTTTGTACTCTCTACACACTCCACACACACACACACCCTCTAACACACACACACCCTACCACACACTCTCACACACATACCCTTTTATATTATCACCACTGTGCCTTTATTACATGGTACCTAATTTTATCGGCTTATTTCAATTTCAGCTGTACTTAGCATTAAGTCTAAATTTAAAATTTAAATACTAACTTTTTTTTTGGTTTAGATTCATCATAAATCAAATATTTTCTTTTAACTGTAATTCTAAATGACGGAACGCACGTCCTTCTGATTGACTGTCACTCTGCGATACGGCCATATGGCCAGTGTAGGTGATAGTTGCCAACTCACCGAAATATTTTTATATTTGTCAACCATTATTATTATCCAATAAAGATATTTGTATTTGTATTTTGTATTTGTATGTACAACAATATAAGCACAAGAGTCCGGAGCCTAGCGGGAGAGAGTAAACCGTTCGAAGTAAAAGTTGGTGTCCACCAGGGTTCAGCATTGAGCCCTTTTCTATTCAATCTGGTAATGAACCACCTCGATAAAGATATCCAACCCTCTGCCCTGGTGTCTACTCTATGATGACGATGTCGTTCTCATCCGATAGAAATGCGGATAAATTGCAAACGACTCTGAACCAGTGGAAAACATCTCTTGAAAATAATGGATTACGAATCAGTAGAAGCAAAACAGAGTACCTACTTAGAATGCGGATTTAGTGGAAATACGAGCTCTATAAACACAATCCGTATCGATGATACACCAATACCAAAGGTATCGGAATTTAAGTACCTGGGTTCATTATTAACGGCCGACGCCACAGTTGACGCAGATGTCACCCACAGAGCAAACACTGCCTGGTTGCGATGAAGAGCCCTTACAGTAATACTATGCGATCCCAAAATACCCGTCAAAACCAAAGGCAAAGTCTACAAAACAGCTGTAAGACCCGCGATGACGTACGGCAGCGAATGCTGGGCTATAAAGAAGACTCACGAACAAAAACTACATGTGAGCGAAATGAACATGCTGCGATGGTCCGGTGGTGTAACTAGACTCGACAAAGTAAGAAACGAACACATAAGAGGCAGTTTCAAGGTGGCACCCATCACGGAAAAGCTTACGGAAAATCGGTACGGTGGTACGGCCATGTCATGAGAAGAGACGACAATTATGTTGTCAAACGCGCGTTACAAATCCCTGACACCCGGAGAGGCAGAGGACGTCCACTAGCTACCTGGTGGTCCACGGTCGCAAAGGACTTGGAGCCAGCCCAACTGAGCGAAACGACAACCCAGGACAGAAAAACCTGGAGCAAGAGAACGAGGAGAGCCGACCCCAAATAATGGGAAAAGGCAAAGAAGGAGGTGATGGAGCAAAATGTAGTGTTTCCGGTTCTACCATTCACTCATACAAGAACAATAACAAAGTCGTGCACTTTTTCATGTACCAAAATGGAATGAGGTGAAAGATGAAGTCACAGAGCAATGAAGTGAAAAAGTATTTTCGCTGTAGTAAGCACGAATTTACGTTGTGATGTCGGATCAACGCCATCTGTCACAGCTTTTATAACTATTTTTTGTTTTTTAAAGCTGAAAAGCTGAAAGTTGTCAGAAAATCCATTGAAGCCGTTAACTGGGAGCCTATTTTGGCACCATTGCGTTTCAGGCTAAGGTCCCTGGACTGCAGTCCAAATAAGAAAGTAATCGGTTTTAATTAATAAACAAAAATCGGCGTTTATACTTATAGGTTTTTACAAAAAACGTTTTTTTTTATGTTTCTAAAACCTGTTCACATCACTATTCCGCACGGCGCACTCGCACGCATCGCATGCGCGCGAAATTTTGATATTCCACACTTGTTTCAGAGTTTTATCTGTAATACCGAAAATACCGAAATTCCGGTATTAAGATAATACAATACCGGTTTTTCAAATGTAGATATTTAGTCCGGGATCCCGGTTTTTCGGTATTACCGAAAACCGGTATCCATGCTCTACCTTGACCCTCAGTAAACTGGTTCCCAACGAGTTATCCTCGTCGACGTTGAGCGCCTGGTAGTCTGGCAGCTCGAACTTGGGCGCGTTATCACTTGAATAATTTAATATTTATTGGTTATTACCTGAGACCAAGTACTCTATCTCGGCGTTCTTCCCTGAGTCGGCATCCATAGCCTTGACCTTCAGTATGCTGGTCCCAAGAGGGATATCCTCGTCGACGTTGTGCGCCTGGTAGTCTGGCAGCTCGAACTTGGGCGCGTTGTCATTCACGTCCGTCACCCGGATCGTCAGCTGGAGATTGGAGAAAACTAAAGGTTAGCCAAATGCTATAGGTTAGTTAGGAAATACTGGTGCAAAGAAAAGTATAGATACTATTAATATGAGACGCAATACTTCACGCGACGTCGTACTAACTGTGATTATGGCACTGAATGGTGCCGAAATATCGGGTCCTCGCAAAATTAAATCGTGATAAAGTTATTGTAAGAAAATGGGATTCTTACCACAATTTGATTCTGCTGAGTCCCGATAACAGAGTCTAACCACGAAAGTTTAAAAAAGCATATCGTGATAAAGTTGTGAGAAAAGAGGATTCGGCATTGGCACTATTTTGTATGGTTCTAGATTCACACCATCCAAAGCGAAACAATGAGAGCCCAAGGTTCATGAAATAATTTTGTAGGTACAAAAACCTAGCAAAAACCCGACGTTTTGTAAACTTCATGGCTTTTTTCCAGCATCAAAAGTGTGGCGGTGAAAAACGCGTAAAACCTCGTAAGTACTACTGCACTGCATGTCTTAGCCTTCGGAACAGAAGTGTGAGTATATGGGTATAAAAGTACCAAAGTTTAAAGCTCAGCTAGAAACTTTATCTTTCCTGGGACGAAAGTCACATCCATAGACAAACAATCGGCTGAACTTCACTAAAGAAGCGAGTTCAAGCGCTATTCACTCAACAATCAGCAAACTTTTCTTTTAGATATATTTTAGTACCTTCATCAGAGAAAGAGAGCTAATTTGCAATTTCAGCGAGCCTTTTCAGGTAGAAGTTTGGCAAGTGGTTACGCAGGCTAGAGTGTGATGGCATCTAATGTCCAAGTGCTTACGCAGGGTAGAGTGAGATAGCGTCTATTGTCTAGCTAGAGGCCAACATCGCTGAGCTAACATAGAGCAAGCTTCATACTTGGTAACGCACATCACCTTTGCATTTGAAATTTTAGGCACAATAAACCGATTGACTGAAGGTGACACACAGGTGCAAGCTATCGGCGCGATACTGATTACTGATTAGTAACAGTGACTATCGCTTCTCTAGGTTATCCTAAGGATCAATTTCACCTACAGATACGACAGTCCAAAATCATGAACTTTATAATTCAATAAATAGTAATGCTCAGGGTTTTATACTGCACATAAGAGTGCACATCGGCACCCTAAAGCCTGCGGTATACGTGTAGCGATAGAGTACTATCTCACTATGTAGACAGTTTTGGTAGAATAAGTACTCAAAATATCTTAGATTAAAATCGCGAAAACTGTCTACATTGGTAGGTAGAGGCCTAATTGCGAGTTTCGCGTGATACCGTCCAGTTTCACGGTGGTGAAAGCTCTCCCTTTGGTATATTGGAGAAGTTGAAGACCAGCTTATCTCGACGGAGGTAGAGAAGCCGCCGGAGTCCTCAGTGGCCGTCACCACCAGCGAGTAGATATGGGGCTGTCTCAGGTCTTCGAAGTCAAGCTCTTTAGCCAACTACACGATGCCAGAGGTGGGTCCGATGTTGAATGGGCCCGCGTCCTGCTCTTGCGCTTTGAGGGCGTAGCGGACTCACCCTTTGGTTTACTACCGGAGAGTTTCGAAGTATCTTACCTCGACGGAGGTAGAGAAGCCGCCGGAGTCCTCAGTGGCCGTCACCACCAGCGAGTATACATGGGGCTGTCTCAGGTCTTCAAAGTCGAGCTCTTTAGCCAACTTGACGATGCCAGAGGTGGGTCCGATGTTGAACGTGCCCGCGCCTTGCCCTTGCGCCTTGAGGGTGTATCGGATCTCGCGGTCAGCGAACGACTTCGCTTTCACCGAGATAATGCTGGAATTGGAGAAGAATGCAGGTGTTACAAACAACCTATAGAGAAGGCATTAAATTATTTATGTAGGTAGAGATTGCCTTAATTCGGAAGGCAAAGTTCTTTGATCGAAAGTCCGTTATTGGCTTAATCTTATCTTTAGACAATATTGAGAAACTAATTTCAATATTTTTTATTTTGGTCCAGTAGTTTTGTTTTTATGCGCTAAAATGTTTTGTTCCTATGACCGCCAACAGTATGCAGACCGTCGCGTGAAGTCATAAAACCGTATCTTTGAGACGTTGTAAAATCCAAACTACTGAACCAAAATAAAAAATATTGAAATTAGTTTCTCAATATTGTCTAAAGATAAGATTAAGCCAATAACGGACTTTCGAACAAAAAACTTTGCCTTCCGAATTGTGGCTTAGTCTTTGCTCATTCAGGATCTCAAATAAGTTTCACTTTATTAATACGAATACTGTTGATAAGATATTTGAGTAGGAGCATTTTGTCATATGAGTTACAAGATCATCCATTCATTACAAATTTCAACTTCAAAAGAGTTTAGTTCTACTGGTGATAATTTTCAGGACACTAAACAAAACACCCTTCGGGCAGCCTTCAGCTGTAAAAATACTAAAATGAACAAGATGGATACTTTTTGTTTTTTCTAAAGCACTAACCCATGATGGATACTAACTAAACCAGCGAACGGAAATAACATTGCACTACTACTACTACTACTACTGCACTCATAGCTTTATTGGATAACACAAATAATAGTTTTCATGGTTCTAAATTGTATAACTAAATTGAAGTAACTAAAGCTCGATTGACTAAGTTGATATTTAAATAGCATGTATAATCTTCCAATATACTCTAGTAAGAATATTATTGGCACTGGTAACGTTTCAATTTGGTTGTACCTCTCGTCAATTATTCTAAATCAAAATCAAACACGCAAGCCACTTGATTCCCCTTTGATTGCTATCACAGACTAGACGGGCAGACAAATTGACCTGAGGACACAGTACAGTGGCCAATGGAGGATGGCATTAATATGGCGACACTCCGATTCAACTGGCAACATACCTAATGGCAAGGCACCTAGCGCCGCCAATGAAAAAAAAACATGTCTTACCGTATGTGCGTTTTTAGCCAAAAACGGACCGTAAAGTTCTCAAGGCTGGTCCTAAATAGGGTTGAGAACTTGTTGGTGCGCTTTTTGCAAAAAAAAAAAGATTGTTTTGCTTCGGCGGCGCTATGCTAATACGGTACGTACCCTGTCCACTACAGGGTACGTACAGGGTACCAAGGAAAAACGAACATAATATTTCTTTTTGGATGCGTTTTTTGCGAGAGAAAAACGACCACTTTTGACTTGTGCGGAATTTATTCTTGGGTTCTAGTAGGTCCTAAAAATAGTTAAGCCTAGGGATTCTCATCTGACAACTCGTTTTAGCAAAACAAAAACCATCCAAATAGAGGATATGTTATTCATTGGCAGTGCTAGTGTGCCTTGTCCGTCACCTTATATTTCTTAGATTTAGTATTCCTTAGATTTCAGTCGAACAGTCGATCAGCTTGACAAAGTTATAGATGCTAACGATTTTCACAGCTTTAGTGGTTCTGGTGACCTCTATACACAACACTGTTGTGGTGGTTCGCGCATATTAAAGTTTGTTTACGAGGATCTCAAAAGCACTTCAACGCCTTGTCGGTTAAAAGCACACGTATTGTGCGTGGCCCAAAAGGGTCCTAATGGTGTCTAGACACCGCACCGCCCCTAAATTACTTCCAAAGGTGGCATATTAAAACGCGCAAAGGGCTTGAAATGTTGGCTTTTGATAAACTAAGCTTAGATTGTATCATCATTCATCATCATTTTCAGCCCACATTTGCCCACTGCTGGGTATAGGCCTTTTCCCCCTCACGCCATCCTCCTCGGTCTCTAGCGGCACGCATCCACGGACCCTCTGTCGCCTTAGAGATGTCGTCTATCCACCGGGCTGCTGGTCTGCCCACTGACCTTCGTCCCGTTCTTGGCCGCCACTCCGTCACTGCCCTGGTCCACCTGCCATCCTCTCGCCTCGCCAAGTGCCCCGCCCATCTCCATCTAAGCTTCGAAACTCTGTCACCAACATCATCGACCTTCGTCTGACGTCGGATGACTTCGTTCGGTACTCGATCTATGAGTCGGAGGCCTAACATGGCACGCTCCATTGCTCTTTGTGCTACTTTAATTTGGTGCACGTTCTGCTTTGTGAGTGTCCATGTTTCTGCCCCGTAAGTGAGGATGGGCAAAACGCACTGGTTAAAAGTTTTTGTCTTCAGACATTGGGGGATCTTAGACTTGAAGACGTCGGCAAGTTTTCCAAAAGCAGCCCATCCGAGCTGAATCCGCCGTGCGATCTCCTTACTCTGAGAGCCTTGGTCAAAAGACAAACGTTGGCCAAGATATTATGTACGCATCCACAATCTCTATAGGATGGTTACCGACGATGATGTTCGGTACAGTTAGTGGATGGTTAGCCATGACCTTAGTCTTGCTGATATTCATTTTAAGGCCGACCTCCATGGAAGCCTCTTGCAGTTCTGCAAGCATGCACTGGAGGTCATTGACGTTTTCGGCCAGGACTATGATGTCATCAGCAAAACGCAAATGCGACATAAAAGCACCATTAATTTGGACACCCTTAGATTGTGTATGAAGTTTTATTCATTTCGCAGTGTGGTTTGAAGTTTTATTATTTTTCTTAAAACTTCAGGTAAAAACTGATGTAAGGGTAAAAAGTATAGTCTGTTTTTAGGGTAGCAATAAAAACGTACAATAATCCAAAATATTAGATTAGCGCCGACAGAGAACGACATCGATGTAACGTATCGCTATCTATGTAAAATAAAATAATATCAAGCCTAAAGAAATTATGAGTTTTTGAGTTCTTACTAGTAAACCACTAGAGAACTGTTCACTTGGCAGAAATTATCGTAAATTACCTACCTAGAACCTACAAACAACTTTCGAGGGTTTTCTTTTCTTCAGACCAACTAACCTACAGGAACCTTTTCCTACCTATTTGTAGACGGTGTAGGCTGAGATTATTACAGTGTCCGCCACAGTAGGTATGTACGAATACCTACCTATTGTTTTATAAGTTGTCTGCAGTGTTGCCAACTACTCTGACGCGAAATGTGCTAAATGACTGTGAAAAATATGCTAAAATATGCCAAAATTTAACAAAATATGCTAAAATAATATGCCAAATTTTTATTTTAACTCATTTATTTAATACTAGTTGTGCCCGCGACTTCGTATGCGTTTTTACACATTTGACATTTAATTTAAATTCGACTGTGGAGGAAAAGTCAAACACCCGACCAAAAAAGAGGGGTGTTATAAGTTTGACAGCTTTGTGAGTGTGTCTGTATAAGTGTTTATGACGGTGTGTCTGTCTGTGGCACCGTAGCTCTTAAATGGGTGAACGATTTGGAAGTTTTAGGTTTATTTTTTATTTGAAAGCAGGTTTTCTAGCGAATGTTCTTAGTTATGTTTTGTCAAAATTGGTTCAGCAATTGATTAAATATGCTTATTCGAAGCTAAAATGTCGGGGGTATTTTAATCGTTATTATTTCTTAACTTGCGGTAGCAGGGCTCAAAAGAAAGCAATAGAATAAAATAGAATAAAAACCCTAATCTAAACAATACATTTATAAATTTAATAATAAATATGTATTGTTTACATTAAGGTATCGCCCGTGATAAGATACCAGGAAGCTTAGCATAAGAATTGCTTAGGAAGTAAAAGGGTTTATATGTATCTCCCTCGACGTAGAGTGGGATAGATAAAGTTATAAGCCCATAGATAAGGTCTTATTCATTCTCATGCTAAGCCAGCAAGCAAAGCATACGGCTAATAACTCTGTATATCCAGCTCAACAGTAAACAATAGTTATTTGTTATGCAAGAATGCAAAATTATTGTTTGCGGCGAGTGCTTGTATTGAATACCGAGCGGTGTTAAAAGACCGCCAACAAAGTGGGAGACCACATACAGGGTGTTAAAAGACCGCCAACAAAGCGGGAAACCACGTATTTTCCTCATCATGAGGAACATTTTTGCCCAAGGAACTATGCCTGGGAAATCAACGGTTTCCGAGATAATGAGGTTCAAAGTCGGATTTTTCAAAACTTTTTTTTTGCAGAAATGTATTCAGTATCTAGTTCTTAAGAATCCCCTGAAGCTCTGCAGCCCTCTCGCTCGCACTTTTCAACATTTTAATTGATTGTAAGATAATGATTAAACTTTGGACGATAAAATATAGTTGCAGACATAGATAATAAAGCTATCGACTTGTGGACACACTTTTGATTTCATATTCCTACTAATAAAAAAAAATATCACTGAACTTCGGTTAAAAGCAGTAGTTCAGTAATTTATTTTTTAAACTATAAATGTGAAATTTAAAGTATGTCTACATGTCGAGAGCTTTATTATCTATGTCTGCAACTATATTTTATCGTCCAAAGTTGAATCATTCTCTTACAATAAATTCAAATGTTCAAAAGTGCGAGCGAGAGGGCTGCAGAGCTTCAGGGGATTCTTAACATACCTTTTCAAGAAGCCATATCAAAATTATGAATATTTCTTACAAAAAACGACGTTAAAGTTGCAACCCGCAATGTATTCTAAACATCGGCACTTCAAGCTTAAGTAACATAATCTGATACCTACGCTTGCGCAATATGACTTCTGTGCGTTACACGTCCATTGCATAAAAAATATTTTTCAAAATTATAACCTAAAAAACCAAAATTATTTCCCAACAATAATTTATCGAAAAAGTACTTTGTTTTGGTGTCTAGTGGCTTTCGGGTCTGTTTGCGGTCTTTTAACACCCTGTATAGTCCTCATCATAACGATCATTTTTGCCCAAGGAACTATGCCTAGGAAATCAACGGTTTCCGAGATAATGAGGTTCCAAGTCGGATTTTTTTTTCCGGAAATTCAATTTTTTTTTCGGAAATGTGTTCTGTATCACGTTATTAACATAGCTTCTTAAGAAGCTATATCAAAATTACGAATATTTCTTACAAAAAACGAAGTTAAAATTGCAACCCGCAATGTATTCTGAACATCGGATAGCCTAGATTGTTCCCAGAACCAGGACTTATCACGGTCCTAAGTTTGACTGAAAACTGTTCAGCGGTATTCGCGTGATGAGGTAACACACAGACAGACAGACAGACAGACAGACAGACAGACAGACAGACAGACAGACAGACAGACAGACAGACATAGACCGATTTTTTTGCATTTTTGTATTCAGAATAGTTTACTTAGTAACCCCTGATAGTTTTTTTCTAAAAATATTCAATGTACAGAATTGACTTCGCTAGAGTTTTATTATAAGTATAGACGAGGTAGGTACGGAATAATTTGTTCAAAGTGTTGAAACAATATATTTATATCTTCTAATTCCGCGGAATCTTCAGATGATGTTGTGGCACAGTCGTATGTTTTCATTGTCCTGATAGATCGTAGGACGTGATCTGGCAGGACATATGAGTAACAGCATTTCCCTGTCCTCTTGAGGCCAAATCTGACATATAAAATGGCATTCATAGTTTTTACCACCAAACGGTTACGCAGCTTAGTTTTCACTAAACTCGTTCAATGTCGGCTAACAAGCTCTAAAAGTACACACTACAGCACGTCAGAGTGTACACTTTTGTTGTGAAAACGCCCGTAACGTAACCGAGTAGAGTGCTAGCGTGTAAAAGTCGATATGCTGTCTTGTGTACAAGTTTATGAGTATTTTTGCCTATGTATGATCCGTACAGTACAAGGGGAATCCCATAGCATAGAATACTCGCCCGAAAATAGGGTTTTCATGGTAGTGATAGTGAGGTATGAATAGAAGAAATATTGTGATTTACATTCCTTTCATGTTTTATAAAAATGTGCTAAAAAATATGCTATGTGCTAAAAGCTAAAAAAATATGCTAAACAAGAAGAAAATATGCCAAATTTAGCATAAAATATGCTAAATTGGCAACACTGGTTGTCTGGTCTGCCCTAGAAACAGAGTTCAGCAGGTACATTACTCACTCAGAGTCTTTCTTCTGGTTCTCAGCAATCTCGGCCTCGTAACTGGGAAGGTAGAACTGTGGCGCCCGCTTGCCGCCGACTATGCTCAGCCGTTCCTCTGGAGTCGACTGGAAGCGACGCTCGTCCACGCGACCGCTCTGTAATTTAGGTTTTAAAAAAACTTAGGGTTTTGCATCTATGGTAAATTTTATGTTTACAGCGTCTAGTCCAGTCACACTAGATGGGTGAAGATACTAGATGGGTTAAGTCTTTTTACTATATCTATGGACTTAATTTATTTAATTATCCACTCTTTAATGCGTGGGATGAGTATGCTGTAGTATGAGTAATTATAATTCAGATTAGGGCTTTATACAAACCTCATCGCTGAAAGTCTTGTGAATGTTAAACTCATAATAAAATCCAATACAATTCATTGAACTCCAGAACATAAAGCAAATTACGACACGTCCTTTGTGATTATTTGAGGTGATTTCGTTCGACGAACGTTTTATTTCTATGGCTTGTAAAGGTCAAAACGAAAATTAAATTCCAGGCAAAAACGTGATAGGCATCGTTATGGTAGCTAAGAACCTAGATTCTATTAAAATATGTAAAAACTCTACAAGTAACCTGAATTATTAAACTAAAATAATACTCTTAAAATGGTCGGCGAGGGCTGGTATGATTTGAATTTTTTATTCCATTCAGATACCAAGTGAATGGCGAAAAAAAACAAGTTTTAATGAAACGCTCACCTGATCCTCGGCTTTGACATACAAGACGTACTCCATATCCAGCTGGAATGGGTCCGTGCCCCTCGTCCTTACAACGCCCGACCGTTCATCGACCTCGAACCTTCCACCCGTTCTGTCTCTGACGATGAAGTAGTGAATGTTGTGGTCTGTGTCAGGGTCTCTAGCTTGGAGGGTGAAGACTGGTGTGTTTGGAGCAGCGTTCAGCTGAACCACGGTCTGCATGGGCAGTGGGCGGTTGATGAAGTATGGTGGCTCGTCATTAACGTCTTTCACGTGGATGATGACGCGCTGGTTGTCCGTGTCTGGAATTGGTGTTGGGAACACTGTTAGTCTAGGGTCCGATATATAATTATAGTTTCATACAAGGTGTTACAAAAGATCCTAACTCTTTTTACAGGGTAATAGCACCCGGTGTTAGGGATCACAACCAAAATATTTTTTTGCCCTTTGACGTTCCGTTGATTTTTAAATTAATAAAATGTGAACGCTGTGGCGGAAGAAAAGCATTTTTTAAATATTGTTTTCATTGACTTTCACAATGTTGTAAAAACTCAAAGCTATGCAAATGGAACTACAAACACAAAAGTATTTTTAAATTTGAGCTTTTACCAAAAACAAAAAATTGTGATTTTTTTTCAATTTTGATGTTATAAAAAAAAAATTGATTTTTTTTCAACTTTTTTTACAGAATTGACAACTTGTTGATCAGTAGGGTGTGCCCTGTAAAAAGAGTTAGGATGTTTTGTAACACGTTGTATACACTAAGCATTACATTTTGTAACCTTTAAAAAGGTGTTTTTTTTTTATGCCTTTGTGGCACTGAGCTACTTTGTAGCACTAACAAGGATTGAAAACAAAATTAGCATCACTAGTAGAACAAACTCAATTCGGCAGTAAAGCCACAAAAAAATCTACATGTTGAGAGTAGTCGTTTTCATTTGGGAAGCTTGAATGTATTACACTGCAGTGAATTTCAGCTTTTATATTCTCCTTGATAAATTCAGTTTAAATAGCAAGCGAAATGCGCCTGTAAATAACATAGTAACTGGCAAAAAGAAAAAGTTGTAATATGCGCTTTTATATTGAAAACGGTTTAATGAAATCAATTCAGTGTTTTTACGATACGCCCAGCGCCTGCCTTGTTCACAAAATTAGTCCTTATTGTTATTTTCACTGTAGCAGAAGCTTTTATTGCACCTAATTTGGATGGACGTAATTGTGCCAGCTACGCAGCAAAAACGAGGGCACCAAAGACACTATGCAAATGTTTCCTTTTGTTCCTCGAGCGTAACAAAAGAATCGTTTACACAGTCCTGAATTTTCAGCTTATCTCAGTCCAGGATTCGGCGGAGCGGACACCATTTTACGAATCCAGCAAAAAACCGGAATTATGATCGGCCATAATAGGTTCCACTTCTGGATTATGAGGGTCTTAGTTCAGCGTTTTCTTTTCAAAACAGTTGACTTTATGTAAATTTCAGAGCAAAATCTACACTATTGTGATGCTGATTACTGTTTCCTTAGAAAATAATCTCTTGAGCTTTCACCTAATCATTTATTCAGTACTCCCACCACATAGTTTATTATGTAGTGTAGAGTTAATCATGAATTGGTTAGCAACATAATTAAATCCAATAATACTTACATTTTAACGCCACTGTGTTAGGTCAAGCATGAAAATAGAGAACATTGGGATTAGTCAGGCAGGTAGGTATTCGTTAAGCAAAATTAAATAGGATAACACTTTCCCAGCTGTATATTTCGTACAAGTTGGACTAGAAACCTAATTCGACTGTCATAGTCCTCGACAAAATAGGGCTTGAGATCCAGCCTGGGGAAATGTGACACGAAAAATACCCTCGTTTACACATTGTGTTAATACCTAAGAGCACCAAAGAAACCGACACTACAAAAAAACTATACAGGGCGTCCCACGGCTATGCCACATGGAGGGAAAGTACCTTGAATATTGTAGATGGAACATTTTACTGAAAGAAGACATTATTTTAATTTCAAAAACAATTTAAACTGCATTCATAGATATTGAAATAATTACATGGTTGAACCGGGAATCGAACCCGTTACATGAGAAAAAATATTACCCTGTAGTTTCATCATACCGATCGAAAGGCTTCATCATAAGGATTATTTTTTGCTAAATAACATAGTGTCAGAAATAAAAGGAAGACCATGAATTTTTACATTTTTAATACAACATTAATCAATTTATCAATGAAAATCACAGTAACAAAAGATTAAAAGTGTGAAAATGAAACACATTTTTGAATTATTTCTTTATAATCAGCCAGCCGCATTGCGATGGACAAAATTTTACGCGTCTTTCGGCTCAGGATACGGCTCGATTTGTTGCATACTACCAGGTAAATGTTAAAATTCATGGTCTTCCTTTTATTTCTGACACTATGTTATTTAGCAAAAAATAATCCTAATGATGAAGCCTTTCGATCGGTATGATAAAACTACAGGGTAATAATTTTTTCTCATGTAACGGGTTCGATTCCCGGTTCAACCATGTAATTATTTCAATATCTATGAATGCAGTTTAAATTGTTTTTTAAATTCAAATAATGTCTTCTTTCAGTAAAATGTTCCATCTACAATATTTAAGGTACTTTCCCTCCATGTGGCATAGCCGTGGGACGCCCTGTATAATATCTCTTTAAATGTGATTATGATCTTCTGTAGACCCTGTTGGTGTGAAGTAGGTAGGTAGGCATAATCGCGAACCTACAAATGACGTGTAGATCTCTTACAGCCCATTCGCCCTATGGCCAGACTACAAACGGCGTGCATTATCAAACATTACCAGGCAATATATTTTTTGTCCCCCGAGGATTTTGGTAAAGCCACGGAATAAATCCGCCGTTTGCTGTAATCCTATTCGAAGGCTCGATGCCGAGGCTCGTGTGCCTCATAACAAAACTAAACAACTGAAGTCTATTGACCCTTCCGCTGGGGCGTGATATTTTGCTCGAACGCAAAACATTTTTTTTTTGTAAAAAGGATTCAGCGTGCTTCAGCCGATGAAAATACGAGTATCGTCATACGGTTCAAACTCTGTCGAGTATTTTGTATATACGAGATTTTGTTACTAAGGTATTTACTTTAGTAGGTAGTAGTGCTGTAGACCCTATTTTTATATTTCATAGCAGATTATTAACGCCCTAAACACAACCATTCTACTTCGTATTTAAATGGCACATTCTCTCAAATTATGCCCGGATTAGGGGCCTCTTGTCTCGTTAGAATATTGTGCTTTTACTTAGGCTTTTACTCGTTAGGATAGGAGTTTCAACAATATGTTTTAGTCTAAGAATATAGAAGCCGGAATTGTCCGGTTATCTACTGACAGTTTATAGCCTTACTTTACGATTCTTGTGACACGGGACGGGGAACAACGTCCGGAGTAGCCAGGGACAGGGGTGCATTTGTTTGTATGTGCCCGTTCTGGAGCGGAGCCAAAATGTTTCCACATTTGTAGTAACAATCTAACCTACAGTATGTACGTATATACGAATTGACATTACGTTATAACATAACTTCCTCAAGCCTTTATAGCGGCGGCGGTAGCGGCACACAATCTTTTTAGTTTTCGGATAAACTTTGCCCGCCTAAACGCACAATGGAAAATAATCACGTCCAACTTTTCAGGTTCACAATACGTAGCCTCTGAAACATGCTATAACAGAAATTATTTCCGTGCGGGCAACTTTCTTCCGCAATGTTTTATTTTATTTAAGTAAATAGGTATGTGCTTTCTACTTCCATTGAGGCCCAGTAGGACGCATCCTAGAACCTATGAATCAATTGCATTCTTAAGTTCTAGGATCTAGAATCCAAACCTTAGGTCCTAAAAATAGTTAAGACTTGCGTTGAGAAATCGCAGGAGCGTTTATAGTAAAAAACGCATCCAAAAAAAAGATGTTTTTTTTTTTTCATTGGGACGCTAGTTGTGGGTATACGTATACGTAAGTTATAAGTGTTATCCACTAAATAAGGTCTCTACAATGTAGTGTAGAGTATCTATGATATGTATTATACAGGGTGTCCCAAAAAATAGTGTCAAGCGGAAGTCCAGAGATAGAGCACCCCTAGGGGTACCCGAATCACCCCCATGTATGTTCAGCGATTTTTTGACGTTTAGAAGTTATGAGGCTTTTAAGGTTTTTTTGGGAAGAATTACCTAGCGTTGGTTTTTATTTTTTAACTTTTTTTGTATTTAACTTTTTAAATATTTTTTTTTCTTTATTGGAGTCTTAGATAACTAGTCTATCACCAAAAAAATTATGATCAGCTTCAAACTTGTAAAAGATACCGCAATGTCGATCAAAAATGCCGTTTTAGAGAAAACATCATCGAACAAGTTAGTATGGGGAGAAAAAAAAGTAGGGGTCTGAAGGATTTTTGATTGATTTAAAAAACTTTGCTACAACTTGAACCTTCACAAAAGCACAAAAAATCTGTCACTTTATGGGCCTTTTATTCGAGTAATTAGCGGTAAAAGTTAAAAAACCGGAATTGGGAGAAATGTAATTTCGATCGGTTTTCTTTTATTTTTGTTGATTCGGACAAAAAACATTGGAGACAAGCTTAAAATCATCTGTCAGTACGGCCTGCATAAAAAAAATAAGATTATTGTTTTAAAAGTCAACTGATTATAATAAATAAACTAAAATAAATTAAAATCTATTGAAATACAATTTCTTCCAACGCCAGTTTTTCGACTTTGATCGCGAATTACTTTAATAAAAGTCCCATAAACTGACAGGTTTTTTGTACTATTCTGAGCACTAAGGCTTTGGGAAAGTTTTTGAAATTAAAAGAAAGTCCTTCAGACCTCTACTTATTTTTTTCTCCATACTAACTATTTTAGTGATGATTTCTCGAAAACAACATTTTTGGACTTTGGATCAAAATTACGGTAATTTCTAGAAGTCCATAGCTGATCATTATTTTTTTGGTAATAGATAAATTATCTGAGACCCTAAAGAATAAATAATGCCTCTGAAAAGTCAAAAGAAAAAAAAGTTAGAAAATAAAATCCATTACTAGGTTTTTTTTTTCAAAAAAACCTTAAAAGCCTCATAACTTCTAAACGACAAAAAATGGCTGAACATACATGGGGGTGATTCGGGTAGCCCTCGGTGTCAGCTATCTAGATTTTCTCGCTCGCTTTCTATGTTTGGGCCACCCTGTATACAGAGCGTCCGGTATTGGCACTTCTACTCACACAGTTTA
This sequence comes from Zelleria hepariella, assembly GCA_949319315.1. Taxonomy (NCBI): domain Eukaryota; kingdom Metazoa; phylum Arthropoda; class Insecta; order Lepidoptera; family Yponomeutidae; genus Zelleria; species Zelleria hepariella. The sequence goes on along the minus strand of OX439383.1, from coordinate 8,946,496 downwards.
GGGCACGTGAAATGGGGAAGATATGATAGCCCAAGACCGTAAAGAATTTATTGTAATGGAAGAGACCTGTAATCAGCATTGGGGCCACCCAATGCTGAGTTGAACAACAGGTTGAAGAAGAAGAAATGGGGGAAATGGAAATCTCAGACACTTGTGCATGGTCCGAGTTCTAAATGGAATAGGTCTAGCACCTAGTGTACAGGGTGTTATAGAAAGGTCCTGTCATACTGAAGGGGGTTGTCGAACTGATCATCACAAGCAACTTTTACTATGGAGCCAAATTCGAAAACTCGAAAAAATATCATCTGTTCCATACTAAAATTCGATACCTACCTACTGCACCGCAGAGCAGCTGATAGTTTTTTTGAGATTTCACACCTGGTCCCATAGTAAAAGTAGCTTGTATCGATGAGTTAAAATGCATATAGAAATAAGTCCGCCCTTGTACATAATGTTTCACATCTCTGTTAGTTTTCTTTTCTTTTTGCAATAAAGTGTAGCAAACAAAGGACCTTTCATCCTTTATATCCTTTACAACATTCTTTATACTTCTAAGCGGAGTTAGCCCCGAGAATAAACGGATATACAGTCGGTACTAATCCCGCCCGACGCTTCTATATTACATGTTGTCGGAAACCAATAGGAACTAAGATGGCCCACCAAATCCACTTTCACGGGCCCACCGGTTTCAGACTTAAAGTAAATGATTCAAACGTTCAAGTTTTGTTATGAACGTAAGTAGCTATCTATCTACTCGTTTGTAACAATATCGACATCTGCAGCGCAAATTCGGCAAGTTTTCAGCATATCAAAGTATGGGGCGTGGCAGTGACCCCCTCGTGCTTTCAATGGAGCTGGCCGGACGCCAGAGGCCATTAATATAAAATCTGACTGGGGAGAGCGAAGACCACTTCCTCGAAGAAGGACTCCCGATCCCGCCTAAACCGATTTCCAATTTGCATCTTTAAACAGTTTGTCAATGATTTTATAAGAGGATCTTAATATTGAAAGTGCTGAGAAATAATAAAGTTCTAGAGAACATGAAGAGACATTTCTCACCATTGTTATTTAAGTTTTTATTTTGTGCAATAAAGTGTAATATGTTAAGAGAACATGTTTATGTTTATGTTAATCTTTTTAAATATCTTGCTTACCAAAGTAATGCTAAGCTTTATGATGCGTCGGTATTAGATGTTATTAGGTGTGTAAGTGGTGATCGAAATCATAGGTAAGCTGATTTAATCTGATCTTTCTATTGTACCAACTTGCCCGTCCCGTTCATGAATCACATGAATATGAATACATTATCAAGGGATCTCAGATCCAAAGTGGGATTAATTTGAGCTTTCTAACACCGCGACACAGTACGATTTCAATTTCACAAATTCAATTTTGATTCGTCGAGCGTATGACGTTTGGTAGATCCTGTAAAATACGGCACGTTTTAATATCGCCGTGTGCACAGGAGAGGTACGGGGGGGGTGTTAGAACAGGTGGGAATCCAGGATAGGCTCCCCCTACCCATCCTCCTACGTCGACCTTATTGCGCATGCGTGCTCCAAAGCCGCATGTTTTCCGCGTGGAGTCGCCTTGTAGACACTCCAAAGAATGTTCTGTGTAACCGGAGGAGACTATCATTTTCTCTAGCTTTCCTCAGCACATTCTTGAAAGATAGTCCAAGTAAACATTGAGAGCACGTGATCAGGAAAGTTAAAAGGTGTAAATGCGCTCATGTTGCCATCAGCTGACAGCTTCGCTCTTTAATATTTACGCGCTCTAGCCACCTAGCTCTACACCGAAACTTTTGAGTTTTTCGGCAAAGCTTTTATTTGCAACTAGGATTGTTAAAACGTGCACTTTAACTTTTATAACGCAATTCGAGAACTCGCCGAGTAAAATACACACATTCAGCAGACAGCCTCGTTAACTGCGCATGAAAACTGGTGCCGCGGGACGAGATATCTACAACTAACAACTAAACATAAAATATAAAAGCTGCACTCGGCCCGACAATGAGTTTCTGAAAGTTTAATAAGTTTTTCCTAGCTAGGACATAAAGGCGACATTGCACTCCGCCGTGCTCCATTTACTAGTGCAATGGGAGAAAAATCGGGTAATTTATTAGCTCCGTCCGAATCCTCAATTACGAGGCTCATAAATCTCGAATCAAATCTGGAGCACCTTCTCAAACTCTTCTTAGGGTCGCTTTACACTTCGCTAAGAACGTACAGACAGTGGTGGGTGAGGCTTGGATAGTCATTTGTCTGATGATTAGTAATCGATGTCCCAGGCACTGCAGCGCCGAGTGGTCTCTTTACCCATCTAGTGTGAGTGAAGATGCCACTGGGCGCTGTATAAACCATCTCATTACGTAGATGCAAAGGCCTTAGTAATCGCTAGCTCAGGAGTAGGTTAGGTACTATTTATTTAACCATCGACGTCGATTTACCGATCCATTCAAACAGGTTGGCTAAATTATCCGTTATCTCTCTCTCTCTCTCTCTCTTCCAAGCTTTCATCCCACAGGTTGGCTATCCTGTATGACATTTTTATATTTGAATCTTTAACATTTTGTTCTCCGATGGCGGACGCAGGTCGATTGATCGGCTATTGGATTCGGCCGTTACCTACTAACTTTACTAGCTAATTGATGTCCAACCTGCTGCACTTACCGAATGTGAACCGGCCTTTAGTAGAGCATAATTTGCGGTAACCGAATCCTTTAGTCTGCCATTTTGACAGGACATTTATAACGTTCTCGGTTTACTGAGTAGAAGTGAATTTGGCGAGTGCTACTTATAAAGTCGTTACGGGTATTGTAATGGCAGTTTTATCGTTGAATTTGTTAGCGGTTCGTTTATTCTGTTTATCAAATTTAGATAAGTCAAACTCGGTAGTTGGTTACTGAATTATAATGAACGATATAACTTTTATAATTAACGATTTTGTTTGATAATGCACAGCGTTGGCTTGCGGTTTACTAAGAAAATAAATACGAAAAGTTTTGCTGTTATTAATTTTGCAGTAAATTAATAATTAGGCGAACGTTAACGTGTCGAGTGGCGGTTTCTAGTGAAAGGTGCTCAGAGTGAAGTGTTACCAAACCCGCGTCAAAGGCTGAGCCGGTTCCGTGTTTACCTGGAAAGAAAATTATAACATTATTACACGTTCGAAATTAAATCAACAAAGTAAAATTCTAAGTATCATAAGACGAACACAAAAATTAAAGAATGCGTTGCGATTAGATGATTTTTATTGTTTCTTTTGTACCGCCGCCGCCGCCAGTGTAAAAATCTACGCCAGTGATAGTTTCAAAGCCCACTGGGACGCTACGAAAACCATTGTGCTAACTTCCAAACAATTACTCAGTTCCGCAATTTATTATGCGACATGTTCACCAAATTCCGGACCACTATTACGTAAACCCCTTGTTGAACAGTGGTTAATTAATGTTTAGCCTGCAAACCTAAAGCTCGATTTACATAAAGATCGACCTAACCAACTCTTTTGAATTTTCAGCCCACTTAAAATGTACCATGGAAGGGACAGAAACTGCTGTTATTATAGAAAATACCCATAATATCATAAGTCAAGCCTCGCGTGTGACGGTCAATTTGTTGGGTCATTTAGGGGCGCCCCAACTGGAGTGTTGAATACGGGCCCTAATATTATAAGGGCAATTAAAACACCACTCTAAGCGAGTTTACCTACAGGGCTTCTTTATACAGGGTGTTAAAAAAGCTACAGTAATTGCCTAGTTATTTAAGAGACAAAAATACTACCTTTGCCACCGAACAGCTGCTCTAAAAATGGTAACATATTTTTGACGTTGTCTCCAGAAAAGAAGCGAATGTGGGTTGTGTTGTATGTAACAGAAAACTGGATCACGTATAACTAAATTAACCTTTAACTTACGTTATTACTGTGTATGTGCGGCTGTGTACGGTCGTAAAATAAACATTGCTCCACCCGACACACGTAAGTGCCTATTACTTGAGTAACCTACATACAGGACTGCAATGAAAGTACGCAGGTCATAATATACAGAAAATACGAAACGTATCGTTTCGAAACATCCTCGGGGATAAGGTGCCATTTAAAAGAACTAGAACTGTACGAATAAAATTGAATCTCGTCGTAGCCCCGAATGAGTCCCACATCACATTAAAGCAATAGAACCTTAACCGTAGGCCCAATAATCGAAACTTTTACGTCGGCGAATCCTCTTATTCACTTAAAGTATGGCTACACACAACCACTTAACCGCACTATCCCTTTTCCCTCCATCTTACAAAGGGCCCGCATTTTGCGGATAGAGACATGGAGTATTTGTTTAAAGGGTTTTTAAACCGGGGTATTGTTGCCAAAATGCTACTTTTAGAGATTTACTCTGGGGAATCGAATCGTCGGTTGCGCCCAATTTTCCGAGAGTGGGCGCCTGGCGGGGAACGAAGCGGAGCGAAGGGTGAGCCGCAATCCACAATGAAATCTCGTTTACAGACGAGTTTCAGAAGCATAATTGACGTTTTTCAGGAGCGCCGTGAGATGAGAAGCGATTAGGCCACGGAGCCGGACGCAAAAAAGTGATATCCATATTTTCAGAATGATTGGGGCGTCTTAAAAATTTAAATATCATTTCGAGTTTTTAAGTCTTAAAATTATGACATATCAATTGCTCGTACGTAACACCAGAAGTTTTGGAAAATTATTTAATTCTTTATAATATATTAAATGTCCATGTGGATGGATGTTGGGCTACTGTATTCAAGTATCAAAAATCTGAGCTATACAGGGTGGGCCAAACACACGTAAAGAATACTTACTTCGACAAATGACTAAAATAAAAGTGTTGATTGCTCTTTTTATTTTTCACTCGTCACGAATCAGTTTTTTTAACAGCGCAGCGTAACGAATCCAACTTATTTTTTTCCTGTAGGTGGTCTGTCTGTCCATATGTCGAATATGTAGCAACGAATACGTAGGCAATAAAATCCTGCTCGTTACGTTGGAAAACTCTGATGGATCAAACGTTCACTTAGCATATTAAAATAGTTATGTTGCATGTAAGTAAGTAGAGAGTTGCCTGTTTTAGGCGGCTTATGCGACTTACATTTGACAGTCGTTGAACCTAGAGATATACAAACTAACTACACACGATAAGGATGGACACGGTACGAGTTAAACGAAGGCCAGGAAGAAGAAAAGTATCATCAAAGAGTGAACCATCCATTCATATCAAACACAAGGAAGAAACTAAGAATAGAGAACAATGCAAAGAGCTGACTGTCAGTCAACCTAACATTAATTTAACAATAAGAAAATGGTCATAATCAACTAGTAATAAATAATTATTAACTGTATTTTGTCATCAATTTCGTCAAGTCGATGTATTTTGTATGTAACTAGACGCAGCTAGAGAGAGCGAGAGATGGAGAGAGAGAGAGAGAGAGAGAGAGAGAGAGAGAGAGAGAGAACAGTTCTGGTCTGGATGGAATCTGAATTGAGGCTTACGGTTTAGATTCCAGATCCTAGAACCTACGAATAAAATATTTTATCGCCAAAAGTGGCCTTTGGCTTTTATTTGTCGCGCTAGTTGTGCCTAGGTTTGGGCCTTTAATGCTACGATACCGCTAGTATTACATTTATTCCTGGGCAGCACTTGGTCCAAACGCGGAAATTTCCTTTCGATTTTCGTCTAATTATAGCTCGACCACTATGAAAATTACTGAAATAGGCCATAAGCGTTAAATAATTCGAAGCGAAGCGAAGCGAGCGAAGTTCTCTGAGTCTACTAGAACAATCCGGCGTTTGTATGTTTGTATGTATGTTTGTTCGACGATAATTTGAGTAAATTTGGTCGGATGGTTATGAAATTTGGTAGGCGAGTAAATTAAATTTAAAGAATTTTTAAGTTCAAACATGAGCCAAATCGGTCGAGGGGTTGCCGAGATATGGGGTTGTTAAATTTATATGGGATCGCGAGTCCACAGTTCGGGGCGAACCACTAGTTTTAAACTCACAATTGGAATAGAACAAAGTATCTAAGGACATGAATGGAAACCTTGATAATGCGGATTTATTATTTATGAATTGTTTCCAATCGAAATTATTTCTATTCGTTCGTACGCCCTTCTGTACCTACGCGAGTCAGTAAATCGGACAAGCTTTGCTGCAATGCTGCGGAAAATTTAGAATGTTTTTTTTTATTATTACGTATTGTTCCCGCTTGGTTTACACGAACTTAAGAAGGTAGTTTGCATAGGCCTTTGCATCTATGAAGTTAGAAGGTCCTTACTTTTTTAATCCTCGCACTTGGCATTTTTTTTTCTTCAAAATAAATGCATAGAATGGTGGTACGGAACCCTCAGAGCGCGAGTCCCACTCGCACTTGGCCGGTTTTTTTTTATCCGTTGTGGGCGTAACAAAAGACGCATAAGATCGAAATGAGATACTCGTATCTACTTTCATGGCCAAAATAAACCCTTCAGTTGAACATGATCTCTCTCAGACAGTAAAGTTCAAAACTTATCGAACTCATCATATTGTTATATTTCACCAGCACTAATTCTTCTCATCAATACAAACAACTTTAACTGAGTACTAAGCCAAAGAAATAAGGCAAAATATTTATCAGCTGTTCCATACATTAGGTGCAGTACTGTACACGTAGGTACTTTACATTCAACATTTTTAAAACATGCAACAATCGACGAAATAATTGGACCCATTCTTCGGAGCACTAGTGCGAAACTGGGATGGCTCTCTAGTAAGTGTCCGCCATTCAACATCATTGATAGTAAACGAGAGTATAAAATAATAAAAGCACCTCCAAAGAACACCTGTCACAATGGCACGTGCCCATACTCCGGCGACAACGGGGCATAATGATACAGAACATGAAGCCCCATTTACATTCAGCCACTCGCGCCGCTTCCCGCGATTGACAGTAGGTACAGGTAGCGTCACGAGTTATGACCGCCGACCTTGAATGCGCATTCATTTTTTGGGTCTGTTTGGCGGGGTACGAGAGGGGCGACGGAGAGGCAGCGATCGCCGGCGAGCGTCGATCAGTCGCTCGGTCGCTCTTAGAGCCTCTGGGTACAGTCGCGCACATCGTTTTTTTCGTTTCATCGCAGAAAGAATGCCGAAACAAAATGTTTTAAAAAGACAGTTCAGAAAGATTAAAAAAAGTTATTGAGAACAATACCTACATATTGGATTGAGATTATTTTTCATTTATTGCACAGTGTGTTGACGACCGACCTATGAAAAAGATATTTAGATGTTTAGGATAGGCAACCAGGACTAAATACCTACTATTTGGCACATGCCGTTGTAAATACATTATTTCCATTTTTCTATACTTTACCTCATTTAATACTCTTTAATTTAATTAACTAATATTTGCATTATTACTTGATTTATTACACAATTAAAATGACTGCCCACGACCCAGGCAGAGTCTGCTCCTTAGCGCATAGCGAGAAAGTGAAGTAAACTGGCCTCGGCCAATGAGAGAGCCGGATCGCTTTACCGCGGTCACCCGCGCAGGCGCAGTAGTAGCGGGGTGTAAAAACCCGAATTGTTTGTAAATAATTTGATTTGTTGTTTTTCTTTGTTATTTAGTTTCTTTTTCCACGAATCTCTTTGTTTTCGAATGTAAAATAATTGCCTTTTGTCTGTTTTAATCATAACTCGATGTAATTTTCCTATTAGAAAATCTTTTTTATACCTAGAACTTTTGTATGTAAATTTCATGTTAATTTAGCCTGTAAATCTATGTAGACATGTGTAACTAAGCTTATTTCACGTAGACGTATGTAACTGACCAGTATTGTAATGTTATAGCACTCTAAGCCGTAATTTTAAGACCAAATTGTTAATACCTAAAGTTGACGTAATATTATTTGTAACTTTTACTTGCTCAAAAGTTAATTTATCGTTTAAATAAGCACTTAAATATATCAATAGGGATAAATAAATGATAACACACCCGCTTACAAGTTATTTCCACACTCCTTACACGGCCCATGGCAGGTAGGATATTCAGCTCTTAGTAGGTAGGAAATAGCTAACTCAGAGGCCTATAACATCCATGCACCTACACACATTACACACCACAACAAAGATCTCTTTCTCCCTAACTTAAAACCGTTTGAATTATTAAAATCCGTTAGTAAACAAGAAAGATATGATGTAAAATGTAACGTTCTAATAGGCAAAATAAAATTCGAATTAGACTCAAATTAGAGAAGATTTGTGGTGGCTCTCTGTGCCGCAAAGCCCAACTCAGGGGCCTCGCGCCCAAAATTGTACCGGGCATCTTCGGAACTCGCCAAGATCTACCACTACTCTTCTCTACAAGAGCAATCGTGGAAAGCAGAAGTTTGTTTCTCTTCTCTTCCCCGCAACATCCCGGTACCCCCAACGACGTTGGTGCTGAAAACGGCTGACGCTGCCGCCGCCGCCGCCTGCTACACCGCTGCGAACTCGCCGGTAAAGCACGCCACCGAGTCGCCGAGTCGCCGAGCCCGCTGACGGGTACCTACTGCGGACCCTGCCGCCGGTACCCCTGCGCCTGGTCACACGCCTGGTGCTACCAGGGCGCAAGTACCCACTGCGACGAGTCCGGCCGGTACCTACGGCCCGCCCTCACGGTCGACACCTACGCGACGACGGCGATCAGCTGCGAGAAGTACCTACTCCCGGGCGCCAAGAGAGGGTCACCTAGCTGCGAGAGGAATCCACGGGTTTTACTGTTGGCCCGAACCTCAACACAGTGCAAGAGTTAAACTCGCACTTGTCCAGTTTATTTTTTCTAGGCCTGTATTGTTGTGAAAGATGTTTAATGTTGTGAAGGTACTCCCGCCATTTTATTATTATCCGTCATCCTTTCATTCTTATTTATGGGCGGACAAGTTTTTCTCTCCAATTTCATGGGCATAATGTAAACGCGGCACAGGCGTGTGCTGGCGATGCCGCTCGCTTTGTGAACAGAAGTCGTTCATTATCCGACGAGAATGCAACTAATAGCCGACTATAACGTCGCAACCAGCTTGTGAATAATTACACACTGTAAAAGGCTAGAGATGCCGTTGGCTGAATAACTGGGTATAGCTATCCAGTCATCATATCCGGTTAATTCAAAGGTTTCCTTGCTTTGGATCAGAACAGAATAGGTGGTCAAATCAAATGAGTTGCTGGCTCATTTAAATCCTTAAAAGAGAGAACGGTTATAAAGTTGCTAGGGTTTCAATCGCGAAAAAAGTTTCTACTGAGTACAGTCAGCGACACACATCCTTTTTGGTCGATTGTCGCTCTTATTCAGCACGCGATAAGAGCTACCAGGGTGTATTGTAGCGTAACGCTGATTGTACTGAAGGATCTCTCAGATTTTTTCCGGCCGAGTCCTCAACATTGAATGCCACACTAAAATTATGTAGAACTAAACAGACCTGCCAAAGCTCACTTAGCCAGTAAGTCAAGAGTCTCAAAACGATTTGCATTTACAAAAGCCCTTATTAAAAGTTCTTAATGATTCATATATTTTTATTGCAACTTCGTTCACAGGGACGCGTGAAGAATTCCTAATAGAAAACTGAAACAAAGGAAAATAAAATCTGAAAGTATGAGTTGCCGTTACGCTACGGTCAAGCAAGTCAAGCTACATATTTTCAGGTCCAGAAATTGGTTCAAACGAAAGCCCGGAATGGATGAGACAATTCCATTACCGAGATGTCCGGAGCCACTGGTTCAATGTCCGGTTCGCTCTATTTTTAACTTGTATCATCTCTGGGCACTACCTCAACTACGACATGCAAGTCAATTTATCTCGTAACAATGAGATTGAGACTGCTCTGACACACCACGCCGAAGACCACGTAGGTATTTAGTTTAGGGCACATTCCCAAGGTACCTGCACGTCAAGCATCAGGTCGATAGAACGCTGCCTATCCCGATTTAGGTAGATCAATAGACTGAGAGAGAGCACTGTATTGCGCGCTATCGAACTCAGTCGAGTCTATCATGCTAGGCATGCTCGGAAATTACTATAATATTTCAGTTCAACTGAAAATGTTAGCGGGGAGTCGGGGACATAAAAACCAACCTTTTTCGTGGGTAACGTAAGGAATGACGTCCGGCCCAAGTGCAGCTCGCAAAAATGGAAGAGTGTGTAGGATGTGCGAATAGCCTTTGCAGCCGCAGAACTTGCATACATACAACCTATGGCTCAACTTTCCAGGGATTGCTGATTAAAACTGGTTTATAGTATGTACCTAAGTCAGAAAGACGACTGGAAGAAACTGGAGGAGGCCTATACCCTTACCATTACGGGGCAGTGAATGATGAAAACCTAATTTCATTATTTAATGTTTTACTTTTACTATTAGTTTTTAACGATTTTAGACTGTACACGTCAGACTGTACAATTTTGTCGTAATGTCGCCTCTCACGTTACTAAAGCAGGGTGCACAGCATGTGTAAAGGTCGACGTGCTGTCGACAATACGAGTAATAGTGGGAGTGGGTATGTAGGTAAAAAAAGGCAACTTGTAGGTACTTGGGTATCGCGTTTCAAAGGAAAGCCTTTCCACTACCGACAGTTTAAACTCATGTTCGAATTTCCAGTCACGCATCGAACGTCATTTATATGAAGCCATTCAACTCATTAGCTTGATGGTGCAAGCGGCACGGTACCTCCCGTGTACACAAGACAGCACGTGAGACTGTCCACTTTTGCTGCAAAGTCGCCCGTAACGCAAGTGAATAGAGTGCACACGTGTAAGGGTCTTCGTGCTGTCGTGTGTACGTCGAAGTCACAAGAAAAAAAAGGCCCTTAGATTGGACAGCATTTCTTAGGCACTAGAGAGTATGGTGACATCAACCATGTTGTGTGGGTTATAGTTGTCACTTGTCACTGTAAACGACAATAGAAATTACTTTTGTTCTTCGGCAAAAAAATTCGGACAATCGTTATCACATCATCGCGATTGTTTGGCACGCGGACTTTTAGCTTAGCCTAGAATGACCGAACGAACCTTAGATGAAAACAAAAAAGGGAAGATACGGCACTCACCCATTACACGTGGTCCTGCAAAACTGAGTCCATGGACTCACTTTCATTCAGTCGCCGGTTGGACACTGACTTGTGTGGTATCCAGGGTGGGTCGACTTTGTATGGAGCGTCAGCGACAGTTCCTGATTGGTCAGAAAAAAAGGGTTCCAGGTAACCACCAATCAGAAGCCGTCGCGACATCTGTCATATAACACTTTTTTTTTAAAGCGTTAGCATAGAATAGATTACTTACACAACTCCATACTTATCTGTGATTTTCAAACTAGTAGGTGTTCTGTGTAGCCGGGTCACCACGTGACAGAAAAACAAAATGGAGGCAAATGGCAAACAAAGCAACAACAAGTGGTGTTCAAAAGTCGATATTTCTATAAATTTAAAGTTTTGTTGGATCATCAAAGTTTTTTTCCATGCTGTGCCACCCGTGTGTGAAGTACAAGATAAGCGGTGTACCAAATCGTCAATTACAGTAAGATCAGTAAGTATACTTTTTCACAATACATGCTCATATCAAACTACCTACCTAAATCATCAAAATTTTCTAACCAAATTTCAATTTTAAATCTTTCAGATCATCGGACTATGACTACAGTTTGGGGAAAAAGAAGATCCATCCATTTCCACACATAAAAGTGAGCAGCCCGCCGCTCATAAGGTTAGCTCATTCTAGCATTCTCCCATATTCTACAAACATTATTTCAAAATCTAAATCTAAAACGTTTCATCAACTAATACGTACCTAATTTTACAATGATATTTTCAGATTACTGACGGAGAGAATGCAAAAAATAGTGTGATCGAACTCGACATCGTGGAGCCAATTTCTGTTCAGTCTAACGAAGATTATAATGAGAAGCCGTCAGCTGCCAAGGTTAGTTACTAGTTTTTACTCATTGGACGAGTTCAGGGCCTAAGTTTCATCACAATCTGATTAATGGTTTAGGAACGGATAGAGGACCAATATACAAACATTGAATTTTATTTTTATAGAAGATGTATGAACTTTTTTTGTGGCAGCTCAGCTGTAGCCGGATTTTTTCTTCTCATAAAGCTTATTTTATTTTCTTATCAGTTTCAGTTGTTGGTGTCTGGAAACATCACCGAATTGAAGATGATGGCGTGGAGGTAGCTGTTCATAGCTGCGAAGAGGTGACCGGGCGAGTGTCATGGTGGCTATATTATCTCAGAAGTTTATAATTTAAATAGATACATCTAACCTTTAATAAATGTTGCTTAAACTAGAATGCTATTGTATTGCTTTTTGGTACCCAAAACATGGTCGTATGGAATGCAAACTTTTGCCAAAAGCGAGCAGCTTTTGGTAAAAGTTTGTATTCCATATGACCTGTCAAGGATTTTTATCGGTCCCTGTGAACCCCGCCACCAATTTGAATTTCCCGCCAAGCCCGCTACTACAAAGTTGTTCTGGGTTCCATTCGAGATGGCGCAGCTAGGTTTGAAACACAGAACAATTAGGTTTGAAATTTGTCGCTTTTTTTTTCTATGGTGTCGGCGTTCTTCTTGGGTATATGTGTTCTGTGGTGGTATCGTACACGCGCTTCTTTTAACAGAGTTTTCTCATAAAAAACAAGTTTAGAATGCCTTCTTGTGCATTTCTTCTGTATACTAAACACTCAAGGCGGACAAATAAGTCGGAAGGTGTCACTAATCATTCGTAAGTACACGTAAAACTAATATTTTTTCTAAAATACGCAATCATTCTCCATTTTGCACGGCCATTTTAGAGAGAGTGAGATACAACATACAAAACATGAGCGAGCGACACGATACGGCTAACCTCGCGATTTATGAATGGAAACTCGAGTTGAGGATGGTCAGCATAATAAAGTTTTTAGAAATTCTATTGACAACGACGTGCGTGGAGCCAGTCAAGTTAGGGATTCCATATGCTGTTTTCCGTTACAATCAGCGAGCTTGGTTTAAATAAACTGTGTTGTGGGGGAGTTTATAAGTAATAAAATATGTATATTATGTTACCGGCCAAACCCGATTAAAAAATAAACTAGTTTCGCCTAGGCCAAACCAGTCTAACTTAAGCACCAACCAGTTTAGCCTAGGCCAATCTAGTCTGGCCTAGCAAGAATATGTACGCTCCAGGATAAACTAGTATGGCCTACCTAGCTCGAGCTGATATTGACGAATTATTAGGTATGTATGAATGTTACCATATCTCGTAAACTAAGAGGTTTAGAGCAAAAATAATGAAATTTTCGAACCTCTTAATAACCCCGGAACCAGGCCTTTTACTTCTATAGGTGTTCTAAAAACTGTCATACAGGGTGTTCAACATACAGGATATTCCTGAAAGTGTGACAGACAGTCGAACAAGATTTAAAATAAAGGTTAGGTCAGTAGGTTCGGTTGGCGACACGCTGACATACCTCTTTTTGTTTACGAGTGGTCCTTCAAACCGGACAAAACCGGACATACCGTAGACTTTTTCAAAATCGGCCTCTAAATGCGTCCCCTACTGTTCAGATAATTACAGCAGGTTTGTTAGTTTTAAAAAAAAGTACTAGGCTAGCATAAATAAGTAGAATCTGTATTACCCCTACTCAAATAGGGCTAGACTAGTTTGGCCTAGGCCAAACTGGTTTCTCCATACGAGCTTCGGCTAGACTAGTTTGGCCTAGGACAAACCGGTTCATGCATACGAGCTTAGGTTAGACTGGTTTGGCCTAGGCGAAACTAGTTTATCCTTAAATCGGGTTTGGCCGGTAACATATACAAAAATAAAAAAGTTATAAACCTATAAATAATTAGATGGCGCTGAATAAACATAATATTCTCAGTTCTTTAATGTTAGGGTTCCGTACACCAAATTGTGGTAAGAAAACCTCGGTGCGCGAGTCCGATTCGCTCTTGCCCGGTTTTTCTTTTAGTTTTTTGCAAAATATTTAACAAATGATTTCTCAGCTACAGTAGGTAATAAATATTTTTAGAGCCTACAGACTAGAATCTAGGGTAAAAATCTAGGCTAGACTTCTAGATAGCCCTCAAGTTGCATCTTAGCCCGTCGCTCATTATAATGTGCAACTTCAGGGCTATCTAGAAGTTTGGACCGTGCTGTAACATATTATCATTATTTAAAAGTGCATTTAATGTTTACCATTAGGGAAATGTTTTCTAATAAGAAATAATAAAAATTTATTTTTATTATTTCTTAAATTGTTTGCTGACGCTACCTGCAATATTAGCTTGGAGTCCGCGCCGCGCGCGACTCATGACCATTGAGATATAGAATTTTGACTCTTATTTCAACTAGGATAAAGATCCTGCCAGTGGGTGCGAGCTATGATTGGGCGGACAGAATTAGATGCATCGGCGCGCAATAGCGAAACATGTTCTTGTCTCGCTTGGGCTTGTTGGTTTAGCGTATCGCTTATTCACATAATAAATTGTAAATATGATTTGAATGAGTTAAAGCTGTGTGAGTTTATGTGCATGAGTGCGTGCGAGCCCATTTTTTCACGGCTGCTAGTAAGAATGTGCCGTATCTTCCCTTTTTTGTTTTCATCTAAGGAACGAACGAACTTTTTACATCCACGTCTGTGTACCGTTAAAGAGATATCATATCTATGTGGACATGGCGGTCATTTTAGGCCTGCTGGGGAGGTCTAACTTTTATTTTATTCAGAAAATATTCAACATTTTCCAAACCTCCCTACCAACCGTACTAAGTCAGTAGATACATACCGTCGTCAAGAGTTAATTCAGAAACACGGCAAAGTTCGCTCTGTAGAATAGAAATGAGTTCATTATGAATGCTTATGCTCGTTTCAAAGGGTTATATGTAAGTCAGTAATTAAATTGCGTAAGACTCGGCAAGTTATTAATTAAAATCAATCTGAACTTGCGACTCGTGGATTTAATTTAAATCCCGCCTTCCAGTTAGTATTAACATGTAATACACGGCTAGAACTCGGTCCTTGTATGAGGAGTTTCTATTCTGTATGGGAGAAGCAGGAGCAAGTTTGCGAAGTCATCAGCTGGCCACCGCACGCCACCACCCGCCGCCCCTTACTTTGCTGGCTAGAAAACTTTCTTATATTACACAAAGTTCTGTTGCTCTATATCATGCCGATCTGACATTCCGGCTTTAAAAACGATTTATTTAACTTCGTCCAAAATATAAATGCGTCCAAACATCTCGCCAAAATTGCTGCTTGGCTTTTGCAAAACAACTTTTAATAACAAGGTGAGACACCTACTGTTTTTTCAGGGAACCGTTCGTAGTCACGTAGTGAAGTTAGAGGCCCGTCGTCGTAGTCTAACATCGTCATAGCATCTATGTGTCTTTGTGGTGGATAGGTACGTTGTCGCGTTATTTTTTTCTTACGCTATTATAATGAATCTAGTTCAAACGTTTCCTCATCATGAGTTTTTCAAAATAAAACGCGTCATCGCGCCTTCACACAATCACACACACAAGTGCCGCACCGTTTCACTTTTGTTATCGAATGTACGCACAAAAGCCCGGACACGTCTCCGCCCGGTACGATCCCTTTCCAGACGTCTCAAAAGGGCGTTTTACTCGCGTTGCGAGAATGTGTGCAACACAGAGGGGAGGCGATTTCAAAACATTCACGGGCTAGACTATATGTGAAAAAGAATACTACGTGTATTTTTCATATCAAGAACCTTTTTTTAGATTGGAAAATAAAGAAAATAGACGCATTCCGTCTCGCTCTGTCTACTTATTGTCAGCTTGTCGCGATCAATAGCCAGCAAAGCACCGGCGAGCGCTTGTAAAGGGGTGACTTTATTACGAAGAATCTTAACTCGCTTTTCGCATCTTGAGTTGTGTGTCTGTGTACGTAAGTACCTACCTAACCGTCTAGCTTGAGCTCAAACTCGTCGCGTGAAATACTTGATCCTTTATGTTTTATTATGATGAAAAGCATTTCGCTCGACAATGCTCTAATGAGAAGTAACTTTCAACGAGCTCCAAAGAAATAGCTTAGCTCATTTGCATTTTCCCCAGCGTTGCACACGCTGCGAGGTAATTTACCCCGAAAAGAATATCTACTTAGAAGTATTCGAGACGGGTGGTACGTAACGGGCAACACAAAAGCGGGACTCTCGAGGTAATAAACCCTGTTTCAACGGAACGAAACTGTAAACAAGTGTGCCATTCGCTTCAGCACGGGTACACATACATCACAAGGAAGGTACGACGCAGTATCCTGCCTAGACATTAGTGCTTCAAATACCTTTTATATGAAAGTGACTTTGTGGGCCACTGGGAACAAGGAAGGCAACTTTACTTAATGCAGGGTTAACATTAGAGTACATAATGTAGGTACGTTACTCTACATTAGCATTCCAAGTAAGTAGGTACAGCAGTTTTTATGAGGGCTCTAGGTACATGAATAATGGACTCCTGTTGCATGCAAAGCGAAAACCCAAACAGCCTTAACCTTAGGTAATTGCAGTTTGTAGGAGAACTTTCAAGCGCGGTCGTTTAGTGGCCAGTTACACTACACTTACAAAGTAAACTTATCGGTCAACTTTTATCAAAATGAGAATCTAATGGCACTTGGAGTAGGTATCCGTTATTACACCCATTGAATAACTTTGACCGCTTCCAGATTATGATGTAGCTAGATAAAAGCGTAGGTTGACAACTAACTACGTATAAAGCTTTTGACCATAATCAAATGGGGAAACTTCTCCTAGCCCTATTTATGGTTAAACCCGACAAAGCAAACTTTACTTTAAGGCCGGGCTGGACCGTTTACAATAATTTATACAAATAGGAAACCACAATAGGATAAAAATAATATTTTATCAATACTGCATAACTTTCTATGGCATTAGGGATGACAATGCATCGGTCCCCGACAATCCAACCTGTTCCGAATGCATTTAGCCATTGAATAACAGAGGGCCGAAGTCGCGAGGGTCGGATAGAGCAATAATAAAATCGTTATTATTGATTTTAGTGTCGAGAACAATCAATTCCTGGGTGCATGTCGCCGTCACGGCTAAATCAGAGGCATCCGGTCACCGAGCTCCCCACTGAGACACGACCTATACCAATCTGTACCGACGTACAATGCTGAGGGCAACTGTGGCATGTGCCAACACGGCTTTACGGTAGGGTTTACTTTAACAACGGGGTACCTACTCGCGAATTAACCATTGCCCGCTTCCCCATGCAACCACTGCATTGCGGCACCAGAACTATATTTCATTCTTAGAACACGAAACGCTCGTTATTATAAAACGCTCTTCTATTGTTGGACTGTACTATTTTATGACGAGCTTAACGAACTGTGTTGTCGCGTCTACTTGGGGTTGGATACTCAGATGTGATACGATTATGTTTACTGAAAGGATACCGCACCGTGGGAACGCGTCGTATTAATCTTCGACACCATAAATATTACGGTTAGGTACTTCGTTTGCGTACTCTACAATGTACCCTTTTACGTTCAAAGTTTTCTTTAAAAGCTTTTAGATCAAATCACGTCGCCCTCCGCAGGTTTTCCCTATACCTACAAGATATTTTACTCCCTCAACGTGCGTCCGACAATTTTTCTTGAGAATTGAGCCGATATATCACGGTCCCCCGCGACACGGGCGTTTCCGCGCACTCCCTTTGACTCGCTCCCATAACTACTCTCGGACAGTTCCCGAGTTGCTAAATAAACTGCCACTATTACTGCGGAGTCACGCATCAGCTATACGCCTCGAAGCTCTGCTTACATTGGGTTTCGTGCCCTTTTTCATCGAATCCGCTTCACTACCTACTGAAGGTTCCCTATGAAAATAGCCATGAAAAATAATTGGATAGGTCGGAGCCAGGTAAAGTCGCTAGGCAACAAATTTTTTCTGCCCTAAATATTTCAAATCAGACTGTCTCGGCACGTTGATTTGAGTCAAATTCGCTCGCAAACCGAATCAATAACAAAAGGCTTAAAATAGACCTTTCAGTAGATGTCGATAAAGTTTTAACTGAAGCATTATAAGTTAATTCGGGTAGATATCACGAGCTTCCCAAGATCAATAGTGTGTCCGCTTAGGTACCGCGCCTCCTGTCTGGGACCGTATATACTTTAAAACTGAACGGTTTCATAATAAACCTAGTGTTATAAACGCATTAAGGGTACAAAAATTGCTCAATCTCACACGTTAAATAGCCATATTTATTGCATGTGATAAATCGCATAAAGAAACCAAGTACACTCAGGGATTGTTTTTGATCCTTGTATTTGATACGACTAGACATCGATCGTATATTTTTCGATGAAATTAACGATGACAAGCTAACGTCAATCATTCATTCATTACACAGCTAGTCTTACGCATTTTTGTCCCACTTCTCAGAGAGAAATAAAGGTAAATAAATGGCAGTAAAAATCTGCTCTTCGTGCTGGATTCGTGTCACGACCACGAGCACACACCCTGGCGCCAGATAAAAGTCATAATAAGTTCAGCAATCTCCTCAGATCGATAGTCCTATCTTTTTGGGTCGGATTACTACTCGACCCTTATTTAGCCAAATAGTTTCCGTAACAGGAGGAGGTATGTATCACTAACTTTCTTTTCTACACACCCACGCTAATACAGGGTAATTTCTAGAAATTCTTCTACGTCTCTCCCACTCTTGATGTTTGTCACATTATTATCGGTTTTCCATTTTCGTCAAATTCGCCTTACCACCTTAGGCCGGCCACACACAGACGGAATTCCTGACGAAAAAAAAAACAAATCGGGATTCCGACCGCAGTGACTGCATACAAGTCTATGGACCTACCACACACATAGGTACGCTTTTTTTCCGTCCAGAATTTTCATAAGATTGGTACATACAGGTACTCAAAGGCTACACAAAAATATATCATCGATTAACAGTAGCTGCGTCGCTCTACAATATATCCTGTTCATTAAGATTGCGATAAGAAATGGCTTCATTTCTGAGCCCTAAAAACAATGAGACTGCATTCCGCTGCGCCGATAGAGCCATGATAAAGGAGGCGTGATCAATGTTATTAACTTTGACGTGTCTTAGCGACCTTAATCCTTATCGGGGGTAGGTAGAAGGAAGTATAGTAATCGGCAGCCACCCTTGAAAACGCTTCCCTATGCGTCGGGGTGAGGCGTGGGCCGGGGGGGTGGCGGCGGGTGTTGTAACAAAGCCGCGGCCGTTGACACGAATCTCCCTGCTCTGTATGTATCCCATCGGCATTTTTTCCCTACGCTTTTACTACAAACCAACTGTTCACATTTCTAACCCCCGAAAAAAAGAGGGGTGTTATAAGTTTGACCGCTATGTGTGTGTGTGTGTGTGTGTCTTTGTCTGTGAGGGTGTGTCTGACTGTGGAACCCGTAGCTCTTAAACGGATGAACCGAACTGGATGCGTTTTTTTTTTATTTGTAAGCAGGTTTTCTAGCGAGTGTTCTTAGATATGTTTTATCAAAATCGGTTCAGCCGTTTGTGTGATATGCTTATTTGAAGCTTAAATGTCGGGATTTTTAAAATGTTTAATTTGAGAATCCCTAGGTTTAACTATTTTTAAGACCTAAGGCTAGATTCCAGATCCTAGAACCTACGAATAAATCCAGCACAAGACAAAAGTGGTAAGTACCCTCTGCGCTATCGTTTCATTTCGGCGAAAAAGGTCTACATAAAATCTTTTCTGCTAGCTGTGTTTTTTTTTAAGTTAGTATCAGATTAAACGTACTAGGTATCTCTACCACAGAACACATTACTCTATTACAAATTGTATCAGTCAAAGAAATCAAAGGCCTGGAACAGATTATGTTTCCTGTTTGTTCAAAACGTAACCCAGCGTGTTAATCCACCATCAGTTTTAACCTCACACGCTATAAGTAGAGAGGTTTCGTTAAAAACCACTTACAAGTGACACATGTTTGACCTTTGTTATGCCCCTGTCAATGGCTTACTGCTAAGTTTGAAACGTAGACAATCGTATCTATTTCATCGTAACCCATTATTATGATAAGTTGAATTATCTCATCACAATCCGGACGTCGACAGTTGGTGTTTGTTTATTTTCGGTTTAGTTCTTACTAACAGACAAGCGAGGGTTATAAATAACTACTTAATATGTATAACCGGAGACAGACAAGTTTCATACTTATTTATATCCCTGACTGAGAAGTGGAATGAGAACGCTACATTTTATTCGCACTTTTAGATTCACAAAATGTAAATAAACAAAGTTTTATAACAACTTTATCGCGGATAAAATAGTCATATTAGAGGCGTTAAATAGAGTTTAACATCAACTAGATAGATAGAAGTACTTTATATTGAACATATTTTACTTCGTTTGTGATTTATGATTAACACACAACAAATATAATCTCGAATCAAAATGTAGGGCAGCTAAAAATTACAGACTTGTCTCAGCGTGGGAGTGACTTTGGATTAAAATTATGCTGTGTGTGTTGTGTACTTACCTAACGAAATAATTATTGTAGCATTATGGAGGCGGGCTCGCTTTTCGCAGGATCCTCTCAGTTGGAAATTCCAACAAGTCTAAAGTTAGGTACGGTTTGTGTTAAAGGGCAAGCTAAGCAGGCATTTCGTAAATTTAAATCCTTCTCCTCTGCGGACAAGGTGCCGAATGTATTACAGAAATCATTAGGACTCCGGGGTCTTTATAAATGAGGTGGGTGGCACATTCCAATGCGGTTTGCTTCTCCTTAAACAAAACATGTCGCCCATACGCGGTCGGTTCGTTAGCCATACAAGGCAGGGCCCCAGCCCGACAATTAGCACGAATTAAACAATTAAACACGAGTGACGACGGCTGCACCCGACAGGAGGACTTGGCGTGGTGACAACTACAAATTAACACAGCAAAAACTCAAAGAGAGATTTGTTTATCTCCCTCAAAAATAAGCCCATGATATTGAAGAATCAGTGTACCGGAAAGTTACTCATTGTACAGTCGACCCTTACACGCACTCTATGCAGATACCTCACGGGCGACTTTGCATAGAAAATGTAGGGGTTTACGTGCTGTTGACTCTACATCAAAGGTGGAATGGAAACTAATAACTTAGTGTTTACCTACTATGCAGAGCAGTAGATTGCTTTTTCAACCCTGTGAGTAGGTAAAGTAAACGAGTAAAGTCGTGAGGCGTCGCCCTACAAATCACAGAAACACAAGAAAACCGAGCACATTCGTAAATAGCTAATGAAGATATTTGCATATAGACGCGAAAACGCGCCAGCTGAATTTATTTTCTTTACGGAATATTACAACGAAATATCATAAAGTAAAATGATGTGTACCTACACGAGCCGAAACAAACAGACCCACAGACGCACTGACGTTTCAGTGCGAGATTAACACCTTTGAGTTTGAATATTAATTAGGTAGAACGTTCAGTTCGAGTCATGATATTCCGATTTTCAATATTGAATGTAAAGAAAACATTTTCCACGAAGTCTTGAATTAGAAATTATTGAACGAGCGAGCGAAGTTCTCCGAGTCTACTGGAACAATCCGGCGTTTGTATGTATGTATGAATGTATGTATGTATGTATGTATGAATGTTCGTTTGACGAGAACTAAATTTATTCGGATCGTCATGAAATTTGGTAGGCTGGTAAATGAGGCCAAGAGAATTTTTAACTTCGAACATGAGCCAAATCGGTCGAGGGGTTGCTGATATATGGGGTCGCGAGTTCATAGTTCGGGGCGAACCACTAATAATAAATTTGTGGAGAAATGTCCTGATAAACATGAGAGAAATAGACATTCATTCAATCCAAACATTTCATTAATGATGCTGAGTCGGAGAGTGGAATCCATTAGTAACCGACTGCGTGCGGTGTTTTCTGTCTGACTGCCCTTTTGGTATCGCACGCACCGGTCCGCGCCACACTCGGTCATTCAGCCGTTAATTTCCTTCCGGACAGCCGCGCCCGGTGACTTTATGGGACACATTAAAGGGTTAACAATAAAAGCAACAGTATAAAATCAAACGCCAACCTTTCAACTTTCATCCTTATTCCTATGGGTAAAAGAACATGCCATCCGGTGTCGTGACCTCTTGAAAACAGTGACGATGTTGGCAGGTCAAATACATGCGTTCACAGCCAGGTGTGACAGGCAGGTTCGCTTGCAAGTGGGCTATAATTGTACCCGGTTGGAGCGCAAACGTGGCGCCTGTCGCCCGTAGCACCGATCGATGCTCGCCCGTGCAATATTGCGGCCGCCTTCACGACGTAGCCACTTGCCACTCGCCATTCCAAAATTGGATTTTCGTTTCACAAAACTTCCAATAAAACGGTTTCGTCCGAGCGATGTATGACGCTCAAGTATAGCTTGGAGAGACACCGATTTATGAAATTAGGGTGTGGTTTCGCACGAAATTGATTTAGGGCGGATTATACGAACAGTAGGCAGAATTGCCCAAGAGCCATCGACTTCTGCCTCTTCCGGTCAAAACTAGAAACAAAGTTAGGTTATCAATCTGGCAGATTGAATGAAGTAGAATGTCATGCAACAAAAAAAGCTTGTTGGTTAAACTTTACATATTAAACACAACAAACCATTCTTCTCTAGGCTTACCTACCTACACGCTCAAACCGATCGAAGATATTTCAATTACAAAAAACCAATATTGAAAATAACGTACGACCGCGGACCGGTATTAGGATTGTATGCACGCGGTTGCTCTCATCTCGCATGTAAGGCAATAGTCACACAATTCAATTTATTCAAGCCCGCAGTCCTATCTCACGCCCACAACTGTGCCGCTCATCTGCGTCTCTACATCGAAAAATAAACGAGATCTCGTAACTCCATGAATAAGTAATAGCATCACACTAACTCTACATTGTTAAGAATGATATTTGAATGATAGAAGTGAATTTTCTAGCCGAATGATAAACGATTCATCCGGGATTATTATCTTGACGGTATAACAAGCCGAGGCATTGAAACATGATGCTGCGTTGTCTGGGATTCGGACACTATACTTTTATTAGCACTTACATTGTGTATACGACGTTCAGCTTAAATATCCCTACATCGTACCTAGGTAAAACATATTCATAATCGTAAGCTCCTACGTAGGTAAGTTCTAAGCTAACATTTAATTCATATTTAAAAGTCAATAGAAAAAAAAACATCATTGACCAGTCTTTTTATCCCGCTATTCTTCGACGCGCACGTGTTCACCGCGTTGCGCGCGCATATGCGCCCGCGCCGCTCTCTCATTGTTTGAAATTTCACGTTCAATGTAGGGCGTAAATATTTCGACAAAGCTCTAAAAGGGAGAGCCTATAAAAGAACAACCGTATCGCGATGACGAAAGAAGGCCGCCTTATATGAATTATTTTTACACGCGTCTTCCGAGATAGTTTATAATTGATAATATTCATACTCTACATCGCAGAGCTTATCAACGACTAAGAACGCACAGTAAACAATGCTACTTATTAGAGAGCGCAAGAAAGAGTCTCCGCATCTCGCTTAGTTAAAACAAAGCGGTTTTATTTATTCTTCTTAATTATCTGATGCGATGAGATGAAGGATGTGCGGGCGCAGTGTTATGTCGGCTGGCTGTGCGTATGCGTTGTCGAGCAATAAAAACTGCGCCGCGTCTGCAAGGGGCGGGCTTGTCGCACACGTGTGCATCCGCTCGCCACTGTGCAAAGTTATTTTTACTCATCATCATCATTATATTTAAGAGTTATCCTCTTGTCGGTGCAGCATTCTCCATGCACTTCGATCACAGGCCAGTTCCTTTGCAGCCTGGTACGTCACGACATCCACCTTCTCTTTAATTTGGTCAAAGTAGCTTCTCCGTGGCCTTCCTCTACCTCTCTTTCCTTCTATCTTTCCTTCTATTATGTTGGTTATGAATTTGTCGTGACGTAGCAAGTGGCCTAGCATCATTCCTCTTCTGCATTCTATTGTCTTCATCAACGTTCTCCTCTCCCCTACTCTTTCCAGGACTTGCTCATTTGACACTCTTTCCGTCCAAGATATCCTCTCCATTCTCCTCCAACACCACATCTCGAAAGCTTCCAGCCTTTCCCGTTCCCTCTGTGTCATTGTCCATGTTTCGCACCCATAAAGTGCCATGGGCCATACATAGGAAAGAATAAGTCTCTTTCTGATGGTCTTTGATATATTTTTAGATTTTAATATATATCCTTTTTTGTGGAAAGCTTGTTTCGCCATTGCAATTCTAGCTTTGATATCTGCGGTGCATCTGGAGTCTTCGGTTATTATACTGCCTAGGTATTTAAAAGATTTAACTTGCTGTATGGGAGTGTCGTTAATTTTGATGTTAGCTGTGGGAGGGGTCGGTTTCTTAGATGTAATTAGAACTTTTGTTTTATTTATATTTATTTTCAGACTGTGTTCCTTGAATATGGTATCCATAGTATTAAGTAGTGTTTCTAGATCACTGGTGTTATCGGCAACAGCTGCAATGTCATCCGCAAATCTGATAAAGACCACTCTTTCTCCATTAAATACGACTCCCTCAGCTGTTTCTTCCAGTATTTTATTAATAGCTGTTTCTATAAATATATTGAAAAGTAGTGGTGACAGTGAGCATCCCTGGCGAACTCCTTGTCTGATCTTGGCTTTTCCTTTTTCTTCTCCAATTTCTATTATTGTTTCTTGGTTCTTGTAGAGCTCGTATATTATCTTCCTATCTCTGTAGTCCAGATCAGCGTCTTTTAAGCTCTTCATCATCATTTTCCAATCAACTTTGTCAAACGCTTTCTCTAAATCTATAAAAGCTATGTTTGTGTCTAGTCCTAGGTCCATTCTTCGGTCTATCAATAGTCTTAAGGCTAGGACGGCTTCTCTTGTTCCTCTCTTTTGTCTGAATCCGTATTGGTCGTCTCCTAGGCAGAATTCAGTTTTGCTTCTTATTCTGTTTTGAATTATTTTAAGTACTATTTTAGAGGCCTGAGAAATGAGGCTTAGGGTCCTATGCTCTTCACATTTTAAAGTGTTAGGTTTCTTGGGCAGGGCTATTATTTTAGTGATGTTGAAGTCTGTTGGTGTTGTTCCAGCTTCGTAGATGGATTTCACAATTTGAAATATTTCGTCAATAATAGGTTTATTAGCGTGTTTAATTAACTCTATTAAGATTCTATCTTCTCCTCCTGCCTTCCCATTTTGAATGCCCTGTAGCGCATAATCGAATTCTTCTCTGATTATGTCTGGTCCTAGTTTGTCTGGATCTACGTCTTGTTCGTACTCTATATCGTCTTCAGATAGTCCATCTCCTTCATAGAGTGTTTCAATATATCTCGTCCATCTTTCTAGTATATCTTTGTTGTTTATTAGGATACGTCCTTGTTCATTTATGTATCATTTATTTTTACTAAGCCACCATAAATACTTAGAACTTCAGCTGGTTCATTCAGCTCAACAAAGGTTAGAAACTAACCGCAACATGACTGATGTGAAAATTGCGATTGTCATGTCGGGACTTTCTCTTCATCGACTTTGAACCCAAATCCACTTAGGATCCGCGAGTGAAATATCTAAAAGTGACAGTAAA
Organism: Zelleria hepariella; assembly: GCA_949319315.1. Taxonomy (NCBI): domain Eukaryota; kingdom Metazoa; phylum Arthropoda; class Insecta; order Lepidoptera; family Yponomeutidae; genus Zelleria; species Zelleria hepariella. The sequence continues at coordinate 8,920,882 of OX439383.1, read as the reverse complement.
TTTAATCCGGTCCGAATTTTTTTGCTTTCGCTTTTAAGTTTTCTGGATCATACATAAGATATTTTACTTACTAGCTGATACATTACTTAAGTACCCGTTCTTTTATAAACTTTTAAAAAAGCCATTAGGCCTCCTACCAATCCTACCATACGTATACCTTAGTACAAGTTTATATTTCCTTTATATTGCACCGTTGATTGAAAAGTGTTTTCAGAACTACCTATAATTTCATCCGGATTAATCCTGGCTATTCCTGGCCGCATTTACCTCACTTATAAAATTGAAAACTCACATTAATGACTCGACACTTCGCATTGATGATTTCATCTCGATATTTTATCGGCTATTTACGACACCCCGTTAAAAGCTCCGGACAAAGATAAAACACTAGTTGTAAAGTTCGAGATAGGACATCGCTTTGTTGGGTGGGACCGTTTATAACGTAACGAAGTGCCTCGGCGCTGGTATTGCAGTTCCGCTCCATTTAAAGTTGGACCTGTGCAGTGTGGTGCTGACAGCGGAAGGGCTGACCGCAGCCGCAGACTCGAATTGGAATCCAATTCCCGACCCACGGGCCTGTATCAATGTAGTACCAACCCACTACCGCCGCAAAGCTAGCAAATCATTTGTGCTGCTTTATCTTTGACAAGTGAATTTTGCTGAAGGATTGCGGTGCGGCGCGGTCTTATAGGCCGCGGTACAGAGAGAAAGGGTTAGGATTCCACCATTCTGCAGCCACAATTGTATAGCTGAACCGTCAAATCAGTGATTTAATATCCAAGCCGTGTTGTGTAATAAAGAAATCATCTTAATTTATTACTTTTACGGCCGTATAAGATAAACATTCTTGTATTCACACCCCGCAGCCGCTGTATCGTTCTGAGCTTAATTATGATATCAAAAGTCGCATCGTCAGCTCTCTCCGTCACGTGCGTGGGCGCTATCTCCATCTCTCTCCCAACGCAGGACGAGGCGACCCACGGTGCATCGGCGGCATCAGCGATTAAACACGTTCCTATGCGCAGCCTCGTATACATTTACGCTATGGACACTACACCCGTCCCTAAACAAAAAATAAGACACTCGAAATGAATCCACTTCCATTTCAACTCTGACTGTCTGTGGCCCTTTCTTCCCGCGTGAGAGCTCAGCGCATGACACAGCGAAAACTCGACGGATTATAATTCTAATAACATGACGCAAATAGATTTCTTAACGATATCTAATGTTACACCAATGTGTCGAAGGGTTATTAAGAGTGGTTGATAAAGATCGAATAATTTGTTCTCGGTAGAGTCGACTATACGTCTATAGGTACGACTGGGCCCGCTGCATCCCAGATAGGTACTAGGAGTGCAGGCGCGTGAGAATATTGCATTAGGTTATCTCAAGCACGCAAATAAAGCGCAATTTCATCAGAAGCTGTGATTGCGGTGGAGATAGTCGTGGACGAGGCCCATGCTGAATAGGACGCGGGAGGGCGCGGGCGCGCGGGGTCGGGTCACGAGCAGCATTGTTGCAGGTAATTTCATTAGGAACCCGATGCACTACTCTAACTCGCTGCTTCGCACTCGAGTGTAACTTGGCCCCACAACGAGCTGCCGCCGAGGATTTGCTGCTAAACAATGTTCCTAGTACTCTCGTGAACAAACCGAATCCACTTTTCATTAGCGAGGCGGGCACTGCCAATTATCGATTGAAAGTTTTGCGGTAACACTCCGATACAACCATCTCGATAACCCCCCATACAACTTCGTAAACTAACTCGGGCATTGGAAACGGATAATACAGCATGCAAACTTTTTACAAGACGATGGAAGAGGTTGAGAACGTGCCGAAATAAGGGTCAAACTACCGGTGTAATAGCGAAATTTAAGCTTGCCCAGTCGTTTACCCAAAAAAAAAAAGCATTTATAATCCAGCTATACTAGACACACATTATATGTTATTGTCATAGGGTAATCGTAGTTTTGAACAAACACAATGTCCATTTGTCTGTCACGGACCGCTCACAGCGAATATTTTCTCACAGTTAATTGTAACGTTGTTCCGAGAAATGTGAGTACCTATGTATGTATCTCGTCATAGAAAGGAAAATACACGCCGATCTAAAACTAAAGCACGCGCGCGACAGAATATTCTTGTTGAACGTACAAAACTGAATCTCTACAAAAAATATAAATACGATGCGGCCCTAGGAACAAACAAGATCGTTAAAACTAAATTTGAATTACAGAAATAAACAAAAAAGGAAATTAGATTTCAAATCGGTTAAAATAATCAAATTGTAACAGTGGGTGTCGAGACCCCATGCAGACCAATTCACCGCATATGATAATCGTATCACAGTGGGTAACGTTGTTCATCAGATCGTTTATCACAGGTAATCTGACTAGAAACTACAAAAACACGATATTCTTTGGGCTAAAGAAAATAATTATATGTAGTGTGTAGGATTTGATCAAACGTATTTCAGTACACAAGCAAAGACGAAAGACGTTATCAAATTATATTTTACGTTTATTATGAGGTATGAGTGTGAGCATTTGACGATGTAAATTCGTGTCGTTCCTTTCATCATAATAACACCTGCTTTCGAATCAACGATCTGGACCAGCGCGAAACGGACAAATAGTTAACGCACGACACTGCCATTAAAACCGTTAAAACTAAAAGACCGAAATAAATAATCGAACCGCTATAACACTATAAAGCAGAGAATACGTGAAGGAGAGAGTCACATTTATCTACAGACTGCGAACGGTTATCTGCTAACTATTAATCTCCACTAAACGAACGCGTTTCCTGCGCTACCTAATCGGTCACTTCGTTCTTTTATTCCCACAAGAATGATAGCACAATTAAATACAGAGCCGAAATAATAACAAAATAACACCACAGACGGGAGATGTTTTCCCGCGCGATTAATCACGCCACGCAAATTGCCCAAGCAAAAATTGAACAACAGCGAGTTATTAGAGGTAAACGCTCTATAAAACTCACATGATTGATGAAACATCTGATGCAGCGATTAGCTTATGATTCACTGGCCGGAAATAGCTGGAATTTGTCGATGAGCCTACATTTTCACTTGCTCCCAGTCTCTGTTTACATCTTCTATCTCTTCAATCAATGAATCGACATACGTCAAGAAAATGGAGAAAATAACTCTACTTACGGTATTGGTGTTATGATTAACTTGAATATATTTTTTTTGGCGTTTACCTACAAAGTATTAATTTTTACTATACTCCTTTGCTTCAGTAATTAATCACTCAACTCTTGCAAGTCTAAAATTAGCGCAAGCCTCGATCGATGGTTTGGTCATAATTTGTTTAAAACACTTTCAACATCAAGCAATCCCCTACCACAACGCTAGTCGCACATGAAAGCTTAGCAAGAACAAAAAGAAAATAATTAAAGTCTAAGCTTAATTGCTGTGGCCGGCCGGCAGTAGTTATTACTTTTTATCCCTCAACTATGCTAGAGATGTGAGTTCTGCTAACTGCCGCCACTCTTTTCTCACGCATTACCCTTCTAGAATTCAAACAAAAATTATAATTACAGTGGGAACTAAATGTTATTATAAAGTTTCAACCCCATATAAGTGGGGCATAAAAGTAAAAGTGACCACAAGATTTGTTAATAAAGCAACCATAGAAATATTTTAAATTGTCAAATAACTTTCCATTCTACTGGGCAAGTGAATAACATGAATGGGGCAGTATTTTCTAACGCTACAAATTTCGTTATGACCCCAACAGAATTTCCCCTGGGTCACTAAGTCTGATGATAATTGCGCCTCCGCCCTGAGGTACTAACTCTTAATAAATGCCAATGTTTCCCCTTCATTTTGCTTTTCCTTCCCAATAAATTAGCTCCAATACACTACCACGCACCTAATGAAATGCGACGTGCAAACATAGGTCCAAGGTATACCTCTACAATACAATCTTGTAGATTATTTACGTAGGTACCTTTGTTGAACAACCAACAAAACGTTGACGATATAAATCTAAAAAACATAAATTGAAGAGGCAGGTGATGCTTGAAAGGCTCAGTTACAAGACCACTAATTAAGCCACGCCAGTTTTTTCGTCGTTAGAACAAACTTGGAATGGTTGGTTCGGTATTCTCGCAAGCATATAATTTTGCGTTTGATAAAATATTGTTCGCGCAAACCAACACGTAAGGCTTACACTGCCTAATCTATAATTAGAGGCTGTATCTATGTTTTAGCCATAATTCACTCGGAGCCATCCGGCTAACCTATAACCTCTTCGGGCTCCATGACCCACACCGCGGTAACGGTTTCCACTTGATATGCCACTATACTTGTACCTACCACATTTTATAATAAGAGAGCCCATCACACACGTCCCTGTATGAATGATGATCGTAATTAAGCATTTTAATTAAATGTCAAGTCAATTTCATGAATCTATAATGGGTATTAAATAATTAGCTATTTATTAAACTGCTAACAAAAGATTTCGAAGATGCACATTTTTTTCGATTGAAAGGCGTTGTGTAATGTAATGTCTCTGTGTATTTTGGTGATTGATATTGATATGACCTATTACTTTGTTACAACAAAGATTATAATAGCAACGATCAATTATTGAGATAGGAATCTTTATTTTCCCAGTTATGTTTTATGATGAATAGATATTTATTTACACAACCTCAAAGTCTCAGTTTCACTATGACCGAAGGCATCAAGGCACACAAGCGCTTTTTGAGTTGCTGTGTGGGAGTGGGAATATGGAATATTAAGCCAAGTGACAGGAGATTTGAGATAGTAAGTATACGAGGGCTTCAAAGCTAGAATCGCAATGGCGAAACAAGCATTTAACAAGAAAGGATACATAACAAAAATCCAAAAATATATCAAAGTCCATCAGAAAAAGACTCGGGTCTTGGAACTTTATGGGTGCGAACAGGGTGCGAAACATTGACAACGACATAGGAGGAACGGGAAGCTTTCGAGATGTGGTGTGGTGATGCAGTAGAATGGAGAGAATATCTTTGACGGAAAGGGTGTCAAAAGAAAAAGTCCTTGGAAAATGTAAAGGAGAGTAGAAAGATACTGAGGACGATTGAATGCAGGAGAGGAAAGATGTTGGGTCACTTTTTACAAGGTGAACCGAGCAGTGAAGGAACTGGCCTGTGTCCGGAGTGCTTGGAGAGTGCTGCACCGACAAGAGTCTGATGACGAAGGCTTCATGACGTGCTTAATAATTTAGCTTGAGTAGGCATTCATGGGATACCTAGCTAGGGTAGGTAAAATCCGCGCGATTCTGTGAATCTCTACAGTTAGTGAAGGGCTCTTGAGCACGGCCATTGCGAAACCGAACAATGCGGAATGAAGTGTGCGTTGCAAGCTTGCATGCGGTGAATAGCGGCGGGCTGCGTCGAATGCTGCAATCCCCTCCCTAACCGTTTGAGCTAACTCAACCACCACCGTGTAGACTTATTTTTGCCTAGAGAGCTAACTTCTGCATGGGATGATTGGTTTAACGACATTTCTAGTGAAACTATGCCGTTGGGGGGCAGTATTTATTGAGCTCGAATTCGAATACATATAAGCTCTGTATTAATTTTACGTATGAAGGCCAAACCACTCTTCTCGAAAAGCAAGCATATTGTACAACCTGTTTCGAAAATCCATACGTCTTATAGCCAGCAGAAGACCGAGTTACATCAAAAATAAATAGAAGAGCCGTCAACAACAAATAAGCCAGTTGTCGAGATATAAGTACGTAGATGTTTGAACACGGCCTGGCTGGAGGTCGTGTGAGCGGTCGCGGGTCGCGCACGCAGCGAGTAAGTAATGGCCCATTGCCTGGTTCCGAGAGACGAGTACATCGCATCTCTCGATCGAGGGCCGACGATGATGGCTTTCACACGACATGCGATCTATTGATGGACGGACACAGCGCCGATTGACAGCCAACATATAGCTTCATTAATTATGTATTATTGGCCACATTCTCTAGCCGCAGTCGGAGAATTCCGGTTTTTTCGGCGATGACGCCCACGTTTGACAGGATGATGTCGTCATTAGTTTCAGTTTTAGACCAAACGGCTTCCCCCCTGATTCCAGTTCGCTTTAAACGTGTTGCGACGTAAAAATAATGTCAACGTCTCTATTATTAACCGTTGCTTCTATATAAAACCAACACTTTGATTGCGACGCGAGTGATAAATTTATTCCAAGTCACAGGCGTGATCTTGCACATCACTTCACGTGAGCGTAGAATAAGCGTTGCGCCGTTTAGGAAGACGAGCAAATGACCGCAATCAAATCACAATCACAGTGAAAGCCTTATAAATGGGCAGCCTGAGATCGCGGGCACTCCGCGCCAGCACCGTGTGTGCTGTTTACAATGCATTAGGTCTAATTATAGAGAGGGAAGCGCTAGCAACACTCACGACTCACGACCGAAAACAATGCTTCCAGCATCCAGTTAGAGCAGTTAATATCGGTGGCTTTTTAATCATTATCGTGTTTCAGATGAAGAAAAAACTCCACACCGAATTTGCTGCAATTATTTCCATTAATAGAATGAAACATGTAATCGCAACTAATCGCAAGCAAGTGTATTGCACCGTCTGATCAAGGGGCTGATATAGCCAGAGCCTATTACAAAAGCCATAATACGGTTCTAAGTACGTGTAGCATTCGTGCCTAGATCGATAAGTAAGTAATAGTTACCGGGAGGCCAAGGTATCGTGTGAACGACCGGCGCATCTTCGTAACCCAAGGCGTTATAAATTACACCAAACACGAAGTGATACATTACATCGAATGATATGTCTATGAATGTATTATTCGAGTGGTTTAGTTCGAGCAACGATACGATAGGGATTTTCTAAAATAAGTGATTTATGTAGGTAGACATTCCAAGTACTTACACAGAATCAATACCGTTTCAATGGCACCAAGCAGAGCAAATCATTTGGAATTGCAAATGGATGTCAATATACGTTGTACCTAAACCAATTTCCGAGAGCGGGCTTACGAGAAACCCCAATTCGTGCTGAATGACTCTGTTTCCTACAATAGTAATTGCAAACCCCCAGAATAATCAAGGCCGAGCCACAAAACCCAGTTGAGACGTACTTTTATTAGAATAGATGAGGAGGGTGAGCGAATTTTATTAACGGCTTTAGTGGTTAGCGAAGCCTTTGTTACATTCTCGTGAGACATAACAAGCACTAATGACAATGCGTAAACATATAAAACAACAGTAATTACTTCCTAAATCGTGAAAACTAGCAGCTGTTAATTTGCAAAAAAAAATACAAATTCAATGATTCAGCACCAAATATTACAGTTATAAACAACTGACAAAGTTAGCGGAGCTCAATTACATCGGATGCATTATAATAAGAGTGGATATAAAACGAAAAAGGAACGAAGCAGATGCTATGCGATGTGTACAAGTAGATACTGTTATAGGAAGTGTGCATTAGTAATTGTGGTCACAATAAGGGGAATTGGCCAGTGCGATTGTTGTGCGTGCACGGGGCGTCCAGCGCCCGCGCCCATTGCCATTGATTGAATGAATTTAACACAACGCGATGTAAACGAACCATAACTGGGCATGCGGTGCGCTTGACCGTATCACTACTCATTATTTTGAATGCGAACGAGTGTATGATGTCAACATAGAGCACAAATATAGAGAGAGTAATGTTGAAATAATTACGAAGGACGGTAAAAGAACGACCAGACCTTCCTACTCAGTTTATATCGGCCCAAAACATCTTGGCATCAGATAATGGAGTGTAATAATATTTTTTGCAGAAGTAGGTCTGAAATATGGCTCAATTCTGCAATAGTTATTCCGTTAGATTTGAGATCGCACCCGGACAGGATGTGCCAATTCCAATCCCGCGGGACGTCAAATCAGACGCTGTATCTTGTTATATCCGTTAGGTTCATCTTGCAACATAAATTGATCTGCGTATAACGATTCAACGACGCTCATCATACATCATCGTGAAAAAGGAGGTCTCTTTTATAGCTCCAAACCTACTTAATATAGCGAATGGTTGGTCCTTAGTATGATCGACAAAAGAAGTCGATAGCTCAAAAACCGTACCAAAGGCCGTAAAGATTTGGCAATACCTACTGCTCGCACGCCGGACTGTTGCGGTTGTCCTAACCGCAACTGGCAGTGCGGTTCGGTGGTGGAATTTCACGGAGTATAAAAGATGGCAACAATACATCGGATGTCCCTACCTCGCCCTAGAAATAAAAATATAACTTTTCTCAAGTGCAGCATGATTCATGATGGTATATTATAAGAACAGGTTCGTAAATATTAATGCAATGGATTGTATTTCGGCGCAGTCAGCGACCCGATACTAATCAATTTGAAAATTCGCAAATAAACCATGGAAGATCGAGAACACCTAATGTAGATGAAACTCGTTCTATCGAAAGACGTGGACTTGCCCCGATAGTCCGATGGCAAGACGAATCGGCTCAAGTTTTCAGTGCGGATTAAGCTAAATAAGACGCGGCGTCTAGGTGCAGTAATTGATAGGGATTGGCTGCTCTTAGTCGGAGCCGAGCTGAGCTGCATTGTACATTGTGCTGCCGCTCAGATGGGATTACATGGGATTACTGCGACGGGCTCAGTCAGCCTTAGCGCTGGGGCGCACCTGTTCTGTTTAATAGTTTGATAAACAGTTATGTACGACAATGGATTATCTTCCCATTTAGAATCTAATTGACTGGAACATAATAATGATTGAAGACAAAGCGCTGTCCTGTCCGTCCATGTAACATAGAGGTAACAATTCACAATTTGTTTGAACGTCCGCGTTCCACGTTTGCTCGCTCATTTCAATAGATTTTGATAGAGGCCAGCCAGCCGCTTTCATGCTCTATATCGCTATTCAAAAGCTAACCATTTTCTATTCAAAGCCTTTTAGACCAAGTTCACTTGAAATTCACGTACCTACATAAAGTGTTAATTTAAATGTATTTCAAAACTATTTTCAGCGAAGAGCCGGAGCTCAAAGCACTCAAAGGCGACGTGCAGTCAGGGCGTGGTCGCTGACAATACAGAATTAATTTGCTGAACGAAGCGGGCCGGTGGCACAAAGGCTTTGACGGCTTCCTTTAGCAGTCTGAAGACATAACATCACAGCCTGCTCAACCTTGTTTGCGAATCTCAAGGTTCATTAGTGTACCGAAAAGCGTGAATACAAATTGCACTGCGACTTGACAATAAATCCGTAATTTGTGCTTTTGTAACGTAGATGGAACCAGTCCTGTCCTATTTTTAGTGCATCCAACAAAGGACCATCCCAAATGTTGCCTACTCACGATAATCTTTTAAAAAGGAACCATTTTGGTGTAATCACGATAATGATTACATGTGCGGCCGCGGGGTCCGGGGTGGCTGACTGTTGGTGTTCTTTCTGCGCCCGCGCCTCGGGTCGCCCACCCACCGCGCCCGCGCCGTCTAGCCGCTCTTGTAATTAAACAACAACGCAGCTCTCGATTTATTTAGATAACACACGATAACACCCAACTGGACCACGATTTATAAGTTTCCGACGCCCCACAAAGATGCGCTCGGGTGTTTTGTGATTGTTTACCATAAGCATCAGTTCGCGCAGCACGCGGTTGCGGGAAGTTTGTTGGATAGCTTCATAAGGTCCAACAGTTTATTTTGTTTTATTGAAAGCTGACGATTAAGGCAATTCAGTAAAAAAATATTGTGTAAAGCCATTCGGATTAAGACTAATTGAACCGTGCTGAGCGTGCCAAATAGAAACAAAAGGTTGAATGAGACCGTGCTAAATTGAGTAGGCTTGCGCTTCGACTAATAATTATATGAAGCGTTTGTGAGGACCGGGGAGAGAAGACAGCAAGATTAATTACGATCGTTATAGTAGAAAAGATAGATGTCTTTATCAAATCCATCTAGCGTCGTCGTCATGGTGTGTAAGATTCGTAGGCGAGAGATGGCCGGGGCCGTGCGACAGGTCCCCCGATTATCAACGCATTCAGCACGGTGGCTGCCGGCAATCAACTACGTATACGGGCAACGTTCCACTACGCTTTTGTAGCTAATGGAAATTCCACACGCATCACTCGTGCCACTGATGGTGCCAGTGACACTCCGCTCTGCAGGATATTTACCTCATCAAGCCAAGCGTGAAATTCGTATCTTGTGTTAGAAATGCCCTCTGTCGGGCGCAAAATGTTCGATAAGAAAAGCGTCTGCGCTCGCAAATGGGTATTTACTTTAAATTCGCCGTTCCAAAAGGCTTTATGTTAGGAAACAATGGTGGCACACCCAAACGTACCGCAAATTCAATCCGATACCAAAGCCACGAACAGCAAATGAAACAACAAACGGAGGTGGGAAACAATTACTAGCGGTCGTGATGGGAACGGGAGCGTCTTCGGCTTGGCGGAGGGCAGAGATGTCGTGAGCTAGGGAGGTCCTCGTGACTGGATCTCGGAGGCGCGAGACCTGTCGGCCGAGTGACGTCACGATCGAGCGCGCAATTCGCCTCGCTTGCAGGTGTACGAATAGACGCCTTTATGCCGCATCTACACGGGTAGAGTAAACAGTATCTGAATCAACTACATAGTACAGTCAGTCGACAGAAGTTGTACAGAAGACTGTACAGTTTTGATGTAAAGTCACCCGTAACGTAACCAAGTAGATTGCCGGCGTCTAACTCTTTAGTTCCGAGTATTCCACCAGTTTTCGTGCATGCGTACCCGTAATATTTACGGTAGAGTAATTAGTTTTTCCTAGAACTTACGCCATGAACGTCGGTACGTAAAAACAAGTTACACCCATGTTTTTAATTTTTTATTTCATCGTATGTAGTGGGCCACTCTACCTACTAGTGGCCAACTGGCCACCCCAGGTGTCTCAAAATCTCTACCGTAACATGGGTCGGGCGAGTAGGCGGTGAAGCGAATGGAAACGGCGGGAGGGGAAGGCAAGTGGTAGAGTTTTCCCTCGGAGTTAGCTTCATAAACCTGGGGTACACGGGTACAGTAAGCGGTAGAGTCAACATGCCGTACTCTACTCTACTCTACCAGGCAGTCTACATTTTCCGTGCGCGTTACTATGCCGTTCACTCTACCCGTGTAGCGTGTACTCCCAGCTACAGTGATACGAAAGGTCAGCGCAATGGATAGCACAAAGAGTGATCAAAACTAGAAGCAATCTCAAATTAATCTTCTGTAACATTTTTGTTCTACGCCATTATTAGGAGTATACAGGGCGTCCCACGGCTATGCCACATGGAGGGAAAGTACCTTGAATATTGTAGATGGAACATTTTGCTGAAAGAAGACATTATTTTAATTTAAAAAACAATTTAAACTGCATTCATAGATATTGAAATAATTACATGGTTGAACCGGGAATCGAACCCGTTACATGAGAAAAAATTATTACCCTGTAGTTTTATCATACCGATCGAAAGGCTTCATCATAAGGATTATTTTTTGCTAAATAACATAGTGTCAGAAATAAAAGGAAGACCATGAATTTTAACATTTTTAATACAACATTAATCAATTTATCAATGAAAATCACATTAACAACAGATTAAAAGTGTGAAAATGAAACACATTTTTGAATTATTTCTTTATAATCAGCCAGCCGCATTGCGATGGACAAAATTTTACGCGTCTTTCGGCTCAGGATACGGCTCGATTTGTTGCATACTACCAGGTAAATGTTAAAATTCATGGTCTTCCTTTTATTTCTGACACTATGTTATTTAGCAAAAAATTATCCTTATCATGAAGCCTTTCGATCGGTATGATAAAACTACAGGGTAATAATTTTTTCTCATGTAACGGGTTCGATTCCCGGTTCAACCATGTAATTATTTCAATATCTATGAATGCAGTTTAAATTGTTTTTTAAATTAAAATAATGTCTTCTTTCAGTAAAATGTTCCATCTACAATATTTAAGGTACTTTCCCTCCATGTGGCATAGCCGTGGGACGTCCTGTATTAGCACCGCAGAGAAATAGTACTTGATACGTTTGTAAATTGATCACAAAGCAAATACCGCAGAGCGAGCTATTTAATTCAGATTGTGCAGACATGATCTAATAATAACTCAATATCGATCTAATAACCCAGTTTCACGCTGAATTAAGCTTTAGAGCTTTGGAAATTCATACTGAAAATAAGGTTGTCAACTAAGACCGGAAACGCAGACGTGGAACTAATTAGTGAGAAAAATAATCATGTTTGCGAGACACACTAGTCTCACTCAAGTTCTCAGCCGGTGGGGTGAAAGCCGTGAACGTATAGGCAAAGGGTTGCGCCGTGAGTGGAGTCGTTGGAGCCCCGAGCACTCTAGCTAGATTTATGATGAAGCAATCATCTCGCGTCTTATGGCTACAAAAGGCTATGGAGTCGACAAAGAGCTTTGAGTTTTATTACGGTGTGTTTACGTGCTAGGTGTGTGCTACAGAGATGTGTGGAAGACAAGAGAGGAGGCCTTTGCCCAGCAGTAGGACACGATAGCCGTAGCTAACTAAAAAAAAAGTGTGTTTATATGTATGTATTGAGCGACGTCAAGTACCTATATCGTTTGAAGCTGTCAGGTAAAACAATACAAAATTCAAACCCATTGTTAAGTATCCTGGAGTAGGTATATTTTTGTTATACGAGTTAATAATTAGTGCTATTCAATCTCGTCCCTGACCTTGTGTGTGAGTGACGTATATGTTTACAATACGACCCTTCTTTGGCGTATGTAAACAAAGCTGCACCACAATGCCGGTAACAATGCCCTCTCCCGCGCTTCCCTATTCTATCCCAGTCATTATCCCGACGCACCCTTAATAGAGACGTTGGAGATCACGAGTGGATACACCTTTGTGTAAAAACTACCTAGACACCTTCGGGATAGAGACAAAAAACTAATGTGATGTGGGGCGCGGCGATTTGTTTCACCGAGCAAGATAATAATTTTGTTGTTTTTATGGAGCCGCATCGCACGCGTCCTGACATAAAATTCAACCTTTCCCTTTGTAACATAATCGTGTGTAGTAAAATTCTGAAAGAGTTTCTTACCTCCATTGCCGGCGTTCGTGATGGTCACCCAGAAGTCGATCGTCTTCTCTGGTCCCAACTCCTCATAGTCCCACTTCTTTTTAACTTTCACTATACCACTTGGTTCGACAGTCACCCACGGATTTTCGTCCCGAATTTTAAATGTCTCGCGGTCGGTTTCCTTCTCGAGGGTAAAGACTGAGCGTCCCTCGACCTCGCCATCGGCTTCAGTAAACTCGATGCGTTTGGTCGGGCGCACGGCGCGAGTCACGCGGCGCTTCTCGCGATGGAGCGCTGGCAACGCTTTGTGATCGCGAACTACAAATTCTAGGTACACGTGAGTTGGAAGACTTTGGCGTGGAGGACTGCCGGTGTCGTGTGCGAGCACGCGCAACTCGGCTTCGTGCCCGTCCGGCTCTCCAGCCAGTATCAGCTCTCCAGTTTGCGGCACGATAACAGCGAGGTTACTCGGAGTTGCGAGCGAATAGTAGATGCGATCTCCATCCCGATCGTGCGCTTCAACTTTTCCGATACTGGAAAATCGCTGCCAACGAGCAGTGCCATTAGGGCCATTCTCATCTGGAGTTCCATTTACAGCGAAATAGTAGATTTCCTGCTCGAATTCTGGGGCATGATCGTTCTCGTTCGTGACTACTACTCTGACGGGAAGATTTGCTTTTGATGCACCATGCATATCCGTCGCTTGAATTACTAAATCATATGACCCCTTCTTCTCAGTGTCCAGAGTGCGCGTCGCAAATATTTCGACATCGCCATCGGTGACGGCAGACCTGACTTCCGGAATGAACTTCGCCTTCGCTTTGTCGCGCAATCCGAATGCGGCCTCTTCGTTGCCACTTATGATCTTGTAGGCTATAGGTCCAACATCGAGCATTGCTGTGGCGCGTATAGGTGGTAGGTCGACGGGGGTCCCAGGCGGCGCATTCTCCGGTACCTCGCCGTGCAAGTCTTGCACAGTGGGGAAGTGGAGAATGCGCTTGCGGTCCACGACGAGCAGCTGCACTGAATGGGCGGCGCTGCTGTAGGGGGTCTGTTCGAGGACTGCGAGGTTGAATGGGCGGCCTAAGAGTGGTTCTAGGTCGGCGGTGGTCATGAGTAGGCCGTCCTCGAGCATGGTGAAGTAGGAGGAGTACTCGGGGTCTAGGAGAGTGTATCGCGAGTAGTTGCCGAGGAAGTGGCGCACGGCGTGGCCGGGCCGGACGTCGTGCGGCAGCAGCGTCATCGCCCGCGCCTCCAGCAGAAGGCTGAGGGCGCAGAGGAGCGCGCTGCTGGCCAGGGTAGTCCGCGCCATAGTGCTCGACGTCTGCGCTACTCAGCCGAACATTTCCAACCTGCAAAGATGACCAGTCACGATTTGATAACAAGTTAATCTAGCACCTGTAGCTCGAAGCTTGTATGAGCATAGATATAGGTACCTAACCTAACATCGAGTTCAATACAGACCTTGCTACCAGCAAGCAACCCTCAATCTCTGGAGTGGTCAGTTAAATTGTAGGTACTAAGCAAACATCAGCCAAGCTACCTATTTATTAATTAGTACGTATCTAGCCATAGTACGAGTATCTAGCTATCTACGAACGTACCGAGCGAGAGCTAAACTCGGCTGACTAGGACATCTCATCAAACTTATGATGAATAGCAATACTAACTCAACGATAATACCTATTCTTATTCTATTCTTAGGCATTCTTATTAGATACTACGTAGAAGGTAGAATAGGTAGCCGTACTTAGCCCATAGACTTATAGGTAGCCATTACATTTTAATGGCGAGTCTCACTGGATTAGCAGTTGAGGGCCCGTCTGTCTATTCTACAATGTCTAAATATTAGTTGGTGGTCTTCTACGGACTACGATCTGACTTGGAACATTCGACGTAAGTAATTCAAGAGCCATGGGACGTAAAATGTGTAGCATCATCATAATGAAATCATGTGGCTGGCTCGGCTGCATGCACCTCGAGGGGCTTGCGGCAGCGGGGCGCCCCGGCTCGTAGGGCGGCGCACACATGCAAAAGCTTTATTTTAGGCGGCAAGCGAGTGCGCGGCGACGACGCCGGCGTCTCGTATGAGCCGCCGCCGCCGCCCCCGACCGATCAATACCCTCGACGCGCCGTCGCGTGCCGCGCTACTACGGCCCAATCTCGACCTTATAAACGCGATTCTATTCACGACACTCGCATCAAATATTCACAGACTCATTTCACCGAATAAAGGTCATGCTATCTCGCGAAATAGTACACATTTCCACAAATGAAAAGCCCCAAAATGGCTGCGCTTCAGCGGCGCGCCTGTAACGGCGAAAACTCAAACGGGGCGCCCAATGTTTTCACTGCAAACGATAATAACCTTTCCATTCTTTCACTTTCATTTCATAGCATACGTAAGACGTAATTCACGCATTATCAACGATATAATATTTACAGCAGAGATAGAAGTTTGAACCACTTGATTCGGTCGATGTAAACAAATTATCAAACCAATGAAATCCGAAAGATTCAGCTTCCACACTCACGGGCCGTTGCTTTTATAAGTTAAACAGCGAATAATATTAAGTTACACGTTGGAAACTTCCATGGGTACATACTTTTAGGGGTTGAAAGTGTGTTTTCTATCGATATCGGAGCGTTTGACAGGTGCGCGACGGAGAGAGCGGCGGCAACCTTCACGCGACGATGCCAGAAAGCGACTGAGTGAAAAGAACGAATGAAACTCGCGCGTAGCGTGCGCGCGGGGTGTCGCGCGCTATCGAGCGCCCGGCCGCCGCTGCCCCGCGCACCCCGCCGGGCGGGCCAGCCACCCTCGCCGCGCCGCCGCCCCCACGGCTGAGTTTTCTTTCACCCCTCGCGCTGTTTAGCTGCACTAGTCATCCCCTAGATTTTGTATGCGGCACAGAATGCGATCGCTAAGACTTGGTAGGTACTTATGAACTTATCTTATTATACATATTTTAATTGCGGTCGCGAATTTGTATGTTGTTTGGAACTACCAACAATCAATCTACCAACAATTCGTTAGTGATAAATAATACAATATACAGGGTGGATTTTTAAGACAGGGCAGTAAGGGCAAGTACCCTAACCGTTATACAAGGTGTTACAAAAGTACCTAACTCTTTTTACAGGGTGTAACCTACTGGTATTAGCTCAAATTTAAAAATATTTTTGTGCGTGTAGGTGCATTTACATAGCTTTGAGTTGTTAAAACATTGTGAAAGTCAATGAAAACAATATTAAAAAAATACTTTTCTCCCGCCACATTGTTCACATTTTATTAATTTAAAAATTAACGGAACGTCATAGAGCAAAAAAAATATTTAGGTTGTGATCTCTATCACCGGGTGTTATTACCCTGTAAAAAGAGTTAGGTACTTTTGTAACACCTTGTAGTTACAGGAAAACGTTCCTAAGAGACCTTCCATAACTTTTTGAGATATTATGAACTGCATTCACAGATGAAAAAATGTACGGTCAGCGAAAAAAATGCTAAAATACCAAAAAAATTTTTTTGATGCCAATCGCTCCTCTTTTATGTAGAGATCAAAAGACTCTAACGAGCCAACTAAGGTTTGAGTACTAGAAATGTCAGAAATTTACAAAAACTTTTCCCATACATTTTCTATTAAAAAAAAGAACTTTTTTTTTATAATGTCATTTGATCCTCTTTTGTGTAGGGATCAAAAGTCTCTAAAGGTTAAGGTACCTGCCCTTACTGCCCCGTCTCAAAAATCCACCCTGTATAAAAGGTACCACTACTAATAAAATATCTGTGATCGATAATTCGATTTATAGATCGCGTCAACCGCAGAGCCCCGGCGGCGGCACGACACCGTGACAAAAGTTTTTTACGGCTTTCATAATAAAAGAACCATTTTGCTCTGCGTACTGAAATTAATAACGCAAATTAGTCGATGGCGAGATAAGAACGTTGCGTAGTCGTGCCGTAGGGGCACTCTTTTTGTAGCGACAAAAAAGGGCTTTAGCCTCGAATTAGCAAACGCCTAGCGCCATCTAGTGTTGGATAGCAGAATTAAGATTTCGATCGATTCGCTTTATTTTGTCTCTAGTTTTTACTCTCTACATAATAAATAAAACAAGTTTCCATTGCTTAAATGTAAAACTCATTACATTTTTGTATTCAAAGAATTTATCAGTAGACTAGTACAAAAATAGCCATAGCTACAGCACTGAGCAAATGTTCTTTGTGACTTTTATAAAGTACTTAGGTAAATAAAAATATACTTTGTAATATAAGGAATAACTATGCTTATTCAATAACAATATTATGTACCACATTGGTTCATACAGACAGGCATAATACACTTTTAGTGATCTTGGATAAACATTTTTCAAACTAAACTAAACAAGGACTTCTTACATACAAACTAAGACTCAATCTTATCTACTCAATTACAACAACAATCAATCAATTAAACAATATCATTCACCTAGTCACGGTAGGGATAACACTTATTTAATATTATAAAGCATCCTCAGCTGACTTTGACCGTTAGGTAACTCACGTTACCGGACAGCAATAACTAGATATGGTGCGTGAACTGCTTGGAAGCAACTGCATCACTTGTACTTTTGTATCTTATCTCCTTGATAGTTAGCTGTTTCCCCTGGTGTATCCTTTGCAAGTGACTCCTCATGTCGTAGGACCTTGAGAATGACCGGTGGCATACGGGACACTGGGTCTTGCCAGCGTGTGAATCTTTGTGCAGGGTCAGGGAAGTTGGATGCTTGAAACCTTTCGGGCACATGTGGCAACGGAATTTTAACACCATGTCCGCATCTGAAAAATAGATAAATATGGTTTTTAACTCAATCATGTTGTAGCTGAACAGAAATATTAACAGAATGGTTTACTTAGGGGCGTCCATTAATTACGCGAGCCAATTTTTCGACTCCCCCCACCCCCCCCCTTGGTGAGATGTCGTGAGATTTGGCGCGACCTCCTCTCCCCCTATTCTCATGTGACTTTGTTCAAAATGCGTTTAGTTTGCCGGTGGCGGCTTAACAATTGAGGGACTACTTTGTGGAGTACACATAGCCGCTACATAATGTTATTACTTAGGTTGTCTTTTTTTGAGTTTTTTTTTTTATCGTATTGCCCAATTTTCTAGACTTTTTTTTGCAGAAAAAAATCACTTGATATTTGCCGATACCCCCCCACATGATGAGATATGAATGACTCGACCCCTCCCCCCTAAATGCCTCATGTAATTAATAGACACCCCCTTACGAGAATACATACCAGAAGTGTTTTTCTCTGATAAATCCTCAGCATTAGTAGTCTGGTTATCAACTTGCATTTCCTCAGAGGGAAGTGCCGAAGTAGCATCAGAATTTCCAGGAGAACTTAATAAATCAATCTTGGGTAAATCAGCAGGAGGAATGGATTCAATATCTTCAGTTTCATCCTCAATATAAGGTGTATAATTGCTTGTCTGTGGAATGTTATCATCTCTGGCAGTCTGCATTGTGGCCAAGTTAATTGGTTCATCGGGTGGCACAGCAACAGTCTCATCGGCAGCTTTAGGCTTGGAAGTTAGATCTAGTGATATACTTTCAATTATCTGATTGGCAGGACTTTCCTCCTCTGTGTTGTCAGTCAAACCCTTCACTTCAAGGAGTTCTGCAGTTATAAGAAAAGACTCTAACTGCTCCTGGAAGATATTCACCTCGCCGTGGTACATGAAATTAACGATAGCATTCAGATCTTCATACTTCACATTCTTAAATATTATGACAGGATGCTGGCACGGGTTCTCCTTGAATATCTGCTTGAAGTAGCTGCTGCATGCCGATAACAACATCTTGTGGGCCTTTATTTTGCCACCATCACAACATAAAGTGACATCCACTAAATCGTTCTCGAATCGTAACAAGTTAAACGCGTCCGTAACATGACTGACGTAATTATTCCAACGTAACGAGTACTGCGGTGCATTATTCATTCTTTCGATTCTTAACATGCAGCGGGTTAACTAGACACGGCTAAATAAACTGAACCAAGAATCTAAACAAAATGTACAAAAAAGAAACAACTTGGAAAAAAAGGTTCACCACTTTTACCACAGATTATGGGGACAAATCTAAACGTCACCTGTCATACCACAGATTAATTCTCATAATCAAATGCCCCACTGCCCCAGTACACATTGGCCCAAGCGCGACCAAGCCAATCATCACCAATGCACGCCATCGCCATGATACGCGGTGCTTTGTAGGAAAAGTTGGTAGTAATAAAATTATTTTTAGTGTACCGAAACCAGTCGGCTACACCGACATAAATACAACTAACTTCAACCGTTTACGAAATCCAAAATGTGCGTTTAATGTACGGTCGGCCACAGTCACAGATACCCCATAGCAGGGCCCTTAGCCTGTAACGCAATGGCGGGTCAATGGCGTCCCGGCAGAAGGACAAAACCGGGCTCTCCTCGTTTTTCTCCTACAGCCAGAGAACTAGTCCATTAGAATTAGAATCAAAATATTCTTTGCTGTACTACAAAAACATTAAAAGGACAGACAGCGTTATCAAATCGTAATTGAAGTCGTCACCTGACAGCCCATTTTGGCACCATTGTGTTACAGGCTAAGGGCCCAGGGCCCTTAGCCTGTAACGCAATGGCGGGTCAATGGCGTCCCGGCAGAAGGACAAAACCGGGCTCTCCTCGTTTTTCTCCTACAACCAGAGAACTAATCCTCTAGAATTAGAATCAAAATATTCTTTGCTGTACTACAAAAACATTAAAAGGACAGACAGCGTTAGCAAATGGTCATTGAAGTCGTCACCTGAAAGCCCATTTTGGCACCATTGTGTTACAGGCTAAGGGCCCTGGGCCCTTAGCCTGTAATGCAATGGCGGGTCAATGGCGTCCCGGCAGAAGGACAAAACCGGGCTCTCCTCGTTTTTCTGCTACAACCAAAGAACTAATCCTCTAGAATTAGAATCAAAATATTCTTTGCTGTACTACAAAAACATTAAAAGGACAGACAGCGTTAGCAAATCGTAATTGAAGTCGTCACCTGACAGCCCATTTTGGCACCATTGTGTTACAGGCTAAGGGCCCAGCTCTTACCGCGTGCGGCATAAGGGCGCCAATCGAACAAAAAGGGATATCCTAGCGTGTATCCTAGCGGCCGACTGTACAAAATAGTCTGTCCGGAATATTTCGATTTCACAACTTTTTTATACGAAACACGGTTATTTCTTCTCTTTTATCATTTCTTTTTGGGATTGCGTCAAAGTACATAGGATGAGTAGAGCGCCGTCCGCGCGTCCTAGTTGACATTTTATTGCCATCATTTTGAGCTCTAGTGAAACCGACCAATCAGAAGCGTTTGCTTACTATGACGGCTCAATTGGTTTTAGGGTACCTACTAACACCGTGAAAACGCGACTTTAGTCCACTCAGATGAAAACTACCAACCAGAAGTATTTTAGTTGTTGTTAAGAACGTGAAAATGCGGCTTTATTCCAATACTTCTAACAGTTTTGAATGGTGCCAAAATGGGCTCCCGGTTGAAGGTTTCAATTACGATTTATTAATGCTGTCGGTCCAGTGTCGGTCCTTTTAATGTTTTTGTAGTACAGCAAAGAATACACCGTGGAATTTTAGTGGTTTTAAAGCCGAAGGTATTTAGTTGCACTCGTGATTCTGAGCCAAATTCCAAAATTTTACTTCAAAACGAGCGAAAAAAAAAACACTTCCCAATACAAACGGCTATCGCCAATCGACACCATTTGTATGGAGAAGTGAATTTTTTTTCTCGCGTTTTGGAATGAAATTTTATAATTTGGCTCAGAATCACCAGTGCAACAAAATACCTTCGGCTTTAAAACCACTAAAATTCCACGGTGTATTATGTGTCTAATTCTAGAGGATTAGTTTGCTGGTTGTAGGAGAGCAATGAAAAAATCCCGATTTTGTCCTACCTTTTTGTCTACCTGGGACGCCATTGATACGCCATTATGTTACGGGCTAAGGCCCCAGGAGAGAAGGTGGTAGAGGCGACCACGAGCCACTCGCAGAGTACCAAGCAGGGGCGGAAATATCTACCGTGTATTTAGTCCCGGCACTCAATATTATCGATCGTGTGTTGGATATACAAGGTCTTATAATTATTATTACAAAAGGTCCTAACTCTTTTGCAAGGTAATAGCACCCGGTGATAGGGATCACATCCCAAATATTATTTTTGCTCTATGACGTTCCGTTGATTTTTAATAAATATTATGTGAGCACTGTGCCGGGAGAAAAGTAGGTATATTTTTTTTAATATGGTTTTAATTTACTTTTACAATATTTTATGAACTTAAAACGATGAAAATGCACCAAAGCATATAATCATGTTTTTATATTTTAACTAATAATAATCCAAAAACAAAAACTTGAAAATTTTTCAATTTTGAGGTTATAAAACAAAATATTTCTTTTATTTCATGTAAGCCGCACAGTTGCTAGTTGCTAGTCCTCAAAACCGGTTTATTTGTGAGAAAATAGCTCTTATCAAAATAAATATTTTTATAAATATTTATAAAGATCCCTAGCACGGGTTAGCGCTTAAAAAAATATAAATATTTTTATTTATTTATACAGGGTGAATTTTTGAGACGGGGCAGTAAGGGTAGGTACCTTAACCGTTATAGTTACAGGAAAACGTTCGAGACCTTCCATAACTTTTTGAGATATTATGAACTTCAATCACAGATTTAAAAAAAATTACTTTCAGCGAAAAAAATGCAAAAATACCAAATTTTTATGCCATTCGATCCTCTTTTATGTAGGGATCAAAAGACTCTAGGGAGCCAACTGAGGTTTAAGTACTAGACATGTCAGAAATTTACAAAAACTTTCCCCATACATTTTCTATGGCAAAAAAAATATATAACGCCATTCGATCCTCTTTCGTCTAGGGATCAAAAGTCTCAAAGGAGCGCATTTAGGTTTGAGTACAAGAAATGTTAGAAATCGCGGAAAACTTTGTACATTGTGTACGGGGGAAAGTTTTTGCCGATTTCTGTCATTTCTAGCACTCAAACCTCAGTTGTCTCCTTGGAGTCTTCTGATCCCTATATGAAAGAGGATCGAAGACCAAAAAAAAATTTTTCGTATTTTTGCATTTTTTTCGCTGACCGTACATTTTTCCAACAACTGTGAATTCAGTTCATAATATCTCAAAAAGTTATGGAAGGTCTCCTTAGAACGTTTTCCTGTAACTATAACGGTTAAGGTACCTATCCTTACTGCCCCGTCTCAAAAATCCACCCTGTATTTACTCGCAAATAAACCAGTTTTGAAGACTAGCAACTGTGCGGATTTTTTTAACAGAATAAGCGCACTGGTGGTCGTTTATATGAGAGTGCACTAAATAAAATGACCAGTGTACGCGATCCAAGTAGAATCAAGTGGTCATGATCAAAGTTATAATTTATTTGACTAGACATACGAGCGCACTTTGACCGTGAAACCCGGGTTTAGCTTGCAAATGTTTGTCGAGCCAGCAGGGCCCTTAGCCTGTAACACAATGGTGCCAAAATGGGCTGTCAGGTGACGACTTCAATTACGATTTGCTAACGCTGTCTGTCCTTTTAATGTTTTTGTAGTACAGCTAAGAATATTTTGATTCTAATTCTAGAGGATTAGTTCTCTGGTTGTAGGAGAAAAACGAGGAGAGCCCGGTTTTCTCCTTCTGCCAGGACGCCATTGACCCGCCATTGCGTTACGGGCTAAGGGCCCTGGAAACTTTGACTGGGACCTACCATACAATACAACCCCCTTTTATCTGTCTGTGGCCTTTTTTGTGTCAGCAGTTTTTGACGTTTAGTAGAGGTAGTGTGTGTTGGCATTTACTTTGCAAAGTTGTTGTGCGATGTGCAATTATTTTTCAATAGAATCTGATTAATTGATTAGAAAAAGGAAAGAATAACATCTCCTCGACATGGTAAGAAATAAAGGACGTAATGCGCTTCCTATTTAATTTGGTTTCATGGTTCAGGAAGATCTTAACCAACCACTAATTATTTCCCAACTTCATCTGATACTCGCTCGCTCCTTTGCCGTGATTTTAATAAATAACTTTCTCTCTTAGCATGGAAGAGTTAAAGTCCGTACTACAGAGGAAGAGAAAGCTAGGAAAGAGCAGGAGCGCCAGAAAAAACTAAAGATTTTCCAGAAAGCAATGAAAGTAATCCAATCTAAGGTGAGTCATTCATTAGGCAGATAGGCATTTCTTAGATCCGCTTAAAAAGCAGCTTTTTAATTCAAGTCTTCTATATCTGTTGCAGAGGAAAGAAGGACAGCTAGACAAGGAGCTCTTGGAGGTCACCGGTCAAGTCCTACTAAATAATCCTGATATTTATACCCTGTGGAACATAAGGAGAGACATTTTGAATGTGTTTAGGTGGGAAACAAATTTATAACCACTACGAGTTAATACGAGTGTATCTTGTGTGAGTCCTAACAGCTACTAACAGGGTAAAGTGTTACAGGAAATGCGAAGAATCTCCTGAGGAGTTGTCGAAGTTGTTTGACTCGGAGTTGACTATAACAGAGTACTGCCTCAAGATAAACCCCAAGTCCTACTGTGCCTGGCATCAGAGAGAATGGGTACTGACCACTAGAATAGATCCTGACTGGAAGAAAGAGCTCTTCTTGTGTGACAAGTATCTTAAACTTGATGAGAGAAATTGTGAGCATAATATTTCACTTTCCTTTTTAGTCTATTTTTAGTCACAATTCTTGTACCTAATTCACGCAAACAATTAACTTAACATGGTAGTTAGTCCCAAGCAAATGCAGTCATTATTCCAGCAACTGTACTGGATTTTGTGCAAGGCTCCATATTTGAATTATTTGCAGTCTGCAGTCTCCATTGGAATCACATCTTTCCATTGATTATATTTTGAAGGAGTTGTGCTATAGCTGTGCTAAACCAGATGTCTTTGTGTTTCCATCAGCAAAATTATTTCTATGGGCCTGAGTCTGTAACTCAATGGTGCCAAAATGGGCTCCCAGTTGACGGCTTCAGTTACGATTTATTAATGCTGTCCATCCTTTTAAAGTTTTTGTAGTTCAGCAAATAATATTTTGATTCTATTCTAGAGGATTAGTTCGCTGGTTGTACTAGAAAAATGAGGAAACCCCAGTTTTGTCCTTCTACTAGAACGCCATCGAAAAACCATTGCGTTACGATTGTTATAAAATGCATTATTTTTATATCTTATTTCAGTTCACACATGGGACTACAGGAGGTTTGTGGTTGGCCAGTTCAAGCCACCATTGAAGCAGGAATTTGACTTCACAACTGAGAAATTGTATGAGAACTTTTCAAACTACTCGGCTTGGCATTACCGGAGTAAAATGCTTGTGGCATTGTATCCAGACTTGGAAGGTATATAATTAACCATTACTTACGACTTATTGAGTAAGTAAGCAAATATGTTGTACACTAGAAAGTATTTTACAGAAAAATCACGAAAATCAATCTAACCAAGATTTCTCAGCAAGACCAAGACCTTTGATAAAAAAAAACATTCCACCAAATGGAGGGAGTGTCAGTGCTACAAGATCTACTAACTGATTGGGAAGGAAAAGATCGTAAGGAAACCTTTGAACTTCAGGGGGTGCCAAATTAATAAAAAAAACCTGCCCGTCCAGATGTCTGTGTGCATAGACTTATTACACCTATGTCTGTGTGTATCAATGTGACACGATCACGCCTGTAAAACTTTACGTATCGAGTAAAAAACACGAAAAATGCCAACCATTCACAAGAATGTAACTTTTTTTAGTAATTGAACTCAAACGCTGGAGAGAGGGGGCGCCACTATCAAGTCTCTGCTCCAGTTCGAAAAAATCATAGATCTGGGGCTGCCCCCTTGAGGACTAGGCTGACTAAGTGCCTGCTTACACCCCCTCTAAAGAAGTTTATTTGGAATTAGCACACTGATTGATAATAGTGTACTACTTATTTTTACAGCTGGAAGACCGATTGAAGATAGTCATCACAAGCATGAGCTAGAAATGGTCCAAAGTGCTGCCTTCACTGATCCTGATGATACCAGCGCTTGGTTTTACCAAAGATGGTTATTAGGTTTGTGTTTCTATGTACCTACCTAATTGTATTGTATGTAAAGACTAAAACTCCTGCTCGAGGCCGGATTTGTTTGACACCTCTGCGACGATTCGCCATTTTTATTTTAGACCCATTTTTCAATTGTGCACTGAGGGTACAAATTTAAATTAATCAGTGTGCTGCATATGCACTAGCACTGTGGTAGGTAAATGCTTTTGGAAAAAACAAAGCTAGAATTTCTACTTTATGTTTTTCAGGCGCCGTAAAAGAGACCACGCAAGTTGTGGTAGCTACAGTCTCATCACAAAAAGCTACAGTAGCATTCAACAAATGTGTGCGAGAAGACATGGTCGAGTCTAAAGTCAAACTATACATCAACAATGAGCCGGCAACGGTTCAATGGAAGTCCTGTTTAGGCAATAAATATGATAGTCTGTGGATTTGTACAGTCCAGCGAGATATTACTGACGGGCTAGATGTGAAGGTACGAAATCCTCTTAAAGTCTGCAAGCAAAGAATGTACCTACGCCCTATGGAGTAAATAAATGCGAGAAAAAAATACCATTCGCCTCTTGGGTCCTTTTAATATTCATTTCTTTAGCAGAGTAGAGTAATCTATTTGATGGTTTCAGGTAGAATATGTAACAGAAACTTCTGAGAAACAAGTCTTACAATGTCAGTATAAGGAGCGCAGCATTTATATTGGGAAGTCGAAAATAAGTTTTCAGAACCAATATTCGAAACCGGTCATTGAAGAACTGGTGAAGCAACTGGACTCTTGTCGCCAACTCCTTGACTTGGAACCTGATAATAAATGTAAGCACTCATAGACGTAATTCTATGTAAGTACTAGTCTGCAGGATCTTTTATGTAACATGCAAGCATTCATACTATAAGTATATATATATATTTTTTCTAAATCTTTATTCGTTCTATAAGCGTCACAAAAAAATAGACAATCTTGGCGGATGTGTGCCCGCTGCATCCATGGACCCTCCACCGTAATAACGATGTCTTCAGACTATCGGCTTGCTGGTCTTCCTACTGATCGCCGCGCCGTCCAGTTCTCGACCGCCACTCTGTCATTGCCCTTGTCCACCAGCCATCTTCCCTCCTTGCCAGGTGTCTTGCCCTTTCCCACTTGAAAAAACTAAACTAATCAAGATTTTTTTTTTCAGGGACCTTGTTGACGACTACCGTATTCTTACACTGTATTGACGCCAAGCAATATCATGAAGAAACAATACTGAAGTTGCACTCTTTGAAAGAGTTGGATAAGTTACGCGCTGGGTACTACGACGATTTGATCAGCAAGTGGAGCATCGAAGACCACCTTACATCTGAATATGAGAAGGACCAAAGTCTCGAACTGAAAATTACGTTTTGTGATAACCTGACCAGTCTACCTCATTTGCAGTACTTCAGTTTTTGTGAAAATGTTGATTTGAGCAACCAGAATTTACCGTCGCGCGTCTTGCCGTCTTTAGTAGTTCTCCAGCATTGTAAGGTGAGTTTTTTTACTATGTACTTACTTCATTAGCAGCCTCTATTGGTCTATTTCTGGACATAGATGCTGCCAATGATAGACCTCTTCTAAAAATGTCCAGTGTTGCCGGTTTCCTGCCTTTCCCATCCAGTCGCGTAACCAGCCCGTTCGCGGATGTAATCCGCCCAGCGCCTGGGTGACTCTCTCCGGTAAGTACTAGCTTACCTAACAAAGGCGTAACAGAGACAAAGCGTTTCAAGGCTAGAAGGCGTTGCCACAGGCGCGACCTTGGCCGAATCTTGGTATAGACGGCCTCCATGGCACAATGTAAGTACCTAGATAGATAGAATATTCTTTATTGTACACAAAAACGAATTATTTACCGCCAGCATTGTAAGGCCTAGCATACCTAGTGTTGACCTAGGACCTAGGTCAACAAGGTGTTAGAGAGAAATAGAGATCACTGTTACGCACGTTATGGATCTCGAGTTACAATTACAATAAAGCTAGGCGTCCATTAGCGGCGGATCGGGCCGGACCGTGGTCCTTCATGATAGACATGCAGTTTTGTGCTATTTTGTTCCATCCTAAGTATGTCTGATACTATCTGTCCTTAAAGGCTGGCGCGTTTTTGCGTTATCTGTTTTTAGTACATTTTGTATTAGGATCGCCATGGAGTTACACACTGCTGCGGTAAGAACGCAATGGCATTCCTAATTTAAAATGTACTGAAAACAGATATCACAAGAACGCATCCGATCTTACCGACCGAAAACGCTTCTAGTACAATACTGTATTATATGCTCTTTGACAATACTAATAATATTTCTATTATATTCTTGGCTATGAATTATGATGCTTCAGTAAAGTTTTGTATTTTTAGTGTTTTAGTGTATTTTTATTCTTTTCCAGACATTGATTTTGGCAAATAACAATCTAACAACCCTGAGAGGGTTTCCAGAGCTTGATTTGGAAGAGCTTAACATTCAAGATAATAAGGCCTTAGACAAGGAAGAAGTTGAGAAGTTCGTAAAGATAAAAAGCTACCGTGTAATATATTGATGCAGTTATTTATTTTATAAGTAGGTATATGTAAAAGTAAGCTTGACAAAAATTAAGCACAATGTAAACTCGTAAATATAAACCTAGTTAATGTTAAGCTACGAAATGTACCAATTTATTCACTGGTAATTTTATAGATTTATGTTCATATTTGCAAATAATGTATAATTGTAAGTTTTAAACATTAAGTATGTTTATTCTTCAATCAACTAACTGAATAAATCGTGCGATTTTACCTCTAACTAATCTGATAGGTTAATTAATTTATATTCTTAATGGAAGGTCAAAAGATGTTAACTAAATAATTATTATTTCACGAAATCTTATTACTAAATAGTAAATAACAAGAGCAATACATAAATAACACTTATTCAACACTATACATAAGTACATACAATATTTTGGCTTGCTTGCTTATGATTAGAAATGTTGGATCTTTCAAAGAGTGCTTTAGCATTATTATATCACAAGCCCACAAACTAAGTACAGACTCTGAACACATTGTAGGTATACTACTGCAATATTACAAAAATAAAATAATAAAATGTTGATCACTGTTATTTATTGCTTTTAAAAATTATTGTTTTTGTACCACTTATACTAGTTTTGCACTAAATCTAGCTTACAGACAACTTTCTCATATTATTTACAAGATCACAAGCCACCTTCAGTACTTTCTCTTCCTCCCAAAGAATTCTTCCACAAGCTTCACAAAGAACAGCAGGCTTTCTGAGTGAAGCCAATGTCCCAAGGTCCTCACATTGTATAGGCACACCTCGACTGGTAGTTATTGCAGCGACTTGTCTTCTTGATTCAGGTTGATACAACTCTTCATCACAGTCAGAGTCACTCAAAAAATTTTCGTAATTTACATCATCATCATCATAGTGATTATGGTGGACCATGTTGACATGGCTTGCAGTCAGCCTACTGTACAGAGTCAGAACTTCTTGGGGTGAAAGAGGCGTCAGCACATTGTCATTGCAGTAAATGCATCTTTTTAATGAATTCTCACTGGCTACATCAATTGCAAAATGACTTATGATTTTTTCCATGGCTTCTTTATTACTGCCAATCCCAACTTCTAAAATGGAGCTTTGTGGAAAGTAACTAGTTGGTGAAAATTTCATCTTATGCAACAAAATGTATCGTTCTTCCGATATAGCCAAATTTACAACATCATGCCAAAGCATAGTTGGAGGGGCGACAGTAGTGTCAATTCCACAGTATCGTAAGTAGGTCATCAACCGGGACAGTTTTGGTTCAACTAGAAACTTGATTTGACTTACAGATCTGGTTGGTACGACATTGGGATTCGATGTTTGCAATCTATCAGCAACTTTTGTCTTTATTTTTGAAGACTTCTGTTTTCCTTCAAGCATGATATCATTACAGATATCTTCAAAATTGATACCCTGTTCACTACATAGCTTCTGTAGGAAATAATATATCTCTATCAAGATGTGGGCATCAAGAGCTGCATATTCAATTTGTGTAGGTCGTAGTGGTCTCAGCTCCCAGTTTGAGCACTGTTCTGATTTGGTCAGAGGGACTCCATAACATGATTGTACCAGCGAGCTGAGGCTGTTCCCTGCACCATCATTATTAAAGGGCACAGTCAGGCCACTAGTTAGCAAACTCTTCCACAGTAAGGCAATATCCAACAGACCTTCCCCCTTCACCTTTATATTGTTCAAGCCAGTGATGGATGCTTTCATTTCTCTTAAATCTTGTTCTAATCCAAACCCCAGTTTAATTATTTCAGCATTGTCCAATAGGGATTTATAAAATGTATGCCAGAAGCTTGAAAACTGCTTGTTATTCAGAACCGGTGTGTCAATGAGATACACATAGTCGTAAGTGGCGATTTGTATGAGTGCCACTTGTGACTGTGTAGCTCCGAAGGAAGGCTTCCATTCGCAGTCAATACTTACAATTTTGAATTTTACTAGGTCTGATGACATCATGTCATAGAACTTCTCAGCTGTGTCTATTATACTAATGCGGTCAGTTGGTAGGGTCAATTTATAGTAGTCCTGTGAGTTACTTGCTCTTGTGTCCCAGTCTTCTGGTGTCTCGGCATTGTTTTCTGGAGACACATTCTTCAATCCCGGTGGGTATGTGCTCTCCGGCATGTTGAGATACTCTGCCCATTTTAGGGCTTCCTTTCTATCATAATCTGACAGCATTTCAATGAACTCTACTGCGGAGTCTGCATTTTGTTTCAGGGAGTCCTTGACCAGGTCATCCCATACTGCTGAACTCACTTTATGTTCTTGATATTTCTGGTGTATCAAATACCTCAATCCTCCAGTTGTGCGGTTTTTGCTGAGGTTCTTGCATGTTTCTATTGGTATCTTGAACTTGTTACAAAGCCGAGCGACAAGTCTCTCAAGAGGCCTGTGGTACACTTTGTCATATTTAACATCATTTATTTTATGGGTTTCTATGTAATCTGCAACATATTCGCGAATACTAAATTTTTTATCAAGGAGCTTGTCCATGAATGACAGAAATGGTTGTATTTGGTTTGGAGACTCTGATAAATAGTCATCTATAAGGTTAGCTTTGTCCTGAAGTATCAATGGAAATAGTAAGTCCTCCACAGGTACTTTGTCAAATAGTTCCATAGCTATAACTATCTGGCAGGCCTGCTTGTAGTTGCCCTCTTCAATGATGCCCTTTACTATAGGCAAAACCACTTCATTGATTGTTGACAGGTGATAAGTTTGAACAACCAAACTAAAAAAATGCTGGTTCCTTTGCTTTGTTGCAATCCTGAAGGCAGGCAGCTTTACAGATTCATCTGGCAGGATAGAACATTTTTGAGACCATTTCTGTAAGGTTTCTATGAGGCAAAATGGCAGTGTTTTTGGTTTACAATCTTTGAAATCTTCACATTTTATAACTAAAGCAAGAGCAACTCTATGAGGATCAGGTCTAGTCTGAAGGAATGATTCAACGCTTTGTTCAACTGCAGCACTTTTCTTCCACGTTTTCCAAGTATTCTTAATTTGATGGAACCATTGAAGAGTGCCATCGTCCAAGTCCACATTTAAACCCGTAGATCGAAGAGTGTCTTCAATTGATGGAACTATCTTGATAGACTGGTTGCCCTCCACTAGCTTGTGTAAATCCATGTTGAAGCAGCAATAATTGAATTGTGTTCGTAGCGCATCAAAAATGCAAAACAAAGTGAAACTGTGAAACACGCAGACAGACAGACTGACAGAAAGCAAGCAAAGTGACACTGACAGTTTACTTCTTTTAAACTTGATTTTTCACAGATAAACGTTCTGAATGGAATGAACGAACGAATCAATAAAGCAGTCACACACTACACCACCACTACACCAAAAGTTATTAGAGATAGCAACACTTTTAAAAAGTTACTATAGATGACTGACCATAATTTAGGTTTTTTATTGTGCTACGATTATAAATTTTAGTTAAAAAATATTTTATTCTCATTGCTCAACTGTTTATCAATAGTTTCGGCAATAAAACTGAATAAAATTATTTTATTATTTATCCTATTGTGGTTTGTAGTCTGATACCACCAGTAATTTTTTTTAAAGAATTTTAATTTGGGATTTTGTAAAGGTACATAAAATTACTCAATTTGATTTGATTTGACGTTTGGTTGGGTTTGTGTGTGAAGTTGTGATCTAACTGTGAATTGCATTTTATTTCTGTTTTACTTTTGCTGAACAAATTACTGATTCTATATATCTCATTGTCATTACAAGGTTTTAAAATTTCTCTAAAGTGAAAATAGCAGCAAGTTTCCACACAAAATGGAGCTCTCCGCCGAAGGCAAAACCCCTGAGTTTATGGCTCTTGCGGGTATCAAGTTCAAACTTACTTTGCCCCATGTAAAGGACAATGCCCAACTCAAACAAGAACTTCTACAGGGAATAAAGGCCGGCAACATGGCCCCTTACTACAAAGAAGTCTGCACTGATCTCGGCTGGCCTTTTGATCAAAAGTTGTATGATGACATGTCAAAAGAAAACCAGGATAGGTTATCTAAATTTCAAGAGGATGACTCTGAAACACCAGTTTGGCAAGACAGGTATGTACTTCTTCAATTCCAATAGAAACACAGTACTACAAACCAGAACATACTGGCTATTCTCTTTTATGAAGGCTCTTTTTTCGACACATAATATCCTATCCTTTATCCTGACGCGAAATAGGCGCAAGTAGAGACGTCGAGTTGCGGAAAACAGCCCGTTTACCATTACCATCCTATCCTTTATCTATTTAATTGCGCAAGAATTTTGTTTTAGGCTGGACTACATGTGCTCGATTGGAGACAAAGAGGCAGCCACTGCTCTGGCCACATCAAAATACGAGGACTCTACCTTGACCACAAACCGAAGGCTGGATGCGATATTTGCCCTCTTTAGAATTGCCTACTTCCACGGATGCAATGTTAAGGATATGGGGAAGGCCATCAACAAGGTACATTGAACATAAAGCAAAAAACCACTAACCTTTGCCTAACTGCGTTGTAATGATGTGCAACTATTTATGTGGGACACTCAGTTTTGTGACTAGGAGTGGTGATTTGATTAAACGGGTGGTTTCCTTTAAAGGGTTCTATACACAAATGCAATTTGAAGCTGTTAAACGATTCATTCGTTAAATTTTTGGTGACAAATGAAATTGTGAAAAAATTCACGCAAAAATGTTCCCGATACAGTACCACTTTTCAATGAGACACCATCATGATCATCAATAGTTCCTGTTATCCCTAATCAGGGTCATAGGGCTCCCAAAGCAGTTTTCCAATTTGGCCGATTTTGCCTTCATCTCAAGCTCGGATATGCTCATCCCAATACTGTTATATTATGAAATTGTTAAATTTGTAGGCTCACGAGCTGGTGGACAAGGGCGGAGACTGGCGCTCGAGGAACAAGCTAAAGGCCTACGAGGCGATCTATTGTCTGGCCGTCCGGGACTATAACAAGGCCGCCGAGCTCTTCATAGACTGCGTCTCAACGTTTGAGTCTTACGAATTGGTTGACTTTGGTTGGTATAAAAAGATAATGTTCGGAATTTATAAAAAAAGTTGTATCTGAGTTTGCTATGCAACCATTGGCTTTCTGTTTCCTTCTACTGTATTTATGAATTTACTTGGGATATTTAGTTGCATCAAAAATAAAATGTGGTTAAAAGTAATTTATAAAATGGAGATGAGACCCTCAAATTTCCATTAAAAAAAACGACAGCTGCAGACTTTTTTGCTATGACTTAAGTTCAATAAAATTATGGCAGGATGTTCTTGACTTTCGACATGTTAGTGAATAAAAAAATCTATAATTAAACGAGCGAGCGAAGCGAGCAAAGTTCTCCGAGTCTACTGGAACAATCCGGCGTTTGTATGTTTGTATGTATGTATGTATGTTTGTATGTACGTATGTTTGTATGTATGAATGTTCGTTCGACGATAACTTGAGTAAATTTGTTCGGATCGTTATGAAATTTGGTAGGCGGGTAAATGGAATTAAAATAATTTTTAAGTTCGAACATGAGCCAAATTGGTTGAAGGGTTGCCGAGATATAGGGTTGTTAAGTTTATATGGGGTCGTGAGTTCACAATTCGGGGCGACCCACTAGTTTAATTTAAGTCAAACATTGCATGGAGAGTACTGCGTAGCTACCACGGGTGCGAAAAAGCTGTGCCGGACGTCTGCCGGACGTCTGTCATGTATCCTAATACTATAGTAGTAAGGTTGTTTATCCAACTTATCACTTTCAGTGACAGTGATAGTAAGCACTCGTGGTAGCTGATCTGCACTGACAAGCGTGTAATTCCTAATTATAATGATGATGATGTAACATAAGACCACATTGTTCCTAATAAACACCATACATTGTTCCGCAGGCACCATCATCCAATACTGCGTGCTGGCATGCGCGCTGGCCCTAGAACGTCACGCGTTGCAGGCGGCGCTGCGGCGGCAGGGCGCCGCGGTGCAGGCTCTACGCTCGCGCTTCCCCGAGCTACGGGAGTTGGTGGAGTCGCTCCACGAGTGTCGCTACGCTGACTTCATGAAGAGCCTGGCTTGGGTAAGGTGTTCTGTCAATACTGCCTCTAGCTCCCCCTCAAGTGTCAAGGAAGCTTCCCCGAGCTACGGGAGTTGGTGGAGTCGCTCCATGAGTGTCGCTACGCTGACTTCATGAAGAGCCTGGCTTGGGTAAGGTGTTCTGTCAATACTGCCTCTAGCTCCCCCTCAAGTGTCAAGGAAGCTTCCCCGAGCTACAGGTGTTGGTGAGACTTCATGAAGGGCCTGGCTTGGGTGTGTGAGGTGTACACACGACAGCACGTAGACGCTTACAAGCGTGCACTCTATTCACTTACGTTACGGGCGACTTTGCAACGAAAGTGTGTAAATAAAAATGGTCACAAATGGTTTACATGTATTTTTTTTGTTTTGCGTTTTTCAAGTCACGAAAACAGAAAAAACCGACTTTACATCGCCCAAAGCTACTGATGTTCTTGCTAATTGCGAAATAAATAAACCAATTTCCAACGGCACCCTTCTCAGGTGGAGACCCAGATCTGCGTAGATCCGGTGTTCCGGCCTCACTACCAGCACTACGTGCGTGAGGCTCGCATCAAGGCTTACGTGCAGCTGCTACGGGCCTACCGCTCCCTCAGTCTGGACAACATCGCTGCTACCTTCGGCGTCACCCGCGAGTTCGTCGAGGAGGAGATCTCCACGTAAGGAACTTTTTTCTTCTTCTTTGATTTGCAATCAGCCCGTAGACTACATATAAGCAGATGTGCGGGCGTCTTAAGATGAGCAGAGTTTGATCCTCCTTTGAGGATCCCTCTTCAGTTTGAGTAGTTTACTAGTGGTTTGCCCCGAACTGTGAACTCGCGACTACATATCTCAGCATCCCTTCGACCGATTTGGCTCACGTTCGAACTTAAAAATTATCTTGGCCTCATTTTTTTCGCCTACCAAATTTCATGACGATCAGACTACATTTACTCAATTCATTGTCGATCGAACGTACATTCATACATACATAGAAACGCCGGATTGTTCAAGTAGACTCGGAGAACTTCTCTCGCTTCGCTCGCTCGCTCAATGAGATGATTTTTACAGCACCCAGTGTCACATACGGTTATTTCTGGTGTTATATTTCAACGAGCGAGCGAAGCGAGAGAAGTTCTCCGAGTCTACTTGAACAATCCGGCGTTTGTATGTATGTATGTTTGTATGTATGAATGTTCGTTCGACGATAACTTGAGTAAATTTAGTCGGATCGTCATGAAATTTGGTCATGAAGTTTGATGAGGCAAAGAGAATTTTAAGTTCGAACATGAGCCAAATCGGTCGGGGGGTTGCTGAGATATGGGGTCGCGAGTTCATAGTTCGGGGCGAACCACTAGTTACTAAGGGCTAAAGCCAAGTTTTTTGTGATGAAAGTGACCTCCCGCTCTTTGTCAAGTATCTGTGGGTCTATTGTTACTAGTGGTTCGCCCGAATGAATTGTCTATTTAAGCTTAAACATTTATAATAAGTCGAAAAAATTCACTCGGGACAGGACTTGAACCCGCAACCTCTCGCATACCGTGCAGGCGCTCTACCAATTGAGCTACCGAGTCAAGTAACTGTCGATTCGAATTTCTTCAACTAGTCTCCGTCTACTGGACGGGGGGCGCCATCTGGTGTGATGAGTTTGCACTAATCTACACCCCCCAATGCGTTCATCTTTGCAGACAAAATGCTCATTAGAATTTTGATGTTGCCACTACATTTAACCACTTTTTGTTTTTTGCGAGAGGTTGCGGGTTCAAGTCCTGTCCCGAGTGAATTTTTTCAA
Organism: Zelleria hepariella; assembly: GCA_949319315.1. Lineage (NCBI taxonomy): Eukaryota > Metazoa > Arthropoda > Insecta > Lepidoptera > Yponomeutidae > Zelleria > Zelleria hepariella. Next base: position 8,885,310 of record OX439383.1, on the reverse strand, counting down.
CTTATTATAAATGTTTAAATTATTCCCTAGCACGGGTTAGTGCTTTAGAAAAAACAAAAAGTATTTAAGCTTAACTATTTATTTTTACCTTTACAGCTTCACCGCCGCCGGCCGCCTCCAGTGCCGCATCGACGCCGTCGCCGGGTGCGTGGTAACCGGCGCGGGCCGCGGCGCCGACGCCGATCGCTCGCAGCTCTACCAGGCGACCATACGCGAGGGAGATCTGCTCCTCAACCGCGTCAAGAAGCTCGCCAGCGTCATCAACTTCTAAACTATAGGGTATCCATACTTTATGTTCTTTGTAGTTAGTTGTATTTTCTCATCGCCCTGGTTCTAATGCATGCGGTATCGTACGCCCTGTTAGAAAAGAAAACGCAACTGTGACGCTATCAGCGGGACACAGCCTCAGCCAATAGGAACGATAGGAAATCAAAATGGCGGCTTGAGTAACCAATAACAATTACTGTGCTGTTTATTTCACTCCGTGGCGCCCTCTACAAATTACTCGTATTCAAGTAAGCTTGTATGTACCGCGTGTATTGGATCAACGGGGTATTTAGCTATTATGAGATCAGTAGTTTACATATTATTTGGGTTTTGGCTGTAGTGTATTGCTTTGAGTCGTTTATGTCTTCAGCACTTTCCCCGTCTGATATATTTTAAGTTTATTAATTAACATTTTGTCGATTGTATATGGTTTGCCTGTTGATTGGTGGGCGAACTTTTTTAATTGTACTAGTATTTTTTCATCAAATATAATGGCTAACAAAGATGAAGCGGTTTGATTTGTAACATGACAAGTTCCTTATTGATTTAAGAAGGAAAAGAAAATAAAAAGGATTGGGTAAAGGGTAACAAAAAAAGAAAATAATCTTTGAATATAATAGTTTTTATAAATAATTTGAATACTTTTTGGACATTTACATAAACATTTAATAATTTACAATGATTTATACTGACATGACATGACACATCATATTCGTGATTAACGCTACTCTAAGAGCTATTTGCAACTTGAAAATAACTTGTAGGTGCTATGAAAATTACTCTAGACAACTAAACTGTAGTGCGGGGCCTACCGCCGCGCAAGCGTCTTCTTTAATACTATTTATAAGAGTGCATGCATGATTCAGAGTTAATAAATAATTTAGCGGGACGTTTATACAGGTATATCTAGCTAGTGTGTCAAGAATACAAAATGTACATCGTTTCATTGCAAGCCTACATTCACTAAGAATCGCCATATTTCGTTAGGAACTGAAACTAATGGACAAGAACCATTGCCCATTGACTCTGGCAGTGAAATCAGTCAAGCACTTTTGTTTTGTCTAAAGAAATATGACAAACTCAATCAGCAGAGAACAGAATGACTCTCTCAGGGTTAATGACTCCCAACAAGTATGAAGTTAGCATTAACAAAATGCATATTTGGAAAGAGCAGTGTCACAACAAACTGCTGCATTGGAATATGAATTGTTGTGGGTCAGTCTATATCGAGAACATTGGATAAAGTCTCATCTCATCACTCATCAGATTCTATAAACATTTAAATTACTCATTTTGTTGTAGTCTCATAACACCAGTCGCTCATATTTTACAAAGATATGTCGAAGTATTCTAAAGCAATATTGTAGCTATGTTTCTAAATACTTATGACTATGTAGACCTCAAATGCAAATACTTTTAATTTACATGATATGAATATTCTAGTAACCTCTGTTACAATTTAAATATTGAAGTACTAGAGTGACAATAGACAGTTTTAGGTGTGAGAATTAATGTTGCTTTCGTAGACGAGCTACCGGATTGATTGGTGTCGAAAATACATCGTTGGAATGTGGTGTCAAATCATGCATATTGCACTCCAGTTACAGTTAGTTTTATAATTAATAATATAATATTTGTGTTTTTTTTTCCTTCATATATTGAACATTGTAACTATTTGTTCTTTAAAATACTATCATACACTTTATTTACATTACGTAAGAGTAGATTAAGGATTTAATTAATTTTTGGGATAATTTATTTCATTTGTTTTGATGTCAAGCACGCTGGAGTGTATTGACAAGGCCGCTGCGACATGATTGTGTCCAATTTATGTGCAGCCTCGGTGCGTGCGGTATCACAGAGAACGACATAACGCGGGGCTCGACCGAGCGCCCGATTGATTGCCACAGGCCCGTGCTCGCGCTAAACACTTACTTACACTTATACTAGGCATATAAGACTCGGAATAACAATTTGTTACATAGCACTACACTTGCACATTATGCATTATAATAACAGATGCCCGCTGCACTCGTCTTAACGATATATTTATGTTCATAATTTCTTTGTACAAACACGAGACTCGACCTTTCCGGTGCATAAATCTCGCGTAGAATTCACATTTGGAACTCCACCTCGCGTCCAACGGGACAGGTTATGGAATGTACAGTCTATCGAGTGTCCTGATACGCCGGAGATGATCAACATCGTCCGCGGGCGTATCTTATACGGTGAGGCCCTCCGTCCGCGCGGGGGGCGGGAGTGAGGCGAGGGGGTGCGGATGGTGGGGGGCGGGGGGTGAGGCCTGCGCGGGCGGCGGGGGGTGTCCGCCGTGCGCAGGCGACCTGTACTGCTCTCCTTCCTCCCGCATGTGTCTGTTTCGCTCTGCTAGCTCCCGGCCTCGTTCTGCGAGCTCCCTCATGGCGGCTTGCCTCTCGTCGTTTCCGTCGATGGAGGGCGGGCGCTCCAAGGGCGAGGCGGCGCCGGGACGGATGCCCCCGAAGGCGCCGAAGCCCAAGAGGCCCGGAAACTTGCCGACCCCGTTTTGGCCCGCGCTCTGCTGAATCACTGAGATCTCGTTTAGCTGTTGGGAGAGACGTTTTGTGTTAGGTACCGTTATAGCTAGAGATGTCCCGTTGCTGCAGCAGTATTGGATGTGAGAAAGCGCCCGGATAGATACGGTTTGAAGTCAGCGCCATGTCGTCAATTTGGAAACCAGGATTTCAGATGGGATTGGTTGGGAGTAGACCTTGTCCTTCCACTGGAAATTACAATGATTTGGTGGGTCCTTTGGACGCGGTTCTTCCTAAAGGGGACTATCAGTGAGTTCTCACCTTCTGCTGCATGCCGTTAAGGAAGGGCGCGGGTAGGTACGGGTAGAAGAGGTCGGGTCGCCGCAGCAGGTCGTGCGGCTCGTGGAGCGGCCGCGGGGGGAGCTCCAGCGACATGCGGCGTCCTCGGCGCGAAGCACCGCCCGACCACATGTGGGTACCCATGTGCACCTGGAAAGACAAACGAGGTTAGAAAGGAAGCTTTGACCTGTAGTTTGTCAGCAACTTTCTGACTTTCACAAATTAAAAAGCAACATTGTTCCCTACCATATTCTAGATAACGACACTACCCTGTTCACGAATCCTGCATGGCGTCAGCAATGTTTCTACAACCTACATGTTCTGCACATAACTAGAATGGGTCCCCAGAGTGGAGAATGTGGCCAAATTTCAGGCCTGAATGCCGCTCACACAGGGCGGACAGTGGCGGATTCACACATTTGCGGCCAGTAGGCTTTTCAATTTTGCCGCCCCTACCAACCGACCGATTCCTAACTACTCTAATCACCCCTTTGAGCTTCAAGAAAAGCTGACTTTCCCCCCTACAAAATAAGGGACCAAAATGTGGTAAGCGGCGCCGAAAAGGGTAGTAGGGGGCGCCAAGCAGGGCTTCTTTTATGTATGCCCCAAATATGCCGCCCCTAAAATCTGCCGCCCTAGGCTTTAGCCTACTCAGCCTATTAGTAAATCCAGCACTGAGGGCGGATGACATTTGGGAACTACCAGGCTACGACTGGATGAGAAAGGCAGCAAACAGCTTGGTAACGGTTTTGGGCCGATGTCCAGAAATGGACCAATTGAGGCGCGCGGTCTTTACTGAATAAAGTTTGCTTGACTAAAGGTGGGATTTCGCTCCCTAACTTACTACAAATACATAACTAATATTTGTGTGTGACGCTCCGTTTCGTTCCGGTTAGTCAGTTTTGTTTGCCTCTCATCTTGAGATTAGGCACCTAATAACCATGTTATGGGTACGGTCACTACCTAGTTGGGAATCCAGGATAATTTTCACAACTACAAAGCTAAGAGTTGTGTGTGGCGAGACAGTTTTGTGTAAGGTTGTGTGGCTATAGTCTTGTTTGTTAGCTCCTTACCTTGAGGTTGCCCTTGGTGGTGAAGGCCTTCTGGCAGACGGCGCAACGGAAGGGTTTGTCGCCGGTGTGCGTCCGCATGTGGATCTGAAGCGCTGAGGACGAGCTGAAGTTCTTGCGGCACACGCCGCACAGGTGCTTGGACGAGAGCGGCGGCGGCGGGTGCGTCGGACCGCTCGGCACTGCGGGGGGAGGGGCTGGTTAGTAACCGAAAGTACAGACTAAATCGTAATAGATATGTAAGTTTTTGCCTTACGAAAACCACCGAGATTCGACTCGTTTACACCGAACATGTAAGTATGTGTAAATCTCGTTTATTTTTTGTTCGATAAGGAGGTACTAGACGTAATCGCCGTCGGTACAGTTAACAGTATTGCACTCCTATTTTTTCAAGTAAGTCATAACAAAGACTCAGCAAAATTGCACACTATCTCATTGATATAGTTTTGTCGACCGGCCACTGCGTTGTTGCGACGATATGTTACGTGCTAGGTGCGAATTTAACACCATTGCTCTTCTAGCTAGGCCCTACTGATTTTCGATGTAAGAAGCAAAAAAGAAAATTGGCAGCGGTTGCATGACTCATAGGTTGTCAACCCTTTTTGTTGCGTCTGGTGCGAAAAAGACCGGTCTGCCATCCTTAGCATCGCCCAAGCTCAGCATCGATGCCGAGGACTTCGAATAAGTTATCAAAACCGAAAAAAGGCAAAACTCACCACTAGGTCGCTTCGGTAGCGGCGGCATATCGAGCGGCGACGGATGGTTCATAGAAGGCGGCGGATGCACGGGCGGGGATCTCTTCAAGTCCATCTTGTCAGGGGAAGACCGCCGGTCCGGGCTGCCATCCCTGGTGCTATCCTCGCTCGGAGGCCCCTGGTTGCTCTTGTCAAATGTTGGCGGCATGTCGCGGATCTTGTGCGTCAGCATGTGTTGCTTCATGTTTCCCTGGTGGGGTAAAAAGGGGGTCAGTCGGTTGTGGTTGAGAAAAGTTTGGCTGGCGGAGGCGTTTCTAGCGTTTAGCTTGTGGTTAGTGTATTGTATTGGTATTTGGTAGTTGGTACCTAGTTATGCATAATTCAATCTTGATTGGAGACCGGAAAGTGTAGTAAATTTTTCAGGTTTAATTAATAAGACACTGGTTGTCGGGGCATATCGGTATGGAGTTAATATCCCTTCGGGCAGTAAGCGTGTTGTTATGTCAAGAGGGAATATTATTGAATATTTTTAATAAAATGCGAAAGCAGGCGATTATATTCAGCAATAACTATGCTAAAAGCTTATGATACGCATAAAAAATATTCTTAGGCAATTTCTTCAGGGGGCTATGGTATCTAATGAAGGAAACATCACTCATTAAAATCCTTGCAACTTCACGCAATCAAAACTCAGAATTAAAACTTTTTTGTGATTAAAAAGGCATCCAGCCAGTAAAGTTACGTCTCTCATTCAAAAGTACTAGAGCCCCCTGAAGGAGCGTCGGCCGGCAACCCTGTGACCAGTGACCAGTGTACAGAGCTCTCAGGCGTCCCTCATTCATACCGGGTAGACGAAGGCGTTCCAGAGGTCCAAAGCAGTGGCGTGCGGGGGGCGAGGGGCGCGCGCGCGCTTAGCACAGCGGCAACCGCCGCCACTGCTCTGGAACCACAAACACATACACACGTTACACGCTATAACAATCGACACATACGCTCTCTGTCATGCTTGGCAGGGAAGAGGGGAGCAATCTTTGTTAGAACTGGTTGTAACATTCGGGTCAGCCGGGTAAGTTGTAGGGTTTAGTGTCACTACTCGACGCTAGATGGCGCTAGTGGTATTCTAAAATAAAATACTACGAAGTCTTAAAACTTTCGTTTCTCTTTCTGAGCTTTTTTTTCTAAAAAATATATTGATAATTGAATGATATGATGAAGCGGGGTCTCAATAAATTACCAATGTAAATGTTTAAAATACGTTAATCTACGTTATTAGTATATGCCCGTCGTTCGGCCATCATAAGTCGGCATTTGGCATTAATTAAGTATGTAGGTAAGTGGTATCATAACTTATCGGGCAAAGTGGTTTATATTTTAATTGCACTTAATTGGTACCTAGATATTGAATTATCTCCTAAAGGAAGTGGTTTTTCGCTACACTGATCGTGCTTATTATTAATTTATCTAGAGCCGGTAATCGATACGCAGCCATCCATCAGATGTCGTGTAAAAAAGTGGGTAGGTAGGTAGGTAAGCCTTTTTAAATTAATATAACGATGGATCATGGGATCGATTATTTCCAATGCCTTAGTTAAGGTGTTTGCTTATGAGTAACATAAGTGTTAAGCCGCTGTCCCATTACGTTTACGTGAATTATCATGTTGAAAGAGACATTTATAAGGAAGACCACCATTTAGGTAGGTTCATGGTCACCAGACTAGTCTACCTTATGATAACATCGAATCATTAGACATCGACTCAATATGGCACTGAGAAATTATATATATTTTGATTATCAATAAACATATTTTGAATATTAGTGTGGGGCGCTAGAACATGAGTAAAGGCATGAGATTCTACAACCGGCCTGTTCGTTAAAAAACAACTCCTTTCATCAATCCTCAAAAGAAGTTTTGATGTTGGAAAATAGTTCTTATTGAAACAACAACATTTTTTTTACTTACTTTTTATTATGTCGACCGTAGTTACTTTTACTTTAGTTACTTCTTTTGACAGTAAAGTTAATAACGGGACACTTTTAGCGAATAGAATAAGGGGGGTTACCCTTGACGCCATTACGTTCATATTTACCAAGTTTGAAAATGAATTTCTATTTTACATCGCATAGTCATCCTTTGATTTTATATACTTCGTAATGTGTATCAAAGGTTATACTATTTTGTACAATACCAATATAAATGAGTCTTAATTCGTGAAATATTGAATTTTGTTATTTCCGCCATATTGAAAAAAATGCGTCAAGGGTAGAGGGGCTGCGCCGAAAAGATTGAATCGAACTATGTTTTCTTTCTAACTATAGTTTTCTGTGCACTAAAAGTGAAACAATGTTGGGAAACTTGGGGGTACCACCAAAATCTCTACCACCAAAATGACCTACTTATTTTTATACCCGGTTAGAAACAGCAGATTTATAACAACAATGCCTAAACCAGCCACGACACAAAAGTGGCTTCTACATCTTGGTAGATAATTGTAGCTAGTCTAAATTGTCCATTGCTTTGGTTAGGCAACTACATACATAGACTGTAAGTAAGTAGGTAGGCATCAACTACACAGGCTTTCGAGGATCAAACTTTATTGGGACAGAGATAAAGTGTGTGAGTATGTGTGTGTGTGTGTGAGTGTGTGTAAGTGTGTCTCGGTGTGTGTGTGTGTGTGTGTGTGTGTGTGTGTGTGTGTGTGTGTGTGTGTGTGTGTGAGAGAGAGAGAGAGAGAGAGAGAGAGAGAGAGAGAGAGATAGTAAAACATTACCGGCAAAGACCATAGCTAGATAGGAATTAAAGGTATGTATGATCTATTCACTTTTAATGATTCGCGATATTTAAACATTATTGCTGTAACGCGGCCGAAACGTCGGGATAAATAAGGTAATTAATTTGCCTAAAAACCAATCGCGATTCGACCCGTTTCGAATACAATAATGTATGATCTACTCATAAAACCGCCAATCGCTCCGTTCATAATAAAATTATCTTACAGACTTTTATCAATACGAAGATATACTTAACTGAATTAAACTCCAGACAAGCATTTAATAAAACTTAAAAACTTTCTCGCCAACAATGCTGTTCGCGACAGCTAAAATTGCGGCCGGAGACGAAAGAATTATTTAGCCCTGCATTTATTTTCGACCTGCCACTGGATATTTAGAATTTTGGGTCAGTATAGTTTTATATTGTTAGTACACACGACAGCACGTCGACCCTTACGCGCTAGCACTTGACTCGGTTACGTTACGGGCGACTTACATTAGTATTAATATTTTTAATGAGATTATGTAGGTCAGAGAGTAAACAAAATAAAGAAAAACATAATGACAAAAAAATATTGGATGACCCAAAACTAAATAGGGTCGTTAGTTCAGTTGTTCAGAATTTCAAAAGCAAGAGTTATGTAGAGTACAGTCACAGTCAGTGTGATCCGACTTCAGTTGGGAAGTCACCAAAATTGCACGGTGCCTTGTGTTCGAGTCTCTTCTAGGCGCATTCGGTCGAGTGAGACTTTCACATCGGTTAGTCCTTGCCTTTAATTTCGTTCCAACAATATTGACACCTTTAATATTATCCATTTAGAAAAAAATTGGTAGGCAAGCGATTTATTTTTATTCAGGACGTACTTACGTTCATGTTAACTTTCAGTATTAAAAACTGTAACAATACATTGCACAAGGGGCCAAATAGCTAAACTGCCTAGACTAGAAGAATTTGAATTTTTCTGGTAGATTATGTCGCGGAAATATGTAGGAAAATGCAACGGCCTCCCTCGCTTAAAAATTCTCGCGTTGCAACAAAACATATATTTTTATTTTGGTAGTTACACGTTGATAAACACCGCGTAAAGTGTAATGTGAGTTTGGAACAACCAGCAAGCGCCGTCGCTCGTAAACAATTTTTTATTTTATTAATAAAAAGGAATCATGATGACCGCTTTTGGAAAAATACGAAAAATGTTACTTTGTCGAACATAAATAATTTTTTTATGACGCCGAGCGTAGGTGAGTCTCAAGGATTTATAAGCAATAAATATTTAACGACACGAATTAATATTCCGATCGTTTTCCGTGACGTTATTTTTATGAGTTATCATTTTTGTGTCGCGCTTAATGCAATGTCGGGCGTATGTGCCGCGGCGCGCCGGCTATGCCGGAATGGACATTGCCTCACCAATACCGACGGAATAATTGCCACCCAAATTATACATAATCATTGCATACTACTTATTACAGACCGATAATTATAAGCTGTAATGTACGTAAAATGACACTCATACATAATACATAATATGTATAACCGCCGATGTACCTTTTTCAACTGACATTTTTTTATTTCGCCCCGTGTCGTTTTTACCCTCCATTTTATTTATCCAACATGCACTTTAATAAAACCTATGCATTAGGCAGTCTACGGTAACCTTAGCCACTTCAATTGCAATAGAGCACCATTTTCCCATACAAACGTAGTTCAGGTTTAATTTCTAAACTACAGGCTGGATTTTGCTGAAACTTGGTTTATATCAGTAGATGACCAATACCGAGGTTTGCAAATAGTTTTTATAAGAAAAAAAAAAATTGTCTGAAAGAAATTAGAGCGATGGGTTTTTCGCGCCGAAAAAGGGGTTACTTTCAGCTGTTATTTACTTACATTATTACACTGTCTATTGGAGTCTAACTACCTTGGGAACATCAATAATGTGTTGTACTTGTCAGAAAAAAAAAAGATTTTTGAAATAGCTAATAAAATGTAGAAATGGCAGCGGTACGACGAAAAAAATTGGGAAAATAGATCTATTACGTTATAACTACAAGTAATACTCGCGAAATGACACGAACGTAGACTCATACAGCCGCATTGCCTCTCACTTTTCCCGCGCCCCGTCTCGCTCTGGGTGAAACAGCTATAGAAAACAGCGTTTCACGCGCTTGGCCGTCACTGAGTTCCTACGGTCCTGAAGGTGACTCTTAAGAGCCTTCGCGAGCGACTTTGGTGAAATGAGCCTCCCGTGCCCGCGCGTTTTTTCATGCAGATAAGGTTTAACTTTGGCATATCGCTGGACAACCAGGCTAAGCGGAGCCTCGCGGAGCTTTGTTATTCCACAGATTTTTTTAAATAAAAAAAAACTAAAGGTTTTATTGGAATTTTGTTTGGATGGGATTTCAGGTATATTTATTCTTGTATTTATGCTTAATTATTATGGTAAGATTGTCGTCAATGCCTAGTTATAACTAGTTATCCATCACGAGACGATGCTTTTAACCCCCGACCCGAAAAGAGGTGTTAGGGGTATAAGTTTGACCGCTATTTGTGTGTATGTGTCTGGCTGTGTCTGTCTGTGGCACTGTAGCTCTTAATTGAACCGATAAGGATGCTTTAAAAAAAATCAAACCAGTTTTTCTAGCGAGTGTTCTTATGTTTTATCAAAATCGGTTCAGCCGTTAATGAGATATGCTAATTTGAAGCAAAAATGCCGGGGATATATTTTTTTAATATTAAGGGCTAAATTGAGAGTTAAATTAGAGCTATCGTTCGATTTTTTTCCTAACATTGGGAAAATTTATAAAGATTTTGTTCGGTTATGATCAAATATTGCCTAAATAACGTCGTATTTTTTTGGATCATCTAGCATTGCTGGATTTTATAAACCAGGCTCTTTTGATGACTGTCCGGAAGGCTGGGCCTTAATAGATACCTAAGTCAGAATCAAAAAACAAAATGTACGTCCTGCACGGTATGCAAGAGTCCTGTCCCGAGCAATTTTTTACCTTATAAAAAGAAAACTTTTTAACGTTCCCTAGCCGCCTCGCGCGGCACTGGCATAGATCTGTCTTCACACAGTTCGCTAATAAATGATATATCCAGGCTAGTGGTCCTAATCGACGAGCGAAGGGGCTAGCACGGGTTAGTGCTTTAGAAAAAACAAAAAGTACCTAAGCAGTACTAGGAGATGAAATCAAATCCAGAAGTCTATTCTAAAATCGTCACAATGCTTCCGACAAAATAGCTTGTGGGTATTTTGATTGAATCAGGAGCAGCAGCGGGCCTACAAGTTTACTCGCTAAGTTTCATCCAATTACTGGCAAGTTGGCAGCCCTCTCGGATGCGCAAGAGGAAGACAACGCCTAAAATTAATGCGAACTAGAGGCGTCGAGTCGCATCTTGTAATTACTGCCTGCAAAATTAATGCACTGAAACTTGCTTGAAATGAAATCGGCGCATAAAGTTCCGCAGCTTAGGACCAACTTGCGCTGTCTTGTGTCGGACTCTAACTTTAACAATGCACTATTTGGCTGCGCGATTAAAATAGGATGTCAGCAAGAAACTGTTGCTTCTCGCGATCTGTATGGATGACATCGTGGTGAAATCTGCATGTATCAGAAATTTTAACACACATTATCATAATGATAAAAAAATATGATGGTCTAAAATGGGTCGATGGTCGGTGGGTCGATGGCATTATCAAGACAGTGGGAGGACAATGGACGAAATTGACATTAGACCGAGGAGGTTGGCGTGGAAAGGAAGAGGCCTTATGCCCAGCAGACTTATTATTATTTATTTATGGACTGGATAGATAAATAGAAAAAATATGATACGCTTGTTACTGTCTCAAATACCCGGAAAACGGACCCTAAATTCATATAGGTAACTTCTTTGGAGAAATTGGCTTGAGAGAGAGTATCTTTATGTGTATTGTGTAGAAAACTATATGAGCTATTTGGATATTCAGGTCTCGGTCGGAGAAAGGATTAGCGTGTACCTAATTGTAAAACTATACTAGATATTTGCGCGTGTAACAAAAAGATTACCTAGGTATCTGTTGGCTACGAGCCAAGTCAACGCAGCCGTGAATACACTGCCCGCTATCATCACTATAAGCGCTCAAAACAACTCGTATTGTTTTTAGAAATTAGACATTGGTTTTCAAATCATCATCTCCACAAACAAGATTCCGAATAAATTTTGATAATCATTTATAATATGATCGTCCCAATTCGACAGTCTGACGATAATGACGGTGAACGGAAACAACCTCTATAAAAGTTAGTTTATTTTAGGGCAAAGCAAAACATTTATAAAATGATTTCATCAGTTTTATTTCAAGATGGCCGAAATATGATCGAAAGGCATTGGGATATTGTAAAGACATGTAAAGTTATTATTGTACTGCTAAGTGGGTCTTATCGCTATAGTTTGCAAGTAAAGTAACTAACCTTGGTGGAGAAGCCTCGGTCGCAGACGGTGCATTTGAACGGTCGCTCTTTGGTGTGGCTACGGTAGTGGATCTCAAGCGCTGAGTTGCACGCGAACGTCTTGTAGCAGATATTGCAGGTGGTGTTGCCTCGCACTGCACAGAAAAACAATACGTCAGACTCTATTCATCACACAAAACGCGGATGAAACTAAACAAGCGGTCAACCGATCACAAAAACACACCTGATAATCAGGTTCAGGCTCATTGATTAAATTGTTCAGTGAATCGGTGTTAATGTAAAGTTAAGGAGTCAGAGGATTTGTATTAAATTAAGTTCCGTCGTGAAGGATGCTACTGTGAGGGATGATTGAAGGAATCGGAAGTGCAGGCGACCGGGGCGGACCAAAGGATAAAATCCCGCTATCGCATACCTGCGGGAGGGAAAGCGAGTCCGAGCGGGCTGAAGGGCGAGCCGCCCAGAGCGCCCAGCGCCGCGAGCGGCGTGGGCGGCGACGGCAGCGGCGAGTGGCGCGGGAGCCGCGGCGGCGGCGTCGACAGCGCGGGCGACGGCGGCGTGCCTCGCGCGCTGCGCCCGCTCTCCGAACCTGTCGCCGATGGGAGGGAAGCCGTTGTGGTGAAGGTTTTAACTTCGCTTTCGGACGCCGAGGCGGAGACGGAGAGCGGCGAAGTTCGACGATCTTTCTGATCTGAGTCGTCGTCGAACTCCCGGTCTGCGGGCTCGCGGTCGTCCCGGCCGCTCTCGTCGTCGGTCACACGGGAGTCCGCCCGTCGGTCGCCGGGAGTCGAGGGAGGACGGAAGGGATGGATCGGGGCGCTGAACTCCATCGGGTCTGGAGGACGGTGGTGGGCGAAGTTACGGAAACCCATGACGTCACCACCTCGCATGAGGTTGAAGGGGATGTTTGCACCTTGCCCGGTATGGAGGCGGATATGTTGGTGCAACATTGAGGGTTCGGAGAATTTCTTGTGACATACTGGGCACTGATGCAACATTTGAGTAGGAGGTCTAATTCGATGCACGCCCATATGCGTTTTTAGATTTCCTTTTGTAGTAAAGGTACGACCACACAGTTTGCATCGGAAAGGTCGCTCGCCAGTGTGAATTCGATAGTGCATTTGTAAGGCACTTTTGCAAGAGAGTACTCGATGGCATACGAGGCATTCATTTGGGTCTGATACTTTGTTGTCGATGTTATCTACTAACTGTTGTAACTTCGAGGTTTCTGAAGTTTTTGTCACTTCTATAAGACTTTCCCATGAATTGTCATTGCTACCAGGACGAGGCAAGAGTGAATTATAATACAAAGGGTCGCGAGTTAAATCGACGTCAATAGCGCCATGTGGGTTACTAAGGAAAGGAGTCAAACTACCTGATGATATGCTGCTTGGTGGAGATTGAGGAAATAAAGGAAAAGTAGGATAAGTTCGAAGCCCCGTTGCTATTGAAATTGTTCCAGATATCGGTGAGTTCTTACTTGAGAGGTTCTCCGGTTGGTCTGGATCGGGCTTCACGTGTGGGCTTTCCCTGCCATGCTCTTCGTTGCTGTATTTTGAGTCCATGCTGCAGTCGTCGTAAGGAGAGGTCGATGGATATCGCTCTTGTTCCCCATCGTTGGTGGTTTCGTTTTCTTCTGGTTCACGCTTTGGTGAGACGCGGTCTGTGTCTTCGAAACTAGAATCTCTATGGCAGTCTTCATCGTTCGGCTCTAACTTAAAGGCATCTGGCGCGGGTCGCAGTGGGCTCGGCGCTGACGGTTTACTGAGATCGGCCGGAGCTTCTTGCTCATCTCTCATGGCGAAGAGAGGGTGAGGGGGCAGTGGCTTGTCGCCGAGCGTGCGAGGAGGCATCAGGTCATGGTGCGGCGGCCTAAACAGTGACAGTCCTGGTGGGAAGGGCCCAGGCGCGCCCGGGTTGAACTGCAGTGGGTGAGGCGGCATGCCGGGGATTGGTCCCGGAGATAATTGTGCTAGTAGTGGTGGATGAAATTTATCCAAGTGTTCTGGTATTGGATTAGGATTCATCTTCACATGCGGGAATTTTGAAGTATGTCTTTGGAAATGCACTTTAAGGTTTCCTTTGGTCGTAAACCGGGATCCACACACATTACATTTAAAAGGTCGTTCACCTGTGTGCGAACGAATGTGAATTTGTAGAGCTGAGTCACTGCCGAAAACTTTTCCGCAGTATCTGCAACGGTGTTTAAAGAATGGCTCGTTTCTTCCTCCACTTTTGCCGTCATATGGGGATACTTTTCCAGATTTTCTAAATGCCAGTTCATCAGCGAGGTTGTTGGCTAACAGTCCTTGTGATGCATTGTCGAGCACTTCTTGGGCTCTCTTCTGGAGCATTTCCAGCGTGTTCGGCGCGTTGAGGGATGGTGGCGGGTCGTTATTCGTGATAATTGAAGACGCTAACGATGAAGATATGGAACTGTATGGCGGGTGGCTCATCATAGGTGGCGTTGAGACCGGGAGTTTGGGGACGGATAGGGGTTCCGTTTTAGGGTTGTGGTGGCCATGGGTGGATGGCAAGTTTTGGCTAGCGGGGGGAGTGGGAGCGGCAGGAGTCGGCTCCCGCGGCGGGGGAGGCGGCGACGGCGAGCGAGCGGGGGGGCCAGGCATGTCCCGCGACTCTTGTTCACTCGGCGGTGGGCTCTCGTCGTCTTCTTTTCTTCGCGTTAGAGATAGCTGACTTTGCAGCTGCTGTATGAGTTGCAACTGGAATACTTGTTGATGTTGCAGCGTGAATAGTGTGCCCTGTAGCACAGCAAGTTCATGTAGCGCTGCTTCGTTGTCTGCGTTGTTGGCCATTGCCGTTGCTGCGAACTGAGCAACTGCCACTTTGGTATTTTGTAGAGCTTCGAGCGTGACGTGGCTCGCGACGGGGAAGGGGAGGCCGACCGGTGGGACGTCGGCCTCAGGCACTTCTGCCTCGCCGTCTTCGAGGCTGTTGTTGTTTTCGGCATCTTGGCGGTGCCTCCGCACTTGCTCTAGGCGTTTGTTGGGTTCGTCCATCTCTTCGTCCCCGGAGACGACCATCTCCTCGGGGTCGGAGTGCATCCTCTCTTCGCCCATCTGCAGCGCCTTCTCGTCGCATACTCGCTTATGGTGCAGAAAGTTGTGTATACTCTCGAACTGTTCCTGGCAGCGCGGGCACATGTGCGCCTCGGGGCGCCCCCGAGTGTCCTCTGATATGGCATTACTGATATCGTCCTCCGAACACGACCCAGAGCTTTCACCTGAAACAAACATAATATTGTCAGTTTGCTGAATTATTTTGAGCCTACGGAGCGTGGGTAGAGTTGTTAAGCAATAGGGTCATTCAAAATATAATAGGCCTACGAAGTAAAATCAACGGTAAGATCTTGCTTTCCATAAACCATGGAAAGAAATATTTATTTCTTATGGCGCGAAATTAAATGTTTGTTTTATTACCATTATAGACGGTTAAGGATTTTTTTTTTGAGAAACCTGGACTTGTAAATTACATGCCCACGAAAGCTTCGCTATCGAAAAAAATCTCACGAGTCGCAGGTTTCATTATAATATTTTCATGTTATAAGTAAACAATGAGTTCTTAAAGATTCAATATTCTGTTTTGGTTTGAAATGATTGTATAAATAGAAAGAGAGAGAACTTTTTATTGTATAAGCATCAGGAAGTATTTCTAAAGGCTATTTCTATATCAAGAATACAAAGTATGGCGGTCTTATCACTAGAGAAGCGATCTCTTTGTTTGGATGGGCACTACTGAGTTTGGATGTAGAGTAAATGGGACTAGGACTCGTTTTTTTAAAGCCTTCGTGGTACGTTTTAAAAGCAGACTAAATCTGCTAATGACTAGAACTATCTCTGTAGACCGAATGGTCTCCGAGATAAAGCCTTTTAGAATGTTTTGATTGTTGCTGTCGTGTTGTGGTGTTTTGATTGTTGTGACTGTTTTACCCATTTTGAGAAGTAAAGAAATGATGTATATTTAATTTCTTGTAGATTGTTTAAAACTAAGTTTCAGATCAATAGGATGAAAAGAAAAAAAAATAATACATACGCAAACCTTTTCACTCATAAGGCTGCCGTACACCCTCTGTACACGGGTAGAGTAAACGGTAGAGTAGAGCGGTAGAGTACTAAGTGAGACATATACAATCAAAGGCAGAAACATCAATAGCAATGGGTAGGGATGTTGCTGCCATTGCTTTTAAATGACTCAGTACTCTACCGCTCTACTCTACCGTTTACTCTACCCGTGTACAGAAGCCAAAAGGAAAACAAGCAAGCGTTGCGTTATCCTGGACGCCATTGCGTTCATATTGACAAAGTTTAAAAATTAATTTACCTTTTTATTCGCATAGTTATCCTTTGATTCTATATACTTCGTAACGTAATGTTTTATACAATATCAATATAAAATGTTGATTTTGTAAATTCCGCCATATTGAAAAAATGCGTCAAAGGTAGAGGGGTTGGTTCCGGTTCAGGAACTCGAGGTCACAAACTGGGATTTTCATTGGGCCGACATCACAAACAAGTCAGCAAACACTCCAGCTCTGCCAGATTTAACGCACGGTCAAAAGTAAATTTTACCTATTACTACAAGAAATAAGACAACCTTCAAAAGTAATGACAATAGAAAAGCTTTCGCGGTATAAAAGCTACTCGTCAATAGATGTCGCTAGTGGTCGGTGAAGTTGTGAAAGCTTCCGTGTAGAGACGAGACTCTACCAGTACCAAGCATAAATCTATTGATTTTCTTCGTGACTTCGTTCGTCCACGGAATCTGATTTTTTATACAAATTATTATGAACTACATTATTACAGAAAGGTAGCAAACCGCGAACACTGGAAATTTCTGGGAGAGGCCTATGTTCAGAAATGGACCAACAGAGGTTGCTAATGCTGATTATGATGATGATGACGATGATGATGATTATGAACTAATTTTAGGGATTTGTGACGTGTCCGTAAGTAACTGAAATCACGGAAACGGTATTGATCATTATTAAACTAACTCTACAACTTGTTGATGAACACAAAAGCGAGTTAAAAATAGCTACCTTCATACTTTGCAAGTACATACAGTACTTACTTACCTTTATTTTATTAGTAAAAGAGCCAAGTAGAATGTAATCTGTCGCCTTGGATGATGTAAGGACAATATAAATATGCAATAAATAAATAAATAATGTACCGTAACGATTGTCTGTCTGTAGTAAAGTAACAAATAAAAGCTTAAACATTTTGTAGTCGGATGGATCGTGATTGTGAGGCATGGCTATGGCAACCTAAAGGAGAAAGGCCTACAGCTACAGGGTAAGAAGCGATGAAGATTATAGCGGGATGATGTGATGATGTGTTGGTTACCGATGATTATGTTGTGGGCACGTTATTAATTTAAGTTAAGATGGTGACCATGACAATGAAATTAATACACCGTGGAATTTTAGTGGTTTTAAAGCCGAAGGTATTTAGTTGCACTCGTGATTCTGAGCCAAATTCCAAAATTTTACTTCAAAACGAGCGAAAAAAAAAAAACACTTCCCAATACAAACGGCTATCGCCAATCGACACCATTTGGATGGAGAAGTGAATTTTTTTTTCGCGTGTTTAGGAATGAAATTTTGTAATTTCGCTCAGAATCACCAGTGCAACAAAATACCTTCGGCTTTAAAACCACTAAAATTGCACGGAGTATTGTAAGGGAAAATATCAAGTCCCAGTCCTATTCGCGTAGAAGGTTTAGATCATGCCGTATTGTTTAAAAAAAGCAATTTATTACATATTTTCTTGCATAAACAGCACGTCGACCCTTACACGCTAGCACTCTATTTGGTTACGTTACTTTACAACAAAAAAGTGTACGTGCTGTCGTGTGTACCTAAGTACTTTTGAAAGTACCAATGCATTTTAAAATTGGAAAAAAAAAATACGAACTATCATATAAACACGAAACGATTCTCCTTATTTGCCCAAAAATACCCAACTACTTATAGGAAATTGTTTATTCATGTCCGCAGTGGGCACGCAAACTATCTGTCTCTGAGAAAAGACCTGTGCCCAGTCAGTGGATCGTATAAGTATAGGCTATATGTTACTATGTGCAGTGGCGGATCCAGGATTTTGGTTTGGGGGGGGGGGGCTTGAACCCAAGATTTTGGTTGGGGGGGGGGGGGGGGGCTGAACCCAATGAGCGTAGGTTTTCAAGATAAAAAGTATACAAAATGTATTTTGATAGAGGGTCAGATGCTTTTGAGGGGGGCTTGAGCCCCTTAGCCCCCCCCTAAATCCGCTACTGACTCTGTGTGTATATCTGATTAAATAATACCTAATCTACCTAATCGTATGAGGTAGTGGCCACCCCTGGGTGTCAGAGTTTTTAGGCCGCCCAAAGGGCCTCTGACAAGGCTTAACGATTGTTATTGATCAACAACAATCGTGACCAACGCGGTTTAACGTGCCTTTCGAGGCACTGTAGTGCTCAGATATTATAGCCTAGAATGAATTAGGTATGAAAGAATGGAACTGTTTCTGTGGCCACTTTTGGCAATAAAGGATTTTATTCGTAGGTTCTAGAATGTGGAATCTAAACCTTAGGTCCTAAAAATAGTTAAGCCTCGCGTTGATAACCTAATGAAGAGTTTTTAGCAAAAAACGCATCCAAAAAGAAGATATGTTTTTTTTCCATTGGCGGCGCTAGTTGTGCCTAGGTTTGTGCCTTAAGCATACCTCGGTTATATTGGTCTCGCCAGCATTGCTGAATTGTAATTTCCTCAATAAAATGGTGGTGTACAATATCGAGTTATCTTCCTATCTAAAAAGTAGAGCTTTTATTTGGTGACCGTTGTAGTTTTAGTACTCTATTGCCATATTGTCATATTTGCCGAAAATCATATTATAAGCTTATCTTATTTAGATATTAGATAGCTTTCTGAAAATTCAATAATCAAAAGTGTCAAAGTTATGGGGAAATACCTATTTGCAATCTTGTGTAGAAGTAAAGTCGGTTCCTTTAATATTTTGCCTTGCATTGTTTTTTATTAATTATTATGATGATGTGTTTGATGTTTGATCAACTTTTTCATTGAATCCTTCGTTTTTTGTCTAATTCTGAGCTTTGTAGTAATACTCATAAGTCTTAGTGTTTGTTGATAAAGTAGATAGATAGGTTCTGGTCGTTATCATCGTAGTCTATTTATAATCAGACATAATTGTATAACCAGGACCACCTCTAAGGTAGTTTTATTTATTTATTAGAACAAAAATACCGAGTCAGACTCGTGTAACAAAGGTTTCGTACAATCACAAAATTTATACCTACTTATTAAAAAAAAAAACTTTAGGGGCTCGGCTTGTTCCATCTCTCATAAAACCCTTTTTGTAGAGCAACCCCTCTTTTTTTCTATTTTTATAAATGACACCATATGAACACTGGTTTATATTTAGTGACAAAAAATATGACCATTTGGATTGTTACCTATTTCAATCCAACTGCGGACTGAGAGACAGGCGGCGTAGGCCTAATAGAGGCCCGTTGGCACCCTTTTAGTAAAGAACCCTATAAAGGACCATCCTATGTACAGATGTAAATCTAGCGTGGAGTCCAACGGAAAAATCATTAGGTACCTACTGTTCTGCACTCTAACCATTTTTACAATCTCTGAAACTGTAACTGTCTGTATAATTTATGTGTGGTTTTTAAATAAATACTTTTTATCTTTATCTTATCTTTATCTATTTGTTCAAAAACCGTCCCCAAATCACTGAAGTCTATTTTCGAGGAAAATTGAGAAAATAGATTTAACAGACTCCAGGTATTCAGGTTATTTAATTTCGCCGATAAAAGAAAACTTATTTCAACTTTTCATAATTTTCTGTTACCTACCTATCCCTTTAAAATCAGTCTTTAAGTTTTTTTAAACTTCGATGTTATTTGCAACTAAATTGACAAAATATCGCACAATGCTTTTTACTCTGCCTTATTCTTGCATATCGTACAAATGCATAAATTTCCATTGTCAATAAAACTCAATAGGCAATCAAAGAAAACATTGTTAAACCTTTTTTGGCCACTGACAAAAGTATTTTAGGTATATGGCTACACCATAACGTAGAGATATTCAAATATCCGGTCTTTTTATGATAAAAGTGAGCGAATATAAAACGTCTTATTATGAAAATCCGTTACGTACAATCGTATTTTCTCATAAATGTCTTTTTATCAATTATTTATGAATAAATGTGAGGCTTTCACCAGATAGGCTTTTAAAACGTTAAGCCACGTGTTCGTATCGTATCTTTTTTATTATAGATATGACCCAAAAATATTTGGGATTCCGAGAAAAACAACAAACAAGTGCCTAGAGTCGGTGTAATTCTGCAATGTTTTTGTAAAGGCCGCGCGCCGCCACAATGAGTGTATAATCCGTGCTAATGTTGCGACGCAGGATTAAATATCTCATTTCCACCAAAAGGCCGGTGCGTTTAATAGTTGTATTTGTTAAGAGGAAGGATTAGTGATGTCTGTTTGTATCGCTGTTTGACAGTGGAGCTCCCCGGCTTACACAAAGATGGAAATATCGCCGCGGTTAGCCGCGCGCCGACGCTACCGGCCGGCTGGCTCCTTGCCTCTACTTGGAAAAGAATAAAAAAAAACCCTAAAGTGTGACTGTCCTCAAAACTTTGCCGGCACCTTTTGTGTTCAGTAACCGATGGCAACAAAATCGTTTTGCTCAATATAGGTTTGCGTTAGCTTTTGTATTTGACCACAACATTTTTTTTATTGTTAGAATTGGGGGTTATTAGATATGGGTAGGTAAGTATTTATACGTGTTTATTAAATTATATGTTATAAAAACAAAACATAACATTTTTATATTTGAAAAAAATATTACCTAGTACGTGAAAGAATATTGAATTATTTTTGTTTCCTACCACTTCCTACTCACGTTATAAGTATAACTTGCCGTTTGTGTATCAGTATATACTCACATAAATATATATACCGACAGATATTTATAAACTAAACATTATTCACGACCAAAGATAGAAGCAATAAGCATATCCATCTTTCATTAACGAACTAGAACCGGTCCATTAACAAGATTACTGAATTGATTAGTGGAGCAAACAGTAAATAATATATTTCATAAGAATATGAATTGGTTATTTCAATCGTTAGGAGATAAAATGTGTCTTTAATCTTTTATGGAGCCGTCGTAAAGCGAGTCGCACTTAGATAAGCTCGTTCGTCCAAATAGCGAACGGTGTAATAAAATTTGACAGCCTGTCAAATTCTTTTATAGTTCTCCTTGTTACGTGGCCAGAGAGCTAAATTAAGTAATATTTGATAAACGTAAAAAATACGGCTGCTGTCGAAAGATAGGTGTAGTACATCTATACCTATGTGGGTCGTATGTTGAGCGTTAGGTATGTTGAGGTTATGAGCGTTTATGTTTAGTTCTCAACTGATAAAATAAATAAATAATAAATAAAATAGGCTTTTATTTCATACAAAATTTCGAGATTTACAATTAAATTATTATATTCGATTTATTTTAAATTATATATTAATTATACTTTGAATAAAAGCGTACCTTACAAATTGTCTAGTTGATTGAATAGTAATTTAATTTGTCATTTTATTTGTATAGGTATAGAAAAATATTTAAAACTGATACTTATTATTATTTTAGATCTGCTTAACTGACGTTTCTGTTTTTTCTCCAGTTGTGCATAAACTATATCAAATTATATTCCCAGTATTGAGGCTATTTTTTTAAAAATATGAATTTATGTTACCTATTTTACACCTGCAGATCAGCAATGTTGGGTCATTCTCAAAACACCCCTTTTTTGTATTGTTTTAAAAAATAATTAGTGGTCCTGCAATATTTTTGTATGCGCATTTATTTTGTATACACGCATGTATGTAGGTACTTTACGCGCGTGCTTTGGTAACACAAGTGAAATATAAAATCAGTTCAGTTAGTTATCAGAACATATTTTTGAAAGTTTTTTTTATTGTTGACTAATCTGATAGGTTTATTCTAAACCATGCAGGTACATAAGTACCTAATACTATTTAATTTGAAAGAAATTAAGAAAAATATTTAATACGAGTATTTTACATTTGGAAATTCGAAAGAATTTGATAGTGCTCTACGTATTAATAATGTGTATTGATGAAAAAGTGACTTTAGTGAACATTTTCTTCATGAAACGGTGACCAATCCAAGATTTCAAAAGTTCGCATAAAAGTTGTTAAAAGCTCTGTAATATTTATTGATGCATTAACTATATAAATTATGGTACCTATGTATAATTATTTGGGTTATAATAATAGGTTATAATTATTGTAGTTCCCATAAATGTATAATTTCCATGAAAACTATTTTTCAAACTTTCCATCATCAGTTGCTTACTATTATAATTATTTGTCTCTCTATGTATATACGAGTACCTATAGATGCTGTCGGTATCCTAAACTATCTACAATAATACAATTATTGTGTGTATCATACATATTAATGCACTGCACATTGTTGTTACTCACCATGTCGGAGTCGAAATTTAGTTCTCACTTTCGGATGAATACCAAATTTTATCGTCGCAAATTTCATCGTTTTCTCTATCATGGAAGCTTTCATCAACAACAAGTTAGTTTCACGGTAATGTTTTCGCTCAGAAATGATCACTGTTCCTTAGGAGTTGAATGTGATGTGTTGTGCTGTGATGGATGTGGGAGAGTTAAGTACCGATGGAGACGCGTCGGACGCAGGCAGGCTTCACGCGCGGCATGGTGGCTGCGCTCAGGGCTGGCGCATGGCCTGGCGGGCGGGCGGCGGTGCAGGACACTGGCACTCTGTTCACTCGCGCGCGCCGGTAGCACTCGGACGCTCGCGACGGGACCGGGTGTGGAGCGTATAGTGGCTGCGGCCGGGCGCACGACTCGCCATCTGAAGCGCGACTGAGCGCGAGGCGGCGGCGGGCGGCGGGCGGCGGCAAGCGCGCGCGCGCACCAGGTACGCGGTTATGACAGGGAGGCGGGGCCGCGCCCGGCTCATAAATCAAACTTCGCCCATTCGCACTCGCCGCTCTGCGGGCCCCCTCCTCCATATTCCATATTCGGGGCGGGGCATATTTCATAATCATAACGCCTCATATTCATAAGCGGCATGTGGTCCGCGAGTCCCGAGGACGCAGTGGGCGCCGGGCGCGAGGCGGGGGGCGGCGACGCCCGCTAGATGGCGGCACGCGTGACCGCCGAGAAGCCTCCCACATGCACATTTATTAATTCAGGTAAGTGTTCATAACTTTGTAAGATGTAATGTAACTATCGACTCTAGAATTGCGGCAAAGGTTATGCAATTGGTTTTTGTTATTCATTGCTTTTTTAACTTTTTTTTTTGCAAGGAGGTAGGAGGAGGAGATGAAATAAAAAAAAATAAGTAGCAGAACTTAGGTAGGTAAGTACCTACTTCATTATTTTTGGTAAGTACGTAAAATGTTAGTGGAGGTATTTTCAATGTATCTCTGCCATCTTTATTTCGGTAGGATTTACTATCTACCTAATCAGTTACGTAGGTACATTTTATAATCTTCATAACTTAGGTATATTATGAGTAGATAGATATACAGGGTGGTTTTGTGAGACGGGGCCGTAAAGGCAGCAATTTTTTTTTAAATCTAATCGATCCTGTTTCATTTATAGTGATCAAAAGACTCTAAGGAGCCAACTGAGGTTTGAGTGCCTACTAGTAATGACGGAAATCGCAAAAAACTTTCCCCATACATTTAAGGCTCCGTATAAGGCTAACTAGCGCCACCAATGTTGAAAAAATAATATCTTCCTTCAGAAGAAGTTTCTGAAAAAATCCTAAGATGAGCTCATGCGCCATGCTTTTCTAGATTTTTAAGTGTAGGTATCCAACTCAATTTCTAGTCTTAAGCTAAAAAAATTTCGATAACCGCCAAAAACGGCCGCTTTTGGCGGTTATCGAAAATTTTTTAGCTTAAAAGTAAATTTCGAAGAGGGTATCTACACTTAAAAATCTAGAAAAGCATGGCGCATAGGCTCATCTTAGGATTTTTTCAGAAACTTCTTCTAAAGGAAGATATGATTTTTTTAACATTGGTGGCGCTAGTTAGCCTTATACGGAGCCTTAATACCTACTCAAACTTCAGTTGGCTCCTTAGAGTCGTTTGATCCCTACGTGAAATAGGATCGATTGGCATAAAATTATGTTTTTTTGGTATTTTAGCTTTTTTTTCGCTGACTGTATTTTTTTTTCAAAATCGGTGAATGCAGTGTTCATAATATCTCCAGCTGTCAGGATGGTATAGGTGCTGGGCAAGCCTACTCCATCTAAAAACAATGTCCCAGGCACTGCAGCGCCGAGTGGTCTCTTCACCCATCTAGGTGAAGGTGCCACTGGACGCTGTATAAATCATCTCATTACGTAGATGCAAAGGCCTTAGTTTTTTTTAATATCTCAAAAAATTATGGATGGACTCCTAGGAACATTTTCCTGTAACTATAACCGTAGGGTTCCTGCCCTTTCTTCCCCGTCTTAAAAATCCACCCTGAATACCTAACTACATGCATATGTAAATAATGTTTAAAAAATATATAATTTTGGGGAGTCACTAAAATGGGTCAGTCTGGATTAACCCAACTGACTACAAGTTGGTAGTTAAACAATGAGATTTTTGTAACTTTTTTAACCTAATAAAATCAACGATATTTTAGGTATGTAGGTATAAGGTATTTACAAAATTGTGAAAGAAATTGTGAGAAGACCTGCATTATTAACGCGAAACTTTTAAACTTATCTTAAACTTTAGCATTAGTTATCATACCTCATATAAATAGCTTTCATAACATTAAGTATACATACCTATTACATACTAATAAATTAAAAATTATGAGTACGATAAATGTAGATAATATTAGGAATAAGGTCTACCTAGTAGGAACCTATTTAAAAAAATAATATGCCTACTTCTACGTCTGGATAGAAATGTCCTCTCAGACTCTCGTAGCTTCTAAAACGTGTCGTTTGATGCAAATATATTTTTTCCGCCATCCGGTCAGCGGATTACAATTTGATCAACAATAAATTCATTAGTGTCATCGAATGGGCGGATAATAAATCTCTAACAGGTATTTTCGTGAATCATGCTTCGACAAAGCGGCGGATCCGACGATGGCTGTGACGAATGTGTCCATCTGATACCGGTAACTAGGTCTATTCACGGAATCCAATTTTAATTTTTGAAACAAATTTACGAGCTGCGCCTGTTATGAAAATTTTCACAAGTGCGAGTCATTCAGTACGGGGTTTGGTTCCGTAACATGTCATTAATTAAAAAGGCATAAATTTAAGATAGGAAGTTTTCTGTGGTTGCTCTCGCCCTTCCCCTTTCTCTCATCGCGGTTGTAAAAAAAAAAAAAAGAAATCATATACAGCTGGCTGAATTGGAGTTTTTTTTGCATACTTCATATTCAATTAGGTATCTGATATAGGAACTTACCTATACCCAGATTACTTAGAGGGTGAGGGTGCACTTTGGTGCCACTTTTTCATCCTCCTTGCTCTACACCAATTTGCCTGATTACAATAATTGTATTTTGAAACTGTAGTGTAGGTCGTCGTAGCTGTAAGTGGGTGAAAGGGTTTATAATTTTGAATTATCTGAGTATTTCTAGATTCCAATTTCATCATGTTTATCTGATATACCCATTTACTAATTAATTAGTGGCAAAGTTAAATAGGATATCATTTTTTTTTATGAACCTGGAATTTTAAAAGAACCATGGAACAAGCATGGAACCCTAAATGTTGAAGCAGTAGCAGGCATGTCAATCGCATTGTGTACTTTAAATTAAATATTCTAACTAATGTGACTGCAGAGCTCCCAGGGCGGCCGAAATCGAATATTATTACCACTGATCGAAGCCATTTGGTTGATGTTGCCAGTCATGCCGTAGGAGTAGGACCTATCGTTCCTAAACAGAATTTATAATTGTAAACGCCACTCAAGCTGTGCTGGCACTTTTTATGTCCATTTCAAACATGATTAAACTGCTACTGCATACACTGAACGTAACGGCGGATTATCTCTACATTAGAAACCCAGTAAAGAAAGAACTCTGAAACGATAACCAGTTTTGTGTGTATGTTAAAAGCGTCATAGGTAGGCAACAAATGGAATTGCAGCTAGACGATAATGTCGCCAATTTAATTAGTCCTTATAAATTTTAATAAGGTTTTAAATAAATGATATTTATTAATTGCCAGACTGTAGAGTAGTTTTTACATCGCGCCAGCGAGTAGTGTTGAATATTCAAGGAGGCAACACCGGTTCTGTCGATGTCTAAAATTGTACTACGCCACAATCGTCTGGCAACTGGCAACTCGCAAAATCCGACTCGCTGCGGGTACTGCGACCAAATCGGAAGATTCAGCATTTTTCTTGACAATTTAATTTGAATTAAAAAGGCATTTGACAATACATTGGTTATGTGGTCGACAGTGTTGTAAGAGCTTAGTAAAAAGTAGGTGCCTACCCAAAACCGGATGGCGGTATGAATGTGTATGAAGAGAAGATCTTAGGTTGTCGGACTCAGTCATTACAGTCCTATCGCAACTTGTATATTATTATGGGATAAGTTAGTGTCACTACATTATGCATTGCCTAGGTTTCTTTATTTATGAAATTCATCACCGCTTCAGCCTCGCACAACCACCCTACCCAATGACGTTTTCCCTAGATCCCCAATTGTGAAAATTGAAGCGGCGGGTGCCGGCTGTTTTTATTTGTTGTAATGAGTCCCACAGTGGATCGCTCCACATCTGAGGGGTTAGAAAGTTAATTGATTTAACAGTTAAAATATTGGCTTTTAAAGTTTTGGCCAAATTTATCCTTTTCATGCAGCTTTTATTTCTTTACAAATATTCTAATTCATTAGTAAACAGCCGCTAGTAATGTTGTTGTCTTTAACCTCAGTTGACTAAATAATTCCTGTTTACGATGACACCTTACCCATAACGTGGAGCGTTATTTAGCTGTTAGCACCGAAATAGCTGCAACTGAACACGCGTTAGAATTAAACACACAAAATTTTGAAAACTTTGTTTTTATAAGCTAAAGCACGCGTCACACGTCAGGGGCGGCCGGCTCTGGATAGCGTAAACGACATTACTGTTTATTTGAATTATTCCTAGAAATGTCTTTCTTTGGGAAGTGTGAACTTACGCCGTAATTTCAAAGTTAAATTGTTTACATGTGTAGTTGTGTCTTGTGGAGCTTTTAAGCGAGGAACAAAAACAAATCAAACCGAAACAGACCAGTCGAAAGACTGTTAAAATATTATGGCAAAAGGTAAAAGCAATAATCCAAAGCAATGTTACAGATTCATGACCGAGATTAAGGGTTCAAACCCTTTTCCCCCAACAGGCTCCGAAACACTGTGAAAGCGAAGGCAAAAATTTTAAATTTCGAACATCAAAATTATAGCGGAAATAAATCGCTCCGGCGAAAACGCCAATGGAAGTGGCGGTGGCGAACCAAGCGAGTGGCAGCGGTGGACGCGTTTATAAATTTGAATATGGAAGTGAGTTCTAATGGTGTCGCTGTTTATTTTTACTGCACCCCCCGAGCCAGCAATGGCCGAATGCGACGCCGAATTTATTTCCATGCATTTTAATATCTCCCTCTGAATAGCTATTGCCATTTTCACGCGGCTTTATTGCCAACTCTATAGGCTCGGTTTATGTTTGTATTTTGTTCGACCAGCTTTACGTCCTACAGCATTGGACGGAACGGACAATATTGAATCTAACTCTATCGTATTCCAATCGTTGTGGATATTACCCTAGTGTTAAAAACGCAGTTAAGTGAGGCGCATATTTCTTGCCTTGCTGATGTAGTTGTTGGCGGGGTGATCAAAATTAAGTCATTAAGAATGGACACTGATTGATGGGACCTTGTCCAAAGGGCACGCATCGCGGAAGCGCACGCAGTATTCGCACGAAAGCGCTGAAGTTCGTCCACCGATCTACCTACGCTACGTTCACTTCACATAATTTTGAAACGAGATTTTTATGATCTCACTGTTGCCAGTCTTCAAAATATTCACTTTGTGGGAAGAAGTTTAGAGGTGCCTCCTGTACCTGTACCTTCTCTCTATCTACCTAACTCTTCAACCAAACCTTAGCGATTTTTCTAGTTTTAATAGAATGCGAACTGTAAAATTCGCGAGAAAAAAAAACAACAGTTCTATACCTAGGTATCAGTTACTTAGGTAAGTACCTATATCAGTTTTATTTCCGAACGCAAGAAGTGTACTTACTTAATTATTTTTCAACACGATTCAGTCATTATTTTATTTGATCTTACCTATTGTAAAAACTGTTCACGATGATGAAATGCTGCTAACCGAAACGACACCTTGTATAAAGTTAAGCCTGAAGGCTGGTATCACTTGCATTGTAACAAAAAGACGAGCGCAAAATAAATGCCTTTATGAACACATACAGTAATTGCTCTACGGTTTTAGTAACGGCATTTTAATAAATTGCATATAATTTGTGCACGTTTAACCATAACTATTTAGCCCGTGGAATTTTTCATACACCACCTACAAATAAAACAAACAATAGCAACCAACAAAATGGGTTCCGTACAAAGAAAAAACAATCGTGGTGGAAGTTGGATGTGTCAAAGTCAGATCCGGCCGGCAACATAAAAGCCATACTCAGCATCTCGTTCTACGTTTGAAAAATTTTCCTCATACTTACATTACTGAGGCTCTAGTTTCGTGCGGCGGTTTTCAAATGTGTTCACGGAACCCTAACAAGTAGAGCAGGGCTGTGCGTGTCAAGTGTTTATTATGTCCACTTAGTCTTCACAGAGACGACATGTTAATAATCCAGAAAATATGCATAACGACGAGGCCGCGATTTTACAACGGCCACTTGCCCGTCAGAAATGATGACAGCGAGTAAATTGCACAGTTAGCATTTTACAAAGCGCCGCTATTCACATGCTTCACAAAAGCATGTTTTTTATGAGTAATCGAGTGACCACTTAACACTACAACTAATTGCTCCTGTTTATAAGTGTTGGGGTGCGATTCCTTGAAGGCTGCTCGGTGCTCGCTGCTCTACATTATGCAAATGAGCAATGTCACAGCAGCAGTGTTGTGTTTCGTCCATTTTGTGCAAAAGCTGTAAAGTATACAAACAAAAAGTCCTCGTAGGAGAATGCGAACTTAAAAAATAAATCTTGGCTAGCGAGCGGAGCGGTCGCAGCTCGGGTCGTGAAATATAAAAGTGTGTGGGGGCACTTAGCGGCCGGACTCTCATATTTTGTTATTTTATTTATATTAAAAGTAATGGTACGCCGCGCGGTATAATGCTCGAGACACTTTTTTCGCATTTTTCTCTTTTCTCAGTGTCGTATATTTTCACTTAAATGACAAAAGCTCGTGACCCCTCTCATCTTTGTTAGCCTATTCCGCTCTACTTGGGTCATATTGTTATACGCATAAACAAAGTTTCATTGTTAGATTGTCACAGATTTAATTGTAAATAAATACAGGCGAGTAATAAAGGCTAACGAGCGACGAGATATAGTATTGTTCGTTATCGTCGAGTCCTCACCGTACGGTAACTATCGCTGTAAATTTACCTAGCATAGTTTTATGCTATCATAAACAAGAAATGCCGACATCTTCACTACAACGTAACGTCGGAAAACGGCGCGACTCTGACAGGCTGAAAACGGCCGAGCGTTTCCGAGACGATTGCGCCCTACGCTGTGGCGATAGGGGTCAAATCTGAGTAGCGTTTGAGGTCATAGCGAATGTGTGTTGGCGGCAATCTGCACAACCAAAGTTGAGTGAGCGCGGTGGTGTAGTGTCGCGAGGCGGCGCAGCGTGCTACGGGAGTGAGGACCTTGCGGCCGGGGTGCAAGGTGCGCGTTGCGTCGTCCGCCGCTGCAGCTCTCAAGATCTTTTGGCCGTCGGCGGCGCTGGCGGCGCGGCGCGGCGCGGCGCGGTGGCGGTGCGGCGTCGCTCTTCCGGGGGAGGCCCTATCTCGGGCGCGGCGCGGCAGCCACCCCCTCGTAAATAACGCGTGCTGGCGAGCCGGCGAAGCACCCGTGCCAGATTCTACAGCTAGAAACAGTTAAACGCTCATAATTTCGTACTGGTTAAGCTTATCTTTGTCTCGTATACGAAATTTCGCCGCGCCATCTCTCTCGCGCGCTCTAGAACATGTGTACTTTGTTTTATTTGCGTAGCAGTTGCACCGGAACTTGTCGGTTTGTCCAGCCAGAGTCAAAGTTATAATTGTCATTCTGAATACCGACGCGATGGTGCTACATTTTCGGTTAAAAAACCTACTGTGCCCGCTATCTTTCTTCCCTTTTGAATTTATGCAACGTTACTTTTTATTCATCCACATTTTGAATGCACATTTCGGTGTATAGTAAATTGTGAAAAGGCATTTTGTTGTCGTGCAGATAGCGAGGGCGGGTGGCGTGGCGCTAAGCCGGTATCATCCGCCTTATCGCGCTCGCGGGGCGCGGGGGCGGGCGGCGGCGGGTTCATAATAATTTTCATACGCGCTACGAGCCGCCGCGAGGGCGCGCGCGGGGGCGGGCGGGCGACCGGCGGGAGGGGGCAAAGCGCATTTCCATCGCATACTTTCATAAGCGGTTTTCGCCTCGCCCCCGAGGATTTGCCGCTAGTTGTCACCCTCGCGTGTCTTCAATCTCGGCAACACTTTATGCTGCTCTGAAAGGACCCGAAGGACTTTGTTGTTTCTTTGCTTGACTATAGTGACCGACTACTTATATAAACAAAAGCTCCTCCTCGCAGAGTAATGTA
Organism: Zelleria hepariella; assembly: GCA_949319315.1. Taxonomy (NCBI): domain Eukaryota; kingdom Metazoa; phylum Arthropoda; class Insecta; order Lepidoptera; family Yponomeutidae; genus Zelleria; species Zelleria hepariella. The sequence continues at coordinate 8,854,307 of OX439383.1, read as the reverse complement.
GAGCTATCTGGAAGGCGGAATAACTCTGTTAATTACAGCCAGTGCGGGATGAGCCAATTTGCCAAAATGAATATAATAAATGACAACAGTAATAGAGGCACTTGAGTGGAACATTAATAGAGAGCAAGGTAGCGTAGGGCCGGCGCAGACTAACGAGCGTTTTTCTCCGGGTGGGCGGATGATGGATGGGCGCGCTTCCGGCCGCGACTTCCGCACTTCCGCCGCTCCGCTAGGGAGGGCGAGATATCGATATCGAGATCTCGTATGGCAACGATATCTCGGCCCTTGCGACAATAGTCGCAACCCTAATACATATAAATGTTTCTTATGAAGATCTTGCTTATGCTTGAGAAGATACTGCTGTTCAACGATGCAATGAGGGGTTTTTTAATTGCTGAAGACATGATTTGCACCCGCGATATTTGGATTACTCTAGTGCGGTTTTAACAGCTCTATCAAGAAGGAAATAATTATCCCTTAATATATCATCGAATATACATATAAATCAATTAACTTAAATTTATTTCAGATTTGCATCCTTATAACAAAACATAACGTGCAATCATTTGAAATTTTCTCACGTACGCAATGTCAACTTATAAAATTTTACCCACCTCGTGCACAATAATTACAAATTCGATTTTAAAACTTACCATTTCGCAAAAGTCTCCTACAGTAAGTATCCTTGCAAAATTGACGCGATATCTCAGTATTTCGAGATCTCGTGATACCAAGACGGCGTTCCCCACGCCCGTGTATTTATCAACATTAATTTCAATGTGCTACAGGAAAGAAACGTTTCTGCAAAAGTTGCTACAACCTACTAGAGGTCAGTGAATCAAAGTGAAACGTGCAAATGCAAATTAGCTGGCTGCTAGGTATCCTAGGTTCAAAGAAACGTGTTTGATAGCTGGGCTACTGTGTATCTACCTAGTGGCTGAGATTGGTAGTTAAGTGGTTAAAAACGGGCAAAAACTTTGCAAATGGTCTTCAAACAGAGTGTTAAAACACCGCAAGCTACGCATTACGGGGGTTTTATTAGAAGCCAACTCTTAACTCCGACCTAAAATTCTAAATTTTAAAATAATTTATAGGTTACAAACTTCGATCAAGGATAAAACTAGATACAACATAGTACTCTGAAATGTGTTTGGAAAAATAGATGCCCAAATTGCCTTTGGGAGCTTATTTGCTCGTAGTCCATGCAATTAAGGCGCTGGGCATAGTGAATTAGCCCGCGCGCAAAAAAAATGCACAAAAACGATTCCTGTATCAAATACACAAAAAAAATCGAAAATGTTCACATATCAAACCCTAGAATTAGGTGAGAGCTATCTAAAACAGCCAGTTTTGTATTGATACCCATAACAGATTGCAAGATATTTTGTTTGAAAAAAAGTGCGCCGCCTATTTTTTTTCATCAAAAATATCTTCGGAACGTTTATGAATGTCAACACGAAACTGGCTGTTTTAGATAGGTATCACCTAATTCTAGGGTTTGATATGTGAAAATTTTGGATTTTTTTAGCGTATTTGATACAGGACTCGATTTTGTGCATTTTTCTTGGCGCGCGGGCTATTCACTATGTACAGCGCCTTAAAGTAAAACTGTACACTAATGCAATAAGGTTGACATTCGAATATTAGAAGTATGGTCGAAATGATGTTTCGTATTGTTCGATTGCTGATATCTTTTGTTTCTGTGGGGACAAGTTTTTATTATGATTTTATACGTAATGCGGATTCTATGGGATTTAGTTCGGTGGTTACAAACAATTAAAGTTATTGGGTGCTTAATAATAGGGTAAATACCCATTACGCCAAAATCCTCGACAGAGTGAGAAGCGGCCAACTCATCGGGCCCACGTCCTTGGATGATTGATAGAGCTGTACCTAAAGATAAAACAATCGATCTCTAGGATCATATCATTCGGTGATTGAGCCAATCGCCATTTATCGCATCCGTCATATTTCCGCGTCCATATTTGTCGAGCCGTCGAGGGCCCATATCGTTTGTTATCGCGCAAGGAGGTGGCTAATTGTAGGGTATACTAATGGTGATGGACGCTACCTTAATAGCCAACAGTAGACGTGTCTCGGGAAAAGCTGAGGGTGCGGGTCCATTACTCAAACTCTGTGTGGCATAATTGTTTTTCATAACCATGCCACAAATGGAACTTGATGTTGATTTTTATACAAATCTTGTGTTGAAAATTCGTTTTCTTTAAAAAAACCGTAAAAACTGAAATAGTAAAATGTATCGTGCTCTCGTTAAAAAAAACTTACGTCCAATTTACATTGCGCGGCTATGATCGATATGACCATCACCTATAAAGGCTTATACCTACCTATAATGTGGTCTGTGTTGACTGAAACGAGTTTAATTTACTTATGCAAATCGAATCGAAATTTACATTCGAGTTCATAACTCTGCATAAAATGCAATAATATCGGCTTAATTGAATTTATAGCAACGTCCGCAAATGAAAACGAGTAGCATATTGTGAGTATACTAATGAATCTATTAGGCATTCAGCGTGCTCGCAGCGAGGACGGTGAGAACATCGTAACATAAATTTTGCGTATTATTTACGATGACAGAGGCACATTATGAAATTATAATGGCGTTATTTATATTCTGGTGGGGCGTCGGGCCGGTCAGGACTCTAGGACGTGTCCATCGCGTTCGACATGTGAAATTGTGATGCGGCAACGGCCACAAGGTTTTATGGCACCTTAAACAAACCGTCAAAGAAATTGGAATAGATATCAGACGTGGTTAAGGATTGTAGTTATTTTACGAGTACTATCCACCTATCTGTCCGATGATTCATCCGTGTTTGGCGATACGACATTTAATTTCGTCAGTTTTTGTATAGTCTTTAAAATTCGGAATAATAGGAATAGGAAAAATAGGAAGGTATACCCAAATCTATCGGCTCTGGTAAGTAGAGTTCAGTAGATTGTGCTAAGAGGATCAAACCAATCATAACATAAATCATTTGGTGGAGGGTGACTACCAGTATGGAATGAGAAGATGCTTTCGACATGACATGACTTTGAACAACTATCGTTTCAGATTTCAGCGTTGGCTACACGGTAAAAGTAATTTGTATTAAGGTGCTGGGCATAGTGAATTAGCCCGCGCGCAAAGAAAAATGCACAAAATCTATTCCTGTATCAAATACACTAAAAAAATCGAAAATGTTCACATATCAAACCCTAGAATTAGTTGACAACTATCTAACAAAGCCAGTTTCATGTTGATATCCATAAAAAATTGCAAGATATTTTGCTTGAAAAAAAGTGCGCCGCCTATTTTTTTTCAAGCAAAATATCTTCAAAACGTTTATGAATGTCAACACGAAACTGGCTGTTTTAGACAGATCTCACCTAACTCTATGGTTTGATATGGGAAAATTTTCGATTTGTTTAGTGTATTTGATACAGGACTCGATTTTGTGCATTTTTCTTGGCGCGCGGGCTATTCACTATGCACCGCGCCTTAATAAGTAGAGCGATCCCCTAAAGTTCGTCAGGTCAGGACGTTTTGGTTTTTCAGTTTTGGTATCGCTGACCATTCGGTTCCCATTTGATGCGAACAACATAGGCTGCATGCTGCTCGTATTTGGCGACTAGAATGTTCTACGGATTTATTTGCGCCATTCCATTGGAACAACATGAGGTCCAGAATGAAATTAGCAATTAGAAAGCATTGTTTTCCATTTGCGGTGCGTCTAGCTGGTATGATGGCCCACTCTGCCCACTCTAGTTTTGTGGATGGATCGCGCGAGTTGGAATAAAGCGAGCCAATCAATATTAACACACCGCAAACAGCGTAAATTGTTGCCTAATGCCACACGCACACATGCCCGAGCTTGCTTGCACGTGTGTGTATCTTTCTCACCTACAGGGTGCTCGAGTTTGGACAGAGCTAGTCTTAGAAACTATGAAACGTGTTTCTAAGGACATAATTACTACCAACAACCGTAAACAGGATTGTTCTATATTAAAAATGACGTTAATTATTATATAGCTTTAATTTTACAATCTTCCTACAGTTAATACGTTGCATAATTTGTGATAAACCTAAAAGTCACGTGAATGGTGTCATGTTGGTATCCTGTATCACCGGATGTGCCTGGGTTGGTGGAACTGTAGAGCTAAGAGTATGAACTGTAGAGCTAAGAGCTGTAGAGCCATTTCGTTTAGTCGAAAAGCGGTTTAGGGAAAGACTCCTTTATTGAAACGTGTTTATCGAAAGGGGGCATACTGTAGCTTGGCACACACACCGCATCCACACAAGGCGCCGCACACGACCGCGTGCCTACCTCGCCGGCACGCACACAGGCACTCGCCCGGCCTGTAATAACTCGGAACCACAATAAATCAATGTGATTAATGTCATTAAGCACAGTGTGCCGGCCTCTCTATATTCCGTCAATATGCACTGTTTTACGACACGCTGCCATAATTAGTTAGCTTTGTTAGGACCATCGGCTAACGTTGTTACATGGAAACTTTACGGCTGGCAAATTAGCGCTGTAAAAATAAGTATATGAGCATACGAGTACAACTATGTACATGTTGCCGCAAGTCCGCAACTCACAACCGTGTTTATGGTGAACTGATGTGACAGTTGCTCGGATCAAAGCGCAATGTAGAGGCGCAATCATAAATACGTCAGTTGGAAAAGATGATCTGCAGTATCTCAAGCGGCGGAGGTCGCTAAGATTGATATCGCTTCTATTTCTCGGTCAGAGTCTCAGGTATGTTTATCATATGTCTGTTTGATGGATAGGTCGTAATTATAACGATTAGAATGGCATCGCAAATCATGGGAACGGTGCGGACAGGCCGCTAGTTGACAACCTTATCGCGGCTTCACATCTCGATTGTTGCTTGCTTGGCTCCGGAGGCTAGGCTCGTACACGCGCTCAGATCCGTCGGTTTGGAAATTAAACTGGCTACATTGATTTTGCATATCATATCTCTACTGTGATCAGCATGTAGGTATTAGGTATAAATATGCAAAATGTGGCGGGGCGATGGCGATGGATCTATAACCCTCCTTTTGGACAGTCGGGTAAAAAGTTAACAAAATTCCTATAGTTATACCTGCAAACAACAATAGGTGCCGTGACACACTGACTGAATGAAGACAAAGAATGAGAAATGTTCCTTTCGGGTGCATTGCGAAAGGATTTCCTGAAAATCGCCCCATAAGAGTGTAAAATCGACTCAGCAAGTTTGTATGAATGAGCAGTGTTCACGGGACGAAGTCGCGGTTTAAGGCTGGTCGAGCAAAAAATGTTTCAGATAATTTAATATTTCTTATAATGTAAGATCGTGTTCTTAGTTGTTCCCTAATTGTGAGTCGGTGCCCCACTTAGATCGCAGATACGGCACTCGACAGTCAATTGACGGAGCCTTGTCTTTACTCGAGGAATGTTAACCTACGTGCTCAATGCTCATTCAGTTGTAATGTCCTTGTGTCTCATTGCATACATTTGGAGCATTTTGTTTAACATAATTGTGCTTTAGCTTCATTTCGATCGACATGTCCATTAACATGGGCAAACGGATACGTGTAACAAATTACGTCACTTTTTTACACAGTCTAACCGGGAAAGCAAAAGAAAAACACAATCAAACGACACTTTTAAAAATGGTGCCATGCCTTACCTCCTGCCTTTCACATACGAGATGGGCAAAGTGACCGAACATACGAGTATAATAGGTTTATCCAGAACCCAACACTATCTCGCCCAACACTACCTTAGTCGGCCTAGCAATTAGGAAAAACAGTTCCTTCACAGTTATAAGCAATGTCTCAAAGAAAATAAAAGCCTAATCCCTAAATTAGAGCCCACGAATAACTCTTCTCCTCCTCTCTTTGTCCTCGCCATGTTCGCGTATAACACAATGAGCTTATCGCATAGAGTTTATAGGATAATATTTGTCGGCGCGGCGTCGCCAGCCGCCATTGTCGGCCGACCGCGGATGCCGATGACCATTTCGGTGGCTACAAAGTTCGCAATCAAATAAATATTTCGGCACAATTAAGAAAACGCCGGCCAGGGTTGCACTTGTATCGGCTGGACGGGGGAGAGCCGTGGAGACGACGCCCGAATGGCTTCCGAATTAGGTGCCCTTTTGGCGAAAAAACTCACATTGTGACTCACTCAATAGGGCATGCAATGGTTAATGTCACGCTTGCTTTGAAAAAAAAGAAACTACCTCCCCGATGCTTTGTCTACAGACCCCTCAAGTCTATGGACTTGGACAGCTTTGATAAAGATCTTTGTCAGCTAGATTGGGAGGGTATCAATGATCTGCCAAATGTGGGCGCTATGGTTAGTGAATTTAATTTTAAGTTAGTTGCATTGTATGATAGACACGCTCCAGTTAAAACTGTGAAGGTTAAAGGTCAACAATCTCTGCCTTGGATTACTGAAAATATAAAATTTATGATTGATCTACGTGAGAAAGCCCACAATAGATACCGCCAATCAAAATCAGATTCTCACAAACGACATTATAGAGACATGAAAAAAATGGTCGAAACTTGTATAAAAAATGAAAAGCGGGCCTTTTTTAATCATTGCGTTAACTCAAAGGTGAAAGATAGTAAAGTATTTTGGAAGAACTTAAAAAACAAAATATTGACTGATCCGAGTAAAAGTGATCATTTGCCAGACTGCTTCAGCAATCCCAACGTCATTAATGACCACTTTTTAGACATTCCAGGGCATGATGCGGTGACAATCTCAGATATAACCTCCTTTGAATTTAATAGGTTTGGTACGGCAACGTTCACAATGCAACCAGTAAGTGAAAGTACAGTCTCTAATTATATTATGTCTGTCGATTCAAACGCCACTGGTGATGATGGTATAAGTAGAGAAATGATAATTCTTTCCCTTCCAAGAACTCTCGCTACGATAACCAATATTATAAACAAGTCCATTGCCTCCGGAGTAGTCCCAGATCAATGGAAAAAGGCTTTAGTTACCCCAATCCCTAAAGTGGATAAGCCTAGTGAGCCTAAAGATCTAAGGCCAATCAGTATCCTACCATTCTTATCAAAATTATTAGAAAAAGCTATATTTTACCAATTAAACGGATTTATCGAAAAACATAAAATACTACCTTCTCTTCAGTCTGGCTTCCGGAAGGGTCGTGGTACTGTCACGGCGTTACTTGATGTAACAGACAACATACTAGCCGCACAAGATGGTGGATGTGGGACCCTACTTGCGTTATTGGATTTTTCGCGTGCATTCGATAGTATCAACACTTCTTTGTTACTATCAAAATTAGCGTACTACGGTCTTGACCCTCACTCTGTGAAATGGTTCAATAGCTATCTAAGTGAAAGATCCCAGGCAGTGAAACTCCAAAAAGGCAATGGGACCAATGTCGTTTCTACTCCTAAACCCGTTAGTAGGGGTGTGCCTCAAGGTTCTATACTTGGGCCACTTCTTTTCATTATATACTGTGCAGACATTGCTGGGGCTATTAGGCATAGCAAATATCATCTGTACGCTGACGACGTCCAATTATATATATCAGAAGTTCCTGATTCAATAACAATGGCATCATTTAAGTTGAACGAAGATCTGGAAAGAATAGCGTTGTGGTCTAATAGAAATGCACTTGTTCTAAATCCACATAAAACCAAACACATGATATTAGGCTCCAAAGGACAAATTACCAAAATTAAGAATCGCTCTCCTGTAATTTCTGTCCTCGGTAAAAGTGTAGATCGTGTAGAAGTTGCAAATAATCTGGGCATAGTGTTTGATAGCGAATTGCGATTCAAAACTCATGTTGAGAACCTGGTGAGAAACTGTTTTTACAGACTGAAAATACTGTACAAAATTCGTAACCTTCTGAGTGAAAAGTCGCGTATAACGGTGTGTGAATCACTGATTTTGTCTAGGTTAAACTATGCGGACTTGGTATATGGACCAAGGCTTCTAAAGAAATCCCTACGTTTGATTCAGCGGGTGCAAAATGCGTGCTGTAGATTCTGTTTTATTGTCCCACCGAGAAATCACGTCACACCTTTCCTTAATAATGCTTCGATGCTCAAAATGGAGGCGCGCAGACAGCTGCATTTGGCTTCTTTGATGTTTGAGGTTGTCAATTATAAAAGGCCGGAGTACCTTTACTCAAAAATTAAGCCCTCAAAGTTCTTGTTAAGATTTCCTAGGGCGGCACGTCTTCCACTGGAAACTCACCAACATAATACTGTGGCCTTTACTGGCAGTTTCCGCTATAGTGCAACAAAATGTTGGAATAATATACCTCCACCTTTGAGACATTTAAAATCTAAAGATTTATTTAAGAAAAAACTTAAACTCTTTCTTCTTGAAAAACAAAAAGCTCAAGACTGATGTAACTGCTCTTGGCGGATAAAGTATAGATAGATCCTTTTGGCGACTTGATTTGTAATAGGGGTATAAGGATTTCGGCCAACAATTTTCTATGTTCTATTAGTATAGTATAGGATTACCTACTAGTCTTACTACATAACCGCCTAATTAATTAAAATCTGAAATTGTGTACATTAAGCTCGTTGCAATATTGTTATGGTGTTTTTTTATTATATTTTATTGATGATAGTAGGGGTATAATAGTTTATTTCTAAGTATCTCACTCAGGTATTTTTAATTTAGTATTAAGTAATTTAGAATTTTTGTTTTTGTTTTGTTAATTAATTTCACATTTCCTGGCACGTTAGCTACGTGGCACCGTGATCGCGCCCACACCTCAAGGCTATAGCTGAAAATCAGCGATTTGCCTCTGCCTGTCTGGCTGTAGCAAATATTGTACGCTGAGCTATGGCCTTTTTGCGATACTGCAGCACACATATTTATAATATTGTTACTACCTACCAAAATTTTTCTTTCGTGTATTTGTGTTTTATCTAAAGATTGTATGTATTATGTATGTGTGACTGTGGTAACAAATAAATGCTTTTACTACTACTTACTACTACATTGTCTGATAATTTGCCAGCTACCAAAATTTTCTAGTAAATGATTTTGGACATTGACAAAAAAAAAACATTTTGACATTAAAGAATTTGACATTTTGAAAGTTTTACATTTTGCGAATGAAGTCGGTTGTGTTCATGCTGGATGTAGACTCTACATTGTAGAGTATTGTAGAGTCTGTCGAATATGGTTTTCAGATCTTCTATTTTTATTCGAAAGCGCTTATTATGGACGATCCATTGGATTTTTTGACAGAATTCTCTAACAAGTTATGAATTATGTTAGGAATCGCTGTCAAACTCAGTCGTCTGTTGTTTCCATATAAACCACAGAGTATGGGACTAAAAGCGCAAAAAAAGTTTAAACAGATGATATTTATTTCTTACCTCAAAAAGCTATGTCATAACTCATAACTTGTGGATTTGTGAACTTATAGCTCTGGGCGGTTTCGCTCTCGAAAACTTTTGAAAAAAAGTGGACGTCTTCTCCCAGGGTTTCCCTGCGCCCTGGCTGCGCCCAGCCCACATCCGCTGAAGTATTTTGTTTATTGCTAATGCGATTTATTTTTTATTGCTTTTTATTTATCTTTATTCAACGATTGCGGTTTATTGTATTAAAATAAATAAGAATTGTTGACTTTTTTAATTTTATTCGAGCCCGAGTACACGACAGGGCTCCGTGGAGGAAAAGAAATAAATTTTAATAAGCGTTTCTTTTTTAAGGCGTGATTCTTCAGTTTAAAAGCGATTCGATTTATATAAACTTTTAAAGATAATCCGTATTCATTAGAGATCGACTCGAAAGGGACTAAAACAAAAGAAATGTGGGCAAGTTGGTGTTGCCCCTGACTTATTGTCGTTAATAAGCCTTCCTCTTGAGGCATTTTGATTGGAAATGCCGCCTTTTGTATGTGGGCACTGGGCATTATAATTTTGCTTGATAATAAGCAGCAGCGTCCAGCCTGCCTATCTATACCATCTCCTTTTAAAGATATTGATACTTTAAAATCAAGAGATTTTTTGTATGGAGGCTATTGATTGGTTCGTAACGAAGGTTCGTAACACGAAGAAGGTTCGCCCTTCGCAGCGGAAGTATATAAATAATGTTTATCGATCGATCATCGAGATGAAATAGTCACAAAGTCGTTAGATTTATGTCCTCATTGTCAGCGCCGTAAACTAGATCTCCATAAAATGGGACATTTCCTATTTAAAATTTATATCAAAGACAATGGTTGACAAAAACCTGGCGCCTGCCGCGATGCGTGCGAGCCTCGTGCGGCCGGCGGGCTCTCGGTCGGCGCCAACTGCCAAATCTCTATCGGACGCGCGTAAATTACGCCTTTTTACCTGGATTCCTGTTTTGACATATTTAAGGCATTCGTAATAATTATGAGTGCTCCGGCCCCGGTAAGTGACGGCTGCAGTAAGTTTTGACCCTATCTTAATGACGGGCGGCGGGTGACAATAAATATGGAATCGTTATCGGCGTCTATCCGAGCTGCGTCACCGGGGATTCGTCTCGAAATAGACCCCCCAAATGGTAACGTCTTACAGTTTATACCTACTAGTCGCTCGCCCGCGTCAAATTATACACATACAGTGATGGCTAGTGGATTTACTGTTATTAGACACTGTATCACTTCACTAGGTAGGTATTATGGCAGTCTGCGAGGGGAGTGCATAGGTCAGTGTGGAAGGGTCGCGCACATCTGCTACTTTTGTCCTCCCACACACTTCGGTAACGAGTGTCGCTGGATAGTTTTAATTGCAACTCGATATCTGCACTTTTATGGTTTTCAATAACAATAGTTTGACGAGTAAAGTTTACCTATTGAGGGTGTATGTGTAGGTGTGTGTGTGATGGTAGAGCAAGTACACACGACAGCACGTCGACCCTTAGAAACTAGCACTCTACTCGGTTAGGTTACGGGCGACTTTACAACAAAAGTGTACACTCTGACGTGCTGACGTGTGTAATACCTACGATTAGCACATAGTATAATATGAAAGGTTGAATATAACAAGGGTAGGTAAGTAAGAAAACTTGCAGAACTGAAGATCTATCTCTACATGCTGCATAAGCCCATTCGTCTTTCATAAACCACATAACCCCTAAATTTTTTTTTGTGTCAGGTAGATATAGACCTATGCAAAAAAGTTTTTATTTGTCGACTTCCTGTGCCATATGTATCAATTTTGACACACACTGGGCCTTCCTTATCACTAGACTGGCATTGTTTATTGTTACTGCTAAGCGCCATCGAATTAAGACAAAAGCCATGGTAAGAGGCAGAAGATGCGGGGCGCGATCCTTTTTTTCAAAGTTTTATGTGTTGAGTCGTTTAGTCCTTGATTTATTGCGGTATCGTTTTCTGTACGTCGCGTCGCTTCATTGAGGAATGCGTCTGATTCATAACGATTCATATAGAGATAGACTGTAGCTAAACAAATACAACATTGCCGTCGAATGTAACGTGCCCTTGATCCCGTTGAAATGAGAGGGTCACAATCAACTCCCGCTCATAATTAAGGCATGTATGAAACACAAACATCCGCAAGCCATTTTGACAAAGGATGACGGAAATAAAATTTATACCCCGTAATAGGCTTTAAGGTTTCGGCCCGAGGGGGCGTATAAAAGGGGGTTAATGATAAATCCACAAATGAGATCAGCCGGACGTCTGGCCACTCTGCCGGGCCCCATTGTCACTGGACACTATCACCTTATATTACAAAGACTTAGTGAGAATAGATTGACCATTCATATTATATCTACAGGGTGATTGCAAACAGGTAATGCTAATGCCTGTGACATATTGTCTCATTTAATTATCTAAATCAACATTTTGCATTTGTTTCAGTTATCTTCTACCAAATTGAACGTGCGAACAATCCAACAAAGAAATCATCCATCACCGCACCATGGACTACTGGTAAGTTGTCAAGTTATTTTATTTAGACGCCTCCTCCTCCTTCTTGCATCGGTATCCTCATCACTGAGGGTCGTGGTCATTCAATCGGAGCAATCTTTGTCGTACGATTCCTATCTGCGGCTAGGTGTATGGCATCGTATACTGTGGTGTTGAGTGTTGAGTGTGGAGTGGTGTTTGATCGGTCCAACGTGTCTTCCGTCGATATTTATACACATCTGCTATTAAGTAGGTAATGTAGAGTCACTTGTAGTCGCTCTCTAGTTTATTTGATTTTATGCCCTCAAGAACTCGAAACCCTGAAAACAGTCTGTATCGTACCACATTCAACATTCATCATATCGAACAATAATGTGTCTTAAACTTAGACCCAATTACACGGCAATAGAGGTAACAGAGGTTCTCATCTAACACCCGTTTCGTGCACTTTGGACGTTCTCTAAAAACCTCTTCTAAAAATAGTTACTATCATTGAGCATTGAGCAACATTTCGCAAAAAAACTAGACCTACGTTTTTGTATTGGTGATGCATGGCATCAGAGCAAAAAGACGCGGAAGTCTTACTCTCTCGAACATCTTATAGGTAGGCGTAGGTGTAGGTGTGGTAAAGATGGACGCGATTCGGCAGCTGCGGGATAATTAAGAGGTGGCTGGAAGTGGCAGGTTAATTAGTATAGAATAACAAATACAAAAATAGTAATTGCATTTATCATTTTTGTGATTCTATTTAGCGCGTTAGTATAAGCTTTAACTAAGCATCAAGCAAGCATCAGGCATCCGACGCGGAAGTCTCACTCTTTCGAACATCCTATAGGTAGGCGGTGTAGGTGTGGTACAGATGGACGCGGGTCAGCAGCTGCGGGGTAATTAAGAGGTGGCTGGAAGTGGCTGCGTCCGCGCACAATGCGGCTCAATTGAATGGGAATAATCTTTACACCCACGCGGCTTTTGTGCGTGGGAGGTGGACTGCTGACCGCTGCTGCGCCGCTGGCTATGTTGCTCTATTTTATTATTATTTCGTTTTAGTAAAGTATTAGCCAGTGAAATAACAAAAATATAGGAAGTAAACCAAAAGACGAAAGTAATCATCAAAAATTTTTTTTCTACATTCTGAGTACATTCTTAGTACTTTTGATTTTTCTGGGATAGCCGACTAGTTTCATAATACAGGGGGGCACATTAAATGTGGTTATAGTGGTTTTTTTTTTGCTAGAGGTCGTCGTAACTCATCGTTTAGAAGAAACTTATGTTCTTCCAAAATTTATAGTTGGAATGGGCCACCCTGTATAATTAGGAAGAATAATTCACTTAGAGCAGGGTTTCTCAAACTTATGGCCCCACGTACCCCTGTTTAAGTTCCCAAATGACTGCAAACCCCTAACAAAGCTCCCGTCAAAATGAAAATAAGAAATTCTATTTTTATTTTAATAGATTTTAATAAAAGGCAACACAGGGACAAAAATAAATATGATTTAATATTAATGTGATGGATGGGCTTGTTTCTTGTTGCAAGTGGAGTCGATTTTAGGAGCAATTTTGGACAATTTTAATCTTTATTCTGGCTCAACACTAAGTTGATTTCTGTACTTAGTTTGGTTTTTTATTATTACTAGATGTGAAAACCCTCTCTCACATAAGTATGTCGTTGCGAAGGGTAAAAGAAAATTCACCGCTTTTCGTGAGAGTTTCGGATATTCTTCCTGTCTAGCTGTGTGTGCGTGTGCTAGCCAGCCATCCAGCCGCCATAACGTTAATCTTTTCGCGTACCCCCTACCATCAGATGACGAACCCCTAAGGGTTCGCGTACCACACTTTGAGTATGACTGTGTGCATCTTGTGGTTAGACTGAAACACTTTGGTAACGTATGTACTTATCTACCACAACTGTCAACAAACGGGGCAAAGGTATCTTTTTCCCAAGTAGAGCATACTTCACTATCGTTGCTCTACAATACAACATACAGAAGCAAACAATAATTGCAAAAATTGCCTTAATGATAAATTGGTGACCGTTCCTAATGGTCAATGGGGCAAAGGGTGCTCGGGAATCGAACCCGGGCCGTCATAACGTGCTCGAGCCAACAATAGAACAGTTCTTGCGATGATTTATCTCTTAATTGTGCTCTGTCCCTAACATTCCGTCGAAGGCGGTTTTTGTTGTCACCATGTCATAATTCTTTGAAACTTTCTGCACGCGACCCAGTTTTGTGTTGCCACCTGGAGAAATGAGATCGTTACTTTGTGATATTTGTCGACGTCCGTGTCTTTAATATCAGATACAATGAGCTCACGTGCGTTATCAGACAGTGTCCATAAAATCTAATATAACTGAGTTAGTAATAAATGTAAAACTACTATTGTTAAAGCAATCAAGTATAGATTCTAATTTGGAAAATATAACCTTTAGATCTACCCAAATACATGGACGTAAATGCCTTTGTTTAAACTCTGTGGGCAGCTCTTACCATTATCAAACAAAAACGAAGCTTTCCGGTTTTGCTTACTGGACTTATAATGTTAGTACATGTTTTAGCTTTGTTTGAGTTTTTAAATGACGTCTATAGGTAAGTCGTTTTTTTTTTCTTATACAATATACCGACTAAACAAACGCCCGCGGCCTATCCGCTGTCGTAGTCGCAGATGACAGGACACTGGAAGAGGCCGATTGTCAATATCTGAGCTTTGAAAAGAAAACTAATAGCGGCCGCTCCTTGAGTTTAGGATTCGCGAAGGCAGTGGTTGACAACATTTAAGGCAGCGAGATGTTTTGACCGCAGAAACTTCTCTGAAAACGAATGCAGGGAGTTAAACACGATCCTTTTGGTCTGTTGTTTTACTCATCAACACAGATAACATTAATTTATTATAGAGTCAAACTTGAAAACGCAATAGGTATACTTAAGTAATGTATGTAATTACGGTGATAAAGTGCAGTTCAAGTAAAAAATTTTTATATCATAGGCAATAACTTTTTTAAAGTAACACTGTTAGCTGATCTATGCCAACTCGCTGATATTATATTAGGTTTCAAAACAAAGTAACTTGAAGTAGTTTAAAAGTAAATAAAATAGCAAATCTTAGAAAAATAGAAACAATATTTTTCGAGGGAGATAAAAAATGTTTGCGACATCTGAAAACGTCCGAGGGCGCGTAGGGGTTCCACTATCGATATCAATATCGGGCTATTCCTCTCATATTGGAGTTATTTATTGTTCTATCCCCAAACTGAGATGATATCTATCGCAGACGTATGTTTTATTACCGATCATGTGGGGCAGAAATTGAATCACTGTTTGTGTTTCGTTATATTGGACTGCGGCGATAAGACTGACGCGTAGCGACGTCTATTCTGCCACTGTATTAGCTTTCTATAAATTGAATAGCGAACTATTAATAGTTTTCTATTGACAAATCTAACCCAAAATTTTGCATGAGCTAGAAAATTATATTGTGAGTGACTGCGAACAGACGCTTGCAATGACAATGCGATCAGACAGCGGAGACTCGCGAGGGGACCTTGTTTGCTCGTCGCGGTATGAATAAAGATATTCCCGTTATTTGTAGTACAGATGTCATGTAATTTCATTGTGTCGTCCAATGTTTAGTGTAAACAGACGCGCAGGGGAGACGGGATCAGATAAGACTCATAGTTCCGATGCGTGACGCGAATTCCACTAATAAAATTGCATTTTTATGGGATTCTAAAAAAAATTACTTACGACTCTCGTCGCTAATATGGGATTTATTGCCGTTATTTTGCGGGATCGGAAAGGAGATTACTGGCGCCTGGACCGCATAAAAAAAGTTAAAGGAACTTCATTATGTGGGGTGACAATTTTTTTGTCCCCATAGATAGTGGCAGATTAAAATACAATTTTCAGAAATTCTATGCACGATTCCTGATGGCTGCCGAGAGCAAACGATGTTCGATAGCTAACATGATATCACAGAAACGAAAGGATATTCTTGTGAATATTTTATGTGTGGACTAAATTTTACCCATGTGTCATCCGAGGCGGAGGCACGTACGACGTGTTGAATATTTGATGGAACGTCTGCCAGCTGCCTGCCTACGCCGCCGCGAGCTACCTAATAGCTAAACTATCCTAAAGCTAACTGGCACATTATCCATCCAGGATAAAACTCAATAAATTATGTATAAACTTTGTTTTCAGAGCAACAAAATTATTCAGGCCGCTCTGGTATGGTATTTAATAAAATCACGTCAGTCAACAGGCATCGGGGCATGCCCAGCGAACATGACCCCTCCATTAAATGATAATCCCGCCAATTTATCGGCAAACCAAAAAAATATACCATTGTGTAGCGACTTGTCGAACATGAAAATTATTTTATATAAACACATTGAGTTGTGCCGGCTTCCCCCCGCTCGCCTGGCGCAGATTACCCGCCGCTCCCCCAGCAGACTCAGGCTCGGCATCACTGCGGCTCTTCATCGGCTGACATATTTTTTAAAATTGGGGCGATGGCTAATGGAATAATAATAAACTGGAATTTACTTTTAGGTCATCGCAGTGAATCAAAAACAGAAAAAGGGTGTGAACATATTGGTTGAAATTAGACTGTTGTCATTGTTGTCCGACGGGCCAATGTAATCAACGGTCGGATAGATTGGAATGGAGGCGAGCTGAGCTTCATGTCGCATGTTTGTCAGCAATAACAGGGTTCCTCGGGTATTAAAGCCACCATATGTCGATGGCCGGCATCAAATTTATTTCTATTATTTTATTGGTTTGGTCTTGGCCACCGATGATTGCCTTCATTACCTTTATTGAATGTCACTGATGATGTCACAGAGTGAATACAAATTTATGACTAGCGATAGCACGATGGGCATTTGCAACGAGCTAAATTACATACAATTTAACGTATCAACCGGAAATTTTTCATTCTATCTGTAGTCTTCACTTATGATAATTAATCTGGCGTTCTATTATCATCAATCGTTCAAACTTCAAAGAGCCTGATGTTCAATTCCTCGTGAATCGAGACTGTATTAAGCGAGGACAATAGCGGTATCAGAGGAATGGGCTTAAAATCATCCATTTAAATAACGTTTTTAAATAAATACGCGGACATAATAGGAACAATGTAATATTTTGTCAACTGCCGACTACCCGCTTGGCAGGAGTGCATGGCTGCGTGAAGCGGAAAATCCTCGGGACATTTCGAGGACGATTTTTTGTCCTCTAATATCCTCGCAACATTGTCAACCGGCTATTTAATACATCAAGTAACACAATACTTTAAATACGGCGAGATTTGTGCAAAATTTTAAATCGTTACGCTAAGTGAACTCGTATGACTCTATTGGATTAATGTTTCTATGGAATTGAGGACATTTTTCGTATTATATTTTCGTGAACGGTATCGAGTTAATACCTACCCTTAAAGGTCTATCTACCTACCTAATAGTGACTGGATGCCGCAATATTTCACGTTTTTTCTGAAACAAGTGAAAAACTAAAGCGAGTCTACAAATTAAAAACAAGTGAAAAGGTTTTTCCAGTGAAGTTGAAGGTGTCCAGCGAATTTTACGTGTAATCTAATACATACATACCCTTTTGGCGACTTAGGTCTATCAGGAAAAATAGGTACCTATAATTTTTCCTTATAGTTAACTTTTTTCGTAAAGCATCTGCAGAATCTACGTTACTACGTCTATCTACATTAAGAAAGGAAATATGTCCCATATCCGAAAAAGAAATTTAACGTTTTTTTTGTTACGACACAAAGCCCCATTGATCGTTCTTTCTTATTTCTATTGAAAAATAATAAAACTTGATATGACAAAATATCAGGTTTCATAAAGCTTTGGTTTCGTGACATATAATATTATATTTAAAGGACATTATGCTTGCCTTTTGTTTGTCACCAATGACTGCGGGCTGGCACACACAGGGTAGTTTTTTTTGCCTTGTTAACTCTTGTTTCATATAGTTTGTGTGGACTATTTAAGTTTTGATGTTTAAACAGATCTTCAATGCACTGCTACTGAAAAATCCTTTATTTAAGGCGCGGGGCATAGAGAATCGCACGAGCGCAAAAAAAATGCACAAAATCGATTCCTGTATCAAATACACTACACAAATTGAAAATGTTCACATATCAAACCCTAGAATTAGGTGAGACCTATCTAAAACAGCCAGTTTCGTGTTGACATTCATAAACGTTTTGAAGATATTTTGCTTGAAAAAAAAAATAGGCGGCGCTTTTTTTTTCAACTCTTGACTAAGTTTTGTTGATTTATTTAGTTTTTATAATAAAGATTTGATTTAACAAAACAATGTAATGCCTATTTGATGTTTTTTTTTTTTTATTCCTAAACTTTTTTCTAATTCCGGAACTGGTTCCGGAATTCCGGAATCGAACCAGTAGTATCGTAACTCAGTTCCGGAATCGAAAACCATCCGATATTACATGCCCTAGCCTTAAGGAAGTTGTTCTAATCATCAATACATTAATATACTATGGAAGCAACTTCAGATACACGAAAAAATATCAGCTGTTCTGGCTAGTTGTGCAAAGTTCCCCGGTAACTGTGCCAGGACTTATCAGTCGGACGAACCCTGTGTACTGTGTAGGATGTATAGGATCTGATTGCTCATAACGAGGTCTAAAAACTCAAGTAGTGTGCAGCGACTCTATGTGACAAGAGAAATTATTAGTAAAAGAGGCCCCCGATTCAATGGGAAGGAAATAACACGACAATTATGAAGCACTAGTCCCCACGACAATGGTGACATATTTTTTGTGAGCACATTCAACTTGAAGTGCCTAAACAAAGCTCTGACATTACGTTCGTAATATAAGCAGTTAGGAGGTATTTTTGAACAACACCCAAACTCTTATTACCTTCACCGTAAATGCCAGATTGAAACAAAAAATTGGTCATTTAGTAGAGTTCGAAATTAAACGTGAATTTGATCCGATTTTTCTTCATAAGTTGCCCGATTGAAAGGCAGTTTCTGAAGGAGGCAATTATTCGTTAATTGAAATGTGATGTGTTTGCATGTAGAGATTGCGGGGGAGGCTTGTTAAGAGGCTCTTATAACTTGTTATAATGGTCGTGTAAACACGCGTGACGGCGCGATATCGACGTCATCGGACACGCGAGCTAAAGCCCGTTGCTATTCAAAACAAACCGCCTAGAGAACTTATTTAAATACGACTTCAAAAGCGTGCGAGAAGTCAGTATTATACATAAACTACGATATCTAGTAGTATTTTTTAGCCAGACGTGACCAACGTAGCCGGCATTTTAAAACCGTAACACAGCAGCTGAAAAGTGTGAATTTGCTGAAAGACAGAGGCGCCTCAGGGCAAGTAGTTGATTTATTGGCAGGTTTGTTCGTATGTCACGCGTCACGGCGGCGGTGCAGAGCGGAGTACGGCAGCGCGTTGCGTGAGCGGGCGCTGCGTGCGGCGGCCACATTCACGCCGCTCTCACATCGCACCCCTAATTAATATAAGATCTCAATTAAATTGCGACACATAACGAAGTGCGGAATTTTTCCAACACTCACGCCCGAATAAAACAATATTCTCTCGCGATCTGATCGCAGAACTCGTTTGTCGCCGTTGCATGTCCACACGAGGCCCGATAGACCCCGCAAGATATTTTTAAGTTTTATGATTTTACAGCCATTATTAATATCTGCCCGTATATGGCCGCTTTTATTGTTTATAGGCGCCATCAAAGGAAAAAAGTTAAAGTTTATACTATACAAAAACCGACCGCACATTAATTTTCAACGCCGCTTAATTGACATCGTTTTATTATGACTAAACAAATAAAATATACTGGGGCTGCGTTATAAATGAGCGCTCTTCCCTTTTTATGGTAGAGCCGCAGTTAGTTTATTCGGGATGATATTTAGGATGTGCTCGACGAGTTGACCAAGTTTTGAGTCGTAATATTTCGGGCTCAGATTACCGGCACCGATAGAGCCTCGTCGCACCTTAACTCAGGGCTGGACTCCGCACCTGCTGCTGTAAATCCCACTCTTCCTTTAATAAATTACACTTTATTGTCCCTACAATGAGGATGACTATATTCGTTTACTTAAAAAAACATAAAACTCCACAGTAAAGGCAATATTTGCTTGTCAAGGAAATGGCATCATTAAGAATGCTCGCATCAAGTTTTGGTCCAACAAGTTTTGCCTTACGACCTCCGACTACTAATTTCCCAAATCCATCTCTGTGGGGGCATCGGCAGAGGCCACACGCGGGCCGGGTGGGGGCCAGGCGGCGGGGGCCGGGGTTCATTCATGTTGTTAGATCGACCGGCTCATAACTTAACATCTAATTTATTCCTTTCCACTCCATTCCAGTTTTATTCTCTATCTGGTTCGAGGATCACGAGGATGGAGCGGCGCGACCTTAAGATGGGTCGACGCTGATGTGTTTCCATACACACGTATTCTTCTTTCCCGCCCTGAATATTCGCAGAAGCAGCCTACTAAGTACTTTGTATTACTGCAAGGCATTTACATGAAGATCTATGAATCCCTTCTACACATACTGCCGATTTCTGAGTTGAGAAATTCGTTCTCTCTCTGCAGATCGTCTCACAAGAGAACGTGACAGAACGATACTTAAGTATTTACTTACTAAATTCTCAATTCAGAAACCGGGCGATAGCCTTCGTTGTCATTTTACGGCCTGGGGAGTCACGATCGAGTGAGTGAGTGAGTGAGTGAGTGAGTGAGGCACGTAGTGAGGAAAATGACTATATAGAGGAGGATGTTGGCATATCGTAACGGGTTTATTGGCGGTTTTGGGATATTTTATCGGCTGAAACAAGTTGTTCTTATAATATATAGGTCCGAAATACTCATTATTTACAAATACGTTCGTCCACAAGTTTATTAAAATTGCCTATTGGTATATTGTCTAGTCTTAATATTTCACATGCGACTTGGAAGTGCCTAAATAATTTCATAGACTTTACCCGTTGGGAAAAGTTCCACATACAGGGTGTAAAAGACTGCCGACAGACCCGAAAGGCATGTATACTAGACACCAAAGGTACGTATACTACAGGGTGCACTCTAAGTCGATAGCGGAACTTTAAGGAGGCTTTCTACTGATCACCAGAACCAACTTGTACCAGGTGGCGAAAAAAATAGAGCGAAAAAAATATCAGCTGTTCCATACAAAAGGTCGACTCAGTACTGCGCCAAATGTATGAAACAGCAGATATTTTTTTCGCTCAATTTTTTTCGCCACCTAGTACAAGTAGTTTGTAGTGATCAGTAGAAAGCCTACTTAAAGTTCCGCTATCGACTTGGAGTGCACCCTGTAGACATCAAAACAAAATACTTGTTCCATAAATAATTGCTGGGAAATGATTTTGGGTTTCTAGGTTATAATTTTGGAAAATATTTTAAAACGCAATGAAATTGTAACGTGGAGGAATCGTATTGCGCAAGCGTTGACCTAAACTTATACTATCTTAAGCTCGAAGTGCCAATGTTAAGAATAAATTGCGGGTCGTAATGTTAACGTCATTTTTTGCAAGAAATGTTCAAAATTTTCATTGCATATAGGCCTTTTTCCCCTCGCGCCACCTCTCGGTTCAAAATTTTAATATGGCTTATTGAGAAGCAATTTTAAATATTTAGGACTGACGCGGTGGCGGTCTAGTGGGTAGAACAGTGGACTCTGAAGCGAAAGGTCCTAGGTTCGATTCCCGGTGCGGGCATGTATCTATGACTTTGTTTAATTTCAAAAGTTACGTACATTTGTGAATTTGTAGTAGCAATACCACTCGCTGACGCTGAAGGAAAACATCGCAAGGAAACCTGAGCGTATGAGGCATTATACCCTCAACGCAAAAATCGCCAACCCGCATTGAGCACGCGTGTTGATTAAGCTCGAACTCTCTCTCTGAGAGAAGGCATGGACATGTACAATTGTACAGGCTTCATGTAAAAAAAAAAAACTGAACAAATTTCTGCAAAAAAAATGAAAAGTTCGACTTTGAACCTCATTCTCTCGAAAACCGCTGTAATCAGCGCTAATGCCAGGCATAGGTCCTTGGTCAAAAATGTTCGTTATTCAATTCAATTCAAATAATTTATTTCAGACCAGTTAATATGTCTATACAATAAAATAACATTCTATTACATTAAATAAACAAGCATAAATTATGATGGGAGAATATCCGTAGTTTCCCGCTTTGTTGGCGGTCTTTTAACACCCTGTATAGTATTTATTCGATATGTGGTGAAATACTTTATATCCTAAAATACACGACCAAAATACTGTGAAGGTATTAATGCGTTGAAATAAAAATAAAACAAGGACAACCTGTAAGCTATGAATGTAGAGATGAAATGTCAATGAGAGAGATTTCTCAACGATTAACGTTAGTCTTGAATGGGCTGGAGCTATTAAGTCCCTGATGCGTGGGCGCATCCTCACATATAATGTGACAATGGGACAGCACTAAACATCAAGGGAAAATATCAAATTTCAATTCAATCATCAGTTTATACCGGTTTTGTTAGGGCCTCTTTAGTTGGTGCAGCTTTCTATAATTGCTTTTGATTAATAAATACAAAAGTGGACAGATAACTTGTTGCATTGATTAGGTTAAAAAATCTGTTGGATGTGGTGTGTCGATCAAGTTTGTTGATTTTCAAGTTTTGAATGCTCGGGTGTATGTGTTTGGCTCTACCATAATTATGCAGCAGCTCATCGTATGAAGTATGTTTCATTCGACATTTCATTCAAAAGGGGGATTGTGAAGATATTTATGTTTGTCTTAAATTTTTACTTCTTCAAGTGTTGTCCATTTAATATCGGACGTGGCCCGTGTTAACGACCACTTAATAAAATTTTATTTTCAACGCAACTCTTGTCTTGGTGACTTCTTTTATTTTTCAATATTTATTCCCGTCGTTAGGTTTTTGTTTCCCACTCATTCGTCAGTTTCTCCAGCGACGTTAGAAATCACCGTGGGATTTGTCTCTGTCACATTATTTACACCGACATTATTCATAGTATTAAACGGAAACTCTTATGTACTTTGCAAATTATCACAAAAACAAAGTTAATCATTTCTGAATTGTTAGTTCTGTCAGAGCGCAGTGTAAAGATAACGAACGCAGTGATGGCTATAAATTGTAAAACACGCATCAAGTTGACAAAGCAAGTTTGTTAAACAAAAAGAAGCATTGAGCGTGGTCGGTCGCGGGAGTCGGGCCGAGCGTCGAGCGCCTCGCCGCGGCCGAGCCCTATCTCGGGGGTGCGCAGGCATTCGTGTAGGCAGATACCCGCCATCGCACCGGTCGACCGACCGACAGACATCCACACAACATTAAATATATCCATTTAATGATTACAATTTCTCGTTATAATTTATTTAGGCCGAAGCATAACAAGTTTTCGAATCAAATATGTCGCCCATAAAGATGCTGCCTCGAGGGTTGGACCGCGGCCTCTTTTAATTTGATAACAAACTTTTGTCCAGCGCCAACACGCCTAAGAAATGATCCCTCATATCATAGATGTAAGAATTAAAACCGGTCGTTACGGCCCGGACTCAAATGATTGTTTTGAAGCGCTAAGAGCGCGAGTCGCCGGGAACGAAAGGGTTGCAAGAGCTTCCACCGACTGAAAAGGAAATATTTCTTCGTTGAAATAAATTAAAGTCGATAATCCCATTCTGGGCGTTGTGCAGTAACAGCTGTTCATGCCGGGACCTTAGAGGGGAACGGGTAGATCGAGATCGCCGGGAGAGTGTGAATGAGAGCATCGCGGCCTCCGCGCGGGGGGAGGGTGCAGAGAGGTTGTTGGATAATTCTTTATGAATATGTGAGCTCGTTATCTCTGGGCTGACGTGGCTCGAGACATTCGCGGGCGCAGCAGTGTGCGTGGCCTGTGTGCACAGGGAGCCTGAGGACGGTGTGCGCCGCACTCGCTTTCTAGTACTCGTACTAAATAATACATATCGACATCGGCCGTCTGCATAGAGCGGCGGGTACACGACCGAATCAACATACGGCATCGACGGCAGATTGAACGATAGTTCCCGAGGAACTGGTTATCGTTATGGAGCGACTGGCGGATGAAATTTATTGGCAGCGCATTGGAGAAATGTAGCGAGCGGATGGGGCTCACGATTTTAATTAGGTAATGAACGTCGATGCAGATCTGCATATCGGTTAAACGACTAGATTTATCCACTTGCTCACTGTCCGGGTTTCAAACGCTACCTACTAAATAATGCGCTGATAATGTGCACGAATTGCTACATAACCGTGTCGCTCGCTCCGCTGAGGAGATATTATCAAAGAAAACGCCTTGTCGTCAGCGTGATTGATGTGAACAGTAAATTTCGTAATTACACTTTCATCAGATAGCGTTTAATTCGCAATCGTCAATTAACTCTCTAGTGATCCTTTTAGCTCTATCCTACCTATATCGGGCTATGCCACAAGCAGAACCTGCTTTGTCAAACTCTATTTTGTCATTTGCTTGTTTTCGTAAAACGAGCGAAAGACAAATAAAAAAATGTATGAAAGGGGATCTTTTGGACGGCACATTTCTCTTCAAAATTGACGTTTTTCAGAAGCGGTCGGTTTTTAACGTTTTAATTAGGGGCGAGCATTACGGCACGCCATCACGTTCGCCCCTCGCTCTTTGGCTCACATTTTTGTTATATTTTCGTCTATTTGGGGAAATTGTATTTTTCGACAAATGTGCGCTATTTTTGTCCAGTCGCGTGCAGCCGGCTTGTGGTGTGGCGCGGTTAAATCTCTGTGGGAATTGCTTCGATCACAACTATCTTCGACTCTACATTTGTCATGTTTTGATTTCTTATAGTAATACGAAAAAAAAAATACGCTCCCTTAAGATTTTGTCTAACGAAATTATTACTATGCACATAAAAATATTACTCGAAGGATGCGACTCTTGTGAGTACAAGCCTCCATCGAGATTCACGCCTTGGAGAACATAACCGTTCTACCTAATTGTTATTACACAAAATTTTATTTTTGACATTTTTGTGGATATAATATGAAGAGTTGGTAGAGAAGAGAAGACTAGACAGACACGTCAGGCGCGTCGTTTGTCGTCGTTAGCTATGACGAACGAGGCGGGTGACCTCGCGTCTGACCTGGCCCATCACTCTGCCGTGACTGCTTCATTTACACTATTTACATCTATGTTATGTTATGCTTGAGTCAAAATTTTTATCACCAATGAGGCAATTATTGCTCACCCGTTACTGCACCCGTATAAATGTATTTGAAGCGCGATGCGACAGCGCTGTATCTACTGTCTTCGAATCAAATTTCCAGTATCAGTATCGGTTCAGTACTGACTTGATGAAAATATTTTTTTGGCACGGTCGCGGTTGAAAGTTAGATTTTTTCGACTTTGAAAGTTTAAATGTATGGGATCAGTATTTTTTTTTTGTCGTACAAGGCTAGAAACTTCTAGGTTAGTTGTTGAGACTCCGTTGAACGAGAAAATATTTGTTTTTTTGGCCGAGCGTGGTTGAAAGTTTGATTTTTATAACCCAAAAATTCACACTTTCTAGGTTATAAAAAACAATATTTCTACCGCGTTTGGCTAGTAATAAATAGTGATTTCGTGATCAGCGGAGACTAAAAAGGCAGCCTAAAAACTCCCAGCCTCATAGACAAAAAAGAAATGACTCAACCCATACATTTAAACTTTCAAAGTCGAAAAAATCTAACTTTCAACCGCGACCGGACCAGAAAAATATTTTTCCCAGACTCAGCGAAGTCTACTCTATCAGCCTACTAACTCCCAGCCTTGTACGAAAAAATATCTCGATTGGTCACCAGCTCTCCAACTATTACTTCGATCTTCGATACCACTTTACCGCGACACGACCTACGAAAATGATCTAGTGCAGAAATCTTCTTCCATAGTGCAATAGAAATTTTAAAAGGGTTCTTATAATCTAACTGTGTAACCTGGAACACCTATAAATCGAAAATATTTCAAGTAGAGGCCGTATTTTTTAAATCAAAGAAGTCTTCTATTTTTAAACAGGTGTCGAACAACGGGCAGCTGTATAACTGTAAGCTTTATCTTAACTTTCTTTTCCAAGAATAATTTGACAGTTGCAATTTTGCAAAAGAAACTTTCAAAGCCACCCACAATGAAAAGCATGGAACGTGCACAAATGCCAAAAATCTATATTTGTGTAATGATCTTGTATTGAGTAACGAGTTCTGTCCCATTCATGGGATATTTGTCAAAGCCTGATTTATGGCGAGATGCAACTGAACAATCAGTCGTTTTGACTTATGACGGTTCGGGCGTAGTTTTACTGACTACCCTTTTGGAGCAGCCTTTAGTTTCTTGGGCGAACCCTTTCAAAACGGGGTAATAAAGTTTTATTATTATATTTGCAATATTCCCAACAAAATAGCTCGGTGCACCCCCGCAGTTTGGTTCTGAACCAACGTCAATTAGTCATGAGCTGAAAAAATGAATTTTATGGAAATAGCCGTACAAAAAAAGGTGACACGTTTAGACTTTAGAGGCACAAAATTTACGGCTTGACCATTGGCCGTTGGGTATTTTAAGCCATTGTCTAGCGTTAATAAAATGTTAACACTTTGAGGGTGTCTGTCAAGTTTCTGGGTAAAAAGGCTCCGTTTTAATCAGCAGCGTTTTGGTAGATGTTTTCATCTACAACAGGTAGTGTTGTTTTTTGTGTAGTATTTGCGCAAGTCAGTTGGGTGCATTCAAGTGATATTTCAGCGTGGCATGTTGTTTGCGGGTGTCGAGTTGCCGACGTGAGAGGGCGCAGCGAGCGGCGAGCACGCGTCCCGAGACATTTGATATGACATTATACTATTTCTGAACTGGTGAGAGTGGAGTGGAGTGCGCTGGAAGATGCGCTCGAATGCGTGCAAATGGTGCGTGGACATGTGAGGTGCATCTCCTCCACCCACCCTCTGGTTTCATTGCGCCGACGACGGAACGTTGTAGAGTCGACTCGTCTTTTTTTTACCAAGATTCTTACAAAGATTGGTAGAGCGCCTGCACGGTATGCAAGAGGTTGCGGGTTCAAGTCCTGTCCCGAGTGAATTTTTTAACCTTATAAAAATCTTGAGCACGGGTTACTGCTTTAGAAAATACAAAAAGATTCTTAAAAGCTTTGTACAGTCGGCCACACGCTAGGATTACCCTTTTTGTTCGATTGGCGCCCTTATGCCGCGCTTGGTAAGAGCTGCCATGGGGTATCTGTGTCTGTGGCCGACCGTACCTACCATAAAAGTTTCACAATTAGTTAAATTTATTTCCGCTGTAGCATTTTAGGGGGCGTACAGAGTATGTTGCTACGTGCAACTGTCTCAGGCTTTTGTACACAGAACTGAAATCTGGCGTCTCTATCACTTTCTTCGCCTGTGAGTCGTTTAACGTACTTCGAAATTTTAATTTAATTTGCCGTGTTATGCAAACTGCGTGTTTTCCATTATTCTCCGTTTGTCAGTTTCATTTCCGAGAGGGATAAGTTTTTGTCTCGTCACGACACGCCTGGGTGGCAACCGTCGCCATTAGATTTGTTGTATCTACTGCGGTATTTCGTTATTTACATATCGATAAACTACAAAACTAGGTAAGTCACTTTTTTTTTCTTTGGAAATTGATACATGACATAGATTCACAGAAGGAAACCAGCTCCTGAAGAGTTTTGCCAATTGATAAAAAATACAGTAACAGCAAATTATGTTGAATAGCAAGGTTTTCTTTACCTTAATTTACGTTCACCTATAAAGCAAAGGTGCTATTTAATCCTAATGCACTGTTGGTATGTGCGTTGGGCAATAAATAGAAGGAAGCGTTTTTGTCCGGTCACCCGAGACTTGCGATAAGTGAAAGTGTCCATCGTCTACGGGCACGGCCGCTTTGTCACTCCAAATCAGTGGCTTTGTTATGCTAATGGCGGTGATTTAAGATGTTTTCGGCAAAAAAGAATACAAGTGAAATCATTGTTGTCGCTCTCATGCTGTACACCGTACCGCAACGGCTGTGTAACACATGAAGCTTTCTGGGAAGTTCACTATTGTTTTCCCTCAATACGTTTCAATGGGTTGGTTAGATCTGTCAGTGTCGTTGGACAATTAGGAACGGATGAAGACATGTTGCAATATCGGCTCTACCCGGCATTGTTTTAGATAGAAACCTGTGAAGTGCTATACGTCACTGCCCTCCTACTAAAATATAGGCAGTCAAATGCAGATCTAAATGGTCCCAGCGCATCCAGTGGTGGGTTCCCAGAGGCGATGTGTAGTGTATACGTGATAGAGGTAGCGCGGCCGGTAGCGCGTCCCGGCGTCTAATGAGCGGGCATGTTCGACTCAATTGCACAACACCCTCATTCAAGAAGCAATTTATTTCATTTTTGCCTCTGAACGCGCCTTATTGAGTGCCTTTTTTATCTCGCTGCCTTCTTCGTGGGTCTATTACACGTCTTGTTACTTGCAAATGAGACACCGGGAACGTGTGGTACCTACTCACTAGTGATCCCGCGTGAAATAATTAAAAACTTTTTGCTTACCCTTTCCAGTGCGCCAGAGAATGGGAAATATTGAAATTCTTACCCTTTATTTATGTTTGCTAAAGGTGAAGAGACCTATCGCCGTGCCTTTAAAGTTCAACAAAGTTAAGCCGAGTTGAACAACGTCTAATAAAATCTTTCAGAAAAATCCATGATTTAATCTGTGTGGTATGTTTCAACGACTGAAGTAAGTAACATACATTGGTAGGTACCTTTGTTTGGAACAGACGTTATTTTTGTGAATAAACATTCTGCATGCGTTGTAGATTCTCACATTCTGACATTTATTTTCTCATGAGTTATGGGTTATTGAGTATATGAAGACATTGCCAAGGCAATATTGTTATGAGTTGAAGCGGCATTATGATAATAACGGACTCGTGTCCAGTGCCAAATGCTTGTCGGTTACGACCGACCAAGTGGGATATTCATTTTAATATCCACCTAGGAGATATAAACAATAAATTGTTGTAACATGCTTTTTCATAAAATCGTGCAGTATTTATAGAGCGGTGTCTTAAACAAACTAGCTAGACGGTCATGTTAAGGTACAGCGAGGATCGACGTATCAAAACAACATTAACAGCATAGAATAAGGATCGTCATTTTTGCTTGTTTTTCGTTTTATTACATTTCGAATAGGAGGGTAAGACTATAAATTAAATGAAAGATCCGTCAGTTCGGGAAGGAGTAAATCAAGGCGGACGGATTGCCCCTAATAAAAATTATAAGACACACAATGGCTCCAATGTGCGTCGAGCGCCGGGAGCTGTAAACTCTTGCTATGTTTGTTTATTGTGCACTAAAATATGTTATAAACTAGATAAGTATAAGCTAAATAAACTATCATATAATTAGATACAACACTATTATGACTTCTTATATTTCTATGACATTCTTCTACTCTGGGAATAACTTGTCGATAGGAAATGGACGCAATAAATAGGAAGGAGTAGTAGTGTTGTCAGACTATTCTAGAAAAATGGCAGAATAGAGTTTTCATTGAGGATAAATAATTTAGCCATTCTATTTTCGCCCATTTATCAGGCATTGACGTCAAAATATAAATTACATATTTTGTAGTTTTTATCGTTTTCATAATGATTAGATAGTTACCTAGGTACGATTACCTAATTTAGTTTAAATTTTATCGATCATGCCAGTATTACTGTGTTTCCGAAATCAAGTATATAGGGTACTCAACCTATGTGTTTCGATACAATATAAAATAATAAGATGGCCTTCTCGAGAGCGCAAACAAAATGCTATGCGATATTTCTTTGTCCGGGCAGCCAATGGAGTCGGGTCGACGTTGACGTGTCTTGCTGAGCTTTTTGTGAATGCTCTTATAATATTTTTTGGTGGAATCTTTTGGAAGAACTCATTTGTTGGTTCAATACACAGTCGTAAATCTGTAAAAGGAGTATGGGAATGAATAGTGCAGGTGCGCTAACCCTTGCCTCCAACTTATATGGTTGTTGTTAATAATGGTCAGACAATTTTGATTATTTAATGAAATTTATCATATTAATACGTCACTAGTAACTATTTTTGAAGAGTTATACTGATAGTAGTTTTTGCCCACGACTTCTTCCACGCAGACTTAAAACAATAACAACCCTATATTTTGACTGACTCTACCACGACTCTACTCACTTATTAGCTTGATACTCACTCAAGATAACCTAATAAATTATTTCTTGATATTCTGTTGTGTAAACTATCTCTGTTCAGTAATATCCAAATTATTCCAAAAGCGTGAAACCTACATTTCGCATTTATTATACTAGGTGTTACAAAAAGTCCTAATTCTTTTTACAGGGTTATAGAACATGCCATGATCTACATGTAGGGCTCACATTCCAAATACCTTTTTTGCTCTATTAGATGACGTTTCGTTGATTTTTAAATGTAAGCGTTGTGGCTCCCGCCACTGGATTGATTTTCATAAATTTTTATCGACTTAAAACTATGCAAATGCACCTACGTACACAATCATGTGTTTGAATTTAAACTAAATCCAAAAACATTAAAGTTTAGAAAATGTTTCACTTCAAAATTTGTTTATTTAATTTTTTTTTAAATATAAATATGTCATTCTGTTGACATCTTGGTTCCACCCTGCAAAAATAATTAGGACCTTTTGTAACACGTTGTATTAATCGTAGGTACCTGATTATAAGTGAACGTTGGTGTTGCATTGTCTTAAACTGATTTGATGATCTGTGAAAGAACAAGCATTCAGTTTCACGCTACTTTTAATTTGTACTGCTTTAAAAATAGACTATTTTCGTCAGTTTACATTAATTTTGTATTTAGAAGAGGCTGCCCCATTTATTACATTCTTAGTTGGGTACGTAATGAACGTTTCCGAGTTACTCGTTTACGTGAGAATATTTGTATTTGTTTTATTTATGGCCCGCGTTGCTCTTCGGAGATGTGTTTAAATAACTTTAAATTAAAATACGAGCGCTTTTCAGTGAACTCTGGAATCTATTGGTGCATATTATTTATCCTTAAATAAATAGCTACATTAAACATTTATAATAAGTTGAAAAAATTCACTCGGGACAGGACTTGAACCCGCAACCTTCCGCACACCGTGCAGGCGCTCTACCAATTGAGCTACCGAGTCAAGTAACTGTCGATGCGAATTTCTTCAACTAGTCGGTGTGCGGAAGGTTGCGGGTTCAAGTCCTGTCCCGAGTGAATTTTTTCAACTTATTATAAATGTTTAAATTATTCCCTAGCACGGGTTAGTGCTTTAGAAAAAACAAAAAGTAGCTACATTAATTTTGTTCCAGCTGTAATTTTTTATCCGTTTTTCACGTCTGTTCTTTGCAATTCATGTTGCAGTCTTTTTTCTTTTGTTATTGCAAAAGTAATCAATAAATCACGTCATGATTTATCCATAAATACGTTTTGTCATGAAATATTCAATGAAGCAAGGCGGGTCATGCACAAATGTCTTTCAGTTGTCACGCCCCACAAAACACCACAAATGTTTGTGCTTTGTGAAGAAAAGAAAAAAAAAACTCAAAACTTACTCGAGTCATTAAAATTTTGTCAATTTACAACTGGTTTTCCTACTCAACAAGTGAAAGAGTTCTTTCAGATGTCAACTTTAAAATTTATGGCGTCGAGAATATTCGCGACGATTACCGAAGCGCTAACGAATTTATGTCGCGCTTGTCTCTCGATCGACCGCTTCACTTGGATTATAATGTCTGGAATCTGTATTTACGGAGCTCTGCCCCAGTGCTTTAAACGCTGTGAAAAGTTTGAATCTGGAAATAAAAACGAATCCGTTGAAGCTGTTTGAAGGTATGTTGGCTTGATAGTGATTCGGGCAAGCCTACTCCACCTAAAACCATGTCCCAGGCACTGCGGCGCCGAGTGGTCTCTTCCCATCTAGTTTGAGTGAAGGTGCCACTGGACGCCGTATAAATCATCTCATTACGTACATGCAAAAGCCTTAGTTTTAGTGATTCGGGAGAAACCTCGACGTCATCAGATCTACCAGCATATTTTGTTAACCTCATTGCTACGCGAGTGTATTTCAAATTATTCTGAAGATAACAAGCCGTGTAGATGTATGAAGTGATTCTGTCAGTTCAAGTTCAAACACCGTGTCTGTGTGTAGCGAACACAAACACTCCGGCGGACTTTGTAAAACATAAATATTATTGTATAGAAGGCCGCTCTCAATCGGACCAAAACTATTTTTCTGTCTGTCGACAGTTATTTCATATAAATTAATGGCGCGAGTCGTCACGACGCAGACGCCGAGCGTCTCTATTTATAAGCTGACGAATGAGACGCCCCGAGCGCGCGCGCACGTCAACTCATATTCAAATTACAAATCGCTATCATTGTTCTTCATAATTTCCTCATCCTATTTCAAATATCTTGTGTAGATTAGATATTATCAATCATATTTATATTGAAACTCCAACATATAATATTCCACCCATCTTTGATTTCACGCAAAGATGATGAGATGGAAAGAAACGGAAAATCTTTATGTAGAGCTGCGTAGGTGCTGAATGCTATATTTATAAAATTATGAATTATGATATTTCGGGCGAGTGTTGCTGTCTCGGTCTGGTGCGGAGCCAAGGCTGGTGAGCGAACGAGATGAGGGGCTTCGCGCCGCGGCGCGCCGTCGACGGAAGGGTTATTATGTATGAATTATGATGACGCCGCGGCTCGAGCGGCGCGGTAATATCGTTATGAATATGCCTCGCTGCGCTCTCTTATTGGTGGAAAGCACATCCGCCTCAGCTCCGCGGGAACGCCTCCGGTGGTATTTTTTTATTCCTTTATTTGGCATTCAGTTATGCACATTGCGAATGGCAATGCACAAAGTGTAATATTTTGCTTGGGACCGAGCGATAAGTCGGGCAAGCGGGCGTCCGCTCCAAACATTTGGGATGCAAATAGGGCAGACTGTCGTATGTAAACGAACTTATGCTACCCGTGCGGTATAGACGCCCGCTATGAGACCCACTCAGACGTTTCCTGCATTATATCAATTTGCATTTCAGCAGGGGGTACATTTTGCGAATATAACACAGCATATAAGTAAGCTATGAATTGCCAACGTTCGAGCAACAGCTGAACCCGTAATACAATAAACGCTGAATTTGGTTCTTCAAATGGATTCGAAGTAGCAGTGGTGGTTATTTCGGTAAGACCCGAGGGTCCGGGCTCAATCCCTGGTAAGCGCCTTGTGATCTTCCAAGGACTTTTTGAAACTAAGTTGCAATGTATGCCTTTGATAGTTGATACCTACGATATACAATATAGTAAAATATAAATCGTGCTAAGCTGGTTAAAGATTCACATGTAAAACGTGGAACCAATTCAAATAAATTGTTACCACTGCTTCTTACCCTTCCGAGAATTTGGTCATGAGCGTATTGAAAAAGATTCAAAATGCCAAAGCAATACCGCTTGCCTATCGAGTGTAACGTAAACCAAGAAAAGTCGCTTGTCCGCCTGGAATATTGAATGTTTCATTACACTCTAATGTGTAGCACAAGTAGGAATCCCATACGAATCCATTGCCATAAATTCTTATTAGATTTAATTAATGGCAACATTTGCGGCAGTTTATTAGATTTATTTAGGCGATGTGTTTTGGCTGTGTGTACTCACTGTTGTTATTGAGAGGTGAGGATAAAAGTGTTCTGTGGAGCTGTCTGAGATGTCTGACCTATATTATGAGGTGGTAATGCGTATTAATTAGTCAGAGAAGCTCGCAGCTAGGAAGTGTAGTGCCGGTGTATTGGGGTAAAGTTTGTTGTTGCGCGGACGCCGCGTGGCATTCACCTTGTTGGCCCCGCGCCAGCCGCCGCCGCCGCCACCGCTCCCGCCGCCGCCGCACACCAACGCCACTCTCCACTTTATTAACGCACGCCCAAAGCGCATACAACCACATTTGTCAGTCAGCAATAGCTATGATACATCTTGATCAATCTATTGAGTCCGCGCTGGAAGAGCTCGCTGAAAACGCACATTTAACAAGATGAAGTGCGTGCATAAATTATTTTACTTACAAAATTTAAACGCTACCTGACATGATACATTGTGTCTGCGTTAGGTGTTATATAAACTTCCAAATAGATACGAGCTTTCTGTTGTAGAGATACATTCTTGTAGGTAGACGTATTGGTTTCACATTAGCCGGCTCTAGGTATCTAATTGGTGTTGTCTGATACTAGAACTCTACGTTTCACCGGAATACTCCATATCGTTAACGCCGTTTCTTGTAACTAATCAAATAGCGAACAATACGCTATTCTGAAAGCTTGAGTTCCAGTTAGTTCCGTAAATCGATAGAGTGCCTGAGACGTACACTTCGATGTTTCTTATTAGACAACAGGCACATAAACATTTGAGAGGAGAGTAGAGAGAAATGCGTGCATAATAAAACAATTTTCTTGTTAGTATAAGGTAAGGTAAGGTAAGTCCGACATGCCGGAGTGTCCGTCCATATCCCTTCTGGGAAAGCTTCGAATTTGTCAAAATTAAAATACAAAGAGCCCGGTCCGCTGATTAATAAAAAGTATATTGCGGCAGAATAATTACCCATTGTTGGGCGGGCACCACGCGGGGCTACGTACAATCCGACGCTGCTAATGTGATATTTTGCTGCCGACAGCATAATAAATTTATTTGGTAAAAAGACTTGCCTGAGGCCGCGTCTGGTTTTCAAAGGGGATTTTCATGTATTCCTTGTACTCATATAGGACCCTGGAGCTTTTATTTTGATGTTATTACCAGAGCTCAAAGAAGCTGATTTTGATGACGCATAAACATTGTTTAAATCGAGTGTTTAAGGGCATCGCGGAGGCGGCGGAGCGGCCTTGCTCCGCACCGCACCAGCTCGCCGGCCGCGGCTCAACTCGCAAATCTGTCGTGCGCTCGCGCAGCATGTTCCGTGTAACTTACGGGCCTGTGCGCGCCGACACCGGAACACTAATCGACCTGTTCCATTCGCTCGCTCCGGACGATGCTAGCACAGACAACACCTACGGACCGTGAAACTATGAGACACCTACAAAATAGCACACTTTTTGTACATTTTCCTCCACGATTATAAATTAAACAGTTAGTATTGTTACACTAACAACACCGTTTTATTACAACAGAAAACATACTTGTATTTTTAATAGGCCATTACACTAATTACTCCTATGTACTTATGTAACGCGTTTAAGACATGTGAATTAATTTGATGCTCCTTTACGAGTAATTTTATGCGGCAAGTGTTCGGAACGATTCAGCTAGGGCGATGTTCTGTCGGAAGTTAGCAAATTATCACTGGCTCGTAAAATTAACGCTTCTTATCGACCAAGAAATAATCTGCAGACAAAAGCCTACCTCGAAAGTATACATTTCTGTTAAGTTAATAAAGTTAAAATTCCTTCGACAAGGACCGACGACAGGACGAGACTTATTTAAAAGTGAACAAAATGTTTTCAATTTTATTGCTGATTTTATGTTAAATTCTTTTAACAGGTACGTTAGATTGCGCGTGTGTTGGTAGCTCACGCGGGCGCACTCACACACGTGGGGCGGGCGCGGCAAGGGGGATGGTTCTCTATGTCGATGGTAGGAGGGTTCAAAACCGCCGGATCTACTGAGACGTCCTGAAATTCGCCTGCTGGAAGTGGCAGTTCCAAGATAAAATCTCACGATGCCGCAATAAAAAGAGCTGGTACCTCGTGCGTTGTGTAATGTGCATTCAAATTGCATTGTGCGAGAACTAATTCGCCTTAGGCCGATTCGCATGTTGCGATAAACACATGTTTCGATTAAGAGTTTCGCTAATGTAGACCTTGTGCTGATTACCCGAGCTAGGCAGGCACCCTCGCAGCACCATTTGAGCAATTTGTTTTCTAAAGTGGGCGACATTAGAGGCATGTAAGGGCCTAAGCATTATCATGAGACAATGGAAACGTATTACGTTAACTTTCTTTGGGAATTCCGAGCCAGAGGCTTCTTGTTTTGAATATTAAATAGATTTTTAATGACTTCAAACCTAAAATGTTAATTTTATATGATGTCGACCTGCGGCTTCTCAACAGAGAGTTCGTAGGTACGATTTCCGGCGCACCTATGACTGCCTTATAAAAGTTGTGTAGTGACGGTGGTGTTGACATTATGTCAACTATTATATTGACATGTTGTATTTTTAGACAGACAATATTCTGAGGTCTTGGTCACTTGGTCCTTGCACTGGCACTTCTGAAGACTTATTTTGTCTGTTTTTGAGGAAAGATAAAATAAGTTGCATGTGATAAAAAAAAAACAAATTAGTAACTACCGACGACGAGTAAGATATGAAGTTCATGTGAGCGGCATTGTGGTGTGGTACGGTTTGGGAGCGCAATGCGAGAGACGAACGAGCCGTACCAGATAAGAGTATGACAAAAGCTATTGTTCTTCGGAGCAATTACTCGCGGCCCGCGAATTACCTAAGCCTCATATATAAATTACCCGCGATGGCAAACAGCGGAAAGATTTCTCTAGTTATACGCCAACACAACAATTATTCGTAAATCACTTTACTATATGTTGAAAATTACCAACGGCGCACCTCGGCACCGAACACAACTTTAATGCTAGCCACTTCTCGTACGAATTGTGACCCAAAGGGCTGGAGTACAAGATTTATTTCGCTTCTATTGCCCTTTGTTGTCAGAAGTCTCGAATTTCTGTAGCGAAGGAGAACATGCATGGCGATTTCGTGATGAATATTCATTTCCTACGGGGCATGAAACTTATTGTGTTTTACATTTATATTCAACTCAGCCGTCTTATGTAACGGTAGGGGCTGGATTAGCGAATTGTGAACGTTCGCATTGTAAATGTATCGCACGGCTTCCAAACGGTTTATTTTAAACGGCCGCAGTTTAATTCAGAGCCATCAAGTCTCGTAATGACATGGACTAGATTTGATTTAATTATTTTACGATATGAGTAATGGCCAGTTAGTGTTGACTAGTAAAAGGTTAATGTTTCATTAACGGAAAATATTATATTCCGCATTGTTAATTATTGGCGGGACGACGAGGCGAGGCGGCCGCGGCCGCAACGGCAATCAATTGTAGCGCTTTAATTATGCCCCGATAGTTGCGTTGCATAAACCGTAGAATATAGTCTGTTGCGACACGCGACAGTGACGCGGATAGCTTTCTTGCGCTGGGCGCAGGGCAGGTGCTCAAATTATTTGACATTTGAAATAAAATTTGGGGCATCGTTAGTCATCGATCGGCGGCTATCGACACACTTGGCACCTGTCGAATATTTAGCGCATAAATCCATAGCAACGCTCGATCAAGCGGCTTGCTTGATGGATTCTGGGCTATATTTACTCGTCGCGGGCAGAGATGGGCACGTACCCGGGTATATACCCACCTGCGGGTATTTACCCGATATGTACCCGGTAAATACCCGTATGCACCCATTTGCTGGGTACATTCAATTTGTGATTTCAAGTATAATGAAAATTATTAAAATGAAAAACAAAGTATGCTAATCAGTTCTAAACCATATTCCCTACGAAAAGTACGTCTTAGTAATTTTTCGTTGAACGCATATTTACAAAGTTATGCATGTTTTTGTGATTTCTTTGAATGAAAACGAATATTCATAAGGATATTTGTCTTTATTTTTATAGAATTAACAACCGGTATGTTTAAAAAGTACTTTGTCATACTTTGTATGACTAATATAATAGTTTTTAATATGAATTTAACAATAATTATTATTGATTAGGAACCAAGTGTCAAAAATTTATATTTACATTGAAACGGTAAACAATACACTGATGAAGTCAGGTCATTTCGATCTAATTAAAATGCGAAGACGGGTTAAGTGTTGCAAATAACAAAAATGTATAATCTTAAAGTATGTTTTTATCTTTGTTCTTCCCGAACAAAGAATAACTCAAACTTATTACATTCGTTTATTTTATTTATTTTATTTTGCAAATGGCATTGTGCTCGAAATGCTATACGGTGAAATGTAAGTCGTCCAGCCACCTCATTACGTCCGAGTCAGCCTCATCGACACCGCCGCCTTGGATGGCGAACAGCGGGTAGTCGTAGTTGATGTGGGATATCGTCTGAACCCGCCCGCACACGCACCTCGGGTCCGACCCACAGTTACATTTTGTGTATTTAGCTCCGCACACCTTCCCCGTAAGACCCGGAATCTATTTATTTGAGTCCAGTGCTTTCTGGGAAGATGGAAACCTGGCACACGGATATCTGGCTCGGACTCGAGATGTTTGTTAGGCAGGTCCGCAGATGTTCACCGATCCCGCCATTTCTCCATCAGCGTTCTGTCGTCCTGAAAGAGTTCGTGGGCCTGCATGACATGGCAAAAGATCTCTCTGATGTTAGGCGAAGATCACTGCGAGTTGCCTGAAGATAAGGTACTAGTGGCAGGTGCGGCATATTGTTGATCTTATCATACTCCATTCTGATCATTAAATTATCTTCACAGACGTGACGGGAATATGTAGGAAATGACGGGAAGCCAATTGTTGTTTGTGGGTCTGACGGTTCCGGATATGTTCCTAATGGCGCTGTTCAGTTCAACGTCAACCAGGTCAGTATGATGGCCGGCCTACACTGGCTCGGGCCGCACTATGAACAAGGGCTAGTGTTGATATGCGCAGTGTATTCGCTTTGCAGCCCCATGTTATCGCTGCCAGTTTCCGTATCAGGTTGCAGCTGTTTGATACCATTTTCTTTACTTTTTTGAGGGGGGCTTTAAAAGTGGAAGTTCTGTCTAGAGTTACACCAAGATAGCCTGGGTTAGGGTCGTGCTTCATTGCAGAAACTGCGTTTACATCTTCACTTATCTACTAGCTTGCCTATTGTTGAGGTAAAAGGAGCAGCTCACAGTTTTACATGGGTTAGGTTTAAGTCCCCAGTCGATGAAATATCGCTCAAACTTTGCAACGGCTTCCTGAACCAGTGTTATCGCTTTGTCCAGTGTCGAAGCTTGTGCTGTGATGGCAATGTCGTCGCCTACATAAATGATCAACCGGAGACTTTTTATTTATTTATTTATTTATTTATTGCATATAATACCCTGTCCTTACAGTTCATCCAAAGCGACAGATTATATTTTACTTAGCTAATTCACTAATAAAATAACTGATTAAATTAGAAATTGCCTAGTCGTGAAGGAGACAAAACTAAATCTTAATTATACCAAAATAATTGCGATCTAATTTAAAATTAAAAACATGTAGGTAATTTATAATAAATTTTGGTAACTGACGTAGACGTTGATAAGCGTAGGCGCCAGGACTAAGCCCTGCGTAACACTATTGTTCAGAGTTTGGCGTTTGAAAGGAGGGCGTAATAAAGACGATACGTGCGTTGCATTTTAAAAAAAATACGAGCTCGTAGGGTAGTCCCTGACTGTCCCTGTTTCCAGACATGTTCCAGAGAGTTTCAAATGCTGAGCTGAGATCCACCAATACCGCCACTGTTTTGAGTTTCTTTTGGAATCCTGCTTCGATGTTAGAAGTTAGTACAAGCACTTGGTCAAAGCAACCCTCAATTTTGGTGGGATTTTGACCAAACCGGGGTTGCATCAGAGAATTGCAACCATCTTGCCATACCATGCAGGCCCATGAACTCTTGCAGGACGGCAGAACGCTGATGGAGAAATGGCGGGATCGGTGAACATCTGCCGACCTGCCTAACAAGCATCTCGAGTCCGAGCCAGATATCCGTGTGCCAGGTTTCCATCTTCCCAGAAAGCACTGGACTCAAATAAATAGATTCCGGGTCTTATGGGGAAGGTGTGCGGAGCTAAATACACAAAATATAACTGTGGGTCGGACCCGAGTTGCGTGTGCGGGCGGGTTCAGACGATGTTCCACATTAACTACGACTACCCGTGGTTCGCCATCCAAGGCGGCGGTGTAGATGAGGCCGACTCGGACGTAAAGAGGTGGCTGGACGGCTTACATTTCACCGTATAGCATTTCGAGCACAATGCCATTTGCAAAATAAAATAAACGAATGTAATAAGTTTTAGTTATTCTTTGTTCGGGAAGAACAAACATAAAACCATACTTTATGATTATACATTTTTGTTATTTGCAACACTTAACCCGTCTTCGCATTTTAATTAGACCGAAACGACCTGACTTCATCAGTGTATTGTCTACCGTTTCAATGTAAATATAAATTTTTGACACTTTGTTCCTAATCAATAATAATTATTGTTAAATTCATATTAAAAATTATTATATTAGTCACACAAAGTATGACAAAATACTTTTTAAACATACCCGTTGTTAATTCTATAAAAATATAAGACAAATGTCCTTATGAATAATCGTTTTCATACAAATAAATCACAAAAACATGCATAACTTTGTAAATATGCGTTCAACGAAAAATTACTAAGACGTACTTTGTGTAGGGAACATGGTGTAGAACTGATTGGCATACTTTGATGTTAATTTTTAGACACAAATTGTATATACCCAGCAAATGGGTGCATACGGGTATTTACCGGGTATATACCCAATGTACCCGGTAAATACCCAAATGGGTAGATTGGGTATATACCCACCGCCCATCTCTGGCGCGGGCGACACCGCTCCGTCGCCCCCGACGCATTGTTCTCTTGATTAAATCGCTGTTAGTAATTGATAGTAGACAACAAAAAGTTATGTTCACTTTCAGCTCTCTACATTAGACAATAGAGCATGTAGGTGTTGGTACGCGAACTACCTACCTACAACAATAACTTAGGATTGGTTACACAGGTTACCGTCAAAGTACACAGTTGTGTTGGTATCTTCAGTTGTATGTTTATCTGTCGGTGCAGCGTCCGTATATTGGTGGGCGGGCGGGCGGACGGCGCGTGATTGCAACTGCCGCGTCAAACAATTGATTAGTCGCATAAACTCGGTTTGGCGCACTAACGATGCATCATCCCGAGTGATAATTAAATTGTAAATTAGCTAAGCCACTGTTATCTCGCTGCCGCTACCGACCGCGGTCGCGCACTCCGGTGTCCGTCCGCCGCAATGCCGTTCATTTAGCTAAAGCAAATTTCTTTGAGCCCATAAAATAGTTGAAATTTTAGCCAAGTCGTAAAATATTTATGTCTTTATAGGGAGATAAGGATCTCGAAGTTTTATTATAGCGGTTATTCATGATGAATATACAAAGTTGGTGGAATCTAGACTTGTAGAGCAGGTATAGATGGGTAAAGTTACACGCGCGCTGCGCTGATTGCAAAAATTCAATCTTGTTTCATGGAAATTTAATTTAACATTCCAAATGAAAAACGGCCCTCGCTCGATATGAATCGACGCCGCCCGCCGACTGCTCGTGTGTTTGTCGACGCTTTGTGTGCATATTGTAATCAATTCTCGAATTGTATCAATTTGAAGTTCCAATTTGCAATTTTGACGGTAATTCATTAATTTATATGTAACGCTGTTATGTCACACGGACTGATGTATGAATGGAGTAAATACAGGCGTCAAACTTGGTTTGGTTATAAGGGTTACTCTAAAGCTTGTTACAAAAGGTCCATATTTAAAGGAGTCGTTAAACTAATCAATACAAGCCACTTTTACTATGGGGTCAACTACCTAGGTAAACTCGAAAAAAAAACTGCTGTTCCTTGAGATACACGAATAGAACGAACAGAAGATATTTTTTTCGAGATTTCGCAATTGGTCCCATAGTAAAAATAGTTCATTGATGAGTTTAACTACTCTCTTATAAGTATGACGGAACCTTTCTCTAATACCCTGTATATTTTAAGAAAAGGCCGCTTCCTTACCTTATTAGTCTTACTACCCACAGCTTTTCTTTCACAGGTTTTTAAGGTTTGCCCAGATATGAGTGTGTTACAGAAAATACGATTTGCTGATTAAAGAAATACTTTTTTACTAAGTAAAGTTAGATGTCAGTAATTATCGTGACTAGGTGTATTAGCGCTGTGGATCAGCCAGTCGCAGCGAGGTGCGACTGTTGCCACATACCTGCACTATTCTTCGCGCGGGCCCGCACATAAAATATATATATAGCAGTTCATCGCACCTTTCGCAGGGAGAATTCGCGTGCCGATGCCTTGTCAATAATCGTTAATAGATATTTTAGAAGACAATGCATCGGCTAAGTATAGCCGCTCGTGACTAACGCGCGTCCGTCGCCCGCCTCGCACGTCTGGAGGCGTTCTGCTGCGCCATTCCATACTGTTTTTGATCTTATTATGGCTGGGAAATTTATTTGTGATGCAACATCTTTGACTGATCGATGTTCGATAGAGTTACTCTTGTTACATTGTAATGGGCTCGCTAATAGATAGCCTGTGCTACTAGAGATCACAGATATTTTTAATTGAACACTTTGGGGGCAAAAAATTCCGCGTATGGTCCATATGCGCACGAGCCGTCGGAAGTTGTAACTCACAGTTATGAAGCGAACGACACCAGTTTCATAAACATTGTTTTTCTTCGTTTCGCCCCTAATAT
This sequence comes from Zelleria hepariella, assembly GCA_949319315.1. NCBI lineage: Eukaryota > Metazoa > Arthropoda > Insecta > Lepidoptera > Yponomeutidae > Zelleria > Zelleria hepariella. The sequence continues at coordinate 8,811,750 of OX439383.1, read as the reverse complement.
TTATATTTATCAATCCATCTACACATTTATTTATAGTCGCGGGCGGCGAGCTTCCGAGGGTGCCCAGGGGGCGAGCCGTCATTACGATTTATTGTTTTTCTTCGGCCATAGTGTGGTGCGGCTGCGAGATCCTTCGATGGTCCTTAGATGGATTTACAGAATTACTGAAATGGAGTGGATAATAATCATAAATATCACTTTATGGAAACTGGGTCTGGTGTTACTTCTGCGTGATTGTACGCGTTGTAGGGTTCATTCTGGTTCCTAGTCTGCACTAACTTGCCTCAATTTTTTTTGCGAAATGGCTCTCAGCAATATAATTGAACGAGCGAGCGAAGCAAGCGAAGTTCTCCGAGTCTACTGGAACAATCCGGCGTTTGTATGTATGTATGTATGTTTGTATGTTTGTATGTATGAATGTTCGTTCGACGATAACTTGAGTAAATTTGGTCGGATCATTATGAAATTTGGTAAGCGGGTAAATGAAATTAAAAGAATTTTTAAGTTTGAACATGAGCCAAATCGGTCTAGGGGTTGCCGAGATATCGGGTTGTTAGGTTTATATGGGGTCGCGAGTTCACAGTTCGGGGCGAACCACTAGTATTTATGTGCTAATTTAAACTTAATCAGTGGCCATACATTGTATGAGTGCCACGCATCAGAGTGCGTGCGCAACATCTGCGTGATGCGCGCGCGCTCAAAACACGCAGGTGACCTTTGGGTCGATGAACTCTAATGGCAAACTTTTTGCACTCATTTATCATTTTAAGAGACCAATTTGTAAGATTTTTTGTACAAGTGCATGAGAAAAATAACTCCGTTCCTTAGGGATTTCCTTAAGTACGTAATGGTGTATTCAATCCGTGTTCTTAGCTAAAGTGCGCTGCCACGCAATGTCTAGCAATAACTGTAAATATTCCCAAAGTCGCAGGGGACATGGCTGAAACGACGATTGTTTACCAAAGGTCTATTTCTGTCTCTCTATAAACAAATCTCCGGAAACGCAAAATTGTAGGTGTCAAAAATCCTATTTGACTCGTATAGTGAGGTGAGGTACGTGCCGCGACCATCGTGTTCCATGTCTTAATAGTCTTGATATTTGAATTGTATTTTTGGTCAATTTTAATTTTGTAGTGCGTCGTAGCACACGTAGCGCCCGCTACGGCGTAGCACCTGGCTAGGTAGCACATGTAGACGCCCTGCGCTGCCATTGTTAAAGGCAAGAAGCTTCATCTTACAGTCTTAAAGTTGAAAACAAGCTTTAATGAGTTGAAATGATTTAAGGAAAGTTACTTGAAAGTGTATAATTATTTTGTTGCAAATATTTTGCTTGACACACTGACCTCTTTCTGGTTTTTGACACTTACCTAAATCAAAGTGTTATTGTGTCTGCATTTACTCGGTTTTTTTTTAATTTATTATTGTTACTTACTTCTCTTTTGCATTTGTGTTTTATGCCCACTAAACACATTAAAAAGGCTTTTTTTTCGTACGCAATAAGGTTGATTTTACGTAATTGTGTAACTTACACATCCGAAATAACTAGTGAGATTTTAATTTTTTTTTTCGAATAGGACACCATTACGCACAAGTATCAAGATGTGTCGTTCCACGTGCCAGCAGCAGCAGTCTTCTCAATACTTGACATATTTATGTACACAGTAGGTAGGTGCAACGCGCGGCGACATATGGCGCGGCAATTTATGAAGCCGAGGACCCATTACCATTTTAAATATTATTTTTAGGGAATTTCGTGTCAGATCTCACTCGGCAGCGCGCTCCAGACGGTATATTATTAAGAGATGAGATCCTCTGATTAAGTCGCCCTGTAAATTTTGGGGGACAAAACACGTTAGGATGCTCCGTTAATTAGGGGAAACTAGAGACAGACGTCTTCATTACTTACCTACTGGATGACCATAATGTTTCGAAACCTTAGGTACACATATATTTTAGTAAGTAGAAGTAATTATGGTCTGTTAAGTTGACATTTATTTAAAACTACCTTCTTTTTCAACGTGACGATGCATCTCATTATGAAATCTAGGTACATTCAATTCTATAAAACATAATCGTAAAATTTAACCGATTGTTTACACAACAGAGAACGTTATGGGAAACGCCTCGTAACATCGAAGCAATTAATAGTTTACCAGAAGGAGTATGAATGGCGCAGTTGTGAACATGTCTAACGCAAACAAAGCTGGGTCAACCACGCCATTAAACTTTATGAAACGGAAGCCGTCAACTAACATGTGCACCCGGCAGCCGCTCTTCGATCTGTCAATACGAAAGCGGCGCGTGCGCTGCAAACAAACCCCGAACCCCAAGAAACCACCAAATAATAACCCTTACGATCACGGCAACTAAATTTTATTTCCGATGTTAATTACGATTTGTCGACGCGTTTATTGTTCTACTATAAAACGCTTGACTTCCAACCTTAAAATCAGGAGGTAGAGTTAAAAATTAATAGCTCGAAGCGTCAAGGTAAATTGGGGGTGACGAGGTAAAGCTAATTATGGCATTGGGGTCGCATGATATAATGAAGGTTATGACTATTCGTGGAGAGCTGATAATCATTTCCATAGTTGTCTTAAAATATGAGACTATCTAAAAATCTAGTCTCATATTTTAGTCTTAACAGGTATTAGCGCGATTTTATGGAGTGATTTAGTACATAAAATTTTATTGTACTGGTCTAATCAGTTTTATTGATTTTTAATGTGCATAACTGCATATTATTTTTGTATCTATAATTTTGTATGAGCTGAATAACTTTTGTTGAAAGCATATCGGATTGCATCCTTGATTTACGACTGTGGCCTGGTATACCGGTCTTTCTACCTGTGGCCGAGCCTAAGTGACACGCATCAAAAGATCTAAATGAAAACCAATAGAGTCTACGGCGTATTGTGTTAATTGTTTTTTTGTTGTGATGATGTGGTAAAGACTAGTGGAGTGCGCGCAAGCGTGTCAACCACGGACGGATGCGGTGAGTGACGGATGAGATTTAGTACTGTCGCCGGCTCAATACCCCGTCGATAACTGCAAGTTTCCAGAGAGCCATCGATACTACTTTTTCATTATAAATCTGTTAATATTTATTATGTTGTTAGAGAACAGTTTTGTGTATACGAAGTCTGTCTCCACTGTATATGTATAATTATCGGACAAATCGAAGGAAATGTCGTATCGCGTTACTCTCTTGTATCGACGTCCTAGTCTCTACAGGGAGAAATGTTTTACTTTTGTTCATAGTATTTTTTATTTGCGTGGGTAGAAAATCAACGGTAAATCCGCAATGAAATTTCCACGCTAGCGAATCCAGATCATAGAGCTAATAAAAGCGGCGATGTTACAAATTGAGAACGAAAATAGCTCGTATAAATATTCTGTTTGATTCCTGTGTAGAGTACATCGCTCAAACCAAAGGAAATATAAATGCTGTCCAAAGGCGAATATGCGGCGATCCCTCACACAAGTGGGTAAGACGGACTGAATTTTTAATGCTACACTCAGACCGCCGCAAACCGTAACAGTTTTCTTGTCATTGGTGGAGATGTGAGATAAATTTTGCAGAGTGGCCCCATCTTTTCGTTTGCCCATTAATTTTTAATGCTAACACCGCGTATACTTCATACTTTGCGTATCTAATACTGTTTGAGTTCAAAGTTATGCGTAGCCTTGTCCCACACATCAAATAGGACATATGATAATGTTTTAGCAAACGGGTTTTCGGAAAATATCTATACCTAATTAAGGTTATCTATCAAACATTGGGCTGTAAGTAGATAGAACAACAAATAATAGCTATTTTCTCCTTGAAATCGTCAATGAACTTCCTCATTAGCAGTTTTGATAGTGACCCGGCTAAGACAATAGTTGTATTAGTTTTTATTTAGCAGCGAGTGGCCGAAGGCCGCGTACACAATACACAAAACAAAGTTGGTGCATTCGTCTCGCCATATAATTTCAGTTAATCGAACGCCACGTCACAGCGAGGCGCGGTACCAAATCGATTAAAGCGTTCCATTTCCGGCGTTTTTGTATGGAATAATTATTGGAAAACTGATCAAACATCCAAGGACTCGCTTGTTTCCGTCATTCCGTTGTTTTTAATAAGAAAGAAACAAACTCATAGTGGCTATGGATAATTTGTACAGCGGACTGTGACGCTTCCTCGATCGATCGCTGCGCTGCTTCTTGTAAAATGATTCGTTTTTATATTCGACGTGACTCTGAGATTTTTTAGAGCTATCGTAATGTTTTTATTTGTGCATGCAGCTGCCGGTGCTAATGAAACGAAAGTATCGACAGTTTTAATTGCTATCTTGTCTCAATTTTTTTATATTAAAATATAGCAATCGGGAAGTAATTCACTTCAGCGAAGAAGAAAATCTTTTTGCTATAGTTTTTGCCTATCATCGTCAGTGAAGCGATAAGGTACTTATTGGGTATGACAATGTTAATAATTAATTGGAAAATTCTGGCTTTGATGTATTTTTTTTTTCAAATAATATGTTAGTAGGTACTTAAATTCTATGTCTCAATCTCGTATCGTAATTAAATTTGGTAGGCAGGTAAATGAGGCAAAGATAATTTTTAAGTTCGAACATGAGCCAAATCGGTCAAGGGGTTGCTGAGATATGGGGCGCGAGTTCATAGTTTGGGGTGAACCACTATACAAGGTGTTACAAAAGATGCTAACTCTTTTTACAGGGTAATAGCACCTGGTGATAGGGATCACAACCTTAATATTTTTTTTGCTCTATGACATTCCGTTGATTTTTAAATTAATAAAATGTGAACGCTGTGGCGGGAGAAAAGTATTTTTTAAATATTGTTTTCATTGACTTTCACAATGTTTTAACAACTCAAATCTATGCAAATGCACCTACACACACAAACATATTTTTAAATTTGAGCTAATACCAAAAACAAAAAGTTATGAAAAATTAAAATTTTGAGGTTATGAAATAAAAAAATGTTTTTTTAAACTTTTTTTTACAGATTTGACATCCTGTTGACCAGTAGGTTACACCCTGTAAAAAGAGTTAGAATGTTTTGTAACACGTTGTATAATTTTATATTAACCCTCACCTTTAAGGCTATTTTGATGGTATCACAAGTGTAGATACAAAGCAAATAAATAAATGTTATGATAGGTCTGTGCTTTCGAACACAGCGCTAAATGCGGCGGGGCGAAGCGTGTCACCCGTGTTAATGAACACGTTCCTAATGGACTGTTAACCTCTTGCTGCTCATTATTAATATTTTATTTTTACGACCGACGTGGTCCGAATAACGACCACTTTCCGGTCCGCCGTCCATACAGAGCTGATATTTAAATATTTAATATTTGCTCGCCGCTGATTGAAAGGTCATCGCTTATAGTAATAGCATCTATTAGAAACCAAAATATAATGTTACCAAATTTTAATGACTGCGTATAATATTTCGGTGACGTTGAAGATTATTCAAATGCGATTTTTATTGACACTATTTTGATCACGTCCGAGTATGATTTGCTATTATGCATATTAATATTTATAATGTGTGGAGATATGCTAAAAGGTTTTATTGAAACAGCTGATTAAGATGGGAGCGCTGATAACGCACACCTACACAAATGTCGACGACTTATCATAAAAATGGGATTTTTTAATGTGGAATTTGACCCCGAATGTCATATTGGGGACAAACGTAGCAAAACACGTGTCGTTAGTCATCTTCAGGCGAGAGCCGAGCGACTTATCCAAATGTCAAGGGTTGACAGCGGTTCATGGCATCCGTTTCAAACGTTGGATAACCGAACAATACGAATATGAGTTGCTCAAAAAATAAACCAATCCAATATAAAATACAGCTTGATTTCACTTGAACTCACCTACAGAATATGTAACTTTTCTATTAAGAAGCACTTTTCAACAGAAAACATGAAAAAGCGTATGATGTAGAACCTGGCATGCGATTATGTACCCTCCAACTACAAATGAAGGGTTCCTTTTCGTTCGAGGCGGGAAATCATAACTTCAGCAACGGAAGGAACAGCTCAGTGTGTGGCGGTACATTTGTGTTATTAAATGATTTATGGAGGAGGATTACTGGAGCCCCGTTGGGCGAGGCATTTGGAAACCTATCACGTTGCTACAGGGGTACATTTAGCTTGCATAGACAGACAGTTTATCATGCACGGGAGCCGTGTGTTGATCTCAGCGTAATTGAGTTAACTGACATTCTGATGACTTATTTGACAGAAGATTGAGTCGTCCGTTTTGTCGTGTCTGCTTTGATTTGTCCTGTGAGGGTTTTACGCCTTGTTGGTAATCATGACTTTAACACGTCATAAAAGCAGCTTATGCCGTGTTAATTAAGAACATTACTCAAGACATATTATGTCACCTATAACTTTAAAATTTTATCCAAAACACCGAAATACCATCGTTTATTATCTTTTTCAGCTTTTTACAGAAATAATACCAAGTTAACAACCAAAGCCTCCAACCAGCGCACCTTCACTTACTTATACTAGGTGAGTGCTGTGATCACTCGGACCTCGGACGCTGAAGTGCCTGAGACTTTTTTAAAGATGGTTAGGCATGCGGAGCATCAATGCCATCCTCGCAGCTTTTAAAAATGTTCAGTTACCTATTGAATACATAGGTAATAGTTTGACCTAATAATATAAAGTTACATCATGACATGGGGCTACCGGATGTCTTCCATTTCTCACGGCTATCGTTCGGCAAAGGCACATTATTTTTATCGATCGTGATATCAAATTGATAAGTGGCGTGCTTCGGAGCGGGCGGCGGGCGGACGAAGCATTATGAAATTGGCCGTACGTTAGAGCCGTTACTTCCGATAAAATATAACCGACTCGCCCGCTCATATCTGTCGAGCGAGCCATTTCAACTCCCCGATTGATACTGACCACTTTCTATCAAAACTCTGTATTGCATCTCTTTCATACGCGCAATCTAGTCGGGCAATCAAATCAAAATCCTACTTGTTTGGGTTGGGTGAATGTGTTGAATTATGTCACTTATCTGGACGGGCTTTCCCTTGCTCACGTCGCTTCACGTGATATAGTGATCATATTCACCATTTTGATGGTAATTTATCAATAGTTTCCACATTATTGGTTTTCATAGGGATCTGAACCATTCTGAACTTACAATGTTGGCTCGGGGTACATTTTTCTGGATGTAGAGCAATCAGTTCAAAGTTTAATGCCTTCATGTTAGCCAACGGAGTGGTTGGAATAGTGTTTTGCGAAACACGTGAGGCGAGTATTGCAGTTATTCCGGCCGCAATCCATACAGCGGCTACCGTGTGCGGAGTAATGAATAAGTCCACATGGAGTGTGCCGTATCTTCCACTATCTGATGTGTTGCACTATCAGGGTGGGTCGGGGGGTGGCAGGGGCCGGAGGGGGTAAAGGAGATTTATACTCTCATAACGCGCGAGTTCCTCGCCCGTTCAAATGTATTGATTTCATTTCTGCCATCCATTTTTAAATTCATTCTGCGAAAGGCTTTTTCTCTGACATGTTATTACTACGTTTGGGGCTGGGCAGTTTGCTTCATATCTCTCCCTACTTTTTCCCTCGTATCTCTAGGAAGCAAGGTTGATACGAACACTAAGGGACAATGGTGTCCATGGGCGCAGGGATTGTCAGGCCCGGATGCCAATGACTCGTTTTGTTTCTTAGTCGTTGAGGTGGGCGCCTATCGCAGGTAACTAAAAAGGTGTCGTTAGTAATGGTTTTTGAAACATCATAAAGATGTCAAGTGGGCTATTACCAGATTGTGCTTATCGGTGCGGGGTAATAGGGCGCAAGTATAGTTAGCGCCGGCGCGCATCTTTCAAGCTATGTGTTTAGACTTTCAACCCGACTCTCTCACAAATAGTAGGCCTTTGTTTACCATAAGGTGCAGTCTGAAATAAAAAAATGTTTGATATTTTTAAATTATCGCAGCGTTACAGGTATACTGTAGCTTACCCATAGGTGGAAATGGAGCTTCATGAATAGATAGCAGGTAATTTAATATTTTTGCTGACTGTACCATACTTTCTTTTTAATCACTTCATAAGTCACCGGGCGAGCATTGTCGCCTTTTATCTGGTAATTTTTGATAGCCACCAGTCACTTAACACTTCAAATCATTACCGATAGGAGTCTTATTTATTTTTGTGTCACTACACCGAGTTTAAAGAGCATTCCTCTAATAAAACCGAGTGCACTTACAAATGAATATGACGTCGCGTAATTGGTGTTTTATGATAACTAGACAATTCCTCACATTGTATTCAGGGCTCGTTTATGCTCTACATAAAAAAGCAGAGCCCCCAGTTCATCGCATAAAATATTGATATTAATATCCGTAGAAATGGAACTGCCTCGAAATTGTCGTAGTAATCACGCCTCCGTAGTCAATTTCCAGCAAACCATGCGAAAAGGGTAATAAATAACCAAATGAAACGAAGTCATGAATGAAATATTTATATGACAAAGAATGCAAATAAGCAGTAAAGTTGTCGTAAGTAATATTTTGTTATTGATCATAACGGGGGCTTCCCATCGGTCCCCCAACCGTATTTGTTCATGCTTGATTAGCCACTGCCATCGCTTGGCGGAAACTTTAATTTGAGCTCTAAAGATTTGTTTCTTTTGATGGCTTTTTTCTTTCCAGCAAATAACGGAAACTGTCTGAATTCGCAACCTTCAAATCTAAGCAAGTACCGTGGGAAAAAAAAATTGGTTGTATACAGTCGGCCTCAAGCTAGGATACCCCTTTTTGTTCGATTCGCGCTCTTATGTCGCGCAAGAGCTGCCACGTATCTTTCAGTGTGGCAGACCGTACGTATGGTTTGGTTACCTATTGCGAAGCCCAAACGGACTGACTATACAAGTAGGTTTAGTAACAGTTCACATACCCCTTAGGCACGGGCTCTGAAACCTAAAACGATAATATTGTTTTAGTTTCATAAAATCCGAAACCTTGTCAACGTTCGGGATACTCAAATTATTAAATTTTACCACAAAAAAAAACTGCGGTGAATCAATCAAAGTAAATATTTGAAATCCTGATATTATTTTAAGCGTTATAATCTTTATAAAAAAGGAATTTCTGGCCTTATGGGTATAAATATGAATTTTAACTGATTATCGAAAAATACCATTTAATTAATAATGTTACACAAGAATTATTTTAGCTCCGATCAAAATCCTGATCTGTCACGACTCACGAGTGACTTGACATAATCCTGCGCAGTTGTACGCGGTTTTTTGTTAAAACAAATCAAATTATCTCCTGAGGTTTTATATTTTGCGACCTTTTCGATATCACTCGATGCCCCGACTGCCGGATTGAATGTTTTATTAAACGTCAATGTTAACTCGTAGTTCCGTTAAAAAATTGGACAGTTTTATAATTAAACTTTTTCTCGCCGGGACGGCGGGGTTTCGAGTAATTCTCAATTTGTCTTTGTTTATTTTATAATGTAGAGACAGCGATAACAATATCGATTGTTCGTCGAACGGGCGGAAGTAGAAATTTGAGCCCGTGCTATAGGAACGCTCCGACCGTGACTTTACCCACAAATGCACGGAATTGTTACACATTTTTTTTCGTTGTTAGTTTCTTTGATTTTAGAAGAACCTCTAAGCATTAATGCTAAAATACTCAGCCACGCGAGACAAGGTGATATCTCAAAAAGTGCGCAACTATTTAATGTTTTTGTTTTGGTTCGGCCAGTTACACGCGGGTTGAACGTGTTAATATGTCTCGCATCGAAACAGAACAAGTCGGGAGCAAGCGTGTCGTACACGACTTATCTAGATCGGGGTATTCCAAGAACAGACGACAAATATCATGACTGCCGTCTTACAAACAAGAAAATTTCGCTCTAATTATTTATGAATGTGTTATCGTCATATCTCTGGAGCCCACGATCCTACCTCCCCGTGTGCACGACACGAGCGAAACCGCAATTAGCAAATGCGAGTCTCTTTGTTCTCTCTGGCTGTGCTTCGTGTCGCTGGCTGCTATTAAATACTCGCAAGAGGAGCTGTCGATTTATCGTTAATAAACCTCCATTAGTTTCATTAAAGGCTATCTGCGGACAGTGGTCGTATCGAGACGTCTGCCATCATGCCGCCGACGACACATAACAAAATTTAACGCGATGACGCTATCGAGGCGCGCGCATCGAGCACTCGCGCTCGCGCTGCTTCAAGCTCCGCGCGCACCGGCGCACCGGCACGGCAGGCGGCAGGCGGCCGGCTCGGGCTCCGGGGCTCAGCCAACCTCCACTCCGCTCACTTAATTGCAGAATGCGAATGAATGTAGATAGTATTTAATCGCATTCAGCCAGTCAAGACCGACATCATCCCATGTAATCATAAATCTCATCATGGAAATACATCCCAGGAAAAGGGATAATAAATCCCATTCCAGGTTATCGTTTGATTCAATCGTAAATTAAGACAAGATACATAATTAACGTGAATAAATAAAATGGTTGGCATTTCGACGCAAGCACGTACGATGTAGCAGAGGACGCTCTCTACTTTGAACTATCCAACCATGAGCATAAAGTGTAGTTTGAATTGTAGGGCGAATAGCGATTGAATCGCCAATAATATTGAAGGAGTGCAGCGGCTGCGGAGGCGGGACGAGGCACTCTGAATGTCACGACAAGATTTTTAATTATGCCGCAGATATCATCTAAGAACTGCGCTCTATACACCACACATCGAGAAATTACAATTCAATAATGCGAGTATATCTTTGAATGGGAATAAGGACAAAAAGTTTAATTAAGTGACAGTTTTATTGCGTGCGATCGGGAAAATAATGACTGGAAATTTAATACGATAAGGTACAAGTGAAGTTTAGGTATTGCATCGCTCGTTTATGGAGTCGGTCGTCGGGCAAGCGTCAAGCGCGAGCGTGAAACGGCGTGTGTCGAATATGATCGGGAGGTTATTTCGGTGCTTCTAATGCGTCTTCGCTGTCGGACGGAGGACAATTAAAAATACAAAAGCCAAACGTTTGTTTCAGACGTTCATTGTCTCAGTTATTAATAAATTCATTTTACTGAGTTGAGGCGGAGATGTATTTTATTCGCTTTAAGTGGTTTCACATTGTTTTATATTTATGTGCGGTTATTTTCGGCGGAGACATTATAATGCAGTTTGTGGGGGACGCGGCGCGCTCTTGTTCCATTAGGCATATTTGAAACCTTCAGAGTGCGGCGATAAATTGACTATACTTTAATAATCCTCCGTGCCACCATGTCTACCTTCACTACCGGGGTTCATTGTCTGTTGAATGTTAGCAACGAAGCACCCCACAGAAATCATAGGACCATTTCTCAGATGAAATGTAGAGCTAAAAAAATACTAGTGACAGGTTTTCTACATGTTATCAACGTTGGTTTCGTTATGTTGTTGACACCCGAAAAAAAGTGGGTCCAATATAAAAAAGAGTACCTATAATGTACCAGTCTAAATTGGTTTATGTTTGTACGTTTATGTGCGTTGAATAAATAAATTGTTACGTGTATCCGAAAAACAACCCAGTCCGCTTTGCCCTCTTGAAATATGTTGTGAAAGTACACGGGTAGTTTGATGAAGTGTGTCCCTACCGGCCCCGTGTAACTCGTGTCGAAACTTCAACTAGGCCCAAGTTTCGCGGGTTGTCCGTCCGCCTATAATAAACTATGCCTTCTTTTTGTTAAGCATCGGGGCACGTCCTCGCGACTCTACGACTGCATTTACTTTACTGCTCTGATATTTTACAGCTAGCGCTCTTTACTTCCATTCCATATGTGCTGCTTTTATGGTCTGCTTTACGCATTATGACCAACCGTCACGTGACTAGTACCTTCATTGTATAAAGACCTCTAACTTAGCTGAAGGTTAGGAGACTTTCCTTTGGCACTTTAGAGCACTTTTTTATGATTACAGTTTGCGCCACTCCATTATTTTCTTATGTTAATAAGTTAGACAACAGCATCGCCGTTGTGTGGTTGGAATATAATTTCGCATACAAAACCCCATATCCCCGAGAAAACGAAGAGATAGAGCGGCAAAGTGAAACAAGATCCACTCCACTAATCCGACAAAAGCGAGCCTTGTATCCCTTCAAATTTATTTATAAGAAAACTCTAAGACAAGTCGTTAATACCTATAAAGTAGGGGCGAGAGTGGCGCGGGCGCGTTTATAACTCACGTACCGAACTTTACTCGCCGACACATAACATAATAGGTGTAAAAACTAACACGGGAATGTACTCAGTGAGCTCTCCCGCCTTGAGATGGACGGTCAGTACGGCGCAGGATACACGAGGCCTGGCTTTTAGCTCCGCGGCCGTACTAGCTCTAGCGTAGGCTGCTTTGAGTTCGACGTTCTTATTTACTACAATATAAATTTACGTTATGATATAAAAATACAAACCTTCCTCATGCATTGAAATGGTTTGATGTCTGAAATATTCCTTCTATTCTGTGGTCTTCCTGGAACAAAGTGTGTTGTTCGTTTTTTTATTTATTTTTTCCCTCAATAATAGGGGTAAAGTTTTTAATATTCAAGGCAATATCCGAACCGCGTTAATTACAAACGTTAATCAGAACAATAGGAACGCCTGAAGAAATATATTGTATCTTGCATAAATCATGGTAATGAGCACCTTTCCAACGTTTCGTATCGCCATTAATTCAGATATCACTGCGGAAACAAACGTCGGTTTATCCTGCCATCTGGAGCGCATGCGCGCGCCCGTAATCGTTAACCCCGAGGTGATATTATTTTGAATAATATCCATTTCCTTTATCATTATTATTCAAATCGTCCTTACGCGTAAAATATAGAGTCCACTTTACAAGTTTTTTCGATATACAGTCTGAACTCAAAGATGTATGACAATGTATTCGAATTCAGAATAGATGTGTTGCGGAGCCGTAGGCGACCAGCACGTGCGCCGGCGCACCTTGCGGAGTGGAGCTATCCGCCGTCGGACAAATAATTCAAGAGAAATTATTTAAACTGATTGTGTTGCATTGTATAATAATGGAGTTACATTAATTAATACAAAACTGGATACGAGATCACAACATTTACTTTAGGTAGCCAAACAAGTTTTTTTCTTATTAGGTGTTATTGACACCCCACAAGTCGTAAAATTAAATTTTCGGAACCGCGTTATCAGTCATCTCATCTATCAGCAGACGACTCATTAAGGATTTGCATGAAGGCTCTCTTGTGCATCCTGCCCCATGACAAAGGTCATAGTTTTCAAACTATAAATTTATTTTAATAAGACACAAATGCAACTTTGCTCGTTTTTGAGTCGGCAGCTAACTAAATTTAAATAAAACAAAAATATCAGCTTCGACAGGTGGAGCGCATTTTTTCTGGACCTTTTTAACTTCGCTGTAGGTTACGGATTAGCTGGTAACTAATCGATTTTCGATACGGAAGGGGGATGACTGCTATTTTCTACTCTTCATAATGATTGGCAATTTACTTCCTCGCTTCGATTTATCCTTGGGAAGATTATAATATCGTTAAAAGGCCAAGATTGAGTGGCTGTTCGTCTAATCCGGCGCATAGATAGTCGGCTCCATTACATGCACATAACTTGATGGCAACATGTGTGCGCAGAGCTATGTTGGGCCTAGAGCGACCACTGGATATTCATCACGTCTTAATCGAGGCAGCCCACCCACGTATGTCGCCGATGCTAATGCAGGCCAGTCCATTTTCCCCGCCATCAGCACAGCAATCGTCATACTAATTTAGCCTATAGCTACGGGTACCAATGGGCGCTGCGCAATTAATATTTAAGCCTAATCTGATTGGCGAATGGCATTCGTTAGTAATATTAACGATGCAGCTCTATGCTCCGCTGAGAAAGCTACACGTGTTTGTGTTGTTGAGTCCCTGGGAAGTACCTGCGAGAAGTGAGAAGGCTTCGAGGGTATCGCCAAGATGAGAAAGTGTCTGTTTAGTTAGATGGTTACTTTAATAAATTGGCATACCTACATATCCAACGAGTAGGAGTACTCATTTATAATTTTGCAGCGCTTGGTGCAAACATAGGTTTTATGCCCTCTTATGCCCGCGACTTCGTCCGCCTTCGTCCGGTTTAGATAATTATTACCATATTCGCGGGAAATAGCTAGTACTGTATTGTGATGTCTGTATACAGGGTGTTAAAAGACCGCCAACAAGGACAACCACGTATGTCCTCATCATAACGATCATGTTTGCCAAGGAACTATGCCTGGGAAATCAACGGTTTTCGAGATAATGAGGTTCAAAATAGGACTTCATTTTTTTTTTGCAGAGTTGTGTTCAGTATTATTTTCAAGATAAACATTTTGAATACTTCTTGCAAAAAACGAAGTAAAAATTGCAACCCGCAATGTATTCTAAGCATCGGCACTTCGAGCGTAAGTAGCCAAATAATTTCAGCCGTTTCAGCAAGAAAGAATAACAAACAACCATCCAAGCTTCCATCCGTACAAACTTTCACGATTATAATATTCGTGTAATGTGATAGTGTGATTTACAATAAAGTGTTGGGTATGTAGTCTACACAGGTCTCACTACTGGCCATGAGAAGAGAAAGAGAGAGTGCACGATGCACGTGTCCGCTGCGGATTTTTGGCAATTTTTTGCTTTAAGGGTAGACGATAGCAACGTGGCGGGAAATTCAAAATTTTCACAGTTTTTTACATTTTGTAGCTAAACTGAGCTATTTTTGTTCGGCGATTTTTCGTTCGCGGCAATAAAACAATATTGTTTTCGTTATTGTAAACAACAGAACATCAATAATTCAGCCAATTATGTGTTCTGGTCTACGACAAGTTTTTTGGGCAGTACCACTGTTTCGTAGACCAGAACAGATAATCGGCTGAATAATTGTTTTTCTGTTGTTTACAATAATGAAAACAGCTACAACATTTAAAAAACGGTGAAAATTTTGAATTTCCCGCCACGTTGCTATCGTCTACCCTTAAGGCTGGAAGAATTTCTTGCCACGTTGCTATCGTCCACCCTCAACGACAATTATTCCTTACAATAGTTGGTAGGTTGTATATCTACTACTATACAGAGACACAGACGTTTTTATACGTAACTTTGAAAACAAAGTTAAGGCATATGCCACCTAATTTATGAGTTCAGTCCCAAATGCAAAAATAAGACTCACACGTTCCACTAATGATTACAGTTTTTAATTGATGGCAAGGCTAAACTAAAAATAAAACTCCCAATAATGATCTTTGTTTTAAAACGATAGTAATACAGCAACTTTTAGCTTGTTGGACAAGTTACCATTTGAAACGACACGCTCTTCTAAAATATCGTAGAGTCAAGTTTGTAAGAAAAGAGCGGGTTACATACCCTTACATTTTTCGTATTGAATAGAATCGACTGAGAATCGGATCGGTACCTCCACTAATATACGCAGAATCAGGTTTGCAAGTACCTAATTCGTTAAGCGCACCTATCGAGTTACAAATTGTAAATCTAAGATCGATACCCCGAAATGAAGAGGGCTTAGCATTTAAATACATTTGCATATTAGAATGCGCCTGGCGCGGCCGGGCGATACTGACGATGAGCGATGCACCTCGCTCAAATGTATGTAGATAGATTACCAGTGGCAAGTTTACTTGAACCCTGCACGTATTGAGTTTTTTTTTCTTCACCCATTCTGGTAGGCAAAGGCAACTATGCCCATACAGCCAAGTCTTCAGTAGAAGTTTTTTATTTATATGAAATGAAAATGAAATTTAATGAAATGAAACCTAACCAAACTCATTCAACAAACAAATTAGTAGCTTCTTTTTAGAAATATACGTATTTGCATGAATCATAAAAACTTTTTTAGTAAAAACTTCATGGTTGGTTTTTCTTTTTAATAGACATTATTTTGACAGTTGGGAAAGAGAACGCACGAGTGCGGGAAAGGTAAAAAAAAAGCACGAGTGTGTAATAGCCCACATCCCGAACGCTATACGTCCCTGCAATACGCCACTTTTTGAGCAACTGTATTAAAAATACATTTTTTCAAACGATACAGGGTGTTAAAAGACCGCCAACCAAGCGGGAAACCACGTATTGTCCTCATTATAAGGATCATTTTTGCCCAAGGAACTAAGCCTGGGAAATCAACGGTTTCCGAGATAATAAGGTTCAAAGTCGGAATTTTCAAAAAAAAATCTTACAGAAATGTTTTCAGTATTGAGTCCTTAACATTTCTTCTCAAGGAAACATATCAAAACTTTGAATATTTCTTACAAAAAACGACGCTGAAATTGCAACCCGCAATGTATTCTAAAGATCGGCACCTCGAGCGTAATTAGCCTAAGTTAATGTCAACGCTTTCGAAATATGACTTTTCTGCGTTACACTTCCTATAATTATAGCCTAAATTATTAAAAACCAAAATTATTTCCCAGCAATAATTTATCGAAAAAGTACTTTGTTTTGGTGTCTAGTATGCGTACCTTTCGGGTCTGTTGGCGGTCTTTTAACACCCTGTTTAATTGAATTTATTTTTTATCTCTAGTTTTAAATTTATATGGTAAAAGTTCAGAATGCACCCGAAAAAAAAAAAATTCTGTTATTTACATTATTTTTGTGTCTGGAAAAATAAACTTCAGGAAATTATTAATAAAACGAATGGTTTTAATACCAACGCAGCTGAAAACTTTAGTGCGGCAGCCGTAACTACAGTAAAATATGCTTTTAAAAGTAACATATTTGACTCACCTGTTTTGCCTGTAAGTAGTTGTCTTCAGAGTTCTTCCCGCATGGCTAACAAAATCATTTCCTCGCTTCTGTGACACGAACAGTTTTGTGTTTCGCACGAATGCAATATTATTTGCGTCTCGTGCTTCTGAATACCTCGCTACGCTCATGTTTCTTTTTTTGAACCACTCGCTACGCTCGTGGCTCAATTTTATAAACCTTCGCTAGCTCGGTATTCAATACAAGCACTCGCCGCAAACAATAATTTTGCATTCTTGCATAACAAATAACTATTTCGTCTCCCATGCTCGGAAAGTACGCTGTTACTTTAAACATGCGATCGTAGAAAATCCTTTTTTAAACTATCTGCATTTTACTGCGCTTCGATATTTGAACTCGACGCCCTAATAAAAATAAAAATAAGGAACTCCTTTAACTTGTAGTGTTGCTTAGCAACGGGTTGTAATCAAGACACGATTTGTAATCAACAACCCGTTGCTAGGCAACGCCACAGACTCCTCAGGAAACTCATTTCACTAACCTCTATGTAGGTACGGTCGGCCACAATCTCAGATACCCCATGGCAGCTCTTATAGCGCGCGGCATAAGGGCGCCAATCGAACAAAAAGGGGTATCTGAGACTGTGGCCGACTGTACCTTTGTCTATTGTTTTTCTCGCATGGCTAACAAAATCATTTCCTCGCTTCTGTTAGATGAAAAGTTTTGTGTTTCGCACGAATGCAATATTATTTGAGTCTCGTGCTTCTGAATACCTCGCTACGCTCAGCTTTCCTTTTTTGAACCACTCGCTACGCTCGTGGCTCAATTTTAGAAACCTTCGCCAGCTCGGTATTGAATACAAGCACTCGCAGCAAACAATAATTTTGCATTCTTGTATAACAAATAACTATTATCACATCTATTCAAAAATACCTATACAGGGTGTTAAAAGACCGCCAACAAAGTGGGAAACCACGTATTGTCCTCATCATGAGGAACATTTTTGCCCGAGGAACTATGTCTGGGAAATCAACGGTTTCCGAGATAATGAGGTTCAAAGTCGGACTTTTCAAAACTTTTTTTTTGCAAAAATGTATTCAGTATCTAGTTCTTAACATACCTTCTCAAGGAGCCATATCAAAATTATGAATATTTCTTTAAAAAAACGAAGTTAAAATTGCAACCCGCAATGTATTCTAAACATCGGCACTTCAAGCTTAAGTAACATAAACTTATACCTACGCTCGCGCAATATGACTTCTGTGCGTTACACGTCCAGTGCATGATAAAATATTTTTCAAAATTATAACCTAAAAAACCAAAATCATTTCCCAGCAATAATTTATCGAAAAAGTACTTTGTTTTGGTGTCTAGTATGCGTGGCTTTCGGGTCTGTTGGCAGTCTTTTAACACCCTTTATGTTCACCGCAAACAGGGATTAAAACTGCTTTTTAATCCCGGAGGGACAAAAAGTGATTTAAATTTGGAATGTGGATATTGTAAGTAAAATTTCAAATGCTTGAAGGTCACAGACGACATAGAAAGAGATCAATCACGAATTCACGAACAATGTATGGTAAAAAACTGACAGTATGAAAAAATAAACCGTGCGCCAGCCAAATAAAAAAAAGTTTGTGAAAAAATTTAAAACGTCAGTAATGCATTCAGCCTTCTGTTCGTATCGTAAGTAATTGTTTATTTTTGTTTACTGAAATCCGGATTACTTTCATAAAATAAAAGTGTTTCTTCCACAACTAGTCAGAATGAAAGTATTATACCTACCCAGAGAACACTGTATCGGACGCTAATAAATTATTCGTAAGTTCCTCTCACTTATTTTCTCATAGAGAGTGATAAAAAGTAGAGTGTTCACCTCGGGAGCAACACTTTTTAAGCTCGAGTACTTTGAATCCCTTGCTGCGCTTAGGATTCTACTTTAGAAACCCTCGCTACGCTCGGGATTCTACTCTAGAATCCTTCGCTCCGCTCTGGATTAAAGAAACACTCTCGCCTTAAAAATTGTGTTTAAGATGAAATACGTCTCACAACTAGCGCCGCCAATGAAAAAATAATCATATCTTTTTTTTTGATGCGTTTTTAGCAAAAAACGCTCCTGTGATTTCTCAACGCGAGGCTTAACTATTTTTAGGACCTAAGGTTTGGATTCCAGACCCTAAATCTTAAGAATGCAATCCTGGAATCCAAACCTTAGGTCCTAAAAATAGTTAAGCCTCGCGTTGAGAAATCACAGGAGCGTTTTTTGCTAAAAACGCATCCAAAAAAAAGATATGATTTTTTTTTCCATTGGCGGCGCTAGTAGTGAGACGTATGGCGTCTTAAGTCCCTCGGGTAACAATCTACTATTCTTAGGTTTGCACGAGCACTATTCATAATATGGATGTTTGGATATTATGTATATTTGGTTACTCTTTCACCCTGAAACAGCTTCATAGATTTAGATGATATTTGGAAAGTTATAACATAGCCTATCGACTTCGTCCACGCTATCGAAAATGAGAAAAAATTATAGGCAACTTTTTATCTAAACATAAGCGCGTATGAAGTCGTGGGCAATTTCTGATAGAACTTGACTTATACAAGACGACTTCCCCTGCGACTTTGTCATGAATATTTTTCATACACCTGAAACCACGATAAAATCAGCGTTAGCATAGGATATACGAGTACTCGAGTAGGTACGCTATAGTACACATTTTGTACCTATTGCATTGCATTTACAGTTTTTAGAAATCCGTACGTCAAAAGGCGAAACGGAACCATTATAGGATCAATTGTGCATCGTCTGTCTGTCCGTCTGTCACAGCCAATTTACTCCGAAATTACTGGACCGATCGAGTTGAAATTTGGTACATATATTATTATGTAAGTTGGTGACCCAAACACGGACGTGCAACGTAAATCAATGAAGTTTAAATTAAGAGGCCACTTTTGGGTTAAATAGTAAAGAAAAAAGTTTTGGAAACTACTCGTTGTAAAGATCTCAAATATTCATAATTTTAAAATAAATAGATTTGAAGTTATTTAAGAAAGTAGGTAAACATTTGCCATCCTTATCTACAAAACTACTTGGCCTACATATTTTTTTATTTTTTTTATTTTTTTTTATTTTTTTTATGTAGCCTGTATAGTGTCCCACTGCAGGGCAAAGGCCCATAATTTTTTTTTTAATATAGAAAATAGATATTTATCTATTGATTACAGGAAAACCTATATAAACAGTCCATGGTGTATAAAATTACATAGGAAAATTATAATATTAATTTCGTAGTAGGTATTCGTTTATCAACTCAGCCAACAATGGCGCTCTACACTACTCTACAGTCCTACATCGCGGATAGCGGTATGGTTTGGTATGGTTTCTCAACATTTTAGCGTAAATAAACTTCGGATGTACGGGACCCTTTCCACGCGAGTTTAACTCGCACTTGTCTATAATTTTGGTAAAAGCATAACTGCGTTGTTTTAAATGCGTTATAATATTAAAAAAGGTTTCCTTATTATGCACGGCGTAGAATCTACGCTAATGTAACCGTTCAAATATATTATATCATCTTCTGGAAAAGCGGTGGATGCGGTTCGGTCAGACTGCAGAAAGTTACTCACATGCGCCGCAATGTAGCAGGAAGACAGATGTGTGCTATAAGATATGTTGCTTATACTGAGCTAGGTATAGGGTGTGATAGGCGGCACAGAAGCTAGGTCACCGCCGATGCGCAGCTCGATAGCGACAGCAATTAATATGCAATGTCGTTCCGACTCGTAAACTAGTCACGAACATATGCCGATATGTGTTCGTAAATTTACATGCTGTATTGGTCGGTCTAAATTACTAAAAGCCTATTGGATCTGTGGTGCCATAAACACGACCGTAACGTAAACGTTTATGGTTACAAACCGTCTCAATATTGATTGAATAAGGTGTCTACAGAAATAGGCTGTAGCCAACACGAACTAGTTGGTAATAGGCGATGTAGTGTACAATTGTAAACAAAAGCTTACAAGGGTTCAGTGCTTCATCGATAGCGGGCAGTGGCCGGCCGCGGGCTGCGTGGTATGGTAATGCCCGTATCACACATCGCGGCGCCGACGCCCTCTATCCGACCATCGACGCCACGGCGCCAATCTCATACTTCAGCCGAGCTTTAATCTCGAGCCTCTGAAAAGTAATCTAAATAACTTAATGAATGACTTTCCCTAGAGACAGATGACCTGCCATAAAGTACAGCACAACTGTAGGTAGGTAGATAACTTCCTGACGCTTAAGCTCGCAACGCACAGTATAATAATTAGTCATTAGAAAGTAGGTAGTTGAGGAGGGCGCGGTGGCAGCGTGGGGAGGGCGAGAGGCGAGGGGTGGGGTCGGTGGCGGGGCGGCGCTCGTCTGTTTCAGCTTATCTGAAATTACATCTTTTATGGGTATCTGCGATTATTCCGCGCTGCAGCGGGCTGCGGCGCGTTACTGCTGGGAAACAACTCGGCATTACCGTCGCTGTTCTACATAATTCCCACTATTTCTTTTTATGAGATTGCCTTTACTTTCGCTCCTCACTTAGAGCTTCTTGACACCCATTAAACTTGCATCTAGATCTTGTTTCTACTGTTTGAGACGCTTTACGGGTATGGCGACGTTGTAGAGTCTGTTGATCTGATATTACCTACTCATTGCGTCCTTCACTTGTTTCCTTATTGGTCCGCGCCAGTTGGGGTGGAATAAAATATTCTTTGTTTCTAAACAAAATACAACAACAGACTAACAGCTCAGTGGAGTTAACTCGAATTCATAATCAAGTAATTTATGTGCACGGCGAATAAATTAGCTGCTCCGGCCCGCGCGCGGCCCATAACTTACCCCAATAAATTGCCCAAAGCGGGCCAACTTCATTTTATCTCCAAATACTAAAAAGTACTCGCACTGCCTACGAGCACGTTTAACCTTGCCTTTATTTCGATTTCGTTATTACCATTTTCAGTAAATTTCTCACCCCGATATGACTGTTTTATGATGGTGTTCCGCGATTGCCACCTGATAAGGTGGTATAAACTCCGGCGGCCTCCACGCGCGGGCGAGGTAATTCCTTCAAATATGTGACTTATGAGTGGAGCTAAAAACTAGAATTACCGTGACACTGTTGCGTTAGAACCCCCGCATTAGCGCGCTAGTAGAGTAATAGGTTACCGTAATGTTGCAATGTAAATCCCACCCTATCGCGGGAAATTAAGTCTAACTAAATATGGTTTTCGCTTGGCTGTTAGTCAGGCGCTTAGTTTGTTTTGTATTGCCGGTATTAACTTGCGTATCGGGTAGCACCTGCTTTGCATAAGGCGTCATGTAGAGAACCCCACTTGGAAAGTGTAAAATTTGCGATAGCTTAAATGTCGAAATGCGCCATAATACGAGTTACGAAAACATTATGATAAGTAAGTAGGATGTTATTTTATTTTCACGGATATCATTAGGTATGGCTTATTTGGCAGTCAAATGAAGGTGCTTTAATTTTGACCAGACAGAGAGAATATCTAAACAGAACGCTTTGCCCACGTATGAGTAGTTTTATTTTTTTGTTATTTTAAATATAGTGTCCTTCTGTTTCTAGAATTGAAAAGAAAGCCAGGTCAGGCAGCCACGTGTAAGTACGTACCTATCTGCTTAATGAAACGTTTGATGCACAATCAACCCCCAGTGAAGTGGTTGCGCTGACCAAATTGTCCAATGAGGCAACAATAAAATTAACATACGCCAAAGCGCCGCGTCACGGCTCAGGAAGTATACTGTAATTTGTAAGCTTTGTGATTAATAAAGTGTACTAAGTGTGACCCGAATAGGACAGATTAGCGGACACTTTATCACTTCTATTCCGAGTTAACGTCGCGTGACGAATCTCGTTTGGAACTCATAAAGAGTCCAAAGCAAATAGATAACGCTTACTTTACGTCGGGTCCTTTTCCACTTACGCCAAGTTTCAACCGTACCGCCCAAGAGGGTCAACTCCGCTCGCTTTATTTAACTTTCTTATTGTTTATAATGGTGTTTGTGCTTTAAATTTTAGCTAAAGTTTAACTAGCTGCCTTAGCTTGGATGTGCTTAATTTTGATTGGGAGAGTTGGACTCTAAAGGTTATATATGGATTTGGATTATAAATGACTAAATACTAAATAGTATTATTACGAGTATCTAACGCAGAGTAGGTTGACTGACCAGTCGTGACTTTATGTCGGGGCCAGTGGTAAACCGTACCTAACTTACATTGAAGACGGATCGATTAGATTGCTCTACTCATATATACTTAGAACAAATGCTATTAAAATACCCTTATCAGATTCTATTTTAGCCTTTTAATGGTATCGTAAAAATAAAACGGGCTAATTGCGTAGCAGATAAAAGTGTCAGTTAAAGAGAAAGTCTCTACAGAAACTATAAAGTTCTTCCGAATGAAAAACAATAGGGTTTTTCTTCGTTGGATTCCAAAGTGGCCAGTTGAAACATTTATCATCCAGCATTGCAAAACCTTTCATATTTATTTTCTCCACTCCGGGGACTCAGATTGTACGCGTCTGAATCAACATAACATTTTCCGTCATTTGCTTATCGCTCACATGACGACATCCGCGAATTATACATGAATATATTTGACAAATCTTTAGCAGAAGTGTCTGTGCATAAGGTATTCAGGAATGTACCGCGGGAGCCGGGTGTGCGCGGCGCAGGGCATTTGAATAATCGCGCTGCGCTCAAAGCCTGGGTATTATATGATAATAATTTCACGCGCCAGCGCCTCACGCCAGGAACCTCACCCCCGCCCCCCGCGGACCCCGCAATACCCCCACGGAATGTGTGAAAAAATGTGTACCCACGACGATAGATAATAACTGAATATAATTTAACTTTACATTCACGGAGTAACAACAAATTTCACGCCGAAATCGGCTGCAGCCATTATATTAGACTAATTCGTCAGCTCACCTGTTTGAAGGTTCTTCCCCTCCAATTTATAAGTTTTGTTAATTAATTAACACTACTGAACGTTAAAAATCAGTCAAGTGTTAAACACGGAATGCACTCGACATCGGTGTCGGATTTCAAGATAATATACTTACCCCTCGTGCTGGCGCTAGGGAGGCGACTAGACATTATTGTTGCAATGTTGACTTGGAGAAAACTATCTTCAGAGAAAATCACGACCCATCAATCAAGTTTTCTTACCCATGACTGAAATCAACACGTGTAATATTAACGCAACATAAAATTAAAAGGCGTAATTAGCCGTTAAAGCGAGCGCAATAAAATTAGTGATTCATAATAGTGTTGTTTTTAGATTGTGTATCGCTAATAGGTGTGTGTTAACGCCTCCGTAATAATTATAATCATAATTTGTTCGTAAAGTAAACTTACACCACGGTGGGTGCACACGACTCCACTCCCCACGCGATTAATATAATAATAACCATCATTATAGGGGCTTCTTATCGTTGGCGTAATCATGTCGCACATGAATAGTCAGAGGGTATTATCTCAAAAAAGTGAGTTTCGAGAAAAAGCGTTTTGAATATTTGAAAATTCGTAACATTTGATGCAGGCCACATATTGTTAACTTTTTGTATTTGCGTTGTAGGTTGACTCTTTCTCTGCATGATTGATGAAAAAAATAGAGTTGAAAATAATTAGTTTAATAGTTATACTGTTTTTCCTGACACTCTGTCAAGATAATACTGTATAGCCTGACAAAATTAAATTAATTTGTATTTATGACTCTATAGCCAGTTTTTTTTAGCAATTCTGATGTATTATTTCAAAATAATACACGTCTTTTTACTTGAATTTGAAAATTATATTTTTTAAAGTGTATTAAAATAAATTAAACATCATGAAAGCAGACTTTTTTTATCATTAACAGTAGTTTTCCTAAGTAACCATGAAGTAAATAACAAAATAAGTGACATATTTCCCAACAAACAAAAATTGGTACAAATACTTGGGTATTTCAGTCTTCAATAAAGTACTTCATCATCATCATCATCATCAGCCTGTTAACACCCACTGCTGAGTAAAGGCCTCTTCATGCTCACGCCACCTCTCACGATCCTGTGCCAGGCGCAACCACTGTTTTCCGGCTACTTTGGCTATGTCGTCCGACCATCTGGCTGGTGGTCTGCCAACGGATCTCTTCTCCTCTCGGGGTCGCCATTCCGCAATGGACTTTGTCCATCTGCCATCGGTACGTCTCGCCAGGTGTCCTGCCCACTTCCACTTTAAAGAAGTTATGCGTTTTCCGACGTCTGCCACTTTTGTGCGGCTTCTTATTACAACGTTCGGTATACGGTCCAAGAGCTTAATACCAAGCATCGCTCGCTCCATGGCTCTTTGGGCAACGTTGACTTTGTGCATAACGTCTTAAACGTCTTAATAAAGTACTTAAACTAATACAATCTAATTTAGTTTTAGGTCGCTTATAATTTAATTAAATTAATTTATTTCAAATAAACTACTTCCTCTGTGCTGTTTACTTTAAGAAAAAGTTATTAAAGGTAGTCGTTTGTAATTAAACATCAAGGAACAATCAATAATTCTAGCGAGGAAACGTGGAGGCGACGCACAATCAGTAATTTTAGACCTGGAATAGCTGACACAGAATTGTTAGTCAATTGGTTTAAACTCAATTTATCGAAGTGCGAGCTTACAGAGAACCTCCCTGACGAAGAAAAACATGACTTGGCCTCACATTTTTACTCACTCATCACTGTGCCTCCTAAGATCCCCAGTACAGGACGATTCCTACAAAAGATCATCAAATTCGATGAATTTGCCAAATATGACAAAATTACAAGTTTGTGAATTTGTAGTAGCATCACCTCTCGCTGACTGTGAAGGGAAAAATCGTGAGGAAACCTGAGCGTATGAGGCATTATACCAAAAATCGCCAATCCGCATTGAGCACGCGTGGTGAGAGAAGGCCTTTGTCCATCTAGTGGGACATGTACAAATTGTACAGGCTATATCTTACTTTTTTCTTACTCATAAATTCTTGCACGTATAACGCTGTTCAACATTGAGACAAAATTATTACATAAACCTTATTAGCAGTCCTAAATTGCCCTTTAGAGGATAGACCCAGACCAAATTGTCGATCCGTCACTCACGGTTGCTTGGGCATAAGAAAGCCTTCAAGCATCGCGCGGCCAGCGTTCCTGTCCTCAGTCCACAGCACGATCGACCTAATGGGCCAGGAGCGCTTGGCCAGACACGGCAGGTCCAAGCCAGGATCTGCGGCGAATCTGTTCCGGGCCCCAATAGGCAGGGGCCTAGCCTAGCCTAGCATAGCATAGCCAGAGACAATGGCAATAGGCCTGATAGGGTGACTCTCACTGTGGCAGTCGCTGGTTTGGGACAGTACGTAAGTCGACATAGTACCACAGTCTCTTATAAAAGCGGCCTCCTGCCGCACCGGCGGCGTTGGTGCGGCTACAGCGGGGTACAAGAGGCACAAATATGCAGTCCTGGTACAGGGCTACATATTTGCGTCCTTCGGCGTAGAGACCCTCAGGGACCAGGTGCGCGAAAACTCTCTCAAGAGATTTCGTTGTGCCTGATTGACGCCTCGAGTAAACAGAGGGCTGGTGCTTACCAAGGGCAAAGGCTGAGCCTCGCCATCCAGTAGGGCAACACCGCCAGCCTACCCTACCGAGCGACGTTGGCGATCTGGTTCAAATATTTTACCTATGTTAGGTTATTGTTAAGTTAGCATTGCAAAAGTTGGTGATCTGGCATAATATCCGGGGAACTTAGAGGCAGAAATTCTCCAAATGGACGATAAGTGAGGTCACTTATTGATCATCACAGTCTTCTTACGCTATTTCCAGGTCTTCAGCACTATTATGTATACTTTGATAGCGGGATTGGCAGAAAAAACCACCTTCCTTGCACAAGAATTTAGAATTTATTATCGGTCAAAACTGTATTATTCGGTTTACAACAAAAAAATATTACAAAAAAAACTGGACAGAGAGTAGTATCTAGAAGAAACCGATGGCAATATGGTATTAAGTCAATATAAAACCAACGGTATTTAGAAAGTTGTGAATAAAAATCGGGCTATAGAGTATTAAGTCAAAATAATACAATTGACGAATTATTCAAAATAGGCTAAAGAGTATTAACTAAAAGATAATACGCTCTAGACTGCTCACATTTTAACTTTTTATAGTAATTATTGACACAGCACTTGTCATAACTTGAAATAACACGAGTGACCCGTCAATTTCGGGCGGCGCTTAGCGGCTAACTAAAATGTGACAGTCTTGCCTGCTCGAATCCATCGCAAACCAAATTGGAAGACAGTCGTAAAGCTCCGTTTCTCGGCTTTAAATTAACCTACAGATATGGCTGTCTTGCCAGATTGTAGAGAAAAAAATTGCGAACGCGAATCCGTCGTAAAAAAAATTTTGCATTTTCCGAGATAATACCCTCTGACTATTCATGTGCGATGTGTCACGCTCTTTGAAAGGGTACTTCAACCTGTGCGTATAATAAAGAAATAAATAATAAGTAGGTATCTACATTGTACATTTCTAACGAAAACTTTTTGGGATTTTGAATATTTATTTTAGCCAAATTGGTCAAATACGCACTAACTGTAATACATTCATGAATGCAGTGAGAACGAAGGTTCAAATTGAATAGGTGTTTTTCCTTATAGGCAGGTTGTTTTTAGTTAGTGGAGTTGGAAGGATGTAGGTAAGAGCGTTTTTTGCTAAAAACGCATCCAAAAAAAAGATATGATTTTTTTTTTCATTAGCGGCGCTAGTTGTGAGACGTATTTCATCGTAACAAAGTTCGGTAAAAAAAAGAACGATAACTGTTTTTAGCTACTTTCGACTCCCCATAATTTTAAATAAAATATATTTTTACACTTTATGTTTTGGGTGGAACTGGATCAACTTAACCAAGTAGTATCATAATAAAAGCAGTACAATAGTCGATGCTCGTATCGTCAAATGACCGTCTGAAAATATTTCTTCCACTGTGTTAAGGTGTTATCTGTTGCGACCTCGAATAAATTACATCGTACTTTTACCCAAAATGATAATGCTCAGTCTGTTTGTGGTTCTCACTAAAAGTTAATAGCTATGAACCTATAATTAAGTACAAACTTCATGCACCAGTAAATGTAGACATTAATTTCCACACTAGTTTATCTATTTGGGCTTACAGCCCGCCTTTATCTGTCATCGTTTTCTGTGTAACTCAAACTGTAAACAGTAGTACATGTAGCTACTTTACACGGAAATCTGTTTCATACTGCATTGTGATTGAGGATGGTTTCAAACGAAACTTAAGCGTCGGTTAGGTTGTTAATCGAATGCGACGTAGGCGGGTGGAAGGCGACTTTACGTATTGCGTTTATTCGAAATTATTTTAATATGCAAATAAGAAAATGTGAAGTGGAATTGTGTTTCGACGAGGTTGGTTAAGTCGGTTACGCAGACGTATTCTTTAAATTAATGGCAGAGCGAGATTAGAGTACAGCTAACTGCTTTACATGGAGCGCGCTTACACGCCGCGCCCGCTCGTTTGTTCCGAGAAACAGACAAATGAAAGCACATAATTACTAGGCCCCGTTCTAAATGCAACAAGGATTAGAATTTACATACGCGCGTTAACAAGCTACGCGTATGCCATTTATGACTTTAATATTCATGCAGCTTCGTGCGCGGAGATTCCTTCCACTCCGCTCCGCACGCTCACCGCTCACCCGTCGCGAGCCATTGTTCTGTGAACACCTCACTTTCTTGACGTGATGATCGACATGATATACTGGGATAAACAAATACTATGAAATAAAAAAGTGGAACTGACTTTAAATCCCACTAAGTGTCCATCGCTTGCCTTATTGTTTACGGATACCGATACTATTACAAGGTAACTTTAAATCGGTTAGATGTTAAAAGGCTTTTTTATATGAGTAAAAAAAAATTCAAATCAAAATCACCTGACTGAAAATGAAAAAAAAAAAAACTTTTTATTTACCCACTGTTTAAGATTTTGGTAAAGCATCGCTGAAGTTTCTATCACGATTCTAAACAAATGCAAAAAAAAGGTAAATTTCAAACCTAATTTCTGGCTTGGTCTCCAAAAGGCCAAAACGGAGCCCTTGAAATTGGATCAGACACCACAATAACATGTCTCAATAAAATAAAAAGTTATGACTGTAGATCCAAGCGTGAACCGTGTTTTGATTGCCATAAGCAGATTAATAAGCGGAACGTTTTCATAGACAAGACACCTATTGTGCTGTTGTTATGCAAATGGGACGGGGCACTACATTTTTTCCCAACGCTGGTCCCAATTAGCGGTTGGTAAATACGATAGTGGGGTGGCACAGGCACAGGTGCCGCGGGCAGCCGCGAATATGACGTGATGGATGAACTGCGCGCCCGCTTTGCATACAATGGAAAACACAGGAAAAAATACCATAGCGGACACGTTCTTATGAGACGCTAATTAAATGTTATATTGTACAGTTGCACGTAGCTGCTTTTCGAAAGTTCTGTGGCTCTAGTTTTATGGTACTTCGGAATGTGCCTACATTCCTGAAAGATAGCAAGTCATTTATTGGATCGATGGTGTTTTTGTAGCTAAATACCTAAATTCGTAGGCCAATTAATGTTACAGTTTTTTGCTCTTCTCTGTTTACAATAACTAGAAGTCATTATTATATTTCTATATACTAATATTCAAATAGAAAACTCAAAGCTACTGAACAAATAATAACACAAGCGTTCTCAGAAAAATAATATTTTGCTACGAATTTTCGAACGAAACGATTTTGGCTACGAATTTTCGTAGCACGTTCTACGAGAAAAATATACTCATTGAACGAGCGAGCGAAGGCGTTCCGGCGTTTGTGTGTTTGTATGTATGAATGTTCGTTCAACGATAACTTGAGTAAATTTAGTCGGATCGTCATGAAATTTGGTAGGCAGGTAAATGAGGCAAAGATATTTTTTAAGTTCGAACATGAGCCATATCGGTCGAGACTCGAAGGGTTGCCGAGATATGGGGTCGCGAGTTCATAGTTCGGGGCGAACCACTAGTTATTAATTGAATAATTTAGTATGTTTCTGAGAAAATTGAGGTACAAATTTTAATTCAGCATGTAAATTAAAAGAAACAAGCCACCCGGATACAAAACAAATGTTTAGGTTAAAAAAATAATCATACAAAATTGCGAACATATTGTTCACGGACAGCAAAATCGCCGCAGTCCGCATCCCGGCCAGTCGACTGCACTAGTGTTTTTCCAGACAGATCCGACCGTAATTATAGACATCGCACCGATTAACATCTGCGGACTATTAAATAAACTCAGATTATAAGGGTTCAATCAAAGTAATTATTCTTATCCGTCGAACGGACGTTTTCAAAGGGCCTGCGCTCGGCCGTACGCTCTTGACGTGTGTAGAGGAGCATTATTTTCTCATGGTTCACGGGAAATCGATCTTCTGCCCGTTCATTAGGCAGGTAACTGACAGTTAGGCTGTTTGTGTGGATATCAATGGCGTACTATAAGCGAAACTATCGTGAAAGCTGGTGATTTGGTGGATGTTACCTTACTGTTTACTGCTCGCGATATACCGGAAGGATTTACTCAGGCTTGCAAAATTATTATAACAGGCTAGTCACTAAATAATAACTTGTCCCAATTCAGTTAAATCTATGTAGAAATTCTATGTTACCTATAAATCAAAGGTTTCCCGTCGGTATTCAATAGGAAACTTCATTTGTTACTGTAATATTAACGGCCCTTCACTGACGACTATTATGTGCCATTCCAATAGATTTCTTTGCATAGATTTCTAGTTAAGAACATCATGTTTTTCCCCTCTTTCCATGGGCCGCAAACTGGGTCTTATTAAAATAATTATGTGTCGATTAGTTTTCTTTCTATAAACGTATTTCTTTTCCTTTAGGAAGCTGTCAATCACGTCAACTAAGGGGTAATCGTCTTCAAAAGTACTTGCGAGTGCGCGGGCGGCACAGGCGCTTTAGCAAAAAGTGCTATTGCTAACAGAACGATTATAATATATTAGTAGGTCGTTAATTGCATCGATATAATTACGTCGGTGGGCGCGCGTACGTGACGATATCCCGACGCCCGCCGCCGCTGCCGCGAGCTCATTCCCATCACCCGACGGTTCCCGTACTTTGTAGCCGTTAACCGACTCCCCTTCAGATCTTGATTCTGATTCAAGAATATTGGGTGCACAAAAACATTGCTAAGAGAGTTGGCACCTTGAAATAAAAACTTAATTATTGTTAACAAAGGCTAAATGAATCTTTAAAAAAATCTATCAGTAACCTAAAAATCTATTAACACAATACTTATTAAATAGAAATATTAATTTCAGAATCCAAGTTGGTGGTTTGAGCACACTATCTACTAACACAATTTTTAAATGGACCAAATGAGAATAGTCTCTTAAAAATATCGCGACAAATATCACGATACGATATAATTTGTGTTACGCGATAACGAGCGATGTCGGTCGCGATCGAAGTGTCATTAGGAAGTCGTAACCGTCGATATGCGCACGGGCAATGCTGCCCTCTGATTGCGACTCTTAGCGTTCATAATTACACGTAATGCCGCCGATATTACTGCCTCGATTCATGCTAAAGAGCACCTCTTGATGACTTAAAAAAATTACTTTTTGACTCACACAAAAGACCCCGGCATCTCGTTGATGGTCCAGCCTCATCGATTAATAAAAATGGCCCCATGAAAATATTACGAAGCCTCATTACCGAATGACTGATGAATTTTATTACTTGCCCATAGTCGTCGTCTGATTTCCTTAAATTATTTTTTGTGCCATGCCCATCGTTTACACAGCATGACAAACAATGTAATTGATTCCCATGGCGGGTAATCGATATAGAAACAATTAAGGAGGTAACAGCGACATTAGCGGCGATCATTGGGCGCTCGGCGAGGAAACCGGGCATTTTCCTAATGATTCCCCACGAGGTGACAGTTACGCAGCGTGGGAACCCGCCACACACGCTTAAAGCCTTTGCACACGATGACTTTTTCATGTGCTGATTTATCCCAACAAAAAAAGCGTTATAAACGCAACTAATATTGTGCATACACCGTCTGTACTTTCGTGGATTCTGCTACGTGAGTGAGCAGCGGGAGGAAAAGTAAATTTTTGCATAGACCTTAGTAGTCGTAGCGCTCTTTCATTCACATATATTGTCACTTTCTTCAATAATCCTCGTCACACTTTTGATATTCTTTAAGCTATCGATTCGTCCTTTATTATTCATCTTTATAGTTCATGTTGGGCCGCAGGCCTCTTTCCTCCCAGGCTCAATATTATTACTCTTGTCTAGCTTTATTATTAACTTAAGTAAAGTAAATGATAGAGAAATCCAACTAACGTCGAGGCAATCACGTGAGTTATATCTAACATATATTAAAGATGATAGCCATAAAGAAACACTACATAACACCGAGATAAATATGAGTAGGCCGAGAGAGGTAGGCCGATAGGGCGGCACCTCTCTCGGCCGAGCGACATACCTCGTTCAGATAAGGGAAAAGCTTCGCCGCCTTATAAATGACTCTTTATTAAATGTGAAAGGAGCGTCGCTGGCTAATGGCGCGATCATGCGCTCCCATTAACGATTATTTAATATTCAAAAGCGGCCGGCGATAAATCACGCTCGTCGCAGCAACTCCGACTACACTCTGCACTCTTGTACAGACAATACACGTCTACAATGTCAGGTTACGCTTTTTGAAAGATCTTAATTGCGCTCGATCGCGTGCTGTTATTTTATTCAATAGAGTTTTGCAAGTGAAAAGCCGGAATCGGTTACGGCGGGCGTGTGTGCGTCTAGATCAGTGGTTCTTAACCTTTTTTGGACCACGGACCACTTTGATAATTTTTTTCTTAGTGCGGACCACCAGAACCAAGGTACATCGTGTTTCATATGAAATCGTTTCACCTGACCTAAAGTATAATGTATGTAAGGAATTTGAATACAGGAAATTAATATGAGTCGGTTTTGGAACAATAGAACATACACGCGAAAATTCACCAATTTTACTAAAATTATTATGGAGATTTAATTGGCAGACGATATCCATGCGCGCGCAGCGCGCCCGAAAATTCACCGATTTTACCCTTTTCAAGCAGCAAGATGGCAAAATCAGATAATCTTCTGTCAATATAATCAAGATTTCATTTGTTTGTAAAAGCGCGCGCAGCGCGCCCGAAAATTTTACGATTTAACTCTTAAAAATCAAGTTTTCTTTAGCATGTGTAGTAGGTGCGTGAAAAATGAGCGCGCAGCGCCCCCCCAAGATTCACGGTTTTTTCTCTTTTTAATTATATGACGAAGATTTATTTAGCTATTATTTGAACAAACGCACCCAGCGCGGCTGAAAATTAACTTATTCAAGTCTTAAATTTCATAATTGAGAATTCCTTTGTTTTGAAAAGAACACACGCGCGCAGCGCATTTGAAAATTCACTGATTTTAACTTAAATATAGTCTACGTGCAGTTTGACATGGGCTAACGACATTATAATATGAGTGAGCACTGATTACTCGACTTTTAAGGGTTTTGACAATACAATTTATAATTTTTTGCGTATTGAACTGAAGACCGCAACTTTACATCGGAGCCTGCCGCAGCAGGTTACTTATAGGCTATTTATTGCATTATCCTGTAACAATCTGGCGCATTCGGTAATTCCTTGGCGCGATCTGCAGTCACGCGGATCTTTGGAGGTTAAAAATATTTTTCAGTAGGGAGTAAGAGCGCGCGCCAGCGCGCACGAAAATTTCAGTTATTTTATTCACTGGGAACTTATTCAAACATGACTTTCAAAATTGACAACTATCGCTATGTGCGCTGGACTGCAGGACCCTCCCGCGGACCACTAGCGAGGCCTTCGCGGACCACCAGTGGTCCGCGGACCATAGGTTAAGAACCACTGGTCTAGATTGATAGCGTTTGAAGAAGAGAGAACTCATGAATAGATTTTATGTACCTACGTGATACTTACGAGTACCTTGTCCCACTATGTGCCTTTACCAACAATACTGAACTTCTACTGACATCTGTTTACTACATAACATTGACGCTCCCCTGAATTACAGTCCCATTACAAAACAAAGGCAGATACGATCCGAGTGGACTCCATATAAAACGCACTAAAATATATCATTCAAGATTGTTGACGTAAATGGAACAGAGGCCACTATTATGAAGGTAACGTGTCGCAAATTGACGTCGGGCGTCACCTATTGGACGTCTACGGCTGTCGGCGAGTGCCGTGTGTGGCCGGCCCGATAACATCGCAGTATCTCGCTGAGAATGCACTTCAATCGTATATGGCAGCCTGTCTGTGATGCTATAACACTTGTTCTGTGAGATGCTGACCACGATAGCGGCGACTAAGCAGCGCGCGATCGCTTCACGCTTTGACGGAACGATTATTAACAGGGCAAATCCGTCGCTGACGTTTTTGTCACAAGCCCAGGATTGTTTTTGTTAAATAACTCTGTGGACATGAAGTTTTTATATCGAGCTTCAATAACGGTCGTTCTGTCTTTTCGATTGAAACGGCCATTACTCTTTTTGCAACCTATAACAGTTTACTTTCATTGTTATCGTTGACGAAACAACTGCGGAAAAGTTGCTGGTTGAAACTTTATTTTGCGCATCGAAATAATTAAGAGAAAAAGTTTGGAAAACCCTATTCCCATATTTTTTCTGCTACCATAGTCCAACATAAAACCCCAAAGGTAACAGAAATCCATGATGCCATTTCACAGAATGCATAAAAAAAACATCAGTAAGTAGTTTCCTAACAAATGGCGAAACAATATTTTTTACCCTTGCGACTGGTAGCTAATAACAATAAAATAGAAAAGCGGGTGCGGGCGCAGGGTGGCGACTGGTTCAATCAACACGAGTCAGATTTATTTTTATGAAAATTCACATGAAATCGGGTGGGTCAGCGGAGTGGCCCCACGAGACCTCACGCCCGTCCGTTTACTGCATATCGTTTCCTCTGTGTGGCTCTGCCGCCTCTCGGAAATATTGCCGGCGGTCATAACTTTTTATATGCAGAGATGACACTGCGGAAAGTGGCGCGCGACCCCGCGATCTAGAGAGCTCCTAGCACGCGCTCGAACACGAAATAAGTCTTTCGTATTTTATATTGTTACACGATACACACGTTAGGCATTTTTTGCCTAAGTATTGAAAGTTAGAAAAGTACTTATGTGCTTTATCAAGCTAGATGTAGATGTAGAGTCTCTCAATACCCGACTGTATAGGCAGGTCAAACTAAACTATTACGTACAAGATATCCAAAACCCAATAGGACCCGCCTGCTCTGTTTATGCCGTTAAGCAGTCAGGCTTTTTTTGATAAAATATGAATAGAGTAAAATGGGTGCATATTTAATTTGCAGGATTTTTCGGACGCTCTGTTATCCAAGTCAGAGTAAAGCTACTGAATGTAGAAACATGAAACTTGAAATATAATGTGCCTTGAGGCTGATTTACCTACATTTTTACCAAGATCATCTAACTCCATGAGGACTCATAATGTTCTCGGAGTCTCGGTGGAGGGAAGTTAAAAATAAGAGTAAGCAATAAAAGAAGATTTTCAATAGCTTTTGTGCGCATAATGTCGTGATCAAAATCTATCCTACAGAGGATATGTTGTCACAGTAGATTCATCATTGTCACACCTTTCGACTGCTCTATACATCCCCCCACGGACATCTCGATGTTGTGTTGATGTGTCGTGCGGGGTGTCACACTCGTAAAGACGTTCCTCTATTATCGTCCACTCACTACAGTTCACTCGCTTTTACCTCGGGGTCGAGATTGTCCCGAAATCGCATATTCCGCGATCCACCTTGATGGACTTGCCTTTTACGACAATTTCGCGCCGCGTCGTCGATTGTGAAACTGGCCGTTTTGATTGGTCTAGCTTTTGTACGGTACTTGTGGTACCTTCCTTACTAACATGACTACGTAGGAAAAGTAAATGAAAATACGATAAGAGCTAAAAGCAACTAGGTTTGTATTTCGGAAAAAAATAAAACGCTGAAAACAAAAAGCCGCAAAGGTGATTATCAAAAAGTTAATCACCAAAACCTACATCTCCGTTTGTTGTATTCGGGAATTTTCGTAAGAAGTACATACACACAGTCATAACTTCATGGAGTTCTACCTAAACTTTACACTATTTTACACCAAATATTTATTAACCATTCAAATTTTAACTCCCAATAATAAAAATTAATAAAAAAAAACTTTTCTTTTTTAATACCTACACATAAGCTCCCTTCGCATTATACGTAGGTACTACATCGGTGTTGGGAAATCGAGAATTTTATAAGTTTTTAGAGGGAAACAAAGGGTGACATAAAGTTTTATGTCTAGCATAAATCCAAAAGTTATTCTCGCGGGATGATAAGGTGGGATTCGCAAGTTGTCTACTCGCGAATTTTCTACGAAGGCTGAGGTCCTACTCCGTCAACATAACATGAGAACCCTCAAACCAATACACCCAAGATGTAAGCAAAAGCAACAATGCTTTAAGTAACTTAGCTAGCAGATTGCAGATTTCTTCACGGTGCATGTTATACCTAAGTATATCACCGCCTTCTTTTATACAGAACGACCCTAAAAAAGTTTCAGAATAAATTTTCCACCACCTCCTATTTCTATTCCACAATGCAAGCTCAATTTTCAATTTGGGCTGTTATCATTTTACGAAACCTTCGATAATATTTGCTCGTG
Organism: Zelleria hepariella; assembly: GCA_949319315.1. Classification (NCBI taxonomy): domain Eukaryota; kingdom Metazoa; phylum Arthropoda; class Insecta; order Lepidoptera; family Yponomeutidae; genus Zelleria; species Zelleria hepariella. The sequence continues at coordinate 8,775,120 of OX439383.1, read as the reverse complement.
GCAGACGAGACGCCTCGAATTTCATATTTATTCGCGGGAGCAAACATCGCACCGCACCCCGACTCCGGAACTGATATTATTGTGCATTCCGTATAATATTGTTTGCTATTTGGCACATTCCCTGTTTGTTTTCGTCTTTTATATGAAAGGGGAGCAACAGACGTACAAATAGTCGGAGTGAGTCTCCTCGCACTTCTAGAGGTCTTGTATCGAAAATGCTATTGTTGGGAAATGCAAATTTTATTTAGAACAGAGGAGCGAACGCTTCCCGTATTCCCTTTAGCGAGGTAACGTATGTCGCCTATGCGGATATGTGTCGGTACTATAAAAGGGTAAATCACTATACGTGATCATAGGAGCGCAAACATTGTGTACATTTCGGAATATTAAAGCGAGCAATCCATTAAATCGGAGCAAACGACATGAATGGCGGCCGGAGCCTCGGAGACGCGGCTCCGTCTCTGATAATACGTAATACTCGGATATTTGTGCGTTGCTCATATGTCGGAAGTAATGGCTCGTGTACGTACACTCACCCTTTTGTGGTGGATATGCACTCGTGGTTCAGTAGAAATAAAAATGTTTCAGTCAAATATTTATTTCAAACATAGGAAATGTCATCCCATCCCATTCTGCGAAGTGTCTTATTTACTTATTTTCTTTACATTCAAGTAATTTCTTTCAGTCTGTCCGACACAGCGTTTATAAGTTGGTTAAGTAGTTTTCTTCAGCTTAGTTGATATTCCAAAAAAAAAATTACAACACTCTTAAATTATGAAGAGAGTGTTCTTTTTGGAGTAGTGTTAAGTAGTTTTGAACTTGTGAATCGGCGGTCCCGCCCGACATGTCCACATAAGTCTTTCAGGAAAATTGAAAACCATAATATATTATGTTTGGCAAATATAAAAGGCGCTTATCTAAGGGGTTTGACAGGAAAGGGTGATCCTCTGTGACAAATACCGTGATATACAGACCGACTGTCGTTCGAGCAATATTTTTATAAGATGAGACATTATTATGACTGGAGGGTGCGGGATCCGTCACGTCGGCAAAGCCAGCCGCGGTTGTGCTTACGACCTCGAATGGGGTCTCTTTGTGGTTATTCTTTGAGGGTTTTGTACGACTTACCTAAAAGCCGTTTTACGGTTTTATATCTGTAAACACATTCTTACAGACATCAATAGACTGCATGCCAATAGCGGAACAGCCGCTCGACCAACGTCTGATGCCGACGCTGCCCAGAACAGGAAACTGTTTAACAATAAACTTTGTTCATAAAGCTAATTAATGTGCGGGTAATGTCCCTAAAATTGTACAAATTCAATGCTTAGGTCGTTAACGTGATAGAAAATGTATTCCTAGCGGGTATAAAACTGAAATTTGTTCGACGTATTGGGTGTCATTAAAACGACGAGGGATGGTAATTTGTGTCTTATGCGATGCATTGTGGTGCGCATTTCGCTTGCTTTGTGGAGCGGCAGCCAATCAAAACATACAAGGAGCGTATTGATTCCGAGAAGTGTCGCTGTTAACGTGGAGGCTGAAGCTGAATACATTAGCCAGCGGCGTAATGAAGTCTCTGTGCTTGTAAACAAACAGTGGCGGGCGGAGGGGGCGCGGGGGTGCCCCGGGGCGCGTGCGCACCCTGCTCTCGTTTACAGGAATTCTATTTCGGCGACAAGCGTCATGTGTTAATTAACTACTCGCATCGCACACCTACGATATTGAGGCATCGCCGGAGATGCTCCTGTTGTTATTAACTTGACGAGGAGGCTTATTGCTTGCTCTACTTGTGTACCAACCCCCGACGTTTAGGTAGTTGTGAACTCACTCAGCCTCAACTAGGTAAGTAGCTACCTCCCAGCTAGATTCGAATGTAGGCGTTATTATTAGATTGCATTGGGTTTACTGTCGTAACCATATACATCAAAGCCAGAGCTTCTGTGGAGCTATGAATTTTTGAGATAAAAGAAAACAATGTAATGGATATTTCAGCCGGTGACATGATCTCTATCAGGCGTGTTCATATTATGGGTGTTCCACTTAACGAAAATAAACAAGATTATTAAAGAGAAGCGTTTGAAAACCACATAAAGCGTGGACGCAGCTGCCGCTCACCGCGCGCCGCACGCGCACGGCCTTTATGATGGAGGAGGTGCTCCCGGGCTCCGTGTATCGCATTTCCTGTTATGACTTAAGTAGCCCTTAACACTCCTTTGTTACGATCACTTTTAAATGTCACGCGCATTAAAAACAATACTCTTAGCTCCAAATATAACCTCCGAGCTGACATCAAAATTAGCCCCTTACGAAAGTAATCAAAGAAAGCACATGAAAGGCCCTCGTGCCATAAATAATACGAATTCAATTTAGCGCTTTGTCTATAACATCGGAACTGTCAGCCAGGATTTCCTATAACATATCATGCAAATGGAAAAGCGAGGCGAATGGGTCGTAAAGAGCGTTATTTGTTCTGGCTTCTGATTCTACTAAACTTACCAAAGTATGAAACGGAATCAAACCATATTTATTTTGTGTCATGCACGCATGCATAATTCGACATCGACAACAATAATAATTTCTACCACGCTTGTTCATACAATATTTTGGTTTGCAACGTTTCAGACTGTTTCATGTTAGTAGAATAGGGATCGTGTTGACGATAATCGCGTTGACCGAAACGCGTTGGTTTTATAAAGCTTTTATTGTCTGTTTCAGAAATTCCACGACACTTATTTTGCTGGCTATGAACAATACTCGAGTTATAAAAATGAGTAGGTACATGTAGGTGGGGTGGGTAAGGGGTCCATTCTGTTTGGTATTTATAGGTGTAGGTGGGTGCAATCAATAAAATTGTTTGGTTTGCGTAAGATTCTGTAGTTTACTTCGGTACCAACTAAGATTTAATCTGGCAGGAAAGCTTTGAGCTTCCATTAGTGAAATACCTCAATTGTTTTTAGAAAATTGGGTGGTCAATTAACATCAGCGATAATTAGTAATTCATGTTGAATAATTGAAAGAAAGCTCGCGATATCTTCTCGCGAATTAGTCATGTTGGCACGGAATCAGAACGATATCCATTAAATTATAGCTAGATCTATTAAAAATCTATTGTTCTCAGAACATAATTATCAAAATCTATAATGTGCGTTGCTGATGTGCCCTGCCCGGTTGTTGTTGATTAATAACAATCGTTAAGCCATGTCAGAGGCCCTTTGGGTGGCCTAAAAACTCTGACACCAGGGGTGGCCACTACCTCATACGATTACGATTACCTACCACCCATGTGCCCTGTAACGAAATGCTGTAGCTACATGAGTGTTTTTGAAGGAGCAATGTTTAGTATTGAGATTTAGAATACGTTGAAAAATATTCTGTTGTTAGCATTCCGGATTCCTCACTGAGGTGTCGACTTGGTTTTGATATTTGGCACAGGGTACAATTTAATGCAAGGCAATATTCTCACTGTCAGGTTACTTATAATTGATTAGTAGGACAGCTGTGACTGGGCCATATACTCAACTATTAAAAATGTTAATGTGTTATTAAGATTTTATAACACTGAGTATCCACGTCTCGCTACATTGTTTCGTGTGTTACCATGGCATCTTGAATTTATTTCAATCGTCAACATGCGTTTTATTTTACACTACGATCGTTGTTCCGAATCTCCTTCGGGACAACTTGCCAGATACACTTCTTCCGAAACATAAATTCGACATCCAAATTGGTTTAGTCACGATTATTATTTAACTTTCCAACTTTTTATGGAGGCCGAACAGGCTAACAAAACATCATAATGTAGAATATACGGGCGGATGTAAATAGGAATAGGAAGAAAACAAGATAATGTATTCTCACTCTTTTTGTTTTGCAACTTACTTGCTAGGAGGAACCCTAGCTTTGTACACCAGAAGATTTTTTTAATCTTTCAAATACACCTCTATATATTATCAAGCAGCGCATTTGTCTCCAAATTAATCAAATTGCCTAATCTCGAAAGGAAACTCGAATGCCTAACTTTGGGAAGGTCACTTTTTCCGAAAAATTATAACCTGCAGTGGTAGAGTTGCTTTACTGAAAATGTAAAGTTCTCGTATTATGTTCTCCAAATGACTATTGTTGATGCAGAGATGGCCAGTAGAGACATACAAATCTTTATTATGACTTAGCCTGACTACAGATTTATGGTTGTAGGGGCCAGGGTAACTTGTGAGGGAACAACTTGTATGTATTACGAGCGTGCAGCTAATAAACACGTCTTAATTTCTCGTTGAATAGTGGGCTATTAAAATAAAGTTTTAAAATATGGAACGCCACATTTTATTTACGTTCTTACAATTTATGTCGTTTGTATGCGCGGAGTCACCGGGCGCAAGTCAGCAGAGTGCGCGGCGGCGGCGGCGGCGGACGCGCATATGACATGGTGATGACAGTTATATTTTCCAGACGATTTATGACATTATAAGCGTGCCGTGTGCGCCGTTAATACAGTCTCACATGCATAAATAGCATTCATTTTATTTTGATGTCATACAAGGCAAGCGACGACATGTTATACTGAAGACACGTCTGTTAATCCATAAGGTAATCTTATAGTCAAAATAGTGGCTCCGGCATTATTCATAGGGTTGGAGGAGTTCAACGGTTTGTGTCAAAGATGATGTCATCGGGACGCTTTATGATATTCTGAATACGTCAAGAACAGGTAAAGTCAAGCATACCGCACGGCCTGCATGACATGTGTATTTAATTATTATTGTCAGCTTTCCGAGAAACAAGATATAAAAAGTACTTTATGCTGCTCTTAATATATTTATTTCCTCAAAAACGTGGCATGCGATGACGTGCAACGTGAATTGGCGACTCACTGCACATTATTTTCACCGCACAATTGTCGACACACTCATTGTTTTCAGTTTTTCCAGCTACACTAAATCAGGGCGTTAATTGAAGTGATATCGCTTCGGCGGTCTCGTAAAGACATTATGAACTCGAGAACAAAAGCCAAGTTCGTGTTGAAACCACCAAATTATTATGCGACTTTTCACTTTAGCGTCGCTGTAAATTTCGCTGAAAAACAATACGTTTCAGTTTTTATTCGGAGCCTTCACCCCGATACATGCCGTTTACGTTTGTTTTTTGGTATTTATTAGTTCTTAGTTCGATTGTGTTCTTTAAATTAACATCTTATTGCCCCTCGTCCCACCTGAGGGAGTGATTTTCCGAGATATTACAAAAATCCACCGGGGTCGTAAACGGTATCGGCATATTTCATAACGGGTAATAGAGAATTTACACGCTGTCAAAGCGAAATGACTCCCAGAGGCTTCGCGACGCCTCGCCTCGACACGTACGTTGTTTATGGACAAACTACGCAACTGGGCTTTTGGGGAAAACCGCGAATAAGGAGAATAATAAATAAACATGCGTTCCTTATGTTAGAAATGTCTTAGTATAAAGAGTTGTATGAATCATAATTTTGCGTAGGAATGATTGTAGAGGTAATAGTTTAAAGCTTTACAATATCAATAGGAGAATCAAGTTTGGTAAAGTTACGTGATTGTGCAGGAAGGGCGCAAAGTTCCCACCCCGAGTGGCCAGCAAGGGCCGCGCGGCAACATTATTATTTATGCCTATCCGCCAGAAAACTACATTTATAACAATATTCCGCCGGACCGCCGCGCCCGCCCTCGGAAAATGATTTTCCCATTTTCCGAAGATTTCAGGTGTATTATATTTCATGATCGTTATTTATGGCGAGACTTTTATTACAAATGCGTGCAATGTCTCTGTTAGCTTTTTATTGCTCCCCACGTCTTTGATGGATCTTAGCTTATTTGAGACAAACCCCAACTATTTATTGGTTATTTCAGTCATATTATGGCTTTCGGATAAGTCAGTGATACCGTAACACATTTAAGGGTTCAGTTTTTAGGATTCCGCACCCGAAGGGTGTCAAACGAGACCCTGTTACTGTGCCTCCGCTGTCTGTCTGTCTGTCTTAACTTTAAAGGGCTGTATCTTTGGAACCGTAATAGCTATACATAAATAATAAAAACAATAATAACAATTTAAAAAGCGCGGTCCCCAAAAAACAAACGTGTTTTTATACTTTTGGCTCTACAGGGTGTTAAAAGACCGCCAACAAAGCGGAAAACCACGTATTGTCCTCATCATAAGGAACATTTTTGCCCAAGGAACAATGCATGGGGAATCAACGGTTTCCGAGATAATGAAGTTTAAAGTCGAAGTTCAAAACTTTTTTTTGCAGAAATGTATTCAGTATCTAGTTCTTATCATATCTTGTAAAGAAGCCATAATTATCAAAATTATGAATATTTCCTACAAAAAACGACGTTAAATTTCCAACCCGCAATGTATTTTAAACATCGGCACTTCAAGCTTAAGTAACATAAACTTATACCTACGCTAGCGCAATGTGATTTCTGTGCGTTACACGTCCATTGCATAACATATTTTTCAAAATTATAACCTAAAAAACCAAAATCATTTCCCAGCAATAATTTTTCGAAAAAGTACTTTGTTTTGGTGTCTAGTATGCGAGGCTTTCGGGTCTGTTGGCAGTCTTTTAACACCCTGTATAGCAAAAATATACGTAAAACATACGTACAAGCATCAAACTTAGTATGATTATAGGGTTTACTTTATAGTATACCCACAAAATAATAATTAAAAAACTGTCAAGCGCGATTCCGACTCCCGCAGCGAGGGTCCATACAACCAGTGTTTTTAAAATTGTATGGGCGGTACAGAACCCTTAGTGCGCGAGGCCGACTCTCACTTGGCTTGTTTAAAAATAAATGTTATTCTACTCAATCGGATCCTTTGCTTTGCTTTGCCATGGCCGTTATGGTTGTAAAAAAAAAAACCTGATTTTGCAGCCACATCAGCAAGTGTATGCGATTAGCTATTTAGTCGAACAAATAAAGCATCTTTTTTGTTGTCGTTGACAGTAGTCACTTAAATCATTATTGTCCAAATCTCTCTCTATCTCTGTCTACTAATAGGAAATGTAAACAACAAAAAATCATAATAATTTCGGCGCTTCGAATTCCCAGTAGACGGATATATCCGTCAAGTGGCACCCCCTAGCACAATACCGTCCGCGAGGTCCGAGTCCTTACGAGCCACGCGGGAGACGCTCCGCTCAACTCTGCTTATAACCAATAACCGTAAATAAATGCAGACCGCGCCCGGCCTACCTCCCTGACCTGACCGTCAGCGAAATTATAAACGAGGACATCGAATCGCGCATAAACTTTTATTCAAGAAGGCCCTTGTCGTCTCCTGGGATTGACACTCTATAAAGCTCTATTTTTGAAGCATTTCACATTGTGGACCAAGATTTTCGCCACCTAAAGCCAAATCCGAGGAATAAATATTTAGGATTGCCATGAATAGAAAACTGATGGAGAGGCATTTCAAGAAGAAGAAAGTATTCCTCTTGATTTCTAAATATTTCTTATTTTAGTGTTATACCTACTTTTGTTCAGTTGAATTGGAAGTCTCTATAATCAGCGATGACGGCTTCAATTATCCTCCAGCTGCGAAATATCCTCAAGAATGTACATTGTGATAGCGGCAACCCCTTCAATAAGGTTGGTGTATCTTCTTGTACCATTTGAGACATGAGCTTGAGGATATCCTCAGGTTTTGTTTCAGGCATCGTCGGCCCATACTTAATCTAAACTGTGTAAGTAATCTAAATATTCGTGTCAATGAATCAGTCTCCCTGGACATTGTTTTTGTAAAAAACAAAAAGAAGTATCTCGGGATGATCGGTCCACTATCGTTTATTTTGCCCGGTCCCGCGATCCTGTGCATCTCTCCCTATTAAATTTTGTTTGCATTTATTTTAAAGGTGCGACGCGTCGCGGAGACGTGGTATGTGAAAAATTACACCTCAGTCCAATATTTATGGGTGATATTCGGCAGCGGTGCCTTTGTGGGATGAGGGTGTATAAATAACACCTCTTATCGCGTGAGAGCTTACCCTTATATGGGATTTGTATTAATTATTTATTGACAGTGTGTTTGTAGCTTTTTATTTTAATTATACTGCCCAATATCAAAAACTCTATGCACTTTGCACTATCCTGGGTTTCGAGCCCGGGCTGCAAGTCCTTGAAGCCTTTTTTTTAGTCTTGTGATCTCGAGTGCTGTTATAATTTGTTCCAAGTTTAGACAATATTTTCTTTTTGCATACGCCGCAGCCATTTGCACATGCGTGCGACATCAATCTCAATTCTGAAATATTTTCTCGTCTGCATACGCGGCGCGGGCGAAGTCTGGCGGAGTATGCGTCCTTTACGCCTTGCCTCACTATACATTTGCGCCTTCTTACTCACGCGCCGCATATTTTATTCGAAGCGCACGTTAATTTGGGACCGGGCTAAAATCATTACGAGTGGCGATAGTAATTTGGGTGTGAAATCGTTGTTACCTCGTCGAAGATTACATCGGGACAGGAGTAATGCCTGAGTTACCTGCGTACGCGACTGACTTGACGATACCATCTTATTTGAGTGACCTCTTTACAGAAACTCTGAATTTTCAATGTCATTGTTCCGTCAACACAGCATGACGTGTACTTGTTTTGCCGAAGTAATTTTACCACATAGTCGATGAAGAGCGTACTTATTCCACTATACGTATTTAGTTCATTAACTTCACGAGTGGTATTGACAGATAAATCGTCCGAACGTATGTGGAGGCTGTGCAAAAAGTTGCAGTTACCAGACTGTAAAATAGCTGTAAAAATAAAGGTTGCGCATAGTTGCTTGGATGAGTCCCAGTCAGTGGAATAATATCGGTCTACACTCTGCATAGCTTTTATAAAGGATGCAGCCTGAAATGCAGTGACGCACCTTCGTCTCTATCACCTGTGGCTACAGGTGACAGAGACAGAAGTCGAGTTGTATCTGGAAGGAACTGTTCCTCCGCTATACGGCGGCTCGAGGGTGGCAACCACCGAGGGGAAAATGATTGACGGCACCGAGAGATTTCATTTTGCGGCTTGTTGAGGACATGTCGATAACGCCTCGCCGCACCCACTACACTACTTGATTGCCTCCTCGACGGAATTTGACGGCCTGATGTCAAGATGTTCTGCCTCATTTGATACGTTTAGTGGCTCTTGTGCGAGGCCGAATCAAAACAGGGTCTCCAACAAGTGACCTGAAGTAGATTATCAAGTTTATTTTATGCACGAAGTACGAGTTACCGAATTAAATACAAAAGGTTTACTCTTTTGGAGAAATTTGCGATAAGTTAAAGTTTAGCGATGATCAAACTTTCATTTTAAATAACGCCCCATTTGTAAACATTTTAGCAGTGTCACTGACCAAAACAACACCCTTTATATCACTTGTATGTGATTTTATTGCTTCAGGTTCTCTGAGGAATGGAATGTAAAGTTATTCATAAATGCATCATATCATAAGCAAATATGTTGTCCAACAAAGCAGCAATCAAATCTACAGCGACCATTTCACGTTCATTCAAATGTCATATAATTTTGCATACAATATTTTCCTGCGGCAAAATGAGAACACGGTGTGACAGGGGAATTTAATAATGACAAAATAATACAAGGTAAGTCTAAGGGCGAGCCCTTTATGCTGTCCGTCATACTGACCGCTCTCATGTGCGTGATAGTTCTGAGAGATTTGCCGACCGCCTAACGATTACCTTTAATTTATACGCGAAAAACTAAAAATATCTAAAACTTAAACTTTCGTAAGCACTGCACATTTAAGTGTGTAGTGTAGTGTGTGTGTGTGTGTGTAGTGTGTGTGTGTGTGTAGTGTGTAGTGTGTGTGTGTTTTTTATTTAGTAAGTGAAACCGTTAAAGCGATATAAAAATATCTACACCAAAGCGCACTTTTAATTTTCACTAGTGCCGAATCATGCGTAATAAAAAAAAGTTGCCAAGGACAAGATCGGCTTATAGGTCTCGAGGGGTTTTTCAGGCTTCTTTTGTTTGTGTTCATCCTTTGTAGGTTAGGTTTAAATAACATTATTTCATGAAATACCTGAATGTGGATACATGAAAGTGTGAATACTGGTAACTCAGTATTTCGAAAATAATTTTAGGTTGGCATCATTGGCATAATTTGAGGTCGAGATTACCGCTTGTAAGATAAAGAGTGATAGAGTTAGACAGACGGACATCGAGGCTAGAGTCTCTTCCAACTTGAACAGGCAGAGGCGAAAGCCTTAAGTAGTATAGAGTAAATTTAACGATACCTTATAAATAACATTCAGTAAAGAGAATAATATACCGCATCTGTGTCTATAAATACAATACTCGGTGACAGTCTGATAGTTACAAGTATCATTTATAAATGACGTGAATTACACGGCTTGCGCACATGGTTATTTAAATAATAATTCAATTGATACAATATAATAGAAAGAGTTTCTCTGACTTAATCGCAGACACGATGACAAATGCATATCGCTCCATCTCACGTGTTGAGATTAATGTTGTGCGAGCTCTACAAAACGCGCCCGCCCGCCCCGCCCGCTCCGCCCGCCCCTCGTGGACCATGCGCTAACAATTCACTAATTTCTCCTACGCTCAGTACGCGACACTTTTCTAGCAAGAGCTTGGGGCATTTCATCGTTTCGATACACACATTACGGTGACGACTTGCCACTTGACATATTGGAATGGAATACTTGTAGCACAGAATCATATCAGGAAAACGAAGACACTTGGAGACTTGGAATAGCCCGGAAAAAAGTATGTACCCAATAACGGCACATTTTAACAGAATTTTTGAACTGAAATTTTATCGAAGATATTATTTAGCTGTTGTTGTTTTACCCTGGTTTCAGGAAGTCGTGTCGGCGGAATGGCATGCTTCCCAACCGCATCATGTTGTAAGCAATGTTACTTATTATTTATCTGTCCGCTTCAGTGACAGTTTTAGTCTCTAGCTCATAAATTGTGACATGCAAAAGGCGACTCTAAAACTGGCTTCAGAAAGTATAATTTCCTCTGATAACATTAATTGATTATGAGATTGTGTCAAATGTTTCAAGTGTAAAGAGAGACAATAATGATGTGATCAAAAAGCAAGAACTATGGTTTGATCTAAACTTGAACGAGATGAAAGAGAGTTTCTGTCCAATACAAAAAATATTAATAAAGAGTAAGCATTGTCTGAGAGCGGCTCTTTGTCTGAGGATAACACAATATGTTAACATGTTAGTGAAGTTACTATTCCGCTCGATTAACATCATAAATGAGAGAAATGTCGGATCAAAAGAATAGCAGGTGTTCTCTATTATAATAATTTGTCATTTGTTCTCATGCCGCTTTAATGTCGTTTTGTCCTTTTGCGTGGGCTATTAATATGGAGATGCTCATTGTTTTTCCCTTTGATGACCAATTTTAAGAGCAAATTGTTATTATTTTAAATGTTAATGGTCAAGACGTTTGTTATATTTTTTGTTCTATTGTACCCACAGTTGTACCTAAGTACGATCTGTTAAGTCTAATTAATGCATTTTACTGTCCATTCACATCATTTGGAAGGTGCACTTGTCAACCGTACCTAGGACTTTTTATAATTAAACTATTTTTGGTTAACAAGTAAAGATTGTTCTGTAGTATAAATAATTCAGGACCTAGAATGTCCATCGCTTCACATGAATAATAAATTGAAATATATTTTTGTGAACTCGCTGTTTAATTAACAGTAAAAGAACTGTTATATTTTGTTACGTAAATTGTCGGCAATTATGTGTATATTCTCCAAATAATGCCAGTTAGTGGACGTAAACAGAATATCAATGACCAAATATAATCCAAATCTAAACGCTACAAAATAGCTGACGGAATTTAAATGAATATAAATGTTGGCCTTATACCGGTGGCCTGTGAACCGACGACGTGATGTTTCGTTATTAACAATGGTACGCATTAATGAACAAATAAAATAAATGAACACATACCTAGTACCTACCTTTAATACAATTTTCACAACACTAAAAAAGCTTTTGTCTTTCCTTACATTATAACGGTAGCAGCTTAAGGTGGGTCATACAAACAATTTGTCCATACAAACGATGCTAAGATAAGCATTTATTTAAGCTATTAAACTACTGTTTTTAACAAGGAAATGTAATTTTGCGCAAATAAAAAGGCAAATCCATATAGACAGATACAATTTCAGAACCTATATAATTATATACGGTTTCACCACATTTGTAAAAAATCATTTGTATGGGAATCGAATCGAAGCGACATTTGGCTGTGTGACTGGCTCATTGTAGGCGAGTAGTTAAGTGTCCCTTATTTGACGTGTGCCTGTGGGTGCTAGGTTTCTGTTAGTTATTATTCTAGGGATTAGTGCTGCCTTACCCACTGGGTGGGTCGCTTGGTACAAGGCACAAGTAAGCGCTCACAGCGTGATATCAACTAACACGGTAGAGATTGATCGCGTAATATCAGTATGTGATATATCGAGTCCATAATTCGTTTACCACTTACATTTTATGAGCTCACCGTAGAAGAAGTCTCGACGGACGTAGCGGTGCTTATGCCATATTAGTACTGCTTTATTGCCTAAAATTATACAATTTCATGTGCATGCCGTATGTTTTATTGAAATCGAGATAATTAATCGACAATTACGATGCTGAGCGTAATAACGCGCTGTACTCCCGCTGCGCCGCCGCTGCTTAGGAGTTAAATGTCGCTTATAAATCGAGCTCGCCATGCGCCCGCGCAGCGCTGGATAAATATTGACATTTATGCACATATTGCTCCATATACGTTTTTTATGATTGTAAAATATGAAGCTGGACCGATCCGTTTCAAGTGAGATGCCGTAAGAAGCGATAGAGATTAACATAATTGACCATTCTGCTCGGTGGACATGTGTTTTAAAAGGCAATAAATTGGGTTCTTTGTTATTTTCGGCTTAGCTAATTAATAATCTATCTCGTACCTGCGTGGAGATCAAAATCGGGAGTTCCCATGTCCACGGAGCGGTGGGTGACAGCAGCATGTAGATCTGATAGCGCTTGCTAGACAAGATCCAACTATTTATCTGCGGACGTGAAATCAATTGCCTCGCGGAATTATCGCGTAGCACTCGCCACGCCATGCGCTTGCGCCGGGCCTACCGCTAATTAGTCATTTCCATGCTTAATGTCGATGTTGAAACTAGTTTTAAAGAACGTATTCGGGAAAGGTACGGGATTAATTTGGTACGGGATTTCTTGTTATAAAAATATGTGTTATATCAACCTTATAGATAGATTTTACGGCATACCTATCTCGCGTTATAAATGACTCTACATCGAACAAGAACAGAAATATAAAAGTCTTTATATCACAATTAATCACCATTTTACTGAAGCTGAACAAACATGGTATAAATGCAAGGGAATTTGAACCTAAAGACATTTATCTCAACGTCAGTAATGTGTTTTTTGTCTGAGCGTCTCCTACGGTAGCAGGAAATGCCTTAGTGGCCGCGTGTCTACAAAAAGTCTAAAAGCACGCATTATGTTGTTAACTGCGATTTAACTCATTTCATATTTGAGACGACTTTTGTTGTCTGACGCCACTTAATTTTAACACAAAATTTATCGCCCCGTCTCGGAGAATTGAGAATTGGGATGATATTTTGTTTAGCGGCCGGATTATAGACACTTCCACTTTACATAACATACCAGACAGACATATTTCCATGCGTGGGTTTTTTACAGTTATAAAACAGCAACTGTGTGACCCAGCTGCGACCTCATAAATACTTAATATGATACAAGAAATATTTTATTGAAGTGTTCGCAACAAGTGATTTCACGATGTTAACACGTCGTCTGAATAGTAATGTCACAATGGAAGGTCCGCCTCTTTAAGGAACCTACCGAGTATCGCATTATACATTTAAAAGTTGACCCGCTTCAATATTAATAAAGCAAGCAAGTCACTCACTGATTGTGTGAATAGGCATCCACGAGTCGAAGGCGAATAATTTCGGAAGTTCATGTGATTATCTAACAATAGATAGAATTAGTGTTTTTAACTGGGTGCTCCGTGACGAACCGAACAGAAACACTAAAATAGGGTACCTTATGATATTTTTAAATGTCTTATTTATGTTGAAACCATACCTAGTGAGGAATTCGGACAAATTACGTTTTTGCGCGGCGTTCAAAATACCAATTATAAATTATTACTACGAGCAGATTTGCCCGCGACTGCAGAAAAGTTGTAAAAGCTTGTTATTCAAATTTCAGTCAAATCTGATCAGCCTTCCAGTCAGTCCGCGTGAAAGAGTAACAATCGCACACACTCACTAACTTTCGCATATATTATAAGTGGGGATGGGATAAGTGGGGTTGTATCTAGTTTCAATGCATGGTTTCTGTCACAATACAGATAAATATTTCTGTCATGCAATAAGGGTTTCAGTAAAACAAAGCACTGGGGTTCCGTACCGCCATGGTCGTACGGGCCCTCGGTTCGTGAGTCCAACACGCACTTGGCCGTTTTTTATTATTTATATTATAAAGTAAGCGTTATAATCATACCAAATTAGATGCTTCAATGTATTACCGTTTTTTTAGATAGAGCAAAAAGTATAAAAACTCGCTTGTTGTATGGGGACCCCCCTCACTTTATTTTTTATAATATTTTGTAGTGTCCCGTATAATAATACATATTCTGTGAAAATCCTATAATAAGGTCCCGTGTGGCACCCTTCGGGTACGGAACCCTAAAAAATGCAGATTCCTATCGTGCATTTCTCCTGGTCAGATAGTAATGAGATTGCCGGGCTCATTTTAAACATGTCACAAGGCAGAGTCGGCTATAAAAGGTCCAGCCAACCCAACTCTATACAAGGCACACATTGCTGGCAATTAAACAATCATGAAAACTGAAACACACAGTCCTATTTCAATACCTGTAGAACAAACAAGCCGGACAGGCCCCCAATAAATAACCTACACGTCTCTAATGATGATAAATTGCATTTAAAAACCGTGGCCGTTGAAGGTGGCTCTATAAATTAATCTCATGACTGTCGGAACATTCTGAAATGGCAATTAAATGGTCCGAACGGAATTACCACACAATGTGTCGAGTATATCATGAGATGACGGCGGACACCGCCCGGTAGCCGCCGCCGCCGCCACTCGTCATACCGGGCGCATACGCCTGCGTCATACGGGATCCGGGTCATATTTGACCAAAAACACATCCAAGAAATTGTACTTACTTCGATGGTGTATTAAAAATAGTTATATGTCGCCTGAAGAGTCATATAAGCCGCTAATGGCGTTGTAATATTTCTAAGGATGTGGTTGGTAGAGCCGCTATAATTTGACTTCTCCCTTGCAGCTAAAATTACATTTACATTACTCATTCGATTAAAATAAATAGCGTATGTAGATCTACGCGTTTCTATTGCCGAGAAAGGTACCTAACTAGGAAGGCCGAACTTAGCATAGGTTAGTAATTGGTAAGGTTATTTTACGTTTTGCAATCGATGGCGCAGTGCTTGCGCGATCACTCCAACATACGTAGGTATAGCCCTGCCGCTTTTACCTCCCCTGTGTGGCTTACACTTCAAACGCGTGCGCGGTATGAAGGCGTATTATGATGATGCGCCCGCGCAGGAATGCGTGTAACGAGCGCAGCGATAACTTATATCGAACTACACATTCATTACGCTTTTTGGAATTTCATACGCTCCCCCCTGGTTTGCTCTATAAAAGAAAGCGTTAAATTAATTAGAACTAGAATGCAGCGCGAATGATATACGGCGCCAGGGCAATTTATGAGACGAAAGTTAAAAAAATAAAATTTTAAAATACTTGGAGTGGGTAATTCTTCACTTTTGAATTGAATAATTTGGCAAGAGGAACTTAGTAGGGCTATGTAATCTTTAGTGCTTATATTTTAGCGCTTGGTACCGTAAACCTGGATGAATTTGTGTATTAAGTATAGTGACCCTATACAATTTGTAATTTTCAAGTTACGTATTTTTGTCGACTGTGAGTTGTGTGAGTGACAGTGACTGAGTGTTATGATATGGGAGCGGGAAGATTAATACTTGGTTGATATCCATACATTTGTAATATTTATAATTGAATATTTTAAAGGCATAAAATACGTCAAAGTAAAAATACAGCGATAAAGCGATGAGTTAAGATAGAAGTGCAAGCGAAAGTAACGACAACGTATCTTAATATATTTCGTTCTAAGTATTTTTCCAAACCACTCTTCACGTGTACTCCAACGTGGAGATCGCTGCTTCATCAGAAATTTATATGAATCCCGTTCCACTAACATTGGCTGGTCATGAGTATATTCATAAACCAATTGTACACACGGCAGCACGTCAGAGTGTACACTTTTGTTGTAAAGACACCCGTAACGTAACCGAATTGAGTGCTGGAGTGTACGCGTCGACGTGCTGTCTTGTGTACCTACAAAAATTGTTTACCTTCGTCTGCGAGAGATGGGTGCGTGATCCATGGAAATCATAATAATATGGATGTAAGGGCATGAATAAAAAAGATGGCTCATACTCCATACATTTTGACATACAAGCTACAAGCCCTACAATAAAATAAATTCTAGTACTTAGAGCCGAAAGGGCTTTAATTTTTACCAGAAACTTAAATGGATCAGCAGTAAAGTAAGTAAGATGTAGCCTGCATGTCCCACTAGCTGGGCAAAGGCCTTCTCTCAGAGAGAGACAGAGTTTGCGAGCTTAATCACCACGCGTGCTCAATGCGATGCCTCATATGTTCAGGTTTCCTCACGATGTTTTCCTTAACGCTTAGCGAATGGTATTGCTACTACAAATTCACAAATGTACGCAAATGATCAGCAGTACAAAAAGCAAAATATGATTTTAGGTTTCTGAATGCATGATGCTGAATGTCTTATCATAATGTTATCAAAATGTTTATTTTGCCGTCAAAATATCTAGGAAACGGGATGTCACTCATGTGACATGTCATACATAACCAAATTGTGGTATTATATTATGGGTTCATACCTCCTGCGACACAAACAACATATTAGTTGGTAAGAAGTTTGTATCATTTTTAGAACTGAGTGCTTTTACATATACGTACATTTAGTGTTGCCACCTTAGTGGGATCACTACTGAATCTGGTCGTTTTCACCCCCTGTCTGGAGGGCAAAATCTAGTGGCTAGTGGAATTTCTGAGACAGCACTTGGTAATAAAAAATACTGTTTTTGTTATTGGAATAGTAACAATTATTATCAATAAAAATTGTGTAAATTGGGACACAATATAATCGCTTAAGGGTGTAGGTAGAGTCTATAAATGAGTTCCAAAGAGAGAGAGAAATGGGGTATAAATGTATGTAAGTCTTATTTCTTGTGCGTAAGAGTTCGCCGTACTTTGATTAAATGTTTAAATTGCTATGCTGATGATTTTCTCTACTAATTATATTCAAAGGGATTAGCTAAGATGGTAACATTCCAAAGCCTAGTCGAGTGCGTACGTTTTACTACACAGCACGCACTAGTTTTATTACCCTCATGTTTATAAATGGCCCTCATTTCGTTTCAAACCAATTATTTATATTTGTACCTCATGGACAGATAGTTTCCCAATCGAGTTTAACCCAAAAACGGCATTTGTGTAACGCACTCATGCGTTGGCTTTGTATCTATGTAACCCAACTACAATACGAGTAACTCGGCCTCACCTCAGAACGAAGTAAACCGCACACGCAAAGCAAGACGAAGTGCGTTGGAAGTGTTGTCAAAAAGAGCCGAACTCTTACACCGAGCCGAGCACTTATTCCGATTAAGTTCACTTTACCATTATTGTAACTATTTTTCGTGTGGTGTTAGTAACAATAGAACATTTAAATCTTCGTGCGTGTCTTCTTCAATTATGATCACTCTTCTAGTAAAGCCTACATCCAACAAACTATTCTAAATTCTAGTGTCACTGCGTAGGCAATTAAGTAGATATATAGATATAAATAATATCGATATCTCAGTGAAGCGGTGACATTAAATGGTCATTGGTTTATCCTTCTTTCCTCCAGTAAAGGCGACATTACACGGTTCAATTTGCGTTCAATATTGCCATTGACATTGCCATTGTCATTGCCACGTGTAAATACATTTCCAATGCATTTTAGTTTTATTATGTTATCTACAGGGTGCACTCTAAGTCGATAGCGGAACTTTAAGTAGGCTGTCTACTGATCACTACAAACAACTTGTACCACGTAACGAAAAAAATGGAGCAAAAAAAATATCAGCTTTTCCATACAAAAGGTCGACTCAGCACTGCGCCAAATGTATGAAACAGCTGATATATTTTTCGTTCATTTTTGACGCCACCTAGTACAAGTTGTTTGTAGTGATCAGTAGACAGCCTTCTTAAAGTTCCGCTATCGACTTAGAGTGCACCCTATAGAGTAGGTAGGACCTATATTTTTGAAAATTGGTCTAACTATAATGTAGGACCTTTTAAGACAAAATGTTATGCCTACAACATTTGCGATTATTCAGCTACTTTAGGATATAGATTAGGTCCTTAGATTTTAGACCAAGGCGCAGGCAGAGTAATTTTACACGGTTATCACAGCATGAAAATGGAAATCGCCTCAGTTTCGGTCCTCGTTTTGTTTGACTGCGTATTGTTTGTGCCTACAGTCAGTAATTTAAAAGTAAAACAAACGTTTGAGAATCAGCAATTACAATCAAATAAACTGGCCATCCATTTTGATGATTCTTATCGCAATCGATTAAATAAAGTAAAACGGTTATAAAAACCTTAAATGACAATAAATATCCACTATTATAGGTTGTTGTAATTTAAACTCAATTGATTGTATTCTCGGAGTTGCCCCAAAACTTAAACAATAAAGTGAATCATTGCAAACCGTGGGTACAAGCGCGCTAAAAAGTTTTTTTTTTTTTTAATACAAGACATGTAATTTCACTTTGTTTTTAACCAGTAAGTAAACAATATGTCGATCCTTTTATGCTAAATTGTCGTAAAATACTGAACCAGCTTAGTTTAATTAAGTTGGAGTTTCGGCTCAACCCCTGTAGTTACTTTTCTTAAGAAAAAGAAAGGTACAGGTAGAGTTAAATACAGAAGCCAGGCAATGAGGTAGGCACTTGTGACTGGGACTGTACCCAGCTGTTAAGATGTTGATTTACGTGCGTATAGAGCTCGGCCAATTATCTTATTAGTGGCCAATTTATCGTTCGTCACATTATCATATGGATGGGGTACTGTTTGAAGGAACTATTTCAAATTGCTATTGACTGAACAAACGGTTTCGTGTATTCGTTTGTTTGCGTGGCAAATAACTGTGGGAATGGAGAGGTAAATAATATCAAGTAAAATACTCTAGGTAAGTACCGCACTTTTAAATTAAGAAAATGTTTACTTTTTCTTCAAGACTTGGTTCCGTTTTACATTGTACAGAATCGATAATTCGCTAATTCTGCTATCTGCGGGTCAATATTTTCTCATGAAATGCGACATTTTGTCACACAAAATAACGTGTTTTATAGCGGTATGCACGCACGCTGCTAAATGTTTTACTGTAATAACAATAAAGAGGAACAAAGGCGTATTGTCTGTTCTTCCTGCGCGCGTTTTCTTAAGAAAAAGAAAGGCAATCTTGCCGTTTTAATATATTTATTCGACATGTTTAAAATACTTCAGCGATTTCGCGCAAAGTTTCTGGTAGAGCTCATCGTCGAAGCTAACAAGGTTTTAATGTGGCCCTCCATTGTGCTCCGACTGGCGAGTCGTATTACTCGGTATCAAAAGAGTAAATTAAGTGAGATTACTCGGAAGATTACGCGGAGCATCTGCTTTTGATAATAATTTCATATCAGCGAGGCGTGCACTGGCCGCTGCCGCTGCGGAGCCAAGACAAATGGCCCTTTGTGCGCTTCTATGAACCTCTCGATTAACATCGCAGCCAGCATCAACACCAGCCGACACGTTTCACTCGCTACTCGCGAGCGGCCAAGTGGCGAAATCATTCCATGTTACGACTCCCAATCACAGAATATTTGACGTTCTGAATACATTTACATACAATGCTTTTGAACATAGGTATTTGTTCATTCAAAACTTCAAACATTAATAAAGATTGTTTATTACGAAATGCATAGATTACCTACTGAATATAATAAAGTCGGTAAGTATGACGCTATTGAAAATCAAACAAGGTAGGTGCGTATTTAAACAAAATAAATTAAAAGTATTTTAAATTTGTTTTGTTCAAATACTTACCTAACTCGTGCGATCAGGGTCAATTTTTGTGGCGTGTTGACCTAACAGGATTAACATATCGAATGCACGTAGCATAAAAATTAGAGGAAAAATGTCATAACTGTTCGAATGAAATATGACTATTGTCCACTTGATATTCAAATGCTAAAAGGGTCTTCCGCTGGGAACCCCCGGAACGACACGTCCGCGCTCGCCCATATCGACTACACACACAAATTCTATGATAATAATATGCCAGAGTTTTCAATAACCCTTCTAACGTTACTTGAACTTCCTAAATAAATTCTGTCCGACATCTTTGTCATACTTGATGGTTCTCTTCGCAGTCCATCCATAAAAATGAATATAATAACATTATTATGAAGACGGTTATGAGCAGTAACCGAGGCGGCGGCGGGCGATGCGGCATCAGGGTGCCACGGGCCGAGCGGCGGCGACGGCTTGTATTTTACTACTCCAGCCCGATCTGAATAATAACACGCTACATTAGCTTCCCATTATGCCATCGAGACAATAAAATTTTCCCAATTTTATGAGCACATTAATATTTTTATGAATGGAAGCAAACGCTTTAAATCTTTAAATGGTTAGAATTTAAATAAAGTTATATCGAGGTCGAGAAAAGGAATATTGAGGTCGCGCGAGGATCCAAATTTAAAAGTTGAAGGTGACTTGCAGTGCCATTATATCCAATATGGCCAATACAAAAGCAAACCATAAATTGTATCTAATTTTGAGTTAAAATATTTGGCACCCTGAAGCTCACACAATATGAGTTAGTTGCGGTATCTATTTATTCCGTGGTGTAACACTCTGGCGGAAGACGGTCGGTTCCCAGGGTATCGTTTGCACTCGGACCGGACGTCAGGCTATACTTTAGGACACTGCCTTATCGACGGAGGGTTGCTCGATGAAATTACCACTGATTTATCGAAAAGATAGACTCCTTTTGCTTTGTCTTTGCGATGTAGAGCAAATCGAGGGATGCAGCGTATCGACAAGGGAAGATAATAATATGATAATAATAATAATTATGTTTAATGTTTAATGAACGTTTTTTTTTTTAAATATCTTCTAGTTGATAGTTTTGCGTTGCTTTACAAGCTTGATACAAAATACCCCCATATAAGATCGCTGGATTGACGAAGTCTCAAAGGACTTGCGCGAACTCCATAAAATCCATGGAAGATTGGAAAGAAGTGGCGCAGAACAGATAGAGATGGCATCTTTTAATTGCAGAGGCCAAGATCCACTGTCGCTGAGCCAGTGTAGTAGTAGTAATAGTAGAGATACCTAGATTAGCTATGATAGCCACTGCTTGCTGCTACACCTTACAATGCCTTAAACAAGGAACTGCTATTTCTCTATTGACAATTCCAAGACTATTAAATTGCGCCTTGTGTACAAAGCGTTTTATCGATGGATTTCATCGACAAATAGTGCCGCACATCACTGCAACAGTCAAAGAATAAACAGAAGGATGTAGTTTGCGATTGTCGCCGGCTACTCACGATCGGGTTACGCGAAATATGACCGCAAAAGCAGCGCCTGCCCGCAACACGGCGGAAGTACTACCGAGGGTCTCCGCACTCTCATCGTATAGTGTACCACATGACTATAACATGCGGGTAAGCCTTATTGCGCTGAGAATAGACGCGAGAGTAGAGCAAACTCAGAGATATTGACATACAGTATGTCCACGGACTGCACCGCGCCACTTAATTCTGTGGTAAAGCATCATTAGTGGAACACGAATAGCATAAATTAAAATTTTTAAAAAAATAAAAAAACTCAGTATTCAAAATAAACATTAGCAAATTTAATTCATAATGCATCAACCTGTGTATCGCTGACGCCAAAAGCGGCAACCAGTGCACTGAATTATCGAGGGGTTGCCGCTTTTGGCGTCAGCGATACAAAGGTTGATGCATTATGAATTAAATTTGCTAATGTTTATTTTGAATACTGAGTTTTTTATTTTTTTGAAATTTTTATTTTATGCTATTCGTGTTCCACTAATGATGCTTTACCACAGAATTAAGTGGCGCGGTGCAGTCCGTGGACATACTGTATAGCAATGTAACAAAAGTAGAAATGCCAGGGTACCTGCCCATTGCCCACCTCTACTTTCGACGTCTCCTGAGTTGAGATATCAGAAAGAATTGTGTTAAAGTGAATAAGAGTGAAAAGTGAAAAAAAAAGCAACAGAAGACCAATTGGCAGCCTATTACATATTTTGACCATCTATTAAAAATTCATCACGTTTTTCGGTGAAACATTTGTGTGCCTATTTAATAATTTTCGGTAACTCTTGAAAAAGCTAAATAACAGGAAACGTTCGTATCGCGTATTAATTGGTGTTTGGCGAATTACTTTGGCATATAAAAGCACGGTTCATCACCAATGTAATTAAATTAAACTTATGCAAAATAAACAAACTGAACGCGATTCAAATTGTGGCAATAAACGTAACAGACAGCCTATGCAGTTATTCATTCTGGGGCATATCGAAATTGTCGCTTGCCTCTGCACTGTACAGTGGCGTGCAATTTTATTGCCAATACAGATATTTAACTTTAATTTCAGACAACACTGTACAGCGATTGAGCAAGCAAGTATTTTGTATATCTTACTCAATATTCAATGAAACATATAATTATGTTAAAACAAACTAACCCGTCTGCGATATCTGGGCTGAGAAGGGGGAAGCCTTTTCCCCGCAGTGGGATATCACACAGACACAGTCATACATATGCGCAAATATAATAAAAAAATATTATTATACAATGTCATAGTTATCCAATTCACACTTCTGCTTTTGAAGAGATTTCTAAGCATCTTCAACAATGTACAGGGTTACCTATAGAGTAAATGAATAAGCTTACGTAAAGTTGCGAATATGCCGCCCGCCCCCCCCCAGCACGCGTATCACAGCCCGCAAGTGTAGCGAGCGAGTTATAACTCTCATTTGCGGGGCGATAGACGACAATTTTCAATTTTCTTGCGCGTGCGTCCCATTTGAATATTTTAATTTGGGGGGCGGGCGACTATTTCAATTTATTTTATGACTCCGGCCCAGAAGGGGTTCGCGCTCTCTCCACTCCAGATTAGTAAATATTTGATAGCTTTATTGCTCGGCGCGATATATTTATACATGCTTCTGAAATGAAGTGAACCTGGAGAGATTTATTTATTGTTGAGGTGTCGCGTTGCAGCCCTCGCTCCCCCAGTGCGCGGCGGGCTCGGTTGACTTTGGGTCTTGTTTGAGTTGTGGTTTCGGGCAAGTTAAATCACGTCATGCAATGAGATTTTGGGAAGATTGCACTTGCTACGTATTTGATCACTATGTTTTACACCCATATCTACCTTCCTATTTGTATGATTGGATAGGTAACTGCGCCTAGACTAGGCATAACCATAGAGATGGAGACGACGCAAACAAATAGACTATGTGACACATGACACAAATAAATAATCTATCCCCAAACTAATCAGTAAAGTTTCCACTCATCCCTGCACACCCCGAGCGCATAGGGGGGCCTCATGTTTAACCTCATACAGCTATGTTTCATCTAATAGAATTGCGCGCTCGTTATCTGCACAGATTAAAATATTCAGTATTTGAGTGATTTCACGAGCGAGTGAGCGGCAAAGGGTTGACTAGTCGTTTCGGTGGCTTTGAAGAGCGTGGGGGAGGCAGGGTTAGCTGGGGCCTGGCGTGCCTCCACTGCGCCAGGAAGTGTCGGTGTGAACTAATAAAGTTATTAACATATCGACCTTTTCACTAGACATGAGGTTTGGATGGAGGGATGCGCTGAGCGAAACTCAGGCTTCGCTGATATCACGGTTCTTGCGTTAGTTTATAAAGTCTGACGTATTGCAGCGTACCCCGAAGGCAATAGCATTGCTGGACTTTTTGGAAGCGCTGGCATGGATGATTAGTTGGCATGGATGACGGAATCCCTCCGTCCGTTCGTAGAATAGACGCAATTCTAGTTAAGATTTCAGCCAGCAAAAATAACGGTGATAGGATCCCTGGCTATGGCTGATGTATCTTTCTTCCCTTATTTTACACAAACGGCGAATAATATATCAAATAATTATTTTCACATTTCATGTGTTTGAATTGTAAAGCGGCCGTTGTTTTGATAAAGGGAGGTCTCGGTTTGTTTATTAGAAATGGAACGCGTCGAAATGAATGATATTCGTATAATGTGTTAGTGTTGGCGCTCAATAAAGCCGCACCTTTATTATTCACGGCGCAGAGCGATCTGTCACGGCAATATTCGATATAAATAGGCGGATGTCGACGACAAATGAATATTGCACTCCACCCATGGCGAGCTATTTATGAGTGAAATTAGTTATTCACCTGTTGTTGCCATTTATTATAGAAAGATCACAATGTGCGGCGGTGGAGCGGATCCGCCGCGCCTATCGCTCGTTATTATTTGATGATGCGCTGGACCAACATTAATCATTGTGCTTATAATAAAGTCGGCTTGGCATCAGTCGTCCGCTGCCGAGTTACGCAACACGTCGATAAAACTCATTGTGATTGGTTTTACGTGGAAATCTACTGCACAGTTGACCCAGGAGGACCTACCTCTACATGACCTCGAAATAGAAAACACCGAATTATATTTTGTTGTTCTTGCTTGCAGCCCCGAATGTTGGCTGCAATCAAGAACGTAACAACGAATTAAGAAATGCATGTTTACTAGAAATGTTTCAACGAAAATATCAGGATAGTTAAGTTCAAGGACAATTATATCTGTCGATATTTGAGCGTTGTTCGCTCGCTCTATCTACACTGGCCTACAGAATGCTTTTATGATATTGAATGAATAAGTCTTCAATTCAAATTCCCCGGTTAGCATAATTCAGCATATAATTGGAACTCTCGGAAGAAACATAAAGCACTGCGATGCGATCTCAGTATTTTTTTATGAGTCGATAAATAAAATGAAGAAAGAAAATAGAAACATCATTTTCTTATTTTGGTTCCTCACACGTCCGAGACAGGCTCATGCGTGACCGATCGATTAGACTGCGCTACCGGGCATCCTCGCATTCGTACACAGTTGTCTTTCACCACGTCCGAACCAAAACCACCCTTAGAACTACATGAACAAAGTCCTCTGCGTATGCAAATCAAACTTCCTCATAAACTACGCAAGTAATGACGTGGCGATTTTCTCTGATCATTGCCACGTAAATTTTTAATTATACATCGGATTATTAACTACCTCCGAAGGTCATTAGGTAATACTGGTTATGTCGATCAAATTGTATTTAATCAATTGAAACATTTATGGTGGAGAAATAAATCGTTGTTAACATTGTTTTCAATTTACATAAACGTCCTTTGCTCAGCTCTATATTTTCGTTTTCACTGGACTCTATCAAGCTAAATCTAGCTTGGCGCGCGATAAAATGCTAAGTATCTTATCTCCCATTCTTTTGATGTAAGTATCTAAAGCAGTAGAGATGGTGCATTGAGCTTCAAGCTCCGATCGATATTTACCATCATGTTAGGCATACTATAATTATTTCATTCTGCCTATCCAGCAAGCAGAGGATTCTTCACGCTAGACAATATGAACACCCACTGAAAATGAATTGGCGTAATAAATGGTTGACGATAAAATATAAACTAAACTTTCACGCGTGCAAAGCCGCGGGCAGCACCTTGTATGGTATTTACAAAAAAGTCCTGTCCACGCTGCCCCATCTATTTTGTCCCAAAAATGTATCGGTCGTCATGAAACAAAAGTGCATCGATGTCACGCACGTCCCCTCGGTAGCGTGGGCTGGATGGCGGGAAGGAGCCAATAACTGGGGCACAATGAGATCGAATGCCGAACTGTCTCGTATGCCCGGCTACCGTGACCGCTCGCCTGGCTCCAATAGTCTTGATACTTCAGTCTCTATACAAAATGATGAATATTATTTCTATGTAGCCTCTTCTTTTACTGTCCCATTGCTGGGTAAAGGCCGTCCCTCTAGTTTTCCGCACTTGTATCCTGGGTCTTCACCGGCCATCCCGGAATGAACTTTTTCAGGTCATCTCACCATCGTCACTTTAGGCCTAATACGTTTGCTGGCATCCAGATGTGGGACCCAGTCGGTCACAATGTTACCCACCGGTCTAGTCATCATGTAGAGTGGGCGTCGTACATTACGCCCTCCGACCTAAACTGTAATAAAGCTCGCGACTAAGAAAAGGCCTCCGTCTTTCAAGAGCATGAAAAAAGTATTAAAACTATGACATCTACCTAAGAATTTCAGAGGTGAAGATAGTTATTATATCTGAACTATGGTCATTAAAATTTTTGATTAACAACGATGTGATCCGCTTCGATGCGATGACGCTGCAAGTCCTTCTCTCATTGTTGCCGTAACTAATTGCATTTTTTGTATAAATATTAAAATAAAAATATTAAAGAATGCGTGTAATAACATGGAAAACGATTCCTTGAGGTATTTTGGAGCGGTCGCAGAACGTCACAGGATACAAAAGATGTCCGCTCTAGGGACGAACTTAATTGCGATCCCGTTCTCATGTCACAATGAAATTGAACCATCCGCAGGTTGAATTTGTTTGGCTTAGCAAGCATTGTACGGTACGATTCGATAATTTATGGAGTAATAAATAGTACAATGAGTAGAGTTTGCATCATGTCCATACGCCTTTAGAGAGAGCACATTGGATTGATGCCCCACCTCGCACGAGCTCGCCGTGGCCGCCGACCATTCGTCATCCATTATTCACGGCCTAAATTGCACAACTTTAGAGCGCCATTTCTAAATGACATCTAAATCTGTTACTGTATTAACATTGTGAATAAAATTTATACAATCAATCTACATAAATGTCCGTGAGCGGCCGTCCATTAGTCAATCGGAGCACAAAGGGCACGCGCTCTTCTCGTAAATCAGGCGCATGTACTGAGAGCGGAGACTTGCCCAAATCGCACTCTCAATAACCGCGCCGCTAGCCTTCCTCCGCATGCTTTCACTCCGCGCGGTCACAATATCGTTTGGCCAGAAGTAAAAATAAAAGTGATCCGATTTATTTTCATCAATATACCAAACAACTAAATACAAGCATACGTTGTACTGAAACAAGTAGGGTACAGGTGAAAACTTTTTTTTCTTCACGTTTATTTAAATGATTTGAATTTTTACAAATTGAATATCACATTTATGGTAGAAAGAGTAAGGAAATTTTGGTAGCTTCGTAGTTTGAAATTTTAAATGTTTTACCATATAAAGAGTTTGAGTCTGGCTACCGAGAGTAGGCATTGGAAAAGGGTGGCAAATTTAAAAAATCTCATCGTGGCAACATCAATATTACTATGAGTAAATTGGAATAACCGTTTGTGACACTTGGTAGTATACAGTGAATTAATTATTTATTGACTGACTGACTGACTGATCAACAGCTACAAATCTCAAAATTCGTGTTTGGATTCGTTTTAGGACGTAGAAGATGCTTACTAAGGGATTTTGAGAAATTACCACATTGAGACTTGTGTGTAAAACAGCGGAGCACAAGTAGTATCTTGTTTGTCAAATTAACCTTGACGTTACTTTAGAGTTGCCATATAAAAAGTTTTCAAATAATCTCAATGCCAACTCCGGTAGCCAGACTCTAGTAAAACCAGACCTTAATCTCTTCTTTGCCTTTGCCTTATCCCATTATTTGGGGTCGGCTTTCCTCGTTCTCTTGCTCCAGGTTTTTCTGTCCTGGGTTGTCGTTTCGCTCAGACCAGACCTTAATAATTTTAATTTATTTAATGATTTCTCTACTAACATCGAAGCGCTCACAGCCTAGTTGTACTAGCCGTTCTTAATCGATTGGCAAAGTTAAGCAACAACGGGCGCGGTCAGTCCTTGGATGGGTGACCGCTAGTGGCAATAATATCTGAGCGCTTCCGTGCTTCGGAAGGCACGTTAAACCGTTGGTCCCGGTTGTTGTTGATTAATGACAATCGTTAAGCCATGTCAGAGACCCTTTGGGTGGCCTAAAAACTCTGACACCAGGGGTGGCCACTACCTCATACGATTACCTACCCACCACCTCTACTAACATAAGAGAATATTATGTATCCAACGCTTGCATGAGCAGCATACGTGATTTGGGACAGAGTTGGGTTTTTTGTAAGTGCCTAGAAAACTATGACCAAACGGAGTCATGACCGAATGGGATTAATACCGACACAGAACTTTCCAGCCATTAGCGACCCCTTACGGGGCATTTGTCATTAGCTGGGTCACGTCATTGCTTTACAGTGAAACCTTAAGTAACCTCTTGCTTATTGTATTAATTTTATGACGCGTGGTGTAAATGCACATTCACTCAAACCTGCGAACCTGCGCAAACCTCTTCCCTAATTCTTGGATCACACATTATAAGCAATGCTATAGGAACATGACCCCTCAAGAGGGTGCACATACTTGCAGATTTTGATCCCCTTTAACCCTTAAGTTGATTAAAATAGAAGCTACTCTCAGTTTGTTAAACATCAATGGGATAATTAATGAAAGTGGAGGCTAAACACGCCCTAAACGGTTATTAAGATATTAAATATTACACGTAGGAGCGGGTACCGCGGGCCGGCGAGGGCAGAGGCGCGTGGCGCGGCGGGGCTCTCAGCGGGGGCTCCGCTACCGCGCCTCGAGTGCTCCAGCCACCACTAACCTCGACCGTCCTTACCCACATGAGAATAAAGCCCCATATAGCCTGCCAAAACGGCACGCAAACCTTAGCCAGCACACTCAACTAATTGCTATGCCTGGACCCCCGCCTGTGTGCCCAACACCTTATACACTATGAAGAATGCGTTACGGTTTATATTCATAATTAGATGACTTATAATTAGAGTGACTGTCACGGAGCTCTCTAGTTGCTTGTTAATTGTGCTCTATATAAGGCACCGCAGTAGCTACGCTTCATCAGACCCGAGTTTTTTGTGGCGAGGAAAATATTATCGATTCTAACTTAACAAGCTATACGACTTTTTATTGAATGAATAAAAACGTTCTCAGTGATATGAAATAACACGATTTATGGCCTTTCAATTAAAAATACAAAGTCATAAAGTATCACACGCAAAGGCGTCGAGTTACCTCAGAGCACTTTGGGAGATGTTTATCTCCTTATCTGTTGAATATTGTCGACGCATCTCAGGTAAGATGGTAGGTTGGGAAGTGGTCAACTTAAATACAAACGACATAGCTGCTACTTAGACTAACGATGGGAAACAAATTAAAAAGTAATTATTTATGCTTAATAATGATTTCGAATAAATAGATAAATATGGGGAGATTTTTGTCAAAGCTCCAGCGGTCCGGTGCGTCTTAATCTTCAATGTATTTAGTAGATTCCACGCCACATGGATCGTAAAGAGCGGTGGTGGTCTAATGGGTAGAACAGTGGACTCTGAAGCAAGAGGTACCCGGTTCGATTCCCAGTGCGGGCATGTATCTATGACTTTGTTTAATTTCAAAGTTACGTACATTTGTGAATTTGTAGTAGCAATACCACTCGCTAACGGTGAAGGAAAACATCGTGAGGAAACCCGCGGCTCAGTTGGCTCCACACGTATTGACCTGTCTTTCCTGTGGGCTAGGTCGACTAAGCTGTCAGGATGGTATAGGTGCTGGGCAAGCCTACTCCATCTAAAACAATGTCCCAGGCACTGCAGCGCCGAGTGGTCTCTTCACCCATCTAGTGTGAGTGAAGGTGCCACTGGACGCTGTATAAATCATCTCATTACGTAGATGCAAAGGCCTTAGTAGTTTTTGGATCGTAAGAAAACGTACGCTGTTAGAAATAAGTAATTATGTCTAGCTGTTGGCCTAAAGTTAAGACCGAAAGTTTAGCCTAAACTAAACAAAATATTTGTAACCGAAAGTTTGTCAGATTTTTGGCCGAAACGGAAAGTTGAATGGAAACTCGTTTTTCGGGTCAAAGTGGCCGAAACCGAACGTCACTTGTGCGGAAGCGCGCGGCAAGATCTCGCGATTAGATTGCCCGCAGTCTCGTCTGGGCCCTGCCATTTTGACCGACTGAGCGACAAAAAATACGCTTGTGGAAATATTAAGGGTTGACCATATACAATGTAATTTTTAATTAACTTTATTCCTGAAACACGTCAACAAGTAAATGTAATTTCCAACCACGTTTTTTCTGCTCTACACACACGCGACAGGGGTAGTAGTGTATGACGTGTAGTAGTGTGTGACATGTAGGAGCCGTTAAATTTTATATCGTTAAGAATAATTTAATAACATTATTATAGGTGCAATACGGCAAAGGTAAAATCGAGAAAAGTCTAAAACATTTCCGCAGGTCAAAACGTCATGGGTAGAGCACGGACGAACCCGGACGAGCACGAACCCACCACGGATAGCGAATGGCCTGCGCTCCTGCGCCGGCCCTGTTATCATTTATATAAAATGTTTAGTGTTATCATTTAATATTGTGACTGTTTACAGTTCATTCATAAGTACGATTCGTCATAAAACCGTACTCCTCATTGTACTAACAACTCTACATCTCATTGTACTAACATTATTGTGGATGATTTGGTATAGCGTCTAAAGGCAATTTTCACTTACACGGGATGGGTATCAGTTAGCAACACCTAGGATACTCCTTTTTGTTCGATAAACGCACTTATGCTGCGCCTCATAAGAGCCACCATGGACGTGCGTGTCGATGACCGTACCCTGTAACTTGGAGCGGTATGCAGGATGTTTCTGAATAGTCCTGTGAAACTGAAAGGGGTAGCTTAACTCAATAATACAAGCAACTTTTACCACGGAACCAAGTGCGATATATCGAAAAAAATATCAGCTGTTCCATACCAACCTACCATACCATTTGATACCAACCTACTGCACCAAATGTATACAAAGTGTTACAAAACATCCTAACTCTTTTTATAGGGTGTAACCTACTGGTCAACAGGATATCAACTCTGTAAAAAAAAGTTGAAAAAAACAATTTTTATTTTATAACCTATTGAAAATATAAAATTGAAAAAAATCCATAACTTTTTTGTTTTTGGCATTAGATCAAATTTAAAAATATTTTACTGGGTGTAGGTGCATTTGAATATCTTTGAGTTGTTAAAACATTGTGATAGTCAATGAAAACAATATTTAAAAAAATACTTTTCTCCCGCCACAGCGTTCACGTTTTATTAATTTAAAAATCAACGGAACTTCATAGAGCAAAAATAATATTAACGTTCTGATCCCTATCACCGAGTGCTATTACCATGTAAAAAGAGTTAGCATCTTTTGTAACACCTTGTAGAGCAGCTGATATTGTTTCCAAATTTCTCTCTTTGCCCCATAGTAGAAGTTGCTTCTATTGGTGAGTTAAGCGACCCCTTTCAGTGTCACAGGACCTTTTTGAAACACCCTGTATGTTTTGGCAAATTTGATGGTAATATTGCAAATATAAGTCGGAAGGTGTTTTGTTTACCCCTCTGACCTACATTCAGTCGGATCATTGCTCCATTAACCCACATTCAATGCAGCCCTCGATCAAAAGATACGTTCGTGAATCCACCCCGCATTTTTTTCTGCAAAATTTTGCAATTTATCCCTGTATGCGTTGCTTGAAACACTATTTCAGATTATAAGAGACAGAAGGTGAAATAAAGGGCAAAGGGCCCTTTACTATGCAAACTTCCATATTGTTAAATTACACAATTATTTCAAATAAACTAACCATCTTAAAAAGTTGACACTATAAAAAACCTAGAGGGACGGAGGTTGCAAAATATGGGGTCGCAATATCATGGAAATGTATGTTTGGTGTCACACGATAGTCACGTCAAACCTTGTTGATGAGTGAGCTTCACGAGTCACTAGTGAAAGGTTTAGTGGGTGAATGTAAAATACTTTTTAATATGCTAAGTCTATAGTGAATGAATGTGCTGTTTTTGTTTTTGACGCATTACCTGTCACGATTTGATTTGCTGTGTTTATTGTTGTGCGAACGCGAAGTGAATTTGATTTTTCGTATTGTATTACTTTGTAGAACGTTTCGCTGTTTCTAGCAGATTATTTACGAATTTTCATTATCGTTTCCGATAATTTGAATAATAATGGACAAGCCTGGTCCAACTTGTGATCGTAGCGAGGAAACAAACCCTGGCCCAAGTTGCGATCGTCGTCGTGAGGAAACAAAGTGTATGCGCGAGCCTGTGTTTCAATCACCGAAAAAGAAAAGGAGGAAACAGTCATAAGCTCTTCTGAAAAACATACAATACTGAATATTTATAAAGAAGTGACGGAAAACTGGCCGCAGGGTTCTTATCCCTATAGTAATGCTATTGTAAACAAAACTGCAGAAACTGGTGGTATGTACCTACCTATTATATTTATTAGGTATACCGATCATAATATACGGTCTGACAAAGAAAAAAATTACGCAGGTATATTCACTACACATGTACACATATGTAAATGTTTAGAACCCCTGCCTCCCACGACCTTTATTTCAACTTCTGTCTCTTGTAATCTGAAATAGAGTATAGCTAGCTACTCAGGGATCGCATTCTAAATGAAAACCTTACTTTTAGGACTTCGTCTTATTTAGTCTGGAATAGATGTTTCCGTTCGACTATCTGCCCGTTCGTTACTAGCCTTAAATATTTCACCTAGACACAGCTCTCTATCTCACTACAACAAAATCTCTGCCCTTCTCATTTGAAATTACGTTTCCTCGCCGTATAATATCTTTTATACTCGCACTTTGCAACATCTTATCTAATAAATAAGGTCAACAAACATAACATATCTTATACCTACCAATTTAAACATCTCGCAGCCGCGCCGGATGTGAATGAATTAGAATTATGAATAAAAACAAAACCCTACACCAAAGGAGGAACGTTAGTGTTTTTTATTATTTTATTGTATGAAATGTACCCTCGGGTCCATAGGTAGGTGCTCGGGTGTCGCCGAAGCTCGCACGTTGCTCCTTATTTATTGACCTATTAGAGATAACATTAAGATCAAGATGCACGGCCAAGGACCTTTGTTAAAAAATCTGCTTCATTATTCTTCAAAAAATAACGAAAGTTTTCATGGATATGCTCGCATCGTAGCTTCTTAGGCCTCAGCGTTTCAAATTCCGGAAAACCCTTACACCGCTAAAGATTTTTGGTTAAATTATCGACGTCAAAAAAACTAATATAATTGAACGAGCGAGCGAAGCGAGCGAAGTTCTCCGAGTCTACTGGAACAATCCGGCGTTTGTATGTATGTATGTATGTATGTATGTTTGTATGAATGAATGTTTGTATGAATGAATTGAGTAAATTTGGTCAGATCGTTATGAAATTTGGTAGGCGGGTAAAAAAAAAATTAATATTTTTTAAGTGCAAACATGAGCGAAATCGGTCGAGGGGTTGCCGAGATATGGGGTTGTATAATTTATATGAAAAGCGCGCGCGCGCCTGCGCGAATGGCGTAAGCAGTTACACATCTGTAACTGGGGTCGCGAGTTCATAGTTCGGGGCGAACCAATAGTTATTATTGTAGAAATTAGCGACAGGAGAGTCCTTTTTGCTCAACAGTCAAACTAAGGCCTTTGCATCTACGTAATGAGATGGTTTATGCAGCATCCACTTGCACCTTCAATCACACTAGGTGCGTGAAGAGACTTCTCGGCGCTGCAGTGCCTGGGACTGTGTTTTAGATGGAGTAGGCTTGCCCAGCAACTATACCATCCTGACAGCTTAGTCGGCCTAGCCCCCAGGTAAAACAAGTCAATACGTGTGGAGCCAATTGAGGTTTCACAAAGTCATATCTATGCTATCCTCACGCTAACATGTGTGGACGGGCGGCTGTCCTATCGTTATAATTTTTCCCAGATTTTTTAATCCGAGTTATTTAAATCAATACTCATTATAGCACTTCAAAGGACCGTCGTCATCACGAATTTTAATATAGGAACAAAGAACTTGTTTTATGGATCTGATATTAAAGGCATTTTATGTTTATGACTTTCTGCTCTTGATAAACAATGAAAAATGTTGACACCGAGCGAGCCACAATAAAAACATGCTTATTTTTACGAAAGGTTTTAATGAGGAAGAGGACAGTTTTAACCTTGGCTCTGTTTACTTCTCACACGCAGATTTCGAGGGACCTGAGGAACTTTTGAGGAATCTTAAAAAAAGTTCTCATATAACACAACTTTTACAGATAACATCGAGGTGTTATGAATAATCAAATATTGATGACAGCTGTTGAGTGAGTAGCAGATCTTATCTACCCGCAGGTTTCCGCGACCGATGACAGCATTCGGCACTCTAACCGGCCAGCTTGGTAA
Source organism: Zelleria hepariella (assembly GCA_949319315.1). NCBI lineage: Eukaryota > Metazoa > Arthropoda > Insecta > Lepidoptera > Yponomeutidae > Zelleria > Zelleria hepariella. Next base: position 8,740,442 of record OX439383.1, on the reverse strand, counting down.
CCCTTAACGCACATTACTATAAAGACTGCATTTGCTTGTACAAATTACACAATTCATTCGATCGACCTGTATTTACTTCAGCCATGACAAAACATCGTGGGTGGTCCAAAACTGCCATTTTATAGGCCCACATAAGCGTTGACGAATTTATAAACAGTTTTATGTTGATTGCCGATGGTTGATCCCTATCATGTCATGTAACTGTTTAGCCAGTCGATTAAAGTATAAAAAACATGTAAAGTAAAGCAGTGGCAGTAGCATCAGCAGCGCGGCAAATCGGCAATGGCGGCAGCTCCAAACGAATCGATCAAAGCCTGTCTACGTGCTTGTGAGTCTGTCATGTTGGAGACAATAAATTAAACTTTTACTCTTCAACTGTCACCAATATAAATCGATTAAAGTATAAAGAAAGTTCTTTGGTGAAATGACAAATATTTACAGAGCTATTTTGTTTATGTACAGAAACGTGTTCTCTATAGGTACAGTCGACCTCACCCAAAGATACCCCTTTTTGTTGGAATGGCGCCCTTATGATGCCGCGCGCGTTAAGAGCGGCCATGGGGTATCTGTGACTGTGGCCGACCGTACTATTATTTATCTATAGAAGCAAAGTCTCACAGGCAAGTAGACAAGCTTTATCTGCAACCCTTTCCTCTATTTTAATTCACTCCGGCAAAGTGAAACGGAGCTAATAAAAGTAGCGTAATAAATATCCGCGAAAGTTCTTTTAATTTCTCTTTTACACGGAGACGGTAGATCCTGCAGACGCGATCGCCAAAACTTCCTTGTTTTTAATTTTCTTGAAAACATCGTTTGTTTTATTCATTTTATTTTCAATGAATAGGTGGAAGGCTTTCTCAACTTTAAAGCGCTTATCTTCCTCAAGGTTGTAAATGAATTAACAACGGCATCCAAGTTTCAACTTTATTCACTTCGCATAGAATCCTTTCTCAAATAAAAAACATATTTTATCAACTTTTTAATTGCTTACCAGAAGGCCAACTTTGCCCGGCTGAATGTTTTTTCGTCTTATTTCTTTCAGCTGCAATTCCCTTGTTAGAGCTTCACCGTATTTTGGCACTAATGCGAGCCACCGGCGCCGGTAGCGTATAATGCGGAAATATTTAATTAGAAACAATAGATTTAATGAGAATAATACAAGGTAGAAATAAAAAAAAACTCCCTGGTAGGCCTAGCAGCAGCGGTCACGTAGACCGGCAGCATCCCAGCGGGTGGCGCCGACTACCGATGATGTTTCATAATAATTAGCTCCTGTTATGAATTCTATAAATGTATCATGCTCCACACGATCACTCGGCAATCAATTAACTCCTGCGCAGTGCTTACATTAATTAGCAATAGGACATACGTTCGTTAATCATAAATTAAAACATGCGTTGCGCTCGCGTACTCGACATCATGTTCTGCTCAATCATTTTAATCAACTGTGTTAGTTTTTATTGATTTACCTGACGACCCCCCGCTATTGAATATTGGAAAGGATTCAAAGTTTTCGCTTTTAATAATTCCAACGGTCGTATATGATTATCAGGATAATACTATAAAGAACAAATTATAAGAGAGTCATTAGATGCTATGATCTAGCTTCTTTTTTGTTGATATCATGGACCCGACTAAGTTTATTACTTAATTACTTTCGCCAATTATAACCGGGCGGGTTTTTATGGCGTGCCTCCATGATGGCCACAAGTCTCTCCGAAGAATGTCGGAACATAATTCATATTCTTTATTTTTTGCGTCATAATTCGACGCGACCCGGAATGGTACGTCATCTCGTCAATTTTGAAGTCTCTTTGTGACGGTCGGCAGATTTTCAAATTGACCTATTTCATAAAATAAAAAAACCTAACCGAATTTCATTATCCTTTTCGAGCATCAAGCTACTGAGTACTGGTACGTCGTTTATTGGATCTTGACTTCTCTACAAATAAATAATTATGAAGCCGTATCTACAAAGCAAATAGTTCCGTAATATATTATGCTCCGAACGTTCTCAGTTTGCATCCGTCGTCGGCAGTGTTGCCTTTTAATCAAGGCTCTATGATCTACCGAGTATTTATTGAATGGAATGTCATATTGCGAATATCGGCTTAGGCGCCCTAGCGCACAATGGCCTGTCTGAGATGATAAGCCGCCGCGCTGCGCCAGCGCCGGTGATTGTCTCCAGATCAGCAAGCAATGTTCCCATGATCGTAAAGACTCCGATACGCCAATACAATGTCCTTACTTCAGAAACAAACTTTCAACTCTATCAACATAACAATGCGACGAATTAAATTGCAAACTGCGACGAACGGAGGAAATTTCGTTTTTAGTGAAATAGCACACAAGATGTTGGGTAGCATCTGCAGTACGGGCACTTAGTTAATATTTAATCAATAAATTAGTGATGAATAAACTAATTAAATCAATCAACTGGTGTTTTTGCCGAGGAAAACTGGTTCCAAAAGTGGTTCGAGAATCCTGCTGTCTGTAGTTTAAGGCTTTATTACTATTTAAGGAAGATGATAATAAATTGGCGAATAGTTTCAATTAAGTTGTAGTATTTGTAGAAAGAAAGGGACGTTTCAGGATGCTGCTCTTGTAATTTTTTTTTTATTACAAGAGCAGGATCCTATTTTTTTTTAAGTTGGCACCTATTCTGTCTGTCTCTGTTGTAGGTATCAAAGATAGTCACAATTGAACTCATTGAAAATGATTTTATAGGAAAATTGCTTAAATACTGACATAATTTTTAATCATCTATACTTATAATAAAACTCTAGCGAAGTCAATTCTGTACATTGAATATTTTTAGAAAAAAAGTATCAGGGGTTACTAAGTAAACTATACTGAATACAAAAATGCAAAAAAATCGGTCTATGTCTGTCTGTCTGTCTGTCTGTCTGTCTGTCTGTCTGTCTGTCTGTGTGTTACCTCATCACGCGAATACCGCTGAATAGTTTTCAGTCAAATTTAGGACCGTGATAAGTCCTGGTTCTGGGAACAATCTAGGCTATCCGATGTTCAGAATACATTGCGGGTTGCAATTTTAACTTCGTTTTTTGTAAGAAATATTCATAATTTTGATATAGCTTCTTGAGAAGATATGTGAATAACGTGATACAGAAGACTGTTCCGAAAAAAAAATTGCATTTCCGGGAAAAAAAATCCTCATTATCTCGGAAACCGTTGATTTCCTAGGCATAGTTCCTTGGGCAAAAATGATCGTTATGATGAGGACTGTATAGTATTTAAGGGTGTTAAAAGACCGCCAACAGACCCGAAAGCCACTAGACACCAAAACAAAGTACTTTTTCGATAAATTATTGTTGGGAAATTATTTTGGTTTTTTAGGTTATAATTTTGAAAAATATTCATTCACGCAATGGACGTGTAACGCACGGAAGTCATATTGCGCAAGCGTAGGTATCAGATTATGTTACTTAAGCTTGAAGTGCCGATGTTTAGAATACATTGCGGGTTGCAACTTTAACGTCGTTTTTTGTAAGAAATATTCATAATTTTGATATGGCTTCTTGAAAAGGTATGTTAAGAATCCCCTGAAGCTCTGCCGGAGGGAAGATGGCCGGTGGACAAGGGCAGTGACAGAGTGGCGGCCGAGAACTGGACGACGATCAGTCGGAAGACCAGCAGCCCGATGGTCGGACGACATCGACATTGTCATAGCGGCGGAGGGTCCATGGATGCGGATGGCTAGAGACCGTGAGAGGTGGCGCGAGGGGAAAAAGGCCTATACCCAACAGTGGGCAGAGGTGGGCTGATGATGATGATGATGATGATGAAGCTCTGCAGCCCTCTCGCTCGCACTTTTGAACATTTTAATTTATTGTAAGAGAATGATTCAACTTTGGACGATAAAATATAGTTGCAGACATAGATAATAAACATAGGGACATGTAGACATACTTTAAATTTCACATTTATAGTTTAAAAAATAAATTACTGAACTACTACTTTTAACCGAAGTTCAGTGATATTTTTTTTTATTAGTAGGAATATGAAATCAAAAGTGTGTCCACATGTCGATAGCTTTATTATCTATGTCTGCAACTATATTATATCGTCCAAAGTTTAATCATTCTCTTACAATCAATTAAAATGTTGAAAAGTGCGAGCGAGAGGGCTGCAGAGCTTCAGGGGATTCTTAAGAACTAGATACTGAATACATTTCTGCAAAAAAAAAGTTTTGAAAAATCCGACTTTGAACCTCATTATCTCGGAAACCGTTGATTTCCCAGGCATAGTTCCTTGGGCAAAAATGTTCCTTATGATGAGGAAAATACGTGGTTTCCCGCTTTGTTGGCGGTCTTTTAACACCCTGTATGTGGTCTCCCACTTTGTTGGCGGTCTTTTGACACCGCTCGGTATTCAATACAAGCACTCGCCGCAAACAATAATTTTGCATTCTTGCATAACAAATAACTATTGTTTACCGTTGAGCTGGATAGACAGAGTTATTAGCCGTATGCTTTGCTTGCTGGCTTAGCATGATAATGAGTAAGACCTTATCTATGGGCTTATAACTTTATCTATCCCACTCTACGTCGAGGGAGATACATATTATAAACCCTTTTACTTCCTAATCAATTCTTATGCTAAGCTTCCTGGTATCTTATCACGGGCGATACCTTAATGTAAACAATACATATTTATTATTAAATTTATAAATGTATTGTTTAGATTAGGGTTTTTATTCTATTTTATTCTAATGCTTTCTTTTGAGCCCAGCTACCGCAAGTTAAGAAATAATAACTATTAAAATACCCCCGACATTTTAGCTTCGAATAAGCATATTTAATAAATTGCTGAACCAATTTTGACAAAACATAACTAAGAACATTCGCTAGAAAACCTGCTTTCAAATTAAAAAAAAACTTAAAGCTTCCAAATCGTTCACCCATTTAAGAGCTACGGTGCCACAGCCAGACACACCCTCATAAACACACACCTATACAGACACACTCACAAAGCTGTCAAACTTATAACACCCCTCTTTTTTGGTCGGGGGTTAAAAAAAACCTTCCTTTTGAGTTTTCCTCCACAGTCGAATTTAAATTAAATGTCAAATGTGTAAAAACGCATACGAAGTCGCGGGCACAACTAGTACTAAATAAAATAAATATTTAAGGGGGCTCCCATAACAACAAACGTGATTTTTTTGCCATTTTTATAGATAATGGTACAGAACCCTTCATGCGCGACTCCGACTCACACATGGCAGGTATTTTTTTTTTCAATACGAGGCACTTTACGAAATTCAATATTTTACGAAGGCGCATATTTTAAATGTTATTATACAAAAATAACCTTACCTTTGAATACATACACACTACAAGTATATAAAATCAAATCCATTGTATGTTCGCGCGTGATCATGAAAACATAAGTATAAGTCTCTCCCTTTGGGCTTCACCAAATAGTCAAATATGTGAGTACCTACGTATTGTGAAAATGTACGCTGACATAGTCGCGGGCACAGCTAGTTTATAATAAGTTGAAAAAATTCACAGGACTTGAACTCGCAACCTCTCGCATACCGTGCAGGCGCCCTACCAATTGAGCTACCAAGTCAAGTATTTGTCGATGCGAATTTCAAAAAAACAGGTACAGGTATCATTTTTAATTTTTGAAAAGGTACAGAAATTGTTTTATTATGTTACCAGAACTGAAATAGTTATTTGTTATGCATGGATCGCAAATAATATTGCATCCGTGCGAAACACACAACTTTTCATCTTACAGAGCGAGGTAATTGTTATGATGCATCAAAAAACAATAGACAACTAGGTACAACGAGATAAAGATACATTTATTTCTCAATCCACAAATTGCAGTAATTTACATACGTGGAAAAGCACATAGATAAGAATTTGGATAGACCGGATTTGAGCAGCACTTAATGTTATTATTAAAGGTTAGTGAAATGAGTTTCCTTCTTTGCAAGTGACAGATGAGTCAAACGAGTTTCATTTATTTCTATTTCTACACCACTAATTTCGAAGCGTTTAAAAATGACTTTTGCCTCATCGTATGATACTAGTGACTTTCGGAGCCTGGGTGATGTAAAAAATATTATGCTGGATTAAAAATGTATCACTTATTGTTTTTTCTAACTCGTGCTAGGCAAACATTTAAAGATTCAACAGTAAGTAGTTATAGCTCAATTTGTAGGGCGCCGACATGATTTTCCTGAGGTTGCGGGCTCCGGGTTAAGTCCTAACCCAAGGGTTTTTTTCCCGTAAAATAATTCGATATTTAGAAGAAATAATACATAGAGGAGTACAACCTAATTAAATGTCTCTCACAAGTCAACCGTTGTACTTATCTGTCAAAGCCTTGCGGCCTGCAGGTGGGTATAGTCGGCCACAGTCTCAGATACCCCTTTTTGTTCGATTGGCGCCCTTATGCCGCGCGCGGTAAGAGCTGCCATGGGGTATCTGAGATTGTGGCCGACCGTACCGACACGATTAAATGAATGGCAATAGTTTCATTCATTATGCCAGTTGATGCGTGAGTCGTGACAACTTGTAAGATGTAACTGTAATTTGTCCTCATTGCCCATGTAGAGTAGGTACATTAATTACATTAGCTATATTTAATTTGCGAGGATTACCTCCGTCACGTGGAGAGTACTTACGTACCTACTTCAGTGTTGGTGAGTATGTGGCGATAGTTGTGATTTATTAAAAGGAAAGTAGTCCCCTTAGCATGCACGGTCAAAAAAGCTTTTCTCCTCGAAATTTCAGTTTCTCAAGCTTTCAGCATCTCGAGAAAATATATGACTCAACTTGAAAAACTGATATAGGAACAGTGTCGACTAAAGCTTTTCTCGAGCTAAGGTGACTAGGGATGGTACAGTCAGCCACACGCAAGGATACCCCTTTTTATTCGATTAGCGCCCTTATGCCGTGCGCTGTAACAGATACCATGGGGTATCCCGGACTGTGGCCCACCTATCATCAATTATAGACAACAGACTTTTTCCCTAACAATGTTATCCCGTATTCCGGAAGCCAATTTCAATCGCGTTCTACGAACCCTTCACCAGTGGTATGTAGGCATGCCTACGTAACGGTGATTTTTGTTTGACTTTACTGTTTTTTACATGCTTTGGATCACGTCCAGTGGATCCGATAGTGGCTCAGTGGGTAGGCTCGGCTGGCACTCCTAGCTTTGACAAAAACAAGTGCGCGCGTGCCGGGTCGACTCGTGCCGAGAGCAAACATCACGGACGCCATTTTGCATGCCTGAATATCTAATCTAAAAACCCCGGATGAACTGAGAAAACCAACGAACGTGAGCATTTACATTCAAATTGTCTTCTTATTGCCGTTAAGTTGGGTAGAACTGTAAACCGTGATTTTTGGCGAAAGCTATGGCTGCTCTACATTTTTCTTCTCATTCTTACGCACATGCCTTTCATTCAGTGTATAACCTGTCGCGTATTTTCTTGCCAACAGTAACTATGACTTTTAATTCGCTAACCAAAAGGAAACAAGATATCAACTGCCGTTCAACCCTTCCAAATATAAGCCATTTTATACTTTTGGTGCACAAATAAGGCCGAATAAGTACTACCGTTAAGGCTGAAATAGCAGATTTATTTTCTCTCCCGATATTTATGATTAAAAGTTGTTTAAAGTAAATGTTTCAGTATATTTCGAATCACGTTTCGTTAGCTACACCAAATGTTCGTTTCCTAATAGCTAAAAATATGATACAGATTGAAAAATTACCATATTGAAATACCTCCAAAGTTATTGAAACTTGAGTCCTGTACAGTGTCTTATTAGATTTATAAATGGGATGCCAGGGTTGCCTACCAGGGTTCTTCTTTATATTAAACTAGCTTTTGTCTGCGACTTCGTCCGCGCAGACAATTTTTTTTTCTCGTGCGTTTTTCTGTTGTTGTTGTTTCTGTTTTCTATTATTCTGCTATTCGGGGCGGAGAGAAATCCAACTAATCAAAAATCAAAAAAATTGGTCTACCCGTTCTCGAGTTATAAATGGTGTAACTAACATGACTTTGTTTTATTAGATTTTACGTTAGTAAATTACACAAAGAGCAAAAAGAGTCATAAACTACCGTTCCGTTGCGTTGCTTCTCCTTTGAATAGACATTGCTAAAGTTGAGGAAGAAAAGCGCACAGCTCTCCAAACGATTCACTGTGGCGCCCTCTCGTATCAAATGCATTGCAAGTGGGGCGCACTTTTACACCCACCTCGACCGTGACCTTGCCTGGGACGCTCTGTACTTACGCACCTTGCTTTTAGTAAAGTGTTTAGACTTTATTTAGCGTAGTGCACTGTTGTATGAAGTTTTGGATACTATTTTAAAATGTATTTTTTCTACAAAGTCGGCAATGATGGCAGATAGACCATCTGCTACATTTAATACCTACACGCCAAGTTCAACTACTCACTAGACTCTACATTTGATAGGAGCTTTACTTTCATTTATTTAGAATCCTACATTATAATAATAGAAAAACTCTAATCTTATTACAATGTGCAGACAAATCACAGGCAAGAGTGATGACTAGGGTAGCTTGAAATCAACGTGCATTATTTTTTTCAAATATTATTTCCAATCAATTCGGTCATTTAAAGTTTGGGAGTTCCGTCCGTTGTGATATCTTCGCCTTCAAGAAGACTGAGCCATTAAACGGGGCCATTAATACCGAATCCATAAAAGCAAAGCTCCACATAAAATAACTTCCAGCACCGCAGAAGCGCGACCCAGCGATTTGTGCTGAACATGACTTTTCCTCGGCTCACGGATGCCTTACATCAAAACAAGTGAGGTCGATGGCTGCGGCGGCGGCGGCGGCAGCGAGGCTCGTGTGAGGAGCGAGGGGCAAGTGGGCGTGGGGCGGGCCGGGGGCGTGCAGTGTGCAGTGCAGCCTGCAGCCTGCAACCCGCCTCGAACGTGACCCTGTCTTGCACTACACCGGCCGCCGCCGCCGCCGCCGCCGTCGCGCCAGCTGGCGGACCGACTCCGACTCACTCCCGCGGCGTCTCCCGGCTCTCCCACCAGCGAACAGAGTAATCGAGTTTACAAATTCACAACTCTCGTAAAGGTATTATCTTCGTTGCTATTGTAAGGGTCCGGAGTATCTGCCTAGATACGTTTTTCGGCGTGTGGAGCGGAGACTAGAATGTAGAGATGAGTGAGATGATTTAGGCTTACATGTGTGTATCAATTACTGCAATACGTATGGGTCAGCGTTGGCTATCTTAATTAGTATTTTCATAAGAAATAAGGAACATCGTACGTAACACGTTAGCAACAAAATCGTAGCCGTAGGTTAACTAACGCCACCTGTTGACAAGTAGCGGAACTACTAAGCTTCTAACTACTTGTTGCGTTTTTTTTGCTTCGACTCTACGGTTGTAAAGCTTATTTTTAGTGAAAACTACAGATAGCCCAACTTTGTTTATTTTAACTTGGTATTTAATCTACACATCAAGTTGTAATGTTCTAATTCTTTGGCTAATTATCATAGTAGAGACACCTATAGTTATGACAATGATAAAGCTGCATAAATTATAAAATAACATGTTTTCGGTCGCGGATACCGACCGTAATTTACATGCTAATACTGTAACAATGGCATAATGATAAACTAAATAAAAATAAAGGGCACATCCTGTCGTCGCGATCGATTTGCATATTTTTTATGATTTTCCACAAAAATACAAAAGCCACGTTGATAATATGCGACCGCGCATTTGTTTGTGTTTCCGGAGCACTTTTGTAAATAATTCATATAAAGTTAATCAACGTGTCCCTAATCTATGGTCAATGATAATTATACCTTTCGTTAGTAGCACAATGGTCACAATATAACATTTTACATGCATGATTCATGAGCTTCATTTAAATAAACATAAAGCCAATCGTTTGATTTTTATAACAAAAGGAAATTATCCACATTTTGCTGACCTGTTTCATTTGAAATATATGACCCTCAGTTTTTTTTTGTTGTAAATGTGACTTTTAAAATATGAATTTCAGCTGCGCGCCGTAGTCTTTATAGAGAGCAACTAGCACACAGAGGAGGAGTCAGGAGGGCCGTATTTTGGAGGAGGACATTGATATCATTATTGAGGGTCGTGAATCGTGATCATTCTTCATCGTTCTACAAGTTGTTGATCGAGGACTAAGTTATTAAGTGTCGAGCGGATTTGGTCGGTCCAACGTGTAGTAAGTCGTGCATCTTCTTCTTGATGATTTTGCCAATGCATATGTAGGTATTTTTTTTTCAAAAGGTTTCTTACCGTAGGTAGGTAATGCAAAATTAATTTATAAGTACCTCATATTGGTATAATTACAGTGCGACATAAAAGAGTAGAAATTAAATGGCAACAATTTCTCATAGTAAAGCCGACCACTTTTCGGATTTACTATGAAAAATTGTTGCAATTTAATTTCTACTCTTTTATGTCGCACTATATGTATCTACTAACGTCGGTACCTAACATTTTCTAAAAATATTATTACAAAACACATCAACAACGTAAACGTGTGGCTATGCGTCGAATACAAATTACCGTTGATATCTATTTGGCTATTAATTTTAAAGTCATAGGGGCATGTCACGACTATGGCATCAGTGCGCGGAGTGACAAACGGTGTCAGATACTATCGGCAGGGCACGCATCACCGAAATTATTTCAAAATCGCTATCTAAACGATAAAACTTATAACAAACACATTCATTTGTATGCTATGCACCTACGCCCTACTTACTCAATTTCTTTTGAATTAGCTTATTTTTGGAATACAATGAATATTTAAATGAGAACATGGTTCATAAACAAAACAATGGGGGCAGAATATTGAGCATCTAGGAATGATCTTTTCACCTCAGGGCAAACAAACTGTTTCAAAGAAAATGTAAATATATGTTTCAATTTAAACTAGAGATTTACTACTCGTAAAGAAAAATAAGCAAAGCTGTGTAAAACGGATGGTTTACGGCAAATATGTTATACATAAGAACAGCAGAAACGTAGAAAGAAATCGCACAGGTATGACTGTAAGTAAAATAATCAGAATGATCAACTGAAATAGTTTAGTTAGGTAGTAATAAACAACACTGTCAGTCGAGGACTCGAGGCAGTCTTTCAGCTGGTACTTTCCACGAAGCGTAACATTTTAAAATGAATCCGACGAACATCGTAAAATATTCGATAAACAGGGCGAGTGTGTTTGCTTTGCTGAGTTTAACATTGCTATTAAACAGTCGTGAAATGTACAGAAATAATCGGGTCGATCCGTTATATCTCGGCATTTGTATGACACGCAAGTTTGCAAGTACGCCGCCGCCCGCGCCGTGTTCCTTGATGCTAAACTGTTGCGCTCTCCTTTTGACTTGTCTGCCATCTTAGGTCATTGTTGTCGTAGCCCTAATTTGTCAATATGCCAAATATAGTAGTCTCGAATAGTCTTTAGAATGTATGTTTGAGCAACGATCTCTTCCCGTTTATATTCGGAACTCGGCGTGCGCGTGCGTGCGTGTAGTTAACGTCGTCACCGCTTAGAGTGCAAATGATACAAAAAAAAAAACAATCATCATTACATCACAAATTCAATTTAATGGGCATTTTCTTAAACACAGTTGCCCGACTGGCTCGAGTATGGTTCAGCCAGGCAGGGCCCTTAGCCTGTAACACAATGGTGCCAAAATGGGCTCCCGGTTAACGTTTTCAATTAAGATTTATTAATGCTGTCGGTCCAGTGTCGGTCCTTTTAATGTTTTTGTAGTACAGCAAAGAATATCATGAGTCTAATTCTAGAGGATTAGTTCGCTAGTTTTAGGAGAACAACGAAAAAATCCCGGTTTTGTCCATTTACCTGGGATGCCATTGATACGCCATTGTCTTACAGGCTAAGGCCCCTGGACATACTCGCGCGAGGCGCTGCCGCCGCGCCTGCCCACCAGACGGCTACGTTTTTGCGAGTCGCGGCGCGCGCCGTCCCTTCGTGCTCCTCAAACGAACACACCGATGTGATACTGAGAACTAGAGCATGTCAGTCGGGATGAATACCTCTAAGCAAGTATCCAAAAAAGACTACGTTAGACAAATCCTTGATGACTTTCTAAATTATTCGCGGCACGAATGTGTCGACAAGTAGGTACGTCTGAGGTTCGTAGAGATGTCGGTAAGAAGTGGTAACGGTAATGTCTCGTTTAGATGAATGACCACCGTGAAGATCGGTGCAGCGGAAGAGCAGCATGAGGTGGCGTGGTGGGACGTTTTAATCAAGTGATTCAGCTGGAGACGCATTAGCAGCAGCGGCGGCGGCGGCGGCGGCTCGGAGCCTCCCGCGGCGCAGCAGCCGGATCCCGGCAGTTTTTGCCCGTGCATGCTCGCCTTGTGTCTTTTTCGCTCTTCCCGATCGGAATTCGTTGAGGGATCGCCGCTGCCGGTGGCAGCCGTCTTGTGACATGTCAGCGGCGGTACGTGCGCTGCGTACGCGGCAATTAACTAGCCGCGCAACACTCTCCGCCGCCAACTTGAAGGAATCTCAGCACTTGGCTACGATGATTTCAAGGAAACTCGTCTTTATTCAAGGAACAACCGTGAAAATACCTCGACGCACGTAAGCGTTAATTTGTACTCGCTAATTGTCAATTTCTTCATCAGTTTCTTTGCAGCAACGACAATCGTCCGCACAGTTGTGAGCAGCACTTACCTACGGTCCTACATACATCCTACATACCTGATGAATGAAACCTCTCTATGAATGCCGTTTTTATCAACCACTTCCATTATGATAAATTAAAGTAGGTACCTATGCAAGGGACATTGTTTTCCGTTTGCCAGTAGGACGTGGTCGACATAAAAATATGCAATGTCCTCTTTTGCACGTCCTTTTTGCCGCTGCTGAGGTGTTTTGGAAAAATATTCGGCGTCTCATCGAGGTGGTGGCATAACAATGACAGATCGTACAATAGAAACTTGTGTTTGACAAAAGGAAAAAATAGAAGTTAAAAACTAAAACCCGACTACTAAAAGGCTTAAAACAAGACCTGCTTATCCTTAAAATAGACTCATAGATAATTAATCGTAGTCGGAGGCCATCGGTTTATCAAATGCGAATGTGGTGTCCTCCGACTACGATTAATTATCTATGAGTCTATTTTAAGGATAAGCAGGTCTTGTTTTAAGCCTTTTAGTAGTCGGGTTTTAGTTTTTAACTTCTATTTTTTTTTGAGCTTTTTAGTTAGTTATTTTGGATGATCACCTAAAATAGAACCAAGAAGGGCAAAAAAAAAAACACATTTTGGAATATTTTGTTCTATTTGTTATGTTGACGCTACATGTGTTATACATTTTTGAAAAGGTCTTTTAAAGCCCTTTCATTTGATACCCATGACGATGGTATCCGATAATTTTTATTTTTAGGTCCACCACTTTAGGGCGCAGCACAGCCGCCATCTTGGTTTTTTTCAAAATTAAACTATCCTATGTTACCTGGGTGATTAAGACGAATCCAACGACACCTCATTTGTTGAAATCGGCCGAGTAGTTTAGGCTCTGCGAGGGAACAGATGAACACACAAACATACATACATACATACATACATACATACATACATACATACATACATACATACATACATACATACATACATACGCTGCTAAAATCATAACCCTCCTTTTTGCTTCGCGTAGTCGGGTAAAAAGTAGAGGATCGCCGAGCCGTGTGAATGGAAATAAAACAAAAGTGGGAAATAAATCAAGACGAGCTGTCGGGAGGCATCTTCAAATTTTAACAAGCTGCGAGGCGAGAAAGATTTCTAGTCGAGGTTTAGAATCATTTGCAGTTTCATGAAAGAACACATTATTTGCTCGAGGCCTCGCTATCTCGGTCCCTCGGCGACCATAATACTAGTTTGATATTGTGACAATTATGGTGGAAGGTGTCGGCGCAAGCGCAGCGCGGCAGCCGTGTTCTGTACACGTGTTGCCCACCACTTGCATAATGGATGACTCAGGGCTATACATGCACCCAATTCAATTCGAGACCTATGAAATATGAATACAATCTTATAGTAGAGGCTGGTTTCGAATGTTTTGATTAGCTTAAATTGTTTTACGTTTTGAAATCTTTCGGCGTATTTACCTATACTGTTGAGTCTTATCTCAACTTCATCAATATTTATTAAAGCATAACCTTTTGTTTCGAAAATATGATGGAATATTTCGGCCTGCTCAGAATAATCCAGCCATACATAATATTGAAAAATAAAAGAGTGTTCCGAATGCCCTGGTGGCAGCCCTTTCGAATAACAGAAAGAGAAGCCGCTTGCCTTTCCATTGAATCAAATTCATATATTTTGAGATTCAGTCGCCAATTTCAAGAGTACTGCAGGCAAAAATTTATTTTGCGGAAATCCTATATCTTCATACTCTTGTATTCGATTTGTCCTAATCCGCTGGCTACTAAGAACGGTATAAGATGGAAGACTTGTGCTATACCCTTTGCTCCTTTGATACCCCTAAACTCTAAACCTAAACTCTTTAGAAATTCGATCATAATAATGCTGCTATTTTGCAACACCTAGAAATAATGATTTGATTGAAAGCTTGCATTTAAGCAAGCATGACATCCCAATAAACTTACATACCGTACAGCGGAGTCTTTTAAGATTTCTTACGTAAAAGTGAATAATTTTTATTGGGTTATTTACAAGATTTACGCGAAAATTTTATTGAAATAGAAATAAAACGAACAATTTAACTACTATTTACATGTAAAACAGAGAATATTGAAAATATCCATGTGTACATCATAGGAAATCTAACGCTTTGGCCATTCGGAGAGTAGACCAAAATTAAGTTCCTTGCATTTACAGAGTCCAGTGGCATCGTCACTGACTCTAGATGATCTGTGATTGGTAGGACTGTACAGTGCAACTTATCTCAACATCTTCCGAGATACAAATACCCACAAAACCTAACACCCTGGTATTTGTACCCAGTCAACGCTTAGGGGACACTCTTCTGACCGTACATTCCGTGAATTGTTTTATTGGATTATGCTGCGAGGCCGCGAAGCAGCTATAACTATTCAGTGTCGTCTTTTGTGTTATGGAAAAACTTGTTCTTGAATCCATGTAGTGTGAAGGCATCGTTTATTTTTGCGAGTTAATCTTACATATGTACACATATTATCGCTTGCGGCCCGGCGACTGTCATTTCAACGCCTGCCTTGGCTGCCGATTGTTAGCGCGCACAATGTGAGCCTGCTGACGGGAGTCCTTAAGAGTACCATTAAAAATATGTGGCCACGGCTCTGTAAGGTTTTCTTCAATTAGGTGCAGCCGTATCAAGGTGTCTTTGGACCATTTGAATGCCAGATGGTAGAATCGTAAAGTTCAACTGAAAACTCTCTAACTTTTGTTCATATGGGTGGCCGGGAACTCAAATCCAAATAGAAAATTATTGTTGTCATCGCCATAGTTATCAACGTCAGAGTTGGTGTTGGCGACGGATTCGGTAGCGTTGGTATCGCAGTCGGCGTCGGCATTGTCGGCATCCGCATCATAAGAGTTGATGTTGACATCGCTGTATTTTAACTAGTTACTTACCATGGTTTGTCAAACGCTTCAAATCCTGCTTGAGTATTTTTTTATCTCTATACAGTTTGCGTTTTTGTGTAATATGTTATTATCTTTTATACAGTGGTATTTTGGCGTATTTCAACAACAACCCGTTATTATTGAAATAACGGGTAAATAGGCATTTATATTATGATTCGCCAAAGTCATTAAAACCAATTCGGACAAAACACCGGGGACCTTTTATTCAATCTTGTCGTCGGCTAACGTTTATTTGGACATATTTATGGCTATAGTTCCGCTTTTTGTGCGGATGGAAATATGTGTGGCGGATCGCACGTCCTCGTGAGATTTCAGACACCTCTCCGCTTACTAAATTTAATATCCCCGGCCTTTACGCCGACGATGCGCCAAAAAAACTATGAAACCGCCATTGTGTCGGCGGGAAGGGCAGTTCGCGCCTCTGCCACCACAGGCCACTCATGAAAATCATTTTGTTTTTATCGCAAAATGTATGTTTATGATAACACCTGTTTCGGCGATGCCTCCGCGATGGGTGTCAGGGAGCCTGTCTCAGTTTTTTGCCAATTTACAGTGTGTAAAGACGCCCGCATCGTCGCCTAATTCAACCAATGTTCAATCGAATGACGCATTCATTCGCTCTTGTTTAGCGAACGAATCGGACGACAGGCGGCTATGATGCAGCGTTTACTTTTACATCAGTAGGTAATCTATAATATTTTATGTATTCTTTTTGCAGATACCGTTGCTGTTCGAGACCGGAGCTGTCGAATTGTAGAGCCACACACAACAAAGGACTTCATCAGGTATGTACCTAATTAAAAACTTTCATTTTTGAACTTTTAAAATATTATGCACTATACGTAAGTATGTAATTGAATAGCATCGCGTTTCTACAACGGTTATCTTCGGAAAGCCCTTTTTATTTGAAACCTTAGTAGGAACTATGTTTAATTTTTTTATTTTATTGAACGAGCGAGCGAAGCGAGAGAAGTTCTCCAAGTCAACTGGAACAATCCGGCGTTTTTTACATGTATGAATGTGTGTATGTATGTATGTATGTAAGTATATGTATGTTTGTATGTATACACGTTCGATCGACGATAAATTGAGTAAATAAAGTCGGATCGTCACAAAATTTGGTAGGCGGGTAAATGATTTTAAAATATTTTTTAAGTTTGAACATGAGCCAAATCGGCCGAGGGGTTGCCGAGATATCGGGTCGCGAGTTCACAGTTCGAGGCGAACCACTAGTTTACTAGTACTGGCTAAGTACACCTTACATTCTCATCACCGATTTCTGAAAAATATCGCTAAGCGGCACTACGCCAATATTAAGGTAGATCTCGTTATGTTTATGTCTCTGCAGATTTCTCAAAGAGGAAAGCGACAAAATGACATTTACGAGTACATGACTAAGTATTCTCAAGTCAGAAACCGGCAGTGATGATGATGATTTTACGACATTGTTCAGTACCGCCGTGTTCATGTAAAGACTGTAGGTAGGTATAATGTAGGTAGCTTAAGGTGGGACGATAGCAACGTGGCTGAAAATGCATTTTTTTTACAGTTTTTTACATCTTGTAGCTGAACTGAGCTATTTTTGTTCAGCGATTTTTCGTTCGCGGTAATAAGATAGTATTGTTTTCATTATTGTAAACAACAGAATAACAATAATTCAGCCTATTATGTGTTCTGGTCTACGAAGCAGTGGCACTGCTCAAAAAACTTGTTGATGACCAGATCACATAATCGGCTGAATTATTGTTGTTCTGTAGTTTACAATAATGAAACGAATACTTACTATCTTATTGCCGCGAACGAAAAATCGCTGAACAAAAATAGCTTAGTTTAGCTACAAAATGTAAAAAACTGTGAAAATTTTGAATTTCCCGCCACGTTGCTATCGTCCCACCTTAATAACAACCATAAACATGAAGCATTTTAAAATCAAACTAGTCTGTTTTATGTTATCATCACGATTAACAGTACCCAGTAGAGATAAATAATGAAGAAAAAACTTCGCGCTAGATTGAAGTCCATTAGTAAAGTAGTCGTAATAAATCAGTCACATAATATTGACTTAGTTATGAATAAATGTTCGTCAAAGGACAGCCGCCGCCGGCCGCTGTCCGGCTTTTTGCATAATTGCGGCCAAGGAATGTTGCTCCTATGGCTTATGATAACAAAGAAAGATGACCTATTTTATGCCGAAAATATTTATATTATGCACATATCCACTAGCTAAGCGATCATTAAGCGTGGGAAAGATATGTCATAAGGACAAGATGTAGGTAGAAGCTTGTGCCGAATGAGATTTGAAAATATCTACCATTTTGTATTATTCTGAAGTTCGCTTTGAATTACCTGATAACACTTTCCGATTAATTGATTCTATCCAAACATAAAAGAAATAAAATAGATAAAATATCACACATACCTTCGATTGTTAATTATTCTGTTGGTTGTCTTTGAAACCGTTTATATTTCTTTGGTTCCAAAGTTGCTAACTGCAATAGTAGCTGTCTTTGTAAGCAGTAATGAGCGCTGAAGATATTTAAGACTGTTGTTTGTTCAGACCAGGTAAAAAAAAACCAGTTAAATATATGCGATATAAAAACTCTACAATCCCCGAGTTATATTGCAGTGATGAAAAATGAGTCCGGACATAAATTCCTACACCGCAAAAGGCAGGAGATTAACAAAGAACAAATCTTCCTATAGCCTGGTCGTATTGATAAACCACACGTGTGGAACCTCCGATAGTAAGCCCTCCTTAACGCGGCGCGAGAGTTATATATTTTCGTAACACAATCCTTAAGAGAACACTACAATAATCGTACATTTCTCTCGACAATGTTCCTTTGAATAAATAGAGTTAAAGCAGGCAGATACAATGTCGAAGATTTGTTTACTCGCACTAAGAGAGAGCGTGATTACCTTTCTGTTGATATTGCAATAAGTTAATGCAATTTATTCGACTATTTACTACAGGTTGACGGTCGCCAGGGTCTCGACGGTGCAGCTAAATGAGTACCGTTTCAAATGTCATCGTTCAGTATGACATGGCAATCAAAATTGACGTGGGAAATATGCTCGTTTGTGAAGGTACGGGCCCGACAAGCTCCTATAAATCTTTAAATGAATTATAGAACTGGTCTAGGTACAGATGTTGCATAATTCGATCATGTTATTATTCGTAACTGTGTGCTTCGATCGCTTGCAACGGTCATAGAGAGTTGTTATAATAAACAACTGTAGAGATTCAAAGTAGATTCCATTTGTTTTTGTTGTGTCACGAACCAATATTGTTGGGAAAGAGAAACTTTCGCGAACATTCTTGCATTAGAATTCTATAGTGTAGTTGTGAATTTTATTCTTCACGTGTGACAGTGCCATTTTAATGCTGATTTACATTTTCCCGAGTTACTTTAAATGTCAAGTTTTTGAACTTCTGTCTTCGCAGGTTGTGAAAGTTGGCTGGCATCTGAGGCAGGGTCACACTTGTAACGCGCAGGCGCGCTGGTCCGTGACAGGTGGAATGTCAGTCGGCGACAAGATCAGAAGTACCTAACTATCAAGCAAGAGAAGCTCCGGCTGCACACATATGGATATGATACTGATACTAGGAGGTAAGTCCGCTATATGTTACTGAAAATTGCATGCAAACTTACACCTTGTATTTGCTCTGAATGTAGAGCTCATAATATAAAGTTTTCGCCGAGCCCATTCCAAATGCAAGGCCATCATTTCAATACGACAAAATGATGGGTAAATAAATCTTCTTTGTTTCGTTAACGATTCCTTCAAACAGGAAAAATAAATTTAAAGATTTAGCATGGCACTGCGAGGCAGACGTTGAATGTTACAATATATTCGTTACTAAGCGTCGAGAGCACAATATATAAAAAACTTTCAAAGGGAACATGATTGTATTCTCTTATAAAGAGCCTTTACTTTGGTTGCGAAATTGACATCCAAATCAGATTAATCCAATCAATGTAAATTTATGACGCACCCGCGACCGACCGCTGTGCGCCATTGAGAGATCGGGCCCACGCTAATCAGCCGCGACTCGCGAGGGAAGTGCCCCTGGACCCCTGTGTGTGCCCACTGCCCACTGTGCCCAGTGCTTACAGCCTCAGACAGCCCAACTGCAATCATGGTTTGTATGCAATCTTTCAGACACATTGTTAAGGTTTTCATAATAATTATGAGCTTCTCTTTCTCTCTCTCACGCTGATAAATTAGTGATTAGTAGGTACCTATATGAAAAAATTACATTAGGACGGAAGTGGTACATGAACTTTTACAGCCGGTGTGCCGTTATGTTACTGTACCAGGGGCCTCAGGCTGTAACGCAATGGTGCCTTGATAGGTGCCCCTGGTGTAGGCTTCAATTACGATTTATTATGTATGCTGCTGTATGCTGTCTGTCCTTTTAATGTTTTTCTAGTACAGCAAAGAATATTTTAATTCTAGAGGATTCGTTCACTGGTTGAAAACCCGGTTTCGTTCTTCTGGGAACCTAGGGACCTAGGGAGCGACACCTTGCTCTCTTGATCTGCTTAGATCGGGGATGTATGCTGTCGCGTATCACTTTCGCGGCTATTGTCAGTATTCACGAAACATTTAACTGACTCCTTTTCCTTTTGTGCAAGTTCGTCTTATTGAGGCAAGGTGCCATCCATCCATCATGAGAGTTATACAACATGGCGAATATGAAGTATCATTGTGTTGGTTCAATCAATCTAAGCTCCTGAGAGGATGATACAGGTAATGGGGCAAGCCTACTCCATTGCTAAATATGTCCCAGGCACTGCATTATCTGAGTTGTCACTTTATCCATCTAGTTTGAGTGCAGATGCCATTGGACGCTGTATAAATAATTTAATAAAAATACATGGTTAAATAAATACATTGCCTTCAAAATATTTTAAAGCGAAGTGTTCAAATTAGCCTATAGCAAGCACGTCAAGTCACAGCTTAGTCTCAAATTTGCCAATGTCCTCAAAAGGAACAGAGGCAGTGTTTTTGCTGCAATTACAAAGACCGAGCAGAGCGGTAGCCGGCGCGCCTGAGATATGTTTGATTTATACCTCCGATTCGGGCCGGAGTAAAATATGAGCCTGCCAATCAAATATTCTACCCTTTTCGGTCTGGCGCAACTTTTAATGCTCATTATAATAAAAATACGATAGTTCATACGGCCCTCGAGAAATAAGTTACGATTGTTCTTCATGCCATATTTTCGGGACATAGCGAAATTGTGAGGTTGGACTGAATCGTCTTGATCTTGCTGTCAGAAATTTGTAAAGAAGTATTTAAGTAGGTAAACTATATTTAGGTTAAATTCTTGACTAAAACAGGGCCAGGCACAGATACCTGCAACACCGGCCGCAGACTTGCAGAAATATAATGTATGCTAACATTTTTATCTTTATCAGATGAAAAACAAATGAAAACTCATAATAACGATTTTGAAAAGGCATAGTTTGCCTCTTGTCGGTACGCTCAGACGGACTGCTCGTAAAAAAAGGTTTGCCCTCTGAAGAGCTTGCACTCCTGAATGACTACTTCAAGAATATACGGATTTATCAGAAATTTGTTATTTTTATTGGCAGACTCTTGATGATAAGTAATGCTATCGTAACCCACATTCACTGTGAAGGAAAACATTTAGACCAAACCTTGTATGATGTTTAATTCATTCAACAAAAAAAATCTGTATCTCTCTCTCTCTTTCTTTCTCTCTTTCTCTCTCATTTACTCTCTATCTCTCTCTCGTAAGAAGGCCAGCTACTGAGACGTGATTTGCTACAAATTCGCAAAGTACCAAGACGTGACGGTCGGCGTGCGCCAGGTCGGATATATTTCATCGGGCTTGTTGTCACATGATCGCAGCGGAGATTCATCTTTAATTGGGTGAGCCACTGACTTCAGCTCGACTGCCTGTCTTGTTTGGAAGCTCGGCCTTTATCAAACGTATTCTGTCATTAGTTTGGTATTTGAAAATAGTTTTTTGGAAAACTAACTTGAAATCTCGATGAAAATTTGTAACTTAGTGAGTAATTACAATTCAATCGCAGGTATACTTGTTATATTATGTGCAAGTGAAGTCCATAATCCAGAGATCTTAATCAGTTGCGTTATATTAACAAACGGCGAGATGAAGGGACATCGAGTTAAGTATTGTAGAGTTGTGACGCCCGTCACAC
The DNA here is from genome assembly GCA_949319315.1 of Zelleria hepariella. Classification (NCBI taxonomy): domain Eukaryota; kingdom Metazoa; phylum Arthropoda; class Insecta; order Lepidoptera; family Yponomeutidae; genus Zelleria; species Zelleria hepariella. The sequence continues at coordinate 8,718,604 of OX439383.1, read as the reverse complement.
CAGACTGCTTCACCCGCAAGGCATCGAAGTCCGTCGCCGACGCGTAATTATAATCAATATTTATGGCCTTATTATAAGAAATCAATAAGAAACATTAGACACATATCCCAGCGACAAGCTCGGCACTCATTCACTGTCAGTCATGCCCATGTAACAACAAAGTAAGTCCGTCTATACACCTAAGTAGCTCATAATGAGCAACACGGCCATAGCGGCGTACATATATGATGATGAACCTTACGCCATCTAATATCTTGGCATCCAATCGTCATCCGTTTCGTAGAAGTAACAGCTCGAGATGCGAATACAGGAAGGCTCAGGTCATTAGGAGGAAAAGTTTCCGTGAAAAATTAATTGGTACCAAACAGGGTGGCACCCACAGCCATATTCCGTATCGATATGATCGAAGATGGTAGTGCTTTCAAACGTCGTTTTTGCTAATTACATAAATGTATCTCGGGCTATCCCATATCGGTAACTCGTGCTGAGGAGCGGACGCGTTCCCTCCATGTTTCTCGATACGGACAAATAAAACTAGGATGAGATATACTCCTAACTTTATTTATCTTGAAGACATAAGAGATGTTTAACTAGGACGAGATAAATGTATGAAGGTTGTAAATTTCGTGCAGCTTATTCAATTAAGAGTCGCCGATTGAATGACATAAAACTTCTGAGATAGTGCAATAAAATACTTGGCAATTACGGGTCAAGCCGGCACTGGTGCAGGCGCAGTCCTTTCTCGTTGGACCCGGGTCGCACGATAATGTATCACTTTATTTCACTGACCCATAACCAGACCCAGAATAGATCGTCCCGTCACAAAAAAATGTCATTAAATAGCGTTTCTTTAAACGCAACTTAGTGAAATATTAAGAGCCATCGGCGCAGCCTCTGATGTATACGCGTCGTTTTTGCAACAGACTCCGCAATAATTTCACCCGTCAAGCCTTATGTCAATTTGACATTAAGTTATGACGATTCTCGGTATCGATAAAACTTCATACTCATTATTATCTTTAATTATGACAGTTTGCCTTTTAAGATTGCCTGGAGTAGGCACGAAAAAACCGGCCGCCGAGTACTGGGAAAAAGCTATACTTGTTTCTTTGCTGGATTAGCTTATAAAACGTGTAGGAACGGCATCATAGTCGACGAAAACTCTATTAAATATAGGTACTGGAATGTATGTATTGCCCAATCCATATGGTTCAATCCAATCCATTTTTTAGCTTTCTTAGCTTCGAGAAGACTTTTCGGCGCCCTTTACAGTCAACCGACAATATGTTGCAGTTTGAATTTTCGGCTAACGATTTCTTACTCTGTGGTGTCTCTATCTCTCATCTATTCTTACAGCCAAACTGAATATTGAACAAAGAGCGGCCTAACGTTCGGACGACGATGTTTAATTGTTGCCATTTGAGCAGATGGCTTATACATTTGTAGAGCACTCGGCCATCACACTAGTTTGTGTTGTAAACCTCGGCCAAGTTACCAGCGCAGCTCATCTCAGCCTATACGTCCTAAAGTGCCGATATGAATTGAGACGGATTTACAGTGCTGCGACGGCAAAACTAACATTGGAAATTGTGGAAACTGGCGATTCGTTCCCGTTCTGGTGTTATTGTAGCGTTTTGTCTATGCTCGTCTATTTTATTGGTGTGTTTTGTTGTCATTGCGATAGTCTTCTATGCCTTGATAGATAGGCATTAGATGGGCTGTTTAACGTATGCAACACATGAAACCTGTTATACGACCTAGATCTGAACTAATTGTGTGAAATCAAAAGTGGTAAATTTTTAGTGCACTAATTTTGACATTGTTGCAATTCAATTACAGATCGACCGTGGGCCGCAGCTGGCTTATACTCGCGTGTTAACATTGTGTTTATTGTGCTTCAGGGAGCCACTACTCAATGCGTGACAAAGTGAGGACATGTGAACTTTTGAGGGATAATAAAAACAACACAATTAGCATTATCACTGACGTCGATTGCGTGGATAAGAACAAATTAACACGTCGGCTCTGCCATTGCGATGAACTTATGGGGACCGCATTGTCCCATTGTGCAATTTAATTCTGTAAAGGTGTTTTAAATATTGAGAATATTGAAATATTGCGGCAGAGCTGGTGACCAATCGACTTATTTTGTCCTACAAGACTGAGAGTTGGTAGGCTGATAGAGTAGACTTTGCAGAGTCTGGGAAAAATATATATTTTTTGCCGGTCGTGGTTGAGATTTCGATTTTTTTTTTACTTTGAAATGCGCGGCAATTCTGACATTACACAGAGATATTGCTGACGGTACCTTATTTTAGTAATGTTAGGATTTTTAGTGATGTTGAATGATCCTTTCGACTCAGGTAACGGTCGTCGCTTATTGTTCCTCTCAGCTAGAAAATAGCACGCATAAAGAAAAAATATAAGTTCTACAGTAGAAGTAACTCGAGACAAATTATTTTAATTGCTCAGCTTTGTAATTTATAGTTATTACGTTAATTAGAACAAGATTAACTTCTAAAGCAGTAGCGGGTAGATACGTGATGGTACACACGACAGCACGTCAGACTGTACATTTTTATTGTAAAGTCGCCCGTAACGCAACCGAGTAGAGCGCTAGCGTATAAAGGTCGACGTGCTGTCGTGTGTACATGTCGTTAGAGTTACATAAACCCATCCCGGCTACCTATTTATGTTAGGTTTTGCTCACGTGCGTTGTAAAAATAAAAAAAAGTGAACGAAGCTATGATACGGGCCGGGTTGGTTGCGAGTTATTGGTCCCCGCGCTCTGCCGCGGACAGTCAATTTCTCTAATTAATTAACGATCCCGAGATAAGAGCCCGCTGACAACGTTATTTGTAGCGGACAAATCTTTGAGGCATAAATTTCACTTTACATGGCCCTACGCCTGTAAACTGTGCATGTGCGTTTATGTGGACGGCCCTTAAACGATAAGTGATGATGCCTGGTCTAGACCTTAACATATATCTTGGTTCTAATACTTACTTCACTGGCTCAGCGACCCGAAGTGAGTCTTGGCCTCAGTTACAAAAAGTCGCCATTGGTCCCTGTCCGAAGTGGGTCTTGGCCTCAGTTACAAAAAGTCGCCATTGGTCCCTGTCCGAAATGGTCTTGGCCTCAGTTACAAAAAGTCGCCATTGGTCCCTGTCCGAAGTGGGTCTTGGCAGTGCCTCCAGATTCACTGTAATTACAGTAGATTAACTGTAATTTTAACTTCTTTACTGTATACTGTAATAATAAAATACAGTGTAGGGATCTACTGTTTTCGTTCGTAGACTTTTTTTTTAGTCCTCTTTTAGTCATTCATCCATTGGCTGCGTTCAAGAAAAAATAAAATCACCATAGAACGTAACAATATTAAATGCCGATCGAAGTACGAGCTCGCGACGCGCATTTAATCTCTATAGTATAGTATATTAGATCTCTCCTCCTCCTTGCATCGGTATCCTCATCACTGAGGGTCGTGGTCACTCGTGGTCATTCGATCGGAGCAATCCTTGTCGCACGATGCGTCGCCGTTGTTCCTGTCTGCGGCTATATGTATGGCATCGTATACTGTGGTGTTGAGTGTGGAGTTGAGCCTTATAATTACTATAGGTACTATAGATCTCAACACCACAGTCACCACAGCCTTATAATTACTATACTATAGAGATCTATAGTATAGTAATTATAAGGCTCAACACTCCAATGTTAATTTATTTAGAAAGGAGGCTAGGTGTCCTGCGTAACAGGTCTCCCTAGTGCAGGCACCATCTCCCACAATAATCAATGTATTTGATACCCTGTCCCTGTCAAAATGTTTTAAATGTTTTTCAATATTTAATCAAAATTTTACTGTAATTTTACTGTATTTCAGTATTGATATATGCTGTATTTCCTGTATTTTTTAACTGGCAACATTGTTATTTCACTTTCGTAATCTGGAAGCACTGGGTCTGGGCCTCAGTTACAAAAAGTCGCCATTGGTCTCTGTCCGAAGTGGGTCTTGGCCTCAGTTACAAAAAGTCGCCATTGGTCCCTGTCCGAAGTGGGTCTTGGCCTCAGTTACAAAAAGTCGCCATTGGTCCCTGTCCGAAGTGGGTCTTGGCCTCAGTTACAAAAAGTCGCCATTGGTCCCTGTCCGAAGTGGGTCTTGGCCTCAGTTACAAAAAGTCGCCATTGGTCCCTGTCCTGCGCGGTCTCCTTCCGGTTGCCTGCCTGTAGGTCGCTCCATCTTGGTTCTAATGGTTATTTAAGATGATGATAGATCCTGGCTGGTTTCGGCCTCGGCGACTGCTTCGACTCCGCTATTGTCGACGTTGATGTGGCTTTCGTAGCTGATCTTTTTTTTTCTTCTAATGGTAGCACCTAATGCAAATACTAATATTAATTGACCACATAGATGATAGTAGATGTGGTCAGAAAATCTAAAGGTTCGCAAGGCGTATCCCGATACTGTTCCATACGTTTGCGTGGCAGATCGAGCAGTGGAGAGGCGAAGCACAATTTACATTTGTCACATAAATAAAAGAAGCAAGCGATCTCATTAGGCGGGCTGAGTCGCAGGCGCCGCTCGGACGCTACCGTGTGCATGGGTCGTGCCCCGCTGGTTCAAACTAACTGCCGAACTACGTAAGAGATACATAAGTTTAGGAAAACCATCCTGAAAAAACCTGAAATTGATGGTTTTTGAATAAAATATTTCAGAAATTAACAAAAATGTTACTAAGCGGTCCGTTACTTATATCTGAAAAGCTATTTGAAATCTACGAAGATATCGGTTAATTTATTTGAGGATAAATAGCGGTGGTGCAGTGAGTGCCAAAACGTAGGTTCCAGATTAATTATCCCTTTCATATTGTGGTTTTACAGAGCTAAAATACACTCTAGAGGTACATTCCGTGTCTGTTATTGCAGGCTGCCGCTACGGCTACTGCCACTATCATAATTGTGCGTCGTCGGTCAACTCCTCCGAGCTCAGGCTCTGTTTTTTATCAATAACTATGTTTCAAGTTTCAACCCAACAATATTATAATAGGCATAGTCCATTTTAAGAAACTTTTAATGCAGCAATTAAGATTACAAATGAAATGCAAGCTTTTAACGTTTTAAAAAATATATACGATAACTAGCTTTTCGCCCGCGACTTCGTCCGCGAAGACTTATAAGAAGTTGCCTGGGTACATCTTTCACCATTATCAAATTAGCATGAATAGAGTCATGGGTGTGTATTTTTGTAAGCTATCTCTATTCCAAAAGTCATCCAAATCCGTCGTGCAGTTTCAGCGTGGAAGTGTATGTGTTTTGTATGTGTGTGACCAAATTGGTAAAGATCAAATGAATCCAACAAAAAAAAAACATACTTTGAACCTTTTTGGCCGTTTTAGGTTTATCATTATTATTGTTTTCTTCATGCTTAGTAGATTTGCTATAAAACCCAACTGTAGTTAAATGTTCATTGAATAGTTGTAGGTTCCGGCATTGTTATTGATACTAAATCAGGAAAACTCTTAAAATGTTTCCACCCTTTTTGATGCTGAAACATGTGTTTAATTATTATTTCTGATTTAATACACGACTACTTAGTTTCAAGTTAATCTGAATCCAATAAAATGATAATTTCATACAAATTTTGAACCCCGTTTTGGCCGTTTTAGAGTTAACATTATTACTTTTTTCTTCATGGTTGGTAGTTTTGCTATAAAACGCAACTGTAGTTTTTCAAAGTTGTAACTTGAATGGGTTGGGCCCAGCATTGCTACTACATCAGGGAAAAATATTCAACGTTTCCACCGATTTTAACCCTTCATTCGCTGAAATGAGAAAAATGCTGAAACATGTGTTTGATTATTTCTGATTTAGCATACGAATACTTAGTTTCAAGTAGGTATATCAGACAAAAAAAATGTATTTCATACAAACTTTTAACCCCGGTTTGGGCATTTCAAGGGTTAACATTGTTACTTTTTTCGTCATGGTTGGTAGTTTTGCTATAAAACGCAACAGTAGTTCAAATTTCAAAGTTGTAACTTAAATGGTTTGGACCCAGCATTGCTACTATATCAGGGAAAAATCTTCAACGTTTCCACCCATTTTAACCCTTCATTCGCTGAAATGAGAAAAATGCTTAAACACGTGTTTAATTATTTCTGATTTAGTATACAAATACTTAGTTTCAAGTAAATCGGACAAAAAAAAAATATTTCATACAAACTTTGAACCCCGGTTTGGGCATTTGAAGGGTTAAAATTATATTATTTTTTTCATGGTAGGTAGTTTTGCCACAAAACACTACTGCAGTTTCAATTTCATAGTTGTAGCTTTAATGGTTTAGGCCTGGCATTGATACTAAATCAGGAAAAATCTTCAAACTTTTCTACCCCTTTTAACCCTTTAGTGGGCAGAATTTTGAAAAACGCTGAAACACGTGTTTAATTGTTTCTTATTTAATATACAAATACTAAGTTTCAAGTAAATCGGACCAAAAAAATTTTTTATTTCATACAAACTTTGAACCCCGGTTTGGGCATTTGAAGGGTTAAAATTATATTTTTTTTCTTGATGGTGGGTAGTAATGCTATGAAATGCAACTGCACATTCAATTTGAAAGTTGTAGCTTCAATGGTTTGGGCCCAGCATTGCTGCTACATCAGGAAAAAAACTTCAACGTTTCCACCCATTTTAACCCTTCATTGGCTGAAATGAGAAAAACGCTGAAACACGTGTTTAATTTTTTCTGATTTAGTATACTAATACTTAATTTCAAGTAAATCGTACCAAAAAAAAAATTTTATTTCATACAAACTTTGAACCCTGGTTTGGGCATTTGAAGGGTTAAAAATATATTTTTTTCTTCATGGTAGGTAGTTTTGCCACAAAACACTACTGCAGTTTCAATTTCATAATTGCAGCTTTAATGGTTTAGGCCTGGCATTGATACTAAATCAGGAAAAATCTTCAAACTTTTCTACCCCTTTTAACCCTTTAGTGGGCAGAATTTTGAAAAACGCTGAAACACGTGTTTAATTGTTTCTTATTTAATATACAAATACTAAGTTTCAAGTTAATCGGACCAAAAAAAAATTTTATTTCATACAAACTTTGAACCCCGGTTTGGGCATTTGAAGGGTTAAAATTATAATTTTTTCTTCATGATTGGTAGTTTTGCTACAAAGCGCTACTGCAGTTTCAATTTCATAGTTGTAGCTTAAACGGTTTGGGCCCGACGTTGACACTACATCACGAAAAATATTCATACATTTCAACCTCGTTTAACCCTTAAACTGCTAAAATTAGAAAAAAGCTAAAACAGGTGTTAAATTATTTTTGATTTAATATACGAATTCTTAGTTGCAAGTAAATCCGGACAAAAAATTTTTTTTTTTCATACAAACTTTGGACCCCATTTTTACCGCCTTAAGGGTTAAACTTGAAGTAAATCTATCTTAACCCGTAGCGTGTCCACAAATTACAACTATTGTCAAATTTTCATTGTTTTGGCATTAGCGGTTTTGATCCAGCATCGATCGTAACTGGTGAAAAAAATCGAAAAACTTTGGCACCCATTTTAACCCTTAAGAACATAGAAATGAGAAAAAATCTGAAATAGGTGTCAAATCATTTTTAAAAAAAAGTACAAAAAATCAAGATTTAAGAACAAAAGACCAAAAAAAAATTTTTTCCCATACACACTTTCAGCCCTATTTTGACCCACATAAGGGTTAAATAAAAAAAAATCGCTTCTTAAATGAACCCTCCACCATATAACGCAACTTTTGTCCAAATTTCATACTTATAGGTTCAGCCGTTTGGGCTGTAGCGTGATGAGTCAGTCAACCTAAGCCTTTTATATATATAGATATACATTCCAAGTTTTCCTTATCCAACAATTTTTTTATTTTATTTTCTTTCAAATACACTGCAAAGAGAACAATGTCAGCGAAGTAAAATTATGATCCATCAGTCTGCTTTCATCGTCATAAACATATCAGAGCAGAATTCGGTTGCGCTAAAATACGGCGATTCAACTGGATCAGAATGCAAAGGACGAAATTATCGACAGACGACCGCTCACGACCTCGCACTTGCCATCGCATTTTGTTATACGAGCATGGGAACTGCTAATTGTAAAGTGTCTCGACAATAAAGGTTTATGCAGCTGACCTAAGTCCAAACGAGCCAATGATATCTGAATAGCAATGAGTGCCGGTCAAATGTTGGCATTAGTTACACGTAACCACGTCGTGAACATTCGCAAATGACATCATTTTCGTTCGGCTTGATGTTTCACTAATAAACAATGTATTAATAGTTAGCAGTATTGTCTTATTTGATTGTTGAGGCGCCAAAACTAAGGGTGTGGGAAGTCAGTGCCTTTGCTTTGATTTTCTTTTGACTTTTCTACGTTACTATGAAAAGCACCGTGTATCCAGTACCTTATTTCCTCTATGACTATCATATTAACTCAGTTTTATGCAAATCAATTACAAATTAAAGTTATTCATAGGTATCTACGATAAGTGTAAGATCACTGCGAACAACAAATACTATCGTATCGTATATACTTAGGTAGTTTTGCTAAAGGTAACACCGAGATTTGCTTAACTTCTCCATAGATTGGGTAACGTAAAACAAAGATAAGGCGGATACAGTATGCATCTAAAAGCTCGCTTAGATCTAAACGATAACTCATTGCTTAATGTACATAAATCTTGTAGATCGCAACTGGCTAATAACATATTCTAAGTAAGTGACAATCGCGCAATACAGAAGCTGGTTGGCGATTCTGTGAAGTCGTTTGGAAAGCAGGCTGTGATTTGCAAGGTCACGCGTATAACACGGATGTTCCCAATATTGAAATGTACAGACGTGCTTTATTCACCTACATATCAGCTCACACAATTTGAAAAGATCCGACAGAAGCTTGAGATGCTGTTCTACTATGAACTCTAACAAACAGGTATAGAGTTTAGGTTCAAGCTTTAAAGTGTTCGTGTTCGAATGTTGCCCAATGCGACAGGAGTATGAGAATCGCACACTCATATGGAATACGAAGCAGACGAACGGTACGCCAACAGTTCGAATGGTAATTCCGTATTGCGAATTATTAAATTATTTATGCCGCATATCGCGGCGTACTCGGCTGTCGATCGCTGAACCGCAATATTGGGAATCCCTGTTCTCTACTAATGCAATAATTTGGCGTATTTTGCAATCTCGTATTGAATATTGAATAGTCAGTAAATAGTTTATGTTTTCGACGTGGATTTCATTGTACCTACGGACGTGATCCGGCGCGCACTCTCATTGTGAAACCTCACATGCAAACAAAATGTACGATAGCAACAGCTTGCGGGACGGAATAACATCTACCTACCTATTCTAAAGTGTTTCCATTCGTTTATTTAACTTTTGACAGATAACGCACATGAAGTTTCACAATAATTTTCGGTAAAATGTACAACAGAGAATACCGTACTTCATGCCCACATAGTGATGTGCCATTCGTAATGAATGACCACAGATTAGGAGTGGGCGTTATTTAGCGTGACCGTTTACAATAACGGGCTACGTGAGATGTCATCATGTCACCGAATCACTAGTTTCGAGTCAAGTTCGCGCACGGCACGGGCGTCAATGCTTTGCTTCAATAAACGAAGTGACATGACGACGAAAGAAGCTATTTTTTGTGAACATACGTTTGATTTGTATCATTGACGGTTAATATTATATGTTAATGGCGTTACTCAATAGCTAAAAAACGTAGCTTGTGATAAGAAACGTCGTAACCTAATCATAATGGCGATCTGTGTCAGTGACGCTGTAAGGGATTTCAGAAAATCACTAGTTTCTGAAATCACGTGTTTTCATAACTGGTTCTTTTAACGACCCACCCCTAAACGCCTACCACAGACTATAAAATCGACCTGTCAAAAGTTAAATAAATGATTGGAAAGACTATAAGTTTCTGCGCATTTTCCTTTCACATCTTTGTTGTATTAGCTCTATCTTTAACTTTGGTTCTTTCCACCATTTATAACACCTGGCAAACAATTCAAATCGCCATAAATCACAAGCAACATATCGGTATCTAGATCAAGCGGATAGGGTGAAAACTTAACTCTGGAATATCATTTCAACTTTTATTACGGCCTAGCACGGCAGCTTGATGGTTTCGATATAAGTCAAAACGAGTCCGTACTTTGACGTTTCGTTTTCCTTCCAAACGATTCAGCAGTGAGTGCTCATAGAATATCATCCCCTAGAATCTACAACCAAGGATTTGACAGGTTTGACATCAAAAAGGAAAACCTCATTAGATTTTTTAACGCAACTCTAGATGTTTTTAGCAAAAGGGAAAGATAAATCTTTTTTTTTTGTTTTCGTTGTTGTGGTACGAAACTGCGCGCTGAGTGGTGCATAATAAGTCTGGTGTAAGTGCGAGTCCGACTAAAGAAAAAAACGGAAACAGGATCACTCGTGTGTATGTCCGTCTGTCACACCTAATTTTCTCCGAAACTACTGAATCGATTGATACGCACGTGTAACGTAAATAGAGGAATTTTAATTTATTATGGAACCAACTTTTGGGGGATAAAATAAAAATTAAAAGTTTTGCAAAATATATGGCGTGATATATCAGGAAAATCGATAGAAGTATCTGGTATTCATATGAAAAATAGCATTGTTTAGTATAGGACTGGCACTTGGCCTGTTTTTTATGTCGAGTTTTGTACTGAAAACAATAGTCGGCAATGTATCTCGGAAATATTGCCTGCGAAACTAACCCCAGTTGAGTCCAAGGCCCATATTGATTGTCATTGTTATTATTGTGTCAACCTATCAAAACAACAACAAGGCACAGAGTACCTACAGTAACTTCACTGCGAACGTCATGTCTCAGAAAAGGATGCACTGTGCCACAACAATAGAGAGTGGCTGAAACAACAATGTAGGGTAACATACAGTCAACCTACGAAAATGCATTGGCCATACCAAATATGTGGGGCCTTATAGCCGGGCCATAGCGGAAATCTCAATATTGCATAGTCTGGCAGGTATTGCTTTCAATGTTGCCGGCCATTGTATTGCAGTCACATTATTGTAGCTAAATATTGCCCGTCTAAACACCACGTAGATCATGCATCACGCAGAGAACCATAAGAGTTTTCTGTTGGAAGAAGCCCTAATAAACATCGCTTACTCACAAAATAACGACGTTGATGTGCATCGCGTGTCAACAATCGAAATAGGTATGATTTAATTTCATCGCTGAGTGGTTTTAAGGGAGTTGATGTAATAACCACTGTTAAGTATGAATTGGCTTCAGGGCCATTCCTACTACATCCTTTTCATAACATCTCCCTTTATCTCCGCTGACGATATAATAAAAACTGGATTTTACTAGCTCTTACAAAACGACGATGGAAAAATAAGCTGTTTTCTTAGAGATGCCCCTTCAAGGATGTAGGTTTGTGTATTATTATAGGTTGAATTTATAGGTATTATTTGATTTTTTTATGCCAAACAATCGTGGTAAGAATGAAAATTGCTCTACAATTTGGTGTTATCGATTTGGTTTTTTATTAAAATTACTTATTAAGCCTCTAAGCGGGATGCCATAGTTAGTTAACTAAGGCATCCCATTGTAGGGCTAAAGCCTTAAAGAAGCCACGCTGGTCCAGAGCGTTTTGCCGGTTTTTCTTTGCTTCAATAACATTAAGTTTGTGGTAGTTTCGAATGATATTAAATTGAATACTTTTTTATTTCCAGTACTTCCCAGCTAGGGATTAAACCAGAGATTGCCGGTTCGAGAACCGTTCTCGAATTTTTGATTCATCAATAACATGAATATTAGAATTTTATTGGTGTCGAGAATTTGGGGACGGATAGGAGCGGGATACCCAACCGTTTGTCATGTAAGCAAGGTGGCATCGCGTGCGGCGGAGTGTCGGGTTAATGGAGTACTCCTCGACAAACAAGGGAGGTTATAATTTAAAGCAGCTAAACGCATTATTGACTCGAACATGTGTTTTGACTTAGTGCCCAAGTGCTGATTTGTAATACGCACCGTTGTTTCGTAATCGGGGCCTTATCACCAAAATAACCGCGATCGTACCGCAGGAACTGTCCTACTGACCAGGCATATTGCATGCGTAGGAGTTTCGTTCTAAACAAAAATACATTTTTTTTTTACTTTATCTTTTATATAAGTACGGAGGACTGTTACACGTTTCATCTTGAGTGTCTATTGCGGTAGTTTTGACCATGTAGATTTTCCAAAACCAAAGCCAAAGGGCCTTTTAATTTTTTAACACTACATTAGTAGGAAACATGAGATGATAAACCCAACCTAAAACTGAATAATTCTGCTCCCTAGTGCTACAGTAAAGTTATTATAGGTTAATGAAGAAAGCGCTCCCAAGGCACGTCATCCGTTTAACAAACACCAAGTGTTCGCATTATTATTCCGAGTCAGTAAAACACATTACACCGACCGAAAATACATAACGGGGAAGAAAAATAAAATATCTGTGCCAGTGCCCCCGACAGCGTGCCCTCAGGCGCCTCAAGACCGGGGGATGGTAATTGAAAAATAAAAGGCCGTAATAATAGAATTTACTTCACGTGCTTCCCAATGACATTCTTTTCTGACTGCTTTTGTCGTGGGACGCCTTGAACAAGAGCGATAATTTGTACCTACGCACTCCCTCATATTATTTGTTTGTTATTCGTAAAAAAAATGTTTTAGCGAAGTAGCTAATCTTTGTCCGATTTTGGGATTGCGACCTCATTTACACTTTTATTGTTGCGTTTGTTTACTTTCACAAGACTTTCACAGACTTACATCATCAGGACTTGAGAGGATTTATTTTACAGAGTTTTAATCGATTTCAAATGCTCTAGCACGAATGCTGGATTTTTCATAGAGTGGAGCGCAGCGTAATGTTGGCAGACAATGCGGCAGCGCACGCGGCGACCGCGCGACCCCTGCGCGCGCATATTTACATCTCACTCGGGTCTAACTAGCCCGCGCGGGCGCCCAACTATTGTACGGAAATGTGGACTAGCGCACGAAACAATCTAACGCTTATACCGGAAGATCTGCATACAAATGGTAGGAAAGAGAATGTTTGCGTTGTTCTACAAGTGTATAACTACTGTGGTGTTGAGAGAATTATCTTTCACCAGTTGTTCTGGACTCTTAAGGCAAGCCTTTACATAACAACACTTTAAAAACAATTTCTTTACGTCTATCAATCTAAATGAAGCGAGTTTCCTTACGATTTTTCCTACACTTAACAAGACCATGAGATTTACTTAGTTGAAAATTGGTTTAACTTATTGAGCATGCCGGGCCATACACGGCCCCGATCTTTTGTTCTTCAATTGTTTTAAAATAAACATTTCTCTACCTACCGGTTTAACTTTAATGCTGTCAAGTAGAAACGCCAAGACCAAAAATGTTGACTTCCTCCTCTACATAATATAATCCTCATAAGCTACATTCGTGATTGAACATTTGAACCCGCACGCAGAGTTGCTCACTATGATCAGCGGCCAGTGACACCTTACAAATTACTCAAAGCTCTACGTCACTATAAGATATCAAGCTCGTGCATTTTGTCAACTTTATATCATATGGTTATTAATGTAACCTAGATATAAAATGTAGCTTTAATAATAGGCACGATAACTATGCATTAGACCTAACTAAATGTTTCAACAGAATATTCATCAACTCAGAAGGCTCTACCTTCTGAATTTATTGCGGCTTTCTTTGCATGTTATATAAGTCAGTGGTTCCCAAATAATGAAGATCCGCGAGTTAATAAGTGCCAAATGCCAGTTTGACTTAGGTTATATAAAATCATAGACTTTACGTCAATTACCTACTAAACGTGGAGAGGCTGGAAGATGGCCGGTGGACAAGGGCAGCAACAGAGTCGGACGATATAGTTGTGTCGGTGGAGGGTTTATGGATGCGAATGGCGAAGGACAGTTAGAGGTAGGTGGCGTGAGGGGGAAAAGGCCTAAACCCAGCAGTGGGGAGAAGTCACCTTATGATGATGATGACGTCAAAGACACAACAAAACTCATCCCTAAACAAAACTGCAGCGTATTTGGGGCGGTCAACTAATCTTAGACCGCTTGGCAGTTCAAGGTCCGCTCGCTACACTTCCCAATACAGGTTACTCTAACCATTTGTATGGAGAAGTGAATTTTTTTTTTCGCGCGTTTTGGAATGACATTTTATAATTTGGCTCAGAATCACCAGTGCAACAAAATGCCTTCGGCTTTAAAACCACTTAAATTCCACGGTGTATAACTAACTTTCGAAGAAAGTGTGCCATCCACACTTTGAGCAACTCTGCTCTACCTACCTGGTGAGGATGAGCCCCCCGCCCCGCGCGCGTTGCTTATCACCATATTCCAATTAATGCTGGAAATATGCGCCTGCGCCTCGGCGCCATGCTTTATTAACCTTTCATAAGTGCATCCTTTATCGCAGGTATTAAATCAGCTTTAATGTGTATCAGTTATTAGGTGATATTTATGGCCGCGCTATATCTCGGAAATTTATATTGCTATGAAAGATAATTCGACTAAAAGAAGTCTCTTAGTTGAGACAATTGGACTCATGTGTAGGTTAGTCTGTTCACTAATAAGGGTTATTAAATCTAGGTTTACTATCTGCTCAGACGACTGATTTTGAATAGCTATGAATTCACGCCGCGTTCACCTTTAGATGGGACTTTCTCACAGGAATCCCACAAATGGTTCCAGTAAAATATTATTTTTATCTGCAAGTTAAGAATGCGAAATGTATGTTCGGGACGACCGGAGAGTTCCATAGTTATTCTGAATGCAATACCTGTAGATAATGGCGGGTGGGAGTGTGGCGGGCGGGGGGACGCATGCCAGGCTCCGCTCCACGGTGCTCCCGCGCCACACCTAATTAAGCGGCGACGTGACATAGCCGCGTTATAAATTTTAAATCTCTTACCACGACCCACGTTTGTGAAGAAAAAATAAAAGGACGGTGGGAGCAGTAGAAGAAACAAATCAGATAAATAAATCGAGCAAGTTGAGGTGCGCCCACACTTTCCGATACAAAGCTAAGTTCGCGAGTTACTTGGAAGTCAATTTGCAATACAATAATTATGTATCACGTGGGCAAGCATTATTCTATTAATATAAATTACTTTATTTCAATTTGTTATTCGAAATAATTGTAAAATGTTCACGCCTCTACTACTTGCCACTACAAACCACTACTTTGTAAACCTTCAACGTCAACATGATTTAAAAACTATTTGCAAAAACATCACCCAAATTATTTCCCCTTGAATGACGTGTACCTACCTATTATAATATTATCTGTATCATATCAGCGACAGTTCGCATGGATGGTCCACTTTACTTTTGCGTCAGGGAAATTCATTTCAAGTAGGTATAGGTAGATATTTGACAGCGAGCATATTTTTCACAACAGTTAGAAAAAATATATATCGAACCGTTTTTCGTTGGTAATAGCAGCCCTACGTGGTGCCGCATTCTAAACCATGAGAGAAGCATCTCTCCAACAATTTTATGGCGAAGACCCCATTCTGTATGCATCAAGCTTTGTCATTACAGGATGATCCAATATGCGTTAGGAACAAAATCTATCTAACTCTACCTAATGCTTTGGTAAATTGATCGTGATATTTTGTGACAGATAAAACTTTCATCAACATTTTTATGAGGAATTTTGACGTTTCTCCTTTCCCGTCGATCACTACCATCCTGTATAGCAGCGCAGATCCACCGCTGGCAGTTGTATGGCAAACAAAGTAGCAGCTACCGATCATCGAGTGAAATATATAAATCGAAGGCGTTATCATCATCGGCGATCACCGCGGACGGGTATGGCGGCCGGCCGAACGCGAAATAAACATCCATTTCCATACACAAATGCGGAGGCCGACTCACAAAGAGTGCGGAGTCAGTCGCCTCGCGTCAGCCTGCCTCGCCGCTGATCTATAACTCCTTATTATTATTTGAAGGAGATCTATTGATCCGCGAGGTGTGGAAACCGCGATCCGATCGGACGAAGATCATTTTGTTCGACTGGAGCGACCGCTTTTGAACTAACCTGACGTTACAATGGCCACTCGTGACGGCAATGATTTAAAATCTGTTAACAGGACGCTTCTCTTTTTAACGATTCGTAGTATACAATTTCCATAAATGGCTTTTCAGATAATCTCGATAGGTATTCGTGATGAATACCGACGCAATAAAGAGGTCATTAACTAGATATAGTTTATTCCAACTAGCAGGTGGAGATATTCCAGCTAGAGAGTCTGAACAATGTCGGATCGCAACAATGACGGAATGAGGGGATAATAGTAATGAAGAAACTGAAATCCCCATCGTAATGAGGTCCTGGTTCATTGCACCCCATATCTCTATCTTGAGTAATTATCTGCCAGGCTCTTGTGATCAAAATATCCACTGTGTTTATCTAGCGGGCAACGGGCGCAGGGTGTGTAGAGACGGCATTTGCCTTTGGATTGTTAGCTTTGTAAAATGTGATATGGATATGTCCCAAAATGTTGATATACAGGGTGTTAAAAGACCGCCAACATACCCGAAAGCCACGCATACTAGACACCAAAACAAAGTACTTTTTCGATAAATTATTGCTGGGAAATGATTTTGGTCTTTTAGGTTATAATTTTGAAAAATATTTTATCGCGCAATGGACGTGTAACGCACAGAAGTCATATTGCGCAAGCGTAGGTATAAGTTTATGTTACTTACGCTTGAAGTGCCGATGTTCAGAATACATTGCGGGTTGCTACTTTAACTTTGTTTTTGGTAAGAAATATGCATAATTTTGATATGGCTTGTTGAGAAGGTATGTTAAGAACTAGATACTGAATACATTTCTGCAAAAAATAATAATTGAAAAGTCCGTCTTTGAACCTCATTATCTCGGAAACCGTTGATTTCCCAGGCATAGTTCCTTGGGCAAAAATGTTCATTATGATGAGGACAATACGTGGTTTCCCGCTTTGTTGGCGGTCTTTTAACACCCTGTAGATATGAAGATACAATTTTTCTCTCTATAAAGTTTTACTATTTTATATACGTAGTAGAAGTTGCAATACTATTAATGTTTACAATAAAAAATACTTGCATGCATTCTTTATCATGCATGCATTATCGTTGTCTCATCAACATTATAGAGACACAGATAGTAAAAAAAATCTGCTTTGAAAAACAACAATTTATGAGCGAAGCTTTCGATACCAGTAATGTCTCAAAAACGAATTGTACGAGTAGTTCGATCGGCGGGGCCCATGCCAATCATCGGTGATAAAATAATAGGTCCACTGCAGGAAGCGCAGTTATTCGCAACGCCCGCTCATGGGGGCTTTTAATCAACACTTTATTGTTTAATGACCCCTCGCTGATCTGTAAATTAAAAGGGTGACTGCTCAAGCCCTATTGACGGGTTCCATAGGTAATATGTGAGCGGATTTAGATGAATCTTTTATGATGTTAGATAATAGAGTAGTGCTCTCGTTTTCTACTTAGCATTTCCGGGATGAAAATTTTGCGAAGAAAAATCGGCCTTTTTGCACAATACTTGTAATTTGATCAACGTTGCAGTGTTTCATGTAAGAAGAATGTCACGCGTTAGTATTAGTGTTTGCCTCCTCCTCTCCATCCTCCTCCTCCGACATATTTCATTCATTTCACTTTATTCCACAGATTAAATTGTAACATAACTGTCAAAATGTTGTCTAAATCGGCCAGAGTACATATAGATCCCACCTTAAATTTAACTCTATTTCTTCGGAATAGAGTCCAAAACCAATTAAAATGTTATACTACCTCTGGCCGTTTAAGGGTTAATTCCTGTTTGGAGTATGGAATTCAGCAAGTTTAGGTATATTTCAACCCTAAGGATAAAACACGCCTTTGTTGCCGATATGAGTGGAGATTAAAGAAAGTCTGCGATACAGTAACAGTACTAGCGTAATCCAGCGCCGCCGTTCGCGTGCGCCTCGCAACTGCCTTCATATGACGTGCTCTGACACAGAGCAATCTAGGAGTAGCAAAGGTAAAAGTTACTGTTAGTATCCTTTGAAAAAAGGGTTCAAAGAGTAAGAAGATGCATGCTTCACTAACTTTACCGGGCACAGGCTTAATCACCATGCGCCTTCTTACTTTTAATATTTTACTTCTTTGGTAGGTACTATTTAATTAAAGCACAGGTCATGTCTTACCTTATATCTACCTAAATCACGTCGACAACTGTAAAAATTAGCTTCCTATTTGTTCCCGTACAAAATCAATGTCCCTCTATTTTACCCGACTGCGGCGAAGCCCAAAATGAGCGTTATTAAGAGTCTGTGAGTCGTGAAAAAGCATAAAATTAATTCAGTTAGTTTTGTTTTATACAAAATACTACGTACCAAAGCGCAGAGTACAAAATACTTCATACCAAAGTGAAAAAAAAGTTAAAAATAGTTTGTACTTAGTGACAGTCTGAGTAGACTCTACAGTTTTCTATGTGACTATTGATGTATTAAAGGCATTTGATCCCTGACTTTTAATGCTTCACCCTCGGCATTAAAATTATGTGTATATTTGTATCACGCTGCTATTGTAGGGCCTCAACACGACGCCCCGACAGCGAAATGTACACCTCGCATCAAGGTCTTCTAACTTCTGTCTTCATTTCACTTCAGTATTTTTTACTCATACAGTTGTAACTCGCAAGGTTAGATTTATAAAACAGTTGTTTGATACAAATTATACAAATAACGATAAAAAATAATTTAATTTTGTAGTAATGTACTAGTTCTCTATTAGTCGTAATCTACCTGACTGTAGGTAGATACAAGTGTGCCTATATCTGACGAACACAGATTTCACATCAGATCTGCTTTCTTGAGTCGAACATCGGCCCAAACGAAGCTGCGGGTGAAAGCTAGTATTTAGGTATAAATTTGATAACAAAAATAGCAATCAACCCCCGAGGCCGTTAATTACTCGCAACCTGATATCATTCATTAGGACAGCCCTAAATTATTGCGCTCCGCGAAATTCTTAATTATATATCTTAAATTTCTAAGTAACATTTTGCCTCAAGCGCCGACAGAGCAGCAGAATGATATGTTTGTAAACAAATTTTTTACCGTTATCGTTACCAACCCTACTTACATTCTACCAACCAGTTTTTTTTATTCATATTATCCTTTCTCCTAAAACATCTTGCTCCGTTATGAACAATAAAATGGGTACCTAGGGTTAAGTCGTGTTAAACGATGAAGTGAATGCTTGAATGTGTTAAAATGAGCCCATCGCCCCTCTAATGAGTCGGATAACGAGAGTGTGTTCTGAGTTATTAATTTAATAAGGAGGGGGAGGTCGGGCGTGGGCCGGTGTCAGGTAACAACTACACCTCTCTCTATGCTGACATATTCTGTGATACGCTACTTTGTGCTCTGACGATGGCTGCCCAGCCAATTTTGGAGGCGGCCATAATTTGGATTCCAACTGAATCGGCCACATAGTGAATAAATAGCTGCCCACAGTTAGTCAAGCCAACGTTTCCCTCGATCAAGAAAAATCTGCCAAGTTTCACACCCGCCTTGTAGTTTCTGTAAAATTACAAAATATTATGGTAGCTACCTGCCTAAGCAGGTATAACCAGATTGTATAGACAACTTGCCTCCACGAGGGCTTCATATAAGTATAAGGCAAAGAACCAAGACTTTATTCATTCAAATTTTAATTTTCTAATTCACGGCAACGTCGGCGCGCGTCGGCAGAGGTAGTAATTACCGTGAAAGGTCTTAAGCATCAATGTTATGACGGAGCTTATGAAAAGTATTCGACTTTACATCCAGCCGCTCTCCTTTTTGGCGTTTGAATGCTCTCTCACCACATAATGAAACCTTTTACAATTTTAGCTCGAAGGAAGGATGTCAGTTTATTACTAACGGGTTCCACAACCTATTCTATCACAATTTTATTATTTGTTTTTTTTTTCTCTAAGTACAAACACAAGTTGTATTTTTGCTGACACACATCATCTATCATATCAATATTTTTTTACTGAGTACTTAAGCACTCACGCCTATTTCCCTGAAGGGGTAAAGAAAGATGCCGACGACTAGGCGATTCTCCTGTTAGCAGGCAGGCAAGAAACAACGAAGTATGAAGATATTACGTAAAATTATAAAATGTTTTAAGGCTGGACTCTATCTGGACTACTCTTGACCGCACTCTTAAAAATACTTAAATAACAAACCTCGTAAAAACGAGATAGATCATGCACATAAAGAGATAATTCATATTATTATTATAATTATGCAATATGATTTTATTTCTGTACTTATGGTTGACATTAACCTTTTGCTTGCTAACTTGCTAAATTGGTGTCGCTAGGGTTTAAATAACAAGAAGTTATAGATGGAGAATGAGGTAGGAAAACTATAACAATCGAGATGAGCCAAACAGAGCCATCGCCATCTGACATGATAATAAGTCGAGGGAGAGTCGAATTTAACAGCAAGTTAAATGATACGTGCCCTGATTGGAAAATGTATGCTTATTCAGATCAACCCACCCTCCCCCGCACGGCCCTCCGCTCGGCTGATTTGAAATGAATGGTAATAATGCCTTGGAAAGCCCCGCTTTTCGTTTTGTATGATTATACCAGATTAATTATTTGTTGGAATTTCATTGGCAAATTTTTCGGAACGAGATTTTTCGCTTTGCCTGACGTTTTAATTTTGACTCGTTGAGGCTGAACTCATTTGAGGAAAACGGAATGAGTTTGGAAAATTTACTGCCGCTTTGTAACGGCCGAAGTTTTTCCAAAGAAAATATTTTTTGGGTTATACAAGGCCCATGTTTGATTCCCGATGGTGGCCGGTACCTAATTACCTATGAAATTAGTTTATTAGTTACTATTTAAAATTTATAAACCAGAACACAAAATATTTTGTGGCTAGGACTTGCAGTAAGGGTCTCCAATTTCTTGTAGACTTTCCTCTCACACGTCACCTCATATATCTCTCACCCCTTGCGCACTCAAGAGCGCATAATGGTTATTAAAAAAAATCACATAACCGATTTATTTGAGTGCATTTCCCATATCTTGCGCATAAAAACGTTGATCGCAGGGTTGTGCTATTGAATCACGTCTCAGAGGTCCCGAGGGCCGGTGGACTGATGCGAATATCACGTCGCTGCCACCCCTTGACTCTGTAATGCTCTTCCATTACGCCAAGTGACAAAACGCGACGGCCGACATGTGTCATTCAAATATCAAACAGAAAAATGGCTGAGCGATGACCTTCGCTAAAAGCCTTCGTCTTCCTAAATCCTTTTGTTCACAAAAAATCCCCAAAATGTAATAAAGCTTAACACATTGCACAATCTGCAAGAAAATATTGAAGTCACTACAGTAATATTAAATTGTTGTGTAACTTAGCATCCGATGCGATACACTTACATACAAGCGATATACGAACATCTAACATAACCCTCTTCAGCACGTGAAGTTAAGCAAAAAAAAAAACAAACAACCGAGTATTGCTCATTAAGAATCGCACTTGCTTCGTTTACTGTGGCTGCTTCTTTGTTTCGAAGGAAACAAAAGAATCTCGCCCTTCCGCCAGGCGAAATAAGGAGGTTTTCCCGATCGGTGTATGTGTGTCTGCACTCCGAGTGGACGCTCCCTCGGGACCTTAGCTGGCACATTCTGACGACTGAACTAAGTAGAAAGATAGCACAGAATTAAGCCGGCCAATTATCCCGTATTGGATTTATTGGTAATCTCTGCACGAATGGGCGCGAGGGCGCGAACTAACTTTTGATGATGCCTCCATCGGCATTATGAACGAAGTTGTTGCAATTTTTATGTAGGTGGGTGGATTTATTGTTTGCCTTCCTCTCTTGTTTCCCCACATTGTGTGCAGGCAGATAAAAGAGATTCCTGAAACGTTTTATTATAAATAAACCACTCTGTGATCAAGGCGTGCTTTAAGGATTATCTCTGTCTCTATATTTGATGCATGTATTCTGTTCTTTGTTTCTGAGTTTCCCGTAAAATCGCGATTCTTTGGATCTATTATTGTCACGTCGGGTTTATAAGCCTAAATACCGCCACATAATTTATAATCACTATTCTTGTCTTCGTTTGGTCCATTTGGTCCATGCAATCTGTATCATCCCCTCTCAGCTTACTAACTTGTCCCAAGCTCGGCCAAACTCATCGTTGACTCGTCGTGACATTTATTTGTTTGAAAAAATAGATTATCTAAATAAAACTCACAAAACTAAACGTGTATCCCCAAAAAATGTTGACAGTATGAAGGGAATTGATATATTGACATAAAAGCAAAAATATGTTCATAGAGAGAATTCACGGTGATTTTTTGGCTATAGCTAAAAAATCGTATCGATACGTCATAGCCGTCAGGCACGATAGCCTCCCGGGTATATCAGACAAGTTTGGTGTACGCTCACATTCTGAGTCCCTACAAACCTTCGATCAAGGATAAAACTAGATACAACATAGAACTCTGAAATGTGTCTGGAAAATAGATGCCCAAATTGCCTTCGGGAGCTTATTTGCTCGTAGTCCATGCAATTAAAGTAAAACTGTACACTAATGCAATAAGGTTGACATTCCAATATTAGACGTATGGTCGAAATGATGTTTCGTATTGTTCTATTACTGATATCTTTTGTTTCTGTGGGGACAAGTTTTTATTGTGATTTTATACGTAATGCGGATTCTATGGGATTTAGTTCGGTGCTACAAACTGACTTGACTTTATAAATCGGAGTATTTTTCCACCATTGTTTGTCAATATAATGAATCCACCACTATTATGTTTTTAATAGGGTTGTTGATATGAAAAAGGATATGTGCTTTACTTAGCTCCTAAGTTTAAAAGCGTAATAAAATGAAGCCTATGTGTTATTTATTATGATGTCTAAGCTATCTCCGTTCCAAATTTCATCTAAATCTGTACTGTTTCAGCATGGAAGAGGAAGACTAACACGCTCACTCACAAACTTACACATTTTTGATATAAGCAGAAAGTAGCGAAGACCTTTCTCACCGCGCTCGAAATTCATAAATAAAACTAGTCTGTACGAGCACCGCGATCGAGTGTTCGATCACGGTGCGTCACGAGGAATATGAATATCGACAGTTCATCCCTGAGGTCCCCAAGGGACCTCGCCCGTGGACCCCGCACCTTCGTTCAACGCAAAGAGCTTGCATCCTAGTAAAAAGCCATTATTGCGATGTTAAATATGTACAAGGTATCACATTGACGCTAAACCTACTTAGTTAAGAATTAATTTTAATGTTTATTTCAATGTCGTTATTTTTGGGGGACATATAAAGCTTTTTTTTTTCAGCCCAAAAATGTATGGGAAATATCAAAAACATTTTATGCTACTTATTTGATCGAAATTTGTATGCCACGTGTAGGTGTAGTAGGTCCCTACTATACCTACACGTGGCATTTTTAGACCTGGGCCAGTGTATTTATACAAAAATTAAAAAAACCGGCGAAGTGTGATTCGGACTGCGCGCCGAGGGTTCCGTACAACCTTGTAAAGGAGAAATTGTATTTTTTTTTCTTCAATAATACTAAAGCATACATAAATATGATGCAGCTTGTTCCAATGAAGCCCTTTCATACAATACCTAACATAATACAAATAATAACTGTCACCAATGTCACTTTCAATCACAGCTATTTATTTTAAAATTATTTTAGGGATATTTTAGAGTTTAGATTAGATTTAGTGTAGATTTTATTATAATAATATTATTTGAATTTCAATAAACCAATAGCTACGATAGTAAAATACAAAATGTAAAATTCTTATCACAGCTCTACATAAAATGTTATTTTCCATCATCACCAGGATTGCACTGGAGGCAGCTTGATTTCTCTTTAACTTCATTATTCATTATTAGCGTCATCACCTGCGGATGAATTAGTAGTAGTGGTATCACTATCGGGTGGTGCAGTAGTATCGTTGTTATCTGTGGATGCATCACCATCAGGTGCCCCAGTAATAGTTGTATCATTATCGGGTGGTGCAGTAGTATCGTTGCTATCTGCGGGTGCTTCACCATCTAGTGCTCCATTAGTCGTTGTTTCGGTTTCAGATCGTGCAGTAGTTGTCGTTTCCGGTTTGTTGTTATCTGCGGATGCATTATCATCTGGTGTTCCAGTAGTAGTTGTATCACTTTCGGGTGTGGTTGAATCACTTTCGGGTGCTGCGGTAGTAGGTTTATCAGCAGGTTTCGATAGCGATAGCGAAAAAGATGTAGATGCGACATCTTTTTCGCTATCGTTTTCGCTAATGTCTTCATACGTAGTTGGCTGCGTAGTTTTGGGTCGAGCCCAATAAGGTGTATGGGTCGTAGGTGCTCCCGACTTCCAGTTGTCTCTTGTAGGTGGGTTAGCGGGTTGTCTACTTGGCATATCCCGCACTGTGAAGCAAGTGCACAGACATTTTTTATCTACAACCGCTTTGTCGTAATTCAGGTCTAAACATTTTTGTATGCATATAAACGTCAATTCGTAACTTGCGCATTTCATTTCGTGAATACCATAGCGAAGATCCGTCTTTCCTTTTGTCCGATTAGAAGTTTCTGAAAATTTAGCAGATATTATTGTCATCAATAAATTACCATCATAGGTACGTACTACATGCAGTAAAACAAATCGCTGAATATAGGCACAAATTATATCCATTAAATTATTCATTACATTATTGTACATAGGTACATACAACCAGACAAAACAGATGAATGTGTTTTATAACCGTTTGGCCAGGAACGGTTTGGACCTTTTGGCCATTTTACGTAATTTCGAGACCCAATATTTAGAATATTCAGACAATGCCATTGACATTTTAATTTAATTATTTTCTTACCTGTGAGTGGAAGTTGAAACTTTAATGAATCCGGAAATTTTTGCACTGAAAATTAACACAAAATAAAAAAAACTCACCTAATGCTTAAGATCCGTAGATTTCAACAAAGGTATTGTATTGTTCAATACTCACACACTGCCGTATGGTTTTTTCCTTTGACTGAAAAATTTACTGTGGCTATATTTTCACCCTTTACGAAAATTATGGATTTAACAGATATAAAAAATATAACAGTGAAGACAAACATCATGAAAAGAAAAATACAATTCACCATTTAAGAATAAGAGAAGAATCCCAATTTATTTATTTATTTTAGTACAGATATAAAACAATATTGCCAATAAAAAAATACGTCGGAATACTAAGGAAAAGGTGTTTGGTAACACGCATAAAATACAAGTAGGTAGGTACTTAAGTATTTTTCCATTTTGTGTTTCTATTTTGAAAATATGCTGTAGATTATTTTTTGCAGTCGAATCAAAATGTACTCTACAACACAGAAGTCGATTTATACAACAAAGTGCAGTAACACCTCTACTCACACTAGATGGATAAAGTGACCACTGGAACGCCACAGTGTAGGTACCCGGAATAATATTAGAGTACTTATACCAAAACTCTCAGCATAGTCAGTCTAGTCCACAGAACATAACTAAACAGTCCACAACTGCGGTTTTCCTAAGTTGCGTGTTTTTCTTAACAGTTGGCGAGTGGTAAGGTAAATAACAAATGTACGGTCGGCCACAATCTCAGATACCCCATGGCAGCTCTTATCGCGCGCGACATAAGGGCGCCAATCGAACAAAAAGGGGTATCTGAGACTGTGGCCGACTGTACCTATGTACCGTTACTATGAAATGCACAAAACCATATGAAGATGATATACATGCACACACGACAGCACGTCGACCCTTACACGCTAGCACTCTACTCGGTTACGTTGCGGGCGACTTTACAAAAAAAGTGTACAGTCTGACGTGCTGTCGTGTGTACACAATGACATGACGACACGACGCGCTACCACTTTTTGTTCGATACTCGCCCTTATACCGTCCGCGTTAGGTGCTTCTTTGGGGTAGCGCGTAGTGTTGCCGACCGTGACCGTACATAGTACAAATCCACCATCAGGATTTGAAGGTAGGAGCTCTTGTTAGACAACAGTCCTACTCACCACTCATGGAGATGGATATGGCGGTATTTTAAAGGATGCAGCCGATTTAACGGCTAATTAATAAATCAGGAATGTGATAATGATGCCGAGCCACAGAGTCGGATGGGCAGTGGCGGGCCCGGAGACAGATTTCTTGGAACTGAACCTCTCTATGGCCACCCAAATGATGATTTCATTATCAGTATGATTTTGATTGATGTCGCAAAAGAAATTTGCCGGTAGCCGAATTCTTTTCATAGCGCACATATTTTATTTGTTTATTACTAAGAACTAATTGATCGCTGGCGCCACTGTTTTTAGGCCATTCATTTTAAAGGCTGTCATTGGCTGGAGAGGTAAAACGATTGTTTTGTATAGGTTATAAAAAGCTCTTCTATTTAATTGCACTACATCGAATTATCAACCGTTATTTGTGTTCCGGGAGACAAAAATAAAGGAGGAAGGTGACAGTCCCCGGATTACCCCGGCTACGGTACAAATTGCGATATTGAACTCAGGGTGTGATGAAAAAACACTAGCTGAATATAAATTAGGAGGAGGAGCGCTATAATCAATATAAACGATGCTAAAGGAGATTAGAAAATCCGATAAGAAAACTCAGAAGATCGAAAGTAGGCGAGAAAAGTCTTGAAGGCAGTGCTTTAACTAAATGTTGTTATCGACTATTTTGATAATTAGGCAGAACATAATAAAATATAAGTACCTACTAGTCTTATTCTGCAAGATATGAGGATAGTGGTATAAAAACCAGTCAAAACAAAACAACTTTACTGTTTAGAACGCAAAATGATTGTTGTAGGTAGTCTCTGTAAAGTCGGCAGCACCCCTTTTTGATCTACTGACGCACTTATGCTATGCACCATAAGAGTTACCAGTGTATCTCCTACCTCGGCCAGAGGGTATTTGCAATTTATTGCAAGTACACGGGTACGCGACCCCGGCCTCCTCGAGCTACTACTGTTAGGACCCTTAATTTCCCTGCTAGCAGTAGTATCCCAAATCCCTGCTCCCTCCCATACTAAAATCCTATCCTATCCTTTCCCAGGAGTGACAGACTCCTAGCTTGGTCTCAGTCTAATCTGTCTAGAAGAAGGAAAACTTTGATTTATAAACCCGGTATGGTAACTCCGTAGTAACCTGCACCCTCCGCTCCTTACTGATCGTACTGGTTCTCCAGTCCACCAGTAATACGGAACGGTGGGCGAGAGAGTGGGCTCGCGTCTGCGCAAGCGCCTGCCCACTTTAATCAAATTCACGCGCGGATGACCCTTGGCAATAAACTGGACTACGACTTCAGCGCAAGTCCTGCGGCGATAGGGAGATGGTGGAAGGAGTTCGGACTGGTGAGTTCGGCTTCTAGCTAGCTCTCTGCACGTATGGCGGTCGGACGGTGATGGTCGCTCTTGAATTCGATAGAGGCGAGAGTTCAGGTTCGGCAGCTCGTCTGACGACAAAGCAGCCCTATTTAGGATCGCTCTGCTTTCCCCAATCCGGGGAGGGGCCTAGAAAAGGTGGCCTAAAAATAGTTCGTCTCAACCCCCACCTAGTTGGCAAACCGCGGTCAACTAGGCACCACTTAATCGCGGTCGCAATAAGAAAATAAAGAAATTTAATAAAAGGCTTATTATTGCCACATGGAACGTCAGAACACTACTGGACCGTGACGTTAATCTATGTCCTGAAAGAAAGACGGCTTTGATAGCTCGAGAACTGTCGCGATATAATATTGATATTGCCGCGATTAGCGAGACTCACCTAGCAGACAGTGGAGAACTTTGCGAGGATATGGGTGGATATACATACTTCTGGATCGGTAAGCCCTCTTCGGAAAAAGCAGCCAGTGGTGTTGGTTTTGCCATTAAGAACCATCTAGCAAAATCTTTAGTGGAGCCTCCGAAAGGATTAAACGATAGGCTTATGACACTGCGCTTACACTTGGCTCCTGGAAAATATCTCCACCTAATTAGTGTTTATGCACCTACACTTCAAGCATCCGACGAAGATAAAGCAAAATTCTATGAAGGTCTTCGTGAATCTTTGCAGAAAATACCATCGCACGACAAATTGGTTCTGCTCGGCGATTTCAACGCTCGCGTCGGCACCGAATATAATGCTTGGACGGATGTACTGGGACGACATGGTGTTGGTAAATGCAACGCAAATGGCACAGACCTTCTATCTCTTTGTGCAGAGTTTGATCTCAGTATATCCAATACATTCTTTCGGCAGCCCGAGAAGTATAAGACCTCATGGATGCACCCCCGCTCCAAGCACTGGCACCTGCTTGACTACATTATAGTACGCAGACGCGACCTCAAGGACGTACTCATCACCAGAGCTATGCGAGGGGCGGAGGGCTGGACCGACCATCGTCTTATAAGATCCAAAATGAGATTGATATACAAGCCTCCACGCAGAGCAGAACATAAAATTTCTTCAAGACTAGCTGCTGCAAAACTAATCTACGACAAAAAGTTACAGCAAACACTTGATACTGAATTTGGCAAATCTGTAGACAGCGCTGTCTTAGACTCTTCGGTAAATGAAGATTGGAACACATACTCCAAAGCTCTACATTCATGTTCTCAGCGTGTTATTGGTAAACCGCAAAAGAAGAGTCACGACTGGTTTGATGACTCGGATGCGGAATTGCGGAAACTCGTTGATGATCATAGGCAAGCCATTACCAACAAGACAGTCGCCACTCAGCAGCGTAGACAAATTCAGCGAGATCTCAAGTGCAAAGTTCGGGCCTTAAAGAATCACTGGTGGCAGAGAAAAGCGGAAGAACTTCAAAAATTTGCAGACTCCAACCAAACTGGAAAATTCTTTGAGGGTCTGAAAACTGTCTTTGGCCCTCGACGTAAACAGACAGCTCCAGTTCTCTCGCGCGATAAGACCAAACGCCTTACAGACCCGCAAGAAATTCTTTCGCGATGGGCAGAGCATTTCGAAGAAGTGCTCAACCCCAATAGCCACGGCGCCGATCTTGCCTACCTAGAGTCACTTGATGATTCGCCCACATCAAGTAATCTTGAAGAGCCACCTTCTTTTGACGAGTTTATGCAAGCGACTAAGCGACTCAAGAATGGTAAGACTCCTGGTTCAGACAGCCTGCCAGCTGAAATATATAAATACGGAGGACCAAACATACATAACAGGCTGTTTGAATTGGTCCTGAAGACATGGGATTTAGAAACTGTACCACAGGACTGGAAAGATGCTTCTATATGCAAACTATACAAAGGAAAGGGAGATTTGTCAGACTGTGGCGCATATAGAGGCATATCTCTGCTCAGCGTAGCCGGCAAAATCCTTTCACATATTGTTAACAGGAGGCTGAATGAACTAGCAGAGACAATTCTACCAGAAACGCAGTACGGCTTTCGTCCTAGTAGAGGCACGGTTGATGGTATTTTTGTGGTCAAACAACTCCAAGAAAAAAGCCTGGAACAACACCGTGACCTCTACATGTGCTTCGTCGATCTAGAAAAAGCCTTCGACCGAGTTCCAAGAGCCGCTCTCTGGATCATCTTAAAGAAAATTGGTTGTCCGGAGAAGTTTGTGAAGATAGTGCGCGAATTTCATGATGGCATGATGGCCACTGTGCAGCACGAGAAAGATTTCACGGATAAATTTCCAGTTACGAGCGGCGTTAAACAAGGTTGCATCATGGCTCCTACTTTATTTGCAGTCTATTTCGCTGCAGTCATGAAGGATGCCCTAAAGAACTGTAACGATCAAATTATGCTCAGTGTCAGATCTGATAAAGGCGTATTTGATCTATCACGCTTCAAGGCCAAAAATAAAGTAGAGCAGCAGTCCATCTTAGAGGTTCTCTATGCCGACGACGTTTGCCTTATGGCTGACAGCATGATACATCTGCAGCAATATCTGGACAATCTAGATAAGTCTTGTCGCAAATTTGGCTTAGTGATAAGTGCCTCCAAAACCCAGGTCCTGAAACAACCGGCTAGAGGTAGACCTGCCAGTAATGTTGCACTTACTCTCAACGGCAAGCAGCTAGAAGAGGTAAAATCTTTTCGATACCTCGGCAGCTTGATAAGCAGTGACAACCGACTAGAAGCCGAAATATCGACACGCGTAGCTAGAGCTGCCGCAGCCTTTGGTAAGCTAAAGAAAAGAGTGTGGAAGGAACACGACCTGAAACTTCAGACGAAGATGCTGGTATATAAAGCAATTATTCTTCCCCTCTTGCTTTATGCATCGGAGTCGTGGTGCCTTTACAGAGGCGATATACGGCGCCTTGACACCTTCCACATGAAATGCCTTCGAGCTATTTTACATGTCAGCTGGGAGGATCGTGTTCCTAATACTGAAATCTTGCGTCGAACCAAAATGACTGGCATGGAGTGCCTTCTGATGAAAGGTCAGCTGAGATGGTGCGGGCACGTGGTGCGGATGGACTCTGCGAGACTTCCAAAAGCTGTTTTCTATTCACAGTTAACTTGTGGAAAACGCAAAGTAGGTGGTCAATACCTTCGGTATAAAGATGTCCTGAAGCGCAACTTAGCCTCCACTAATATACCGATCAAAGCGTGGGAGGAGCTGGCTCAGAAAAGACCGGAATGGCGGAAAACTGTTGGCGATGGTATCACTTCATTTGAAAAAGCGCGTCTCGAAGATCTTGACGCCAAACGCCAGTTTCGCAAAACCCGCCCCAAGCCCTCCTATACTTATACATATAACACAAACGGCCAACTGTACTGCGCCAGTTGTGACCGAATATTTAAGAGCAAATTCGGATTTGCATCACACGTCCGAGCGCATGCTCGTGTCTAAAATGTTTGCCAGGTGTCGCCGTCGACGAAACCGTTGTGGAGGACATCATCATCATCATCATCCTACCTATAGTGTCGATGAACGTTACGACCTGTAAAGGCAAATATCTACGTAAACACTTTCGGACTTCGTAATCGAGGCGTATCCTCAATATCCTCGCCACTAAAGTCAGGCGGCTTTAAGAACATTCGTGTAAAAAATGCAAAAAAGAAATTGAATTTGATTCCGATACATAAATTTTACTTAGCCCATTTGCACACTATTTGTCTCCCTCGGATCAAGCGTGACAAGGACCCGCCGTTAATTAAATTGTCTAAATTAAACCTCTTTGTGTTTTTTGTTGTTGCAAGGTAAATGTATCGTAAGAAGCTTTTGTCTCTATTACACCTTAAACATATCATATTAATTTTATGGTGTAATATTCTATCTATTTACTGGTTCGTGTGCCGGACTAGCCATATAGCAGGAGTAGCAAATACTACGGGCCCCGCACATGTGGCCCCGCGCGTTTTCTGACCGTAAAAAATATCAATTTAAATAGTTTTTATATCTTCGGGCGCGCTTTGCGCGCTATTTTCATTACAAACAACAAGGACCACAAATTTTCAGTGTCAGATGAGTGTCAGATTCAGGCTGCGATGCTTCGGTATGGCGTTTTTCGGCATAGAATGCATTCGTTGTTTCATGATTCGTAACCAGAAACTTTCGTTATAACGTTTTTAGTCACTGTAAACTTTAGTTGACATATTATGTTATTCGAATTTTCGAGTTTCGGCACCAAGTAGCGGGCTCTTGTATTATTTCATACCATAAACCTAATAACTTAATAAAGCAAACCAAGGGCCCCGTGATAGAATTTGCTACAGGCCCCGCGCTGGCTTAATCCGGCACCGTTAACCATACCTAGATTCTGGATTCAAAAATACTTTATAATACTGTTGGGTATCTATACGAATTATGTGATTAATTCAACGAGTTGGTTTCTTTGCTTACCTGAAGATTTTGTTTATGTTTCGCTCAAATTATACTCGTATAGCGGTACGGAACCCTCATGGAGTGTGCGACTCCGACTTGAACTTGGCTAGTTTTTTACAGTTCATCGACGTGGTACGTTAGGTTGATTTCTGTCCGCTCTTGGTCCATGAAGTCGATTCTTCGCGATAAAACTAAGCAGACCGGCCGGAAAGCTTTCCACCTAGGTAGTTATGTGGCTGTCTCAAACGCTCCAAACTCTAAAATCGCAGAACAGAAAAGCATCAAATAAGTAGTGGATCGAGTATAGATAGGCGAAAATAGACGACTGATAATATTAAAAAAAACTTTTTAACAAAACGTTTGAAGTTACCAACTGAAGATTGTTTTAATTAGAAACCAAAACAAGGCTTCCTGCAAATGACTTTCGAAATGAGTTAAAAAACAACAGATATAACGTTATTTAGGTTTGTTATGTTTACATAAAGATTCTTTGTGTGGGGGGTTTTATGGTTTTCTGTTCAACCGTATTGTATACAAATTAAAATAGATTATATGGCCAGTTTTCCAGCTATCCAGCTATAAATTATTTCGTATCTGTAAAGCTCGATGCTGTAAATCAAATCCAAAGCGAGTTCAGTAAAAAAAATCTTAAAAGTGTTTTACAATTGCTATTATGTTTTTGAGTACAATTCATGGATAAATATACCATAGCATATCCTCCTCTGCGTCTTCTCGCCACCTTTACTTGTAGTATCAATCCAAGTTAATGCTCCGAATTCAAATGTTCCGTATCGCATTAATCTGGCCGAGGTAGGGCCGAGGGCCGGGGCGGCCGGGGCGCACGGGCGTAACAAATTCAGTATTATACGCACGACACGCGTAAATAAACATGTTACACCCTCACCATGTATCGTTATTGAAGATATGACATTGTAGCATCTTGCAGAGCACAGAGTGGAGCAGAGTACCACGAGTGCGAAAAAGCTGTGCCGGACGTCTGTCATGTATCCAAATACTATAGTAGTAAGGTTGTTTATCCAACTTATCACTTTCAGTGACAGTGACAGTAAGCACTCGTGGTAGCTGCTCTGGTGTCGAAGCATCATCTCATGACATGGCACGAATCATCCACCGGCTGCGGGTCAGAGAACATGTTCCTGCCACAAAAACTAACTAGCTAAACTTTCCATAGATGTCAACAAAACATTTTATGAAAAACTATTTACGGAATCTCTCAAACCCTACTTAAATGTGCTGCTATATCATTAGATTTTTATTCAGTTTTCTTTTCTAGTGTGTAATTATGTAAGTATTCCAAAAGCAAATTAATATAACATTGTCCGCTGACTCTGGTATTAGGTATGTAAGCGGCTCGCAAGCCAAGCCTGTACCTATAGGGACAGTTTGAAGGTTTTTTAAAGTTCTGTCATAATCAACATAAATCTAACATGGGGCAGGGGGCTATAATAACAGGGAAGTCCCTTAACGAAGAGACCGTTTTGTAGATAGGTATCTATCAAATTACGGCACCTTCCCTTTGTGCGCGCCCATTGTTGTCTAACATGGCAAATATCCATTTGAATATTTACTTAACATGGATAATATTTTAATCTTCCCCTTTGAAATACACATTTTCCATTGGAGACAATTTCACACCCAGTTCACAGGAACGACATATCACGATTCGAGCCCTCACAGCATTTTGAGCCTAACGAACGGATCCCTTTTTCCAAGCTTTTGCCTTTACTCATCTTACGCGAAGCTCTCGCGATTAAAGTCGAAATTGTTGTGTAGGGAGCAGCTGTATCAATTTAACAAGATATTCCTTTTGTTAATATTCGCACACGCTTTATCAAATTCTCCAGCGGGGGTGACAATAAGCCGCTGTAAGTACTTAGGGTACTCTTATGAACATATGTGTGTGCTATACATTTGAGTTGGTACTGATATTACAGGCGTATCTAATGTATAGTTTTATTGTCAACTTTCCTTTTTTTAATTTACAGGTATGAACTGAAACTGAATCTCAACAAAAGAAAAAGATTGAAACCATGGTGGCCATGGTGGTACCTGTATAATGATGAGTTAAGTTGGTGATAGGTAGGAACTGGTAGGAACCATTGCCATTTGCCATCATACTCGTCACTTGAACACGCGAACAATTATACGATTTGCACTGCCAACGCTGCCAACGCATTGTAGCGTCAAATTATATCATAATTCTATTGTGAAAACTGTTAAATGTCTTCTCGGCGCGTCGCCCTTGTGCTAAAAAATAACTCGTACGGGGTCGCGCCCTTCTCTGTTTAATAACATAATAGCACAATTCCCTCGCCGCATGATTCAATTTGGATTTCCTTCAGCCTCCCCCGAGCCCCGTCTACGGGCTAAAAAATGACAACTTCATTATATTGTTCTCGCCCCCGAGGGCGACTTGTTTGCCAAACGGATTATAATGATTAATTCTGTAAAATATTAATACCCATCGCACCCGCGCGCTCGCGCTGCACACTTGCACTTTTCAACTTGTTGCCCTTTTACTTTCGCACATTTTTTCGTCATTGTCTTTTCAAAAAAGCCTTTTGAATCGAAGAATGCTTTGTCAATAGTCAGTTGGTCTAAAAATCATTAATTCATGATGAACATGAACACAAATACTTAATATGTGGTATCAAAAATAACCAAAATGTAATAGACCATTAAGATAAGTTTATTTGATGCACTTTCAGACATGAGTAGAGTTCAGGAAAGGTTTTTGTTTGACTTATCATACAAAAACACCGTGATCAGTCAGACTGAGAGCAGAGAAAATTTGTGCAGCTAAGTTACTTTACTTCTGCGTACCTATGTAAAATCCTTGGATGTTGCAAATCCTTTCATTCATGGGCATGTTTCTTCTGCCTTTTGTCTACATGAAATAAAAACTTCATCTCGCACCCCAAGGAATTTAATTTGGAGTAATGGAAGTGTTATATTGACTTAACAGGCCAGAACCTCCCCTCACCCTGGCACAGTTACAGTTATTAAAATGGAGAAATTTATTATTAGCATTTCGTCGTTCCACTATTTACATTTTAATTTTATTTGTCCTGCGTTTCCATTAGTCACTCTAATGCATTAATTCGATAAAACAAAATCCATGAAGTGATCCCGGGCTTATTGTTAGTGCTTAGGTACTTAATATAATCAATTCGCAGATGTGTTAATAGGGCTTTGTCGTCCAATAAGCTACATGTCATCGTGTCTGCTTTCGTTTGTCTTGATATGAATGACATGTTCGTCTATCGATAAAACAAAATCAACTAGCATCATCCTGCTGTATTTGTTCTTAGAGAAAGATGCTTCTTGACTTTGACTACATAATGTAGAGATAGGTAGATCTACATCCTCTGCTGTGTTCTTTTGGACACATGCCTAGGTTGTGAGCGGCACAAATCATAACTGTCCCACTGTTCCGTTTTTCTCATCAAAGCGATAAAATCCCATCAACGTAAATCAGTTCAATTTAGCAACGCCAGATGCCAACATGGGTATGTATCGGGGGACTTAATAATTATAAAACGCGTGTAACAAGGAGCGAGGCACTCCTGTGACCCGGAGCATATCATTTATAGTCCTTTTGTCGCCAAAATTATATTTACAGAAGTGAGCAGACAATTTCACGCTCTCTTCCCGGCTCCCCCGCATCGCGTCCCTCCCTTCTCTGGACTCTAATCAGTGAGATGAAAGCTTACTACGGCTAACCTAACCCCGTTAAAAAATACATGCATTGTGTGATACATAGTATTCTTTTTATAAAAAAAAATAGATTTCTCAAATAAACAATTGAGCTTAGAATAGATTAGAATGGAAAACTCTTTGTTGTACACGAAAATAATTTACAAAGGAATTCTTAAAAGTAATCGGTACTTTTCGCTAAAAGCGAGAGATCGCCAGGCAACCATTGAGCTTAGTAGGTATTTGAACTAATAAATAAGTTGATTTCTCATATCAACTTATTATTAGTTCAGTCAGTATTTTCTGAATTAAAGTATAGGTATACCTATACTTAGGATCTGCTGTTGTGATTAAACGACAGCGAATTTTAAAAACATTATTCATCAACGAAACCTATATATTTTTCCGCGGTAAAAAGGCGTTAGTAAGAGGCAGCTTGTATTTGTCTTTAAAATTTTATGATTCCTGGTGACTGCATATTCCACCGTAGTTCTTTTACAAAATCAAAATGTCTCATCCACAGTATGCGCTCGTGCGCCCCAATCCAATAAAAGGGTGAGTTCACACATGAGCGTGAAAGATTGTCCACATGTTCGGCCGGACGCCGCGAGCTGGGTTCTTGGCAGTCCACTTACTCTTAAACTAAACTTTGAGTTGAACTAAAACTAGCTCATATAAAGCTATGAAAGATCTAAAAAAGACATTTTGTATACTTTTTATTTTATTCATTTAGAACTTAAGAAGGATAACCAAGTTTTAACCTATTAGCTGTTAGTTTTTCCTAGTTAAGCAATAAAAAAATATGGTAACTTTTGTGGATATTTTGACGGAAAGACATTTTGCGACCGAAGGAACGGACGGTATGTTCTCAATACATCGAGAAATATTTCTAGACTGTGTGGGGATATAATTGAGAACGGAGCATAGTTTTGGACTGCCAATTTCCTAACATAGGGAGTGACGCTGTCTTATATTTGTTTATGATACAAAATAGATAGAGAACACAATTTACAAGATTACCTAAAATTATATCGAATGAATATGGTACGTAGTTTGCTTCTGGAGTAAGGGCGCATTTCGCGATAGATGACGCACCAGCCGCCTATCAGGCCGGTGCATCAGATAATCTTCGCGCCTGTCGACGCTGCTAACAGTTCTAATGCATCATTTATTTGCCTCATCATATGTATGAACTATGTTCTGATAGACTCCCATTGATCATCAACAATTTGAAAAGAACAAGTTGTTTTAAAATTAATTAGTCTTTGCTGTTTTTTGATTAATTCAGTAAGCTCTACATTTTTTGTACCTACAGTATTTGTGCTAGACGCGGACAAACTATTAAAAAAAACTCTTATCTCAACGACACTAATTCTTGATTTATCGAGGCGATCCGGCCGTACCGCCGTAAGAGTCGCGTGGCCTTTTCCTGAATTTGACAAGCAAATAAATTGCGAGATCAAAGCTAGTATTTGACTTGAACAAATCGACCCAACTATCGGTGTAGCAGATCTAACCTACTATGACCCCTGTTGCCATTGAGTAAGAATCACATTACGTATGAAATGTGGGGATGAATCGGTCGAAAGTTGGAATATCATATCAAAAGAGAGCGGGTGTTCAGCGATATAGACATGCGGAAACGGAAGTGACGACAGAGGAAGCGAAGCATGGCGCCGGATGTGCCCGCTTCCTGTGCGTGCCTTCACTTATCCCAGCGGGCGTGCACAAATTACCCTCGATCCTGTCATATTGGCACAAACATCCGATATATTATCCTTATGTCTGAATGAAGGGCCATATCGAGGCTGACCTCTCTCGGATCTACCTAGAGTGGTAGAGACAGTGGTGTATCGAGCTTGATATGGTTTATCATACAAATTATGATACTGGTCAGAGTGGTTAGTGGTCATCATCAGTCAGTTCGATTGCCAAGGTCATACATTAATATTAATCGAATACATTGCTTGGCTCTGGTCAGTATTTTCCTACTAGCTTCATTGCCTAGTTAGCCTAATCTAGAAGGCAATGCAAACAAACAATCAAATAAACAAAATTGTTTTACTTTTATAATGGGTAGGGAAGTTATTGAAGCTTTGATCGCGTGTTTGAATGGTTATTATTTTATTCTGCTTCGTGTGAGCAGGCGGCGGCGCTTACAGAGCTCTGAGTGCCTTGCTGTGTTTTATAAACGGCTTCTGTAATAAGTTCCGCTAACTCGACATAACCAATTTCAAAAGTAGATCGTTCTTGGACAGATAGCATCAAAACAACTCCGGAAACTATTCCGAACAAATTCAAGTAATTTACTTGGTTGAAAATGTTATGGGTCTGCCTGCTATTTGGTTTTGTTTTGCATTTGTTTCTGGCGTTTTAAAAGTAAGCAAAGATGTGTTGCAAATGGTATGAAAATAAAAGGATTGTAGAAAGGTGGAATTGGTATAATTGGCGAGGTGCGCCGGCGCCATGCCTGCCAGCTATGGGGCGTCCGTCAGCTGCGCCTCAACGTCATCACGTCAATCTCGCTTTCCTTCCTCTCCATTCATATTTCATAGCCCTATATTTCGACTAAACAATTCTATAAAACTTTAATATTTAGAGTTTCAAAAGCTGAGCAATTATAAATTTCTGGGCGGGGTGATCTTATGCCATAAAAGTTCCTAACGATTGTAGAGCAGATATGGTTCCGGCACTAATGCCCCGCCATTTGCATGAAGTAAGTAATCAAGGTGAATATGATCTCCCTTTAGTTTTCGGCACTGCCTATCAAGGTAAGCCGAGCTACAATATTATTTGCATGTACTGGATATATATTTGCAAAATAAACGCATTGTTTATTTTCACTCTTAAATCTTAACATAACAAAGGAATTGCTGAAGGGTTAAGTAATTGCACGAAGGTGTAATGACTAGAACCGACGGCGTGCGTCTGATTGGCCGTCACACTCCCTGCGATTGATCCAGCCAGGAGGTAAATGCGACTTCGGAGCATTATACCCATTTTCTACACCTAGGTGTTCCTATAATATGTGGATATTAATATAGTCCTCTTCCAAACTGTGACCTACATTATTTCCTACGCGACTACCGACTTTTCTATCACTTCTAAATTTGTATTCTCGACCAAAAAGGAATAACAACAACAAGGCTGGTGCACTAGCATCTAATGAACTAAAAAATCAAAAGTCCGTAGACTATGTCAAAAAAGGTTTTTATCCGATGTGCAGCATTATTTAGAACTCTATCTAATTTTAAAACTCTGTTCATCTTAAGGGTAGACGATAGCAACGTGGCGGGAAATTCAAAATTTTCTCAATTTTTTACATTTTGTAGCTAAACTGAGCTATTTTTGTTCAGCGATTTTTCGTTCGCGAGAATAAAACCGTATTCTTTTCATTATTGTAAACAACAGAACAACAATAATTCAGCCGATTATGTGTTCTGGTCTACGACAAGTTTTTTGGTTAGTGCCACTGCTTCGTAGACCAGAACACATAATCGGCTGAATTATTGTTGTTCTGTCGTTTACTATAATGAAAAGAATACGGTTTTATTCTCGCGAACGAAAAATCGCTGAACAAAAATAGTTAAGTTTAGCTACAAAATGTAAAAATCTGTGAAAATTTTTAATTTCCCGCCACCTTGCTATCGTCCAGCCTTAAGACAGTTTTATCTTCACAGTTCCCACTTATGGTTCAGTTGAAAATAATAAGGTTTTATTCGAGGTACTTTGGCCTTTAAGCGAGCGGGGCAGATAATATCGGGCGGTTTGCGGTCGCGTCACGACTCGATAGATGAAATTAGAGGAATAGTTAATGGCGCGCACTATCATTATTGTT
Organism: Zelleria hepariella; assembly: GCA_949319315.1. Taxonomy (NCBI): domain Eukaryota; kingdom Metazoa; phylum Arthropoda; class Insecta; order Lepidoptera; family Yponomeutidae; genus Zelleria; species Zelleria hepariella. Next base: position 8,679,113 of record OX439383.1, on the reverse strand, counting down.
TTATTTGCGAAATTGCTCGGCGGACTTGATGCCCGGGATGCAGTGTTCACACGACTCGCCTGTCGACTTAACTACACCCCTGGCGGCGAGCTTTAAGCACTTCTATCCTAATCTTTTTGTCAATTCAGAATGTTAGTACTACATCGCTCACTCTGTTGCGTGCATTGTGTGCTCTATCAGTTGGTTGTCGATTTTATTCAGAGCATATATTTTATAAGCACGTTTGGTACTTTCAGGTAGGTATTTTCACAATGTATGTATACTTATCGTGGGCTTAAAAGATATTGACTCAGGTTATCTACGCAATCCAAGTTTATTTGCTGAAGTGTAAACTCTGAAAACAGCTACTCGCTTGATCGCTCTACGATTCTGTTTTTGGTAGGTACACACGACAGCACGTCAGAGCGTACACTTTTATTGTGAAGTCCCCCGTAATGTAACCGAGTAGAGTGCTAGCGTGTAAGGGTAGACGTGCTGTGTTGTGTACAAAAAAAAGTTAGTACTGGCCACCTTCTTCGATGAGTTTTAATGAAGATTTCATGCGCTCAAAACTAAATTGTATTTCGCACCCATAGTCGTTTAAACGAAAACCGGGTGGATCATAAAATTAAGAAGCAATTATTTATATCTCAACAGTTTGAAACGGAAATATAGGCACCGAGTGCAGGCGCAGAGGGGTAAAGCATTCAAATTGGCTTTTTATATTCATTGTAATTGAATTTAAATTGCTGCGAAGGATAGCTTCCTTTACACCAGACTCGTTACTGTTAACCCTTTTCTGTTGTCACGACACAGCTCTCTAGACTGAAAATTATTGCGTAATTCGCATAGCAGCATCGTCCTCTTTCTATTAATTAAGTGATTCAGCATCTGTGGCAACTAAGGGGTTTCCACTGAGTATGTGGTTAATATCATATGTGAAAAATGGCAAAAAAAATTGGTATATCGACAATACTACACACTATATTCGATATAGCTACCGGAGTCACAACGACGTTCATCAGCCCCGGAGGCAAGGCGAGAGGCAAGATGGCAAGGTGGAAAGGTGGCAATATGGATGAATGGGGATTAAAGCACGAAACGCGCCGCGCAACCCAATGAGTCCAACCGGCACCGCCAAACATTCAAATTGCAAACCGCCCGCGCCCGCTCGCATCAAATGTTGTTTTATAGCTAATTCCCAAATTCGGTTATAGGCTATAAACGATCCGCTGGAATAATTTAAATGCGAACCCGCCTGTATAATGTTCGTACTTTGCTCCGAAATTAGGTATTTGTATGTGAAATGCGTTTTTGAAATAGAGGTCGCTGCCGAGTTTTATTTCTTGTCTGCGAAGATTCCGCGGCTTCTTCATTACTCATTCATTGCGGGGAACCTTACTGGGAAATATTTTAGCTTTCCATCGGTTTTGAGTGACGCTTTTTATTTCATTTGCTAATCAGCTTTGCCTACTCAATGAAGCTGTATTCCTTATAACAGGTAATTGTGGCAAACACTATGTAAGATTCTAGTTATGTAATCATTTCATCACAGAAATAATTGGTAACCTGTTTGGTACCGTTAGCGTAAGTTTCCTTACAATTAGGACTGTTAAGACTTGTCGCGCTTGAAGAATTTAAAAGAAAGCAAACAAAGAAATAAAAGTAACGGAAAGCACAAAGGAAACAAATAACAAGTGTGCTAAGTGCGCCGCGTGGGTACATTCAAAACGTTAATATAATAAACAGGTACGGCTAAAGCGCTTTTCTTGTTCCGAGCGAGCTAATTTCGACCCGGACATTTCCGCTCATTTAATATGACCGATTGTTTATTGGCAGACTTCGCTTTTGTAAGACAATTGAGGAAAATTACTTAGTTTAACGGTTCCGCAGTCATTTGCCCATTTGCTTAGCCGCGCCGGTGAATAGTTTCTTATTGGAAAGAGACTACTTAGCCCAACGTTGCTACTAATTCATACCATTAAGTATTTGCTGAATGAATAAACAAAGGTATTAAGAGCTCCATTTGTGTTTTGTGAAATACTATGTTTTAAATTCAAAGTCATTCATAATAAAATCTCTACATTTTTTGCATGTTTGGATTCGTTACTGAGAGAGGTGCAATTTGAGAATACGGTCGTAGCGCCCCGTGATATTCGTGTCTTCTCTTATTTTTTAACCCCGACCCAAAAATAGGGGTGTTATATGTTTGACCGCTATGTGTGTATCTCTCTGTCTGTCTGTGGCAGCGTAGCTCTTAAACGGGTCAACTGATTTTGATGCGTTTTTTTTTTGTAATTTGAAAGCAGTTTTACTAGTGTTTTTAGATATTTTAAATCGGTTCAGCCGTTTATGACATATTATGCTAATTTGAAGCTAAAATGTCGGCGGTATTTTAATTTTTAATTTAGTAGTCTTTGGATGTCATCCCGTCATCATCGTCATCCTCTCCTGCGTCCTCCTCGTCCAATCCTGTAGGTTTCAGGTCCTTCTGGACCGTCGTCAACCATCAAGTGGCGGAGGGTCTTCCGCGTTTCCGCTTCGCTGTTGGGACGCTTAAGGCTGCATGCACACACGACAGCACGTCAGAGTGTACAATTTTCTTGAAAAGTCGCCCGTAATGTAACCGAGCTAGCGTGTAAGGGTCGACGTGCTGTCTTGTATACTATACGATCTTTAGGGTACCATACCGTCAAAAAAATAAAAAAATGGTATTTCACACATGTAAAATTATGCCTAGAATCGGTAGGCAGAGACGATAGTTTGCAACGATCCTGACATACCTCTTTCGTTTCATCCAAATTTAACCACATGCCATTTCGCACGCAATGAGCCGTTTTCAGGCCGCTTCAGGCGTGCCCATAGAAGAACCGGAATACGGCTGTCAAAATGTATCCGTGCTAAGCGAAATTTGACAACCGTATTCGAGATCCGGACCCTCAGGCGTTTAATCGCCGGTCCCGAAGTGTCTCGCGATTTCGAAGTATTTTGGCCCTTTATACTATGTTTCCACACCCCATGTAACCACGGGTGTAGCATGATTTATCAGACAGTCAGTGATGTCGCTGCCAAAACCCTATTTGCTGGATTTATTAGTCACATCATCCATTTGCCTTTACCGATCCGTCTAATGGCGCTCGCAGGGATACCCAAACTTTTTCGATATGTTGCTACTTGAGTTCGATCACTTCCGCGATTTCGGTTAGGCACTATGGCGAAAGTTCAAGGTGGCAAATCTTTGCCCGGCCATATGCGGCCAATATACAAGGTGTTACAAAAGTACCTAACTCTTTTTATGTAAATGCAAATGCACCTACGTAAACCTATGTAAATGCACCTACACACACAAACATATTTTAAAATTTGAGCTAATACCAAAAACAAAAAGGTTTTTTTTTTATTTGAGGTTATAAAATAAAAATAGTTTTTTTTAAATTTTTTTTTACAGATTTGTCATCCTGTTGACTACTAGGTTACACGCTGTAGAAAGAGTTAGGATATTTTGTAACACGATATAGTTTGTTTTTCTACTCGAGTTCTAAGGTACGCAAAATCACAGGTCATAATAATTGGGGAAAAGTTGTCTCTTTCCCACATTTTAGGGCTCCGGACCTCGAAGGAAAAACGGAAACATTATAGGATCACTTTGTTGTCCGTCTGTCTGTCTGTTTTTTTTTTCTCAAGAACGCGTCAGGTTGAAATTTATATCAAAATACTCGGGTCTGCAGTCCATAGGAGCCTAAAAACAATCAAGCTTCTCGGAATCAAAAGATACCGCCGTCTGTGCAGCATATTTCCGCATATTTCGACCCTCGCAAGAGAGATGAAATTTGGCAAGAAACAATGGCTTACAATACAAATTACGAAAGAAATCCGAAAACTGCTAAATTTCAATTACGTCACAAAATTGGGGTCCCCAAACATTAAATGGGGGGTCCAAATTTTAAATATGGGGTATTGTATGAGAGGGCTTTATTAGGACGAGCTTTTTATTTTTCTTCCAAATAAATGCTTCCGTACGGAACCCTCAGTGCGCGAGTCCCACTCGCACTTGGCCGATTTTTTGTGAAGACTTTACTTTTTGTACATATAGCGGTACAGGCATAGATATATCTAGCTATAAACCTTTTCGATATGGCTACTCTTTCTGCTAAGGAAAGATACGCGAAAGTGCATTAGGATAAGTTTTTTTCTAAAATCTGGTACCGTTAACGATATTTACTTAAATACCTACTTCTTTAATAAAAGTAAGAAGGCACGAGTAGAAAACTCATCGATAACAAAGTTTGTACACCACTGTCCTAATGGACAAAATTTAATCACAACCAATTGAATGGCACCTATTTATGAAGGCGAATGACTAAACAGCTTTTTAATACGATTCACATGTTAGCGGTAATACTCCGTAGAATTTTTTGTATCGATATATTTCACGGTGCTGTCGGATTGAACTATAATTATGAAATGTGATGCCATATACCGGCTACTGATAGCCTCTCTCATTGTTGATCTGAAATGAATATTCAATCACGTCGCTCAATGTTGATTCGATGAAAAAAACCTCTCGTCATGTCGATCAGAATTGGTTTCATCCCGCGCTGACAGTCGTTAGAATTTTATTATGATTATTTCCTTGGTTAGAAAGTACGTCCTCTCAAACAAATTTTCTTTATTGTTAGCTAAGATCTTAGAATAAATTTTGGCAATGAATATATTTAAATAACTGCTCTAAATATTATCAAGAGTTACTAAAATCAGATCATAAAGTAGAGAACATTTCCTAAAACTATAACCAACATATGTAATATGTAATGTGTACTATTTAATAGAGCTTAATAATGTAGGTACACGGATGGACAAAATCATGATCATTACGAGTATTTTAAAAAAACGGGAGAAGTGCGAGATATAGTCGCGTGGAGAGGGTTCCGAACAACCGAATTTCATTTACGCACTAATGTTGAGAAACCATACCCAACCATACCGCGATCCGAGATGTAGGACTGTAGATCGCCATCTGTTGGCTCAGTTGAGAAACTAAAGCAAAAAAAAAATAATATTACGGTCTAGTAGTTTCAGAGATGAGGTGGTAAATGGTTAATTATTGCCTATTTTCTTAAATAAGTAGAAAACTATGTATTTTAAAATTATGAAGAAAAAAATTTGGATTCATACAACTAGCCCTTTCATATGATATGTCACACGATATATAGTTTGCAAAACTTTTACTTATAATTTACCCCACAAAAGTGACCCCCATTATACAATTCATTTATTTACGTTGCAAGTCCTTATTTGGCTCACCGACATACATAATATTATGTGTACCAAATTTCAATTAAATCGATCCAGAAGTTTCGGAGCAAATTCACTGTGACAGACGGACAGACCGACAGACACACCAGTGATCCTATAATGGCTCCGTTTTGCCTTTTGAGGAACGGAAACCTAAAAATAAAAGATCTGTAAAGTTCAGTACAATCAATAGTGTTCCACCAAATGAAGGTCAACTGCCTATCCCTGCGTCGCGGAGTATCAGGATCGGGACGTGCAAAGTGCATACAAAATCGTGATGAGGACTTTTAATCGGTTCCACGTTCGGTTCCGCGTTTTTTTTTTGTCGGTAAGTATATTCGAATTTCACCCACTCTGCCAATCTGCGGGTTTACTGGCGACGGAAGGATTCCTTGCGCCGCCCTCGCGTATGATAAGGAGCTCTATGACGATCGCCATAGGGCGCCGTTTGCCGCCGCGGGAGGCTGGGCTGCAGCAACTGCAACTTGCACTGAGCGAGAAATAAGATAAAGGGGCAGAGGCGTTTTGTTTTGTGCCGAGCTCACTCCAATTTACGCGGCGCGGCGGCCATTAGCATAAGTCCGCGTTGGGCCGGGGCGGGCGGGCGCGGGCGCGCCGTGATGAGCGCGCGATTCGCACGACGCGGCGTGACGCGCCCGGCTGCCGCGCGCCGCCGCCGCGCCGCTCCGGCCGCGCTCCCTCTGCCACTAACGTAATTGCTCCACAGCGACACATTTGTTTACTATTGTAAGCCGTGAAGATGCCATCTCGCTACAGCTTTGCGCCGACTCTTTAAAATTAGCACGCTAAACGCCCTTTTGTCTTTTCATTTTGCTTCACATGGTCAACAGTGTTTCTCCTGAGAGAAATCTATCTTGTCTGGTTTGGTCATAATAGCAGGCAGTAATACTCCCCTCTGCGCGATAATGAGATTTTCTCGAACCGTATGATGATTATAGATAACCAGTCTTACTATTTGTCGGTATAAGGCGATGTCATAACCGACTAGTTTCATAATTTCCAGCGGTCTTTATTCAAGCCTAGTGATAAATTCAAGGCGCAAATCTAGGCAATAATATTAATAAATGTTGCTATACTTACCAATAAATAATGTTACAGGAGTTTTTATTTAATTTTCAGGGATGGTCCTGATAAAGAGAGGACGACTCTCATAAACAAGACTTGACTCTATCTTTCTGTAACATTCTGTTTAACGTGAAGTGTAGGTTGGTCCATCATTTGTACCTCTGTAACACTTACCTGTGTAACTTAGCATAACGGCCCTGTAGGGTTTTCCAAGTTGCGAAGGTTAAATTTGTAAATCAAATTCAGAGTTAAATGGCACATTCATCACACACATGACAAATTCTGTAATGCTTCCTTTATTATTGCTTTTTTTATGCAGCCTGCAGTGTCCCACTGCAGGGCAATGGCCTCCCCCCTCTCAGCCCAGATTTTATGGTCCTGAGCCACCTCCAACTAATCCGGCAAATATTTGTCGAGATCATCTCGCCATCTTCAGGCCATCTTATTCGTTTTCTTGGGCCTTCAGATCGCTAAATTGAAGTGGAACTGGGCTGGCCATGTCAGCCGAATGCACCTGGATAGGTGGGTGAAACTCGCCACCGAGTGGGTGCCCAGCGGCGGACACCGCAGACGAGGCCGGCCAAGACGTAAATTGCATTATTAAATTCACATAAACGTAAAACGTGAAGTAGTAAGAACTGACTCATTGAACAAATCACCCAAATAACACTGATGTTAGGTAGAGAGATTTATATGTACCTAACTATCTATCTAATAAAATGTAATCAAAAGAAGATATATGTCATATAAAACGCGTTGACAGCCCTGGCGTGGGTCGCATGCACGGGCGCAGTACCGGCGCACGCGCACGAGCCGCGTCGGCATTAGAATGTAGCATCTCGAGCGATTCTCCTACTTTAGACATGGTAATGGCAGTAAAAACAGCCGCCCGAGGAAAAACGCGCTGCATAAAAATATTGTATCCTTACGGCTTATAAGACATATCCAGTTCTGAAAATCATACGGAGCGCATAGCCCGAGCGGGTCCGGCTGCATATTTTGCCATACGCAGCGGCTGTTAACGAATGCAAGGAGGATTTTAATGGCACTAATGTGATTCGCGCAATATATAGGTATCTACTAACATTACGTTAATTTATTCCTTGCATAGGCAAATGGTAGATTTAGTGCTATGCTAACGGATATCGCTTGTACATGTACGTACTCGCCTGGAACTGTAACGTGAGGTAACTTATGATTTCTTGTGAGTTAGGAACCATCTTTAACATATCTTTGGATTAATTACCGTTTGATTAAGCCCTATTCGAACTTAAAGTACTAAATAAATAAAAAGATGATGATGATTATTAAACCAACAGTCCGATCGTCATCTTTGGAAAACAGTTCAACGCGTTCCATAATAAGGGGGTCAATGTTTACTCATATTATGTAGGTATGTACTTACTGCTTTATATGTATCACTACCATAAATATAAAAAATGCAGCTAAATTATGCCAGTATCGCTAACCAAAGACGAATAAGGTGTGACTGGTTATAATATTTCGATCTAGATATTAGTGGACACTTAGCTCGCCTCGCCACTTTTATTGGAGCCATATCCAATATATTATAAGAAACACTCAATTACTTAAGTATTCGCCGTTATGTCGTGTCCCGTTCGCGGCCGTCATCCGCGCGACGCAAGAAAACGCGTAAAAAGTTGCACTTCAAAGTACTGCCAAAGGAGGATGCAATCATTAGAGCCATACCATAATCGACACATCCTGAATAGGTGGTGAGACGCGCACGCGCGGCTTGTCGCGCGTCAACCTTGCACCGGCGACCGCGCACTCGATTTTTGTCCATTCATACCCAAGAACTAAATTAAAGCCGATAGTTTTTAGCAGTCTCCAAAGGCTGCCGCGCGCACTGGGCCCGACACGGCTTGTCCGGTGACACGCTGCCGTGTGGAAACTTCTTGTGGATCAATGATAATGGCCCATAATGACGTGTCGCCTTGCCTAAGTATTTGCCTTATTTGACTTAATTGCTAGAGCGATGTGAGCGACTCTACAATTTTCAGCGCAAACTCTACAATTTTAACCTGACGCAAGTATCGGTCATAATAACACATAAGATAGCATCAGATGCCCATATTTCCAAAAAGCTTAACAAAGGCACCAACTCACCGAATTGAGCTCACTTTTTCCATGCCAACGTGATACTAACAGCTAAATTTTTTTGCCCTTTTTTTGTGCAGTTTTCTCTAGCAGTAAACAATAATACAATGCAACGCTACGCACTCGACTTTTACTATGCCAAAACTCTCTTAACTTTAACAAGACACATTAGAAATCGCTATAGATCCCCTAAAAGTTAAGGTGTGTGGGTGCAAGCGAGGATAGACCGAGGCTGTTTTGTATTCATAAAAGTCACGAACGCTTTATTTCATAAAGTTTATGCCATAGATATAATTTTATTCAAATTTGGGTTTCGTTCGATATTAAGACGACGATTAAGTGAAGGTAACTCCGTGAGAACCCGCGGGGTGGCCACTTGGCCAAGGCGTCGGGCGGCGAGGCGGCATACAAATCGGAACTGTCAGATCGCCCATCGGGCAGCACTCTCACGGAAGCGATTACCCTGCTAAGACAATGGAAGACAGGACGTGCCTCGTGCATCTATTACCCTTTTTAAGCTAGTAAGACTGCTGCCCTTTCAATCGGCCGATAATGACACGCTGCCCGTAAGGTTCCAGTAATTACTTGTGAATTCATGTGCGGCTCTATCGATAGCCTCGCTACACTTGTTACTCTCTACTTTGTCTAAGGTTCTAAGATAATTTTCCTCCGCGTACACGGTGCACCTTACTAAGCACCATATACTCGTAAAACAATACATTCTTCTATAATTCCCGCATCTAAGGGTTACAAAAATTAAATGGTATCTTTAGATTACAGATAGTTTTTTTTTGTATGGAAAAATTAAATTGCGTTTTCAAACAAAAGTGATTGGAAATCACATTAAGAAGTTTCAGGAATGTTTCGTATTCAGGAATGAAGCTATTTAAAAAAATCCCTGTACTTGCCTCACCATACAACGTTACATTTAATAAGGAAGAAATCCCGTTCGCTAAGTGACGATGTATGGAAAAGTGGATTATCCTCGACAATTCGAATGCTGATTTTTTTTGGTATTTTATTCATCAAGATGTCGATCGGTTTCCAGTAACCAGATGTTAAAATTATATTTAAAATAATAAGATTGTGCACTTTTACCTATCGTTTTCTGCTTACGAACGTCGTGCAACGTCGCAGCCTCTCGCCTTTTCGAATCGAAGTCGTCAATTACTTATGGCATCATCTAGCTACGTTATAGGAGTGCGTGGTATTGATTGATCGCGGCGGTCGTGCACCCCGACTTATTTATTCGATTCATACCTACGCGCCCGAGCGATGCCGCCTCGATACCACGCGATTGACTCCCATTATCAGGGATGCGGGCGCCTCCACATATTGTACAGTAGCCGAGTTTTTTTTTCTAACATCATCCTACCTGTACAGGAGGGAAAAGGGGGTCTACCGGCTAAGACGAAGCCGATAACCATTGGCGAAAATCGAAGTTCGATTTATGAAAAATGAACTGGGTGGCAGTAAAATTAACTGGGTGGCGGTACATTTTTCAAAAATCGAACTTCGATTTTCGCCAATGGTAATCGGCTTCGTCTTAGCCGGTAGACCCCCAGAAAGAATAAATTTTGTCTAGTATTGGGCAAATAATGGAAAATTCAAACTATTTCTTTGTCTGTAAGTTGGATTGGATCACTACCAAACTCTGTACTTCGTTTTTCCATCCTTTTAATTAAATAATTGTGTGACTAACTTCAAACTACATAGATTTTTCTCTTCATAGAATTTTATTCATATAATGAAATATTCATGCCTTTTGAGGTTTGATTCCTTATTGGAGAGACTGCGGTAGGTACACACGACAGCACGTCGACCCTTACACGCCTACACTCTACTCGGTTACGTTACGGGCGACTTTACAACAAAAGTGTACACTCTGAGGTCCTGTCGTGTGTACCTAGTCCGACTTACCAATCTTACGAGTAGAATTGAAATTGTCATGCCAACCATACCAATGTGCCAATATTAAATGGTATTTTATTTGTAGATCGAAAAAGGAACACAAGTAAAATGAAAATTGAAAATTAAACCCAATATAAAATAATCATGAGTAAAAATAATAATAATATCTCGTATCATGAATCCGGAACAATATAACTTTATCATGAAAAATCGTAACATGAACACGGAAAACCCCAAATGTTTTAGGTGCGGTTTGAAATTGTTGCGATACTGGTAGAGTCACGTCAATTGTCGCCATTATAGAAGTATATTACATTGGGTGTAGATAATTTGTATGATGTTTAATATTCCTTGACGCAAGTGCAATAACACTCCATGGGCGGGGGAGGGGGTATTGGGAAGGGGGGAGAGGTCGCGAGACAAACAATGACGTACATCGAAATGTACTCGCGCACCCCTTCGCCGAGCTAAGCCCTATGCAAAATAAAACACTCAATTGACATCGCTGTGAAATTTATTAAAAATTCAGATGGCTTTAACTTCAAATGGGGGGTTAAATACTTGAGTGAAAGGATTACCCCGTAAGAGTTAAGGTATCCAAAATCGTTAACCGTAAGCTTTTTCTGCGATCTATCTTCGAACAAAAATGTTAGAGCTTAATTTTTAAGTGCTTTTGAGTAAATAACATTAAATCTGTGATAGACGATACTACCACCATTGACATTCGAACCCAAGATCTCTCGCTGTTTTGAATAAAAGTTAACAAATATTATTTTGGTTTCCACATGAGGAGATAAAAAGGCTGTGTATGTGTCTGGTTATGATGATAGACTGTGGTTGCTAGGCAACAGGGTGTTGGGCGGTGGGGTCACTTGTTCCTCATACTCGGGCATTCCGCTGTCCACCTACACTCTCCTAACGGGTAGAGGACATATAGCCCTGCTTACTTTAATGTCACTGCGCGTAATGTCCAAGGAAACTGCTCTGTGTTAGTGTTAGGGTATTAAAACAGCGTTGCCTGTTTACCCTTAGCAGGTTATTTACAGCAACTCACGTATAAAAGTATAGGACAGAGGTTTGAAAGTTGATGTAGCGAACTTGAGACGATTTCTTCCGGGCATCCGTATAGTCGATGCACTCAGTCTTTCGTTTTCTCCTTTTGTTTGGGTCTTTGGAATAAGTTCCAAAAAACCTAAATAGTTAAGGTTCTTTGACTAGATGAGTTCCACAACAACAAAACTTAAATGCAAACCTTAAAAAACCATAGGTACTAACCTAACCTAACCTATTGATATGCAACGAAGTTTTTTTTAAATATAAATTTAGTCTATTTTTGGTGTGCCATTAAATATTTCCCGTTTAAAATTAAAAACATACAATACAAGCTACGAGTATATTGGTAATCAATGGATTTAGAGTATAGTAGTAAAATACTAGTAAAATACTATTGGTCAATATTATTGAACAATCTTAATTTTGACTGATTATTTTAGAGAATACAGACAGGGGCTGATCTGAATGAAAATCTCATGCCTATCCCAGACAAGGCAACCTTTTTTTATTAGCACATGACTTTAAATCTAGTCATAGTACTAGATTTAAAGTCATGTGCTAATAAAAAAAGGTTGCCTTGTCTGGGATAGGCATGAGATTTTCATTCAGATCAGCCCCTGTCTGTATTCTCTAAAATAATCAGTCAAAATTAAGATTGTTCAATAATATTGACCAATAGTATTTTCCAGTGTTTTGACGCTCGTCGGTTGATTGATTTTTCTATGGAACAGACACGTTGACCTATGAATTCTGCACTTATTTTATCTCTCAGGCCCTAAAATACATATCTCCTCATGAGAATATAACGCACTCGCAAGGTTAAGAAAAACTTGGACAAACCCATAGCTACACAAACGGGGCCCTTAGCCTGTAACACAATGGTGCCAAAAAAATGGGCTGTTCGGTGACGACTTCAATTAAGATTTGCTAACGCTGTCTGTCCTTTTAATGTTTTTGTAGTACAGCAAAGAATATTTTGATTCTAATTCTAGAGGATTAGTTCTCTGGTTGTAGGAGAAAAACGAGGAGAGCCCGGTTTTGTCCTTCTGCCGGGACGCCATTGACCCGCCATTGCGTTACAGGCTAAGGGCCCGGTACCTACATAAGTACGGTTCAACCCCTTCTTCTCCGTAGTTTTTTCGCCCATTCCCGCTCATTTTGCGCTTTAAATGAACGAATTCACTGAGCAGCCCCTCTACCCTTGACGCACTTTTCCAATACAGCCGCAATATGGCGCAATTTACAAAATTTGATATTTTACAAATTAAGACGCATTTTATGTTTTTATTTGAATAGAACAGCCTTACCTTTGAATAAACATTACAAAGTATTTAAAATCAAAGCATTACTATGCGAATTCAAAGAGAAATAAATTTTTAAACTTTTTCATTTTGATCGCAATAGCGTCAAGGGTAACCCCCCAGATCTTAATCGGCCTGCACGGTCAAGGGGCCTCATCCGATTCTATCCTCGAGTTAAATAGGCGAGGTTTACTTTGTGGCCGGGACTTTTCGTGAAAAATACAAAATAATAATGTGAGGAAGGAAAAAGCTTTTGGTATTACGAAAGCTTCTTAAAATTAAAATGTTCTCACTACGCAAAAACATTTAAATTTTTTTCATTGGTTATGCTAATTCGGAAGGCAAAGTTTTTTGTTCGAAAGTCTGTTATTGGCTTAATCTTATCTTTAGACAATATTGAGAAACTAATTTAAATATTTTTTATTTTGGTCCAGTAGTTTTGTTTTTATGCGCTAAAATGTTTTGTTCCTATGACCGCCAACAGTATGCAGACCGTCGCGTGACGTCATAAAACCGTATTTTTGAAACGTTGTAAAATCCAAACTACTGAACCTAAATAAAAAATATTGAAACTAGTTTCTCAATATTGCTTAAAGATAAGATTAAGCCAATAACGGACTTTCGAACAAAAAACTTTGCCTTCCGAATTACTCCGATTCGTCCGATTTTTCAATCGCCAGTTAGGACAATTTCTAGGAAAAAATTGAAAATGGAACGAATTTTATATGGTTGAATAAACTAACTGGGGCTTTAACTGAGGATTGAAAAATCAGGCCTTAATTTCACGACTTACAAAGCACTGTACATTTTTATATTAATTCAATTGTTAAATATACAAGGTGTTACAGAAAGGTCCTGTCATACTGAAGGGGGTAGTCGAACTCATCAATACAAGCAACTTTTATTATGGGATTTGAAAGCTCGAAAAAAATATCTACTGTTCCATACAAAAATTCTACTGTGCAAATGTATGGAGCTGATGATAGTTGTTTATAGAATTCGCTGTTGGTCCCTTAGAAAAAGTTGTTTGTAGATCAATTGGTAATTTTGTGTGAAACTTATGTTTACTAAGTTATTTGAGCTTATGTGATTTTTTGGATAGGAGCGAAGACATTTTATAACTACTCTTTGCTTCAACTTGCTTCACTTTCTGGGTTTAAAAATGGATGTAGTAGATTATTTACTACATTTCACCCAAATATACTACACACCGCAACAGACCGCATTTGGGAGTAATAACATATTTTGTGTTTTTTTGTTACTTTTTTACATTTAAAACATTTTTGTAAACTTTTAAGTAACTTATTTCCCACCATAAATTGAATGATTATGAAGATGACCTGCTTATGTGCTACGATTTTCATCAGATAGAAAAGCTGGTTGAAACTTAAATACTAATAATGTCAGGTTATAAAAAAAACTTCTGTATTCCAAACAAAAGTATGCCAATGAGTTCTAATCAACATTCTATTTGAAAAGTGTCTTTTGGTAATTTTGCGTCAAACTTATATTTACGAAGTTATTTGAGGTTACGTGATTTTTTTGTATGGGTGCGAAAACATATTATGACATTACTCCTATTCTTCACTTAGCTTCACTTTCTCGTTTTGAAGAACGGAGTAGGTATATTATTTACCACATTTCATCTAAACATACTACATGCCGCAAGTACCGCATTTGAAAATAATTAAATATGTTATGTTATATTGTTGTTTTTTCGGGCGTTGAATCTCTTAAAACTGTAGTTCAATGAGTATAGTCCTCGTGCAAACCTAAGAAAACATCAGAACTACATTATTGAACAACTTTTGGTGAAAAATTAGTCAAGTAAAGTAAAAAAATAACAGTTTTTAAGGTAAAAACCACAATAAAACATAAAATATTTAATTATTTTTGAATGCGGTAATTTGCGGCATGTAGTATGTTTAGATGAAATGTGGTAAATAATATATCTACTCCGTTTTTCAAAACCAGAAAGTGAAGCTAAGTGAAGAATAAGAGTAATGTCATAAAATGTTTACGCACCCATACATAAAAGCACGTAACCTCAAATAACTTCGTAAATATAAGTTTGACGCAAAATTACCAAGAGATACTTTTCAAATAGAAAGTTGATTAGGACTCATTGGCATACTTTTGTTTGCAATTGAGACAGTGTGGATATTTTATTGTTGTTGTTTTATTTTTTAAATATCGTAGAACTTCCCGGAATACCTTCACAGTATCAGTTCTATTAATAGAGAACTAAACGGAAAAGAAAACCGAATAGTTTTATCAGTAGAACTGGCCGAGTAGAACAGTCCAAATAGACTTTAGTTATCGCCCACCAAAATGGGTTTTAACCGGGCGATAATAGGTACCAAGTGGGTTATAACCCACCGATTGGGTTATAACCCGGGTCGTTACCCATCTCTGGATATGGGCTACGCAACCCCTCGACCGATTTGGCTCATGTTCGAACTTAAAAATTCTCTTTGCCTCATTTACCCGCCTACCAAACATGACGATCCGACTAAATTTACTCAAGTTATCGTCGAACGAATATTCATACATACAAACATACAAACATACATACATACAAACGCCGGCTTGTTCAAGTAGACTCGGAGAACTTCGCTCGCTCGTTCAATGAAATAGGCTGTAGAAAAGATGAAATGAATTTGTGTTTTTCTTTACCAGAGCAGAAAAAAATTACATGTTGATTTTCGCTAAAAAAAACGGGGTTTAATACGCTTATAAATTTAACAGAGAAAAGCACAAAAATTATGCTTAAAATAACTCAAGAACTTAGTGTTACCTCTCCTTGCCCCTTGCGATCTCTCATGGACCTGCCGGTTTCATGACTTTTTCAACCTCAGGTTTGTTTTGTTCATGAAATGAAACAATTGTGTATGTTAAGGTCCTTAAATGTCCTAACATCTAATGCCTAATAAATCCCCTCACAATCGGTTTCAAATAAAACCAAAAGTTGTATTTTTTAATGCTTTATATGAAATCCTTATCATGTACTTCCAAAAAAAAATACAAGTCAACGTTAGGCAGTCTTGGTGAAACGGCACTAAGCTCGCCTATCTAAGATTCAACTGCGGAAAATTTATTTCATTGGTGTCATGTCTATCAATAAGCTATTGTACTATCGAGAGTGCATTCAACTCGGTCGGTGTAGTACTATTATTAAACGGAATTCGATTTAAAGCCGAGTCCTCCTCGTCGTTTGTGAAATTGACATTTATTCTTGTTTTTCATTGTCGCTGTACTGTAAGCGATTTCGATCTATTGTTAATTAGCTTAAACGGGCCGTGCGCTATCCCGCGTACGTACGAACACACAAGCACGATATTATAATGTATAGATAGATACATTTGGGTACCTATCTTATAATATGCTATAGGTACATGAAAACCAAAGATAAAGAAGAAACCGAGAATTCGATATTCGCACTTATGCCTTGAGCAATAAGAGCAAGCTATAAGGGTACCTTACTACGTATTTTTATTTGTTCGACTCCAAAACTAGCATCATACAGGTAATCATGTCAATAAAAGCCAGTTTTTCCTTGAGTGAATCAAGTGTGTGTCGCTACTGTGTTGCGGATCAAAGCGGAACTATTTTAGTTTGGAGCTCTGTTTGAGACTCTTCGCGCCATCTGTTGTCGAATAGATGAACTAAGTTATGTAGAGTCAGTTTACATTTTGTTTTATGGTGGATCCACACCGCAGTTACTTTTTGTGGAGCAACATTTTACATCAAGATAACATTGGGTAACTTTCATACTAATACTACGTGTTAAATCATGTTGCAAAATGTTGCTCCACAAAAAGTAACTGCGGTGTGGGTGTACTATTATATTGAATTTACTCTATATTTTACTTGCGAAGATGAACCTAGCTAGGGATTGTAATTTATGTTTTATAAGTTATAAAACTATGTCGAATAAGTACTCTTTTTATACCGGCTGAAACTTCGAGCTAAATATACCAATCTCTAAGCTCTACATCTGTAATCTGTTGTATAATATGTACTTGGTAGTTTATTTTATGTTCAGTTTCTCATTAAAAATAAAATTAGTCACACAAATATGTTTTTAAAATTATGTTTCCTGCAAAAATAACTATCTTGATAGACCTAAGCTACCTATACAGGGTGGATTTTTGAGACGGGGCAGTAACGGCAGGTACCGTAACCGTCATAGTTAGAAAATGTTCTTAGGAGACCTTCCATAACTTTTTGAGATATTATGAACTGCATTCAGAGATTTTGGAAAAAAATTACGGTCAGTGAATAAAATGCTAAAATAAAAAAAATATATATGCCAATCGATCCTCTTTCATGTAGAGATCAAAAGACTCTAAGAAGCCAACTGAGGTTTGAGTACTAGAAATGTCAGAAATTTACAAAAACTTTTCCCATACATTTTCTATGGAAAAAAAAACTTTTTCATCTCCCACGCTCGGAAAGTTTGCTGTTACTAGTAACTTACGATCGTGTACAGGCCGGATTTAAACTATCTGCATTTTTGTGCGTTTCGAAATTTGAACGTGACGCCGGGACAGTCTTTCCCGCGCCCTATGGTGTTGAAAAAGAAAAAAACACTGGCCGTTTAAGAAGATGCCAAGTCCCGGCTGAAAAAAGAGCCTCATTCATAGTTCGTTTACACGCGTACTTCAGCGAAAGTGATTGTTCGTGCCCATTCTCTATACAAAACTGTGAATGTAAATGGGGCATAAGCATCTTTTAAAAAGGTAAAGTCACGGAATAGAACATTCAGAAACGCAGTTTCTTCTTATAGTCTTTTCAATATTTTGTACACATATTTATTTTATAATACCAGTAAATAAAAAAAATGCTTCGCTTCTGTTTTATCAAATAGATTATTATGTTTTGGTTTGTTAAATACATTTTTTCAAACGATATTACTAATTTAATTTTTTATCTCCTAGAAATTTTTATATTATATGGTAAAAGTTCAGAATGCACCCGGAAAAAAAACATTCTTTTATTTACATAATTTTTGTGTCTGGATAAATAAACTTCAGGAAATTATTAATAAAACGAATGGTTTTAATACCAACGAAGCTCAAAACTTTAGTGCGGCAGCCGTAACTACAGTAAAATATGCTTTTAAAAGGAACTTATTTGACTCACCTGTTTTGCCTGTAAGTAGTTGTCTATAGAGTTTTTCCCGCTTGGCTAACAAAGTCATTTCCTCGCTTCTGTGAGATGAAAAGTTTTGTGTTTCGCACGAATGCAATATTATTTACGTCTCGTGCTTCTGAATACCTCGCTACGCTCAGGTTTCTTTTTTTGAACCCTCGGTTTTCAATACAAGCACTCGCCGCAAACAATAATTTTGCATTCTTGCATAACAAATAACTATTTTTATTATTACGCCATTTGGTCCTCTTTCTCTTGGCTCCTTACAGTCTTTTGTACTCTCCATAAAAACGATGATTTTTGGATTCCTTAATAGAACCAAAAAAATTTTTTGGTATTTTAGAATTGTTTTTGCTGACCGTAATTTTTTTCTAAAATCTTTAAATGCAGTTCATAATATCTCAAAAAGTTATGGAAGGTCTCCTAAGAACGTTTTCCTGTAAATATAACGGTTAAGGTACCTGCCCTTACTGCCCCGACTCAAAAATCCACCCTTT
The DNA here is from genome assembly GCA_949319315.1 of Zelleria hepariella. NCBI lineage: Eukaryota > Metazoa > Arthropoda > Insecta > Lepidoptera > Yponomeutidae > Zelleria > Zelleria hepariella. The sequence continues at coordinate 8,660,716 of OX439383.1, read as the reverse complement.
ATACCTACAATTGCATTGTTATCTACTCTCAAATCCTACACTGAATATAAATAATCCATAACTAAACTACACAGTTACAATGTTGTCGATAAAACGTATCGACGGTACGTGGCTTTATTGCATACACAAGAGTTATTCGCTCCCCATCGGGGGTGAGGGTATCTCGATTAAAGCCGTAAATACTTCGAGATTAATTATCTCGTAAACACTCGGCGAGTCACCTACCTTCGAGAATCGCACACCTACGCCCCGCGCGAGATACAAATTCAACTTTTCCAATTAAATTTCGTGAGGCATTAATAATTATTTGGGTACATCAATTTGTTTCGTCGCGCGCTCTCTGAAGTCTCTGTGTGGGTTTTACAGACACACGTATCTTTGCCCATGAGAGAAGGCGACACTCCCATACTAATGACAGCTATGACTATGTCTTTATGTATTAGTTCCATAGATTTCCGTCAGCTAAGTTAGTGCAGCTCTAGCTCTGTCTGTTGGTATGCAAGCGAATTGTTACCTGGGAAAACACTAATGTTAAAAGATGTGTTAATTATAAACAAACTTTAGATTTTGAAACAATGGAGTTAGTACCGTAAGGCTACTTGTACCCCGATTGGCTTGATGAAGTGACCACACGGTAGTTTCATGTTCACTTATGTCTGGCCGAGAAGATAGTGTATTTGTGTATTAGCTTTAAACAATTTTATGTTTTCAAAAGTTGGACTCGGAATCTCCTATGCTTCCGTCCGGCCGACCAGAACTAATTAAAGTTTCAAATTCAATATTAACACTTCAGCGTACTCAGTTTAATACCGTTAAGTTATAACGTAATTATTCAACTCCACGGCAGTAATTTCCAAAAACATTTAGAAAATTAAATTCAGCGAGCGAGCGACGGCAGCGCCGCTCTTTTGAGTCCGCTTCCGCTTTTGTGCGGATTCAGCGCTCGGCACTTCGCGCTGTGAAATTAATTTTCTTCGTCTTTATGTAATTTAATTATAAACATTTCAATATGGCGCCGGAGAGTTTCCGCTTCGGAGCAAAGTTAAATAGAACCGTTTGATACTTATCTCCTAATTCACTTTTGGGATGATTGCGCGATTAGGGAGGAATTAATAACTCTCGATTTCTTTGGTCCTACTTACCTTATTACTTTGCTGTGATGTGCGTGGAAAGACAAAATTATACAGCTCACAACCGTTGATGTATATGAATACTATCAATAGTAAGTAGTTGAATGAGATTCCATCTACGAAATTAAAAGTATCAATTCGTGACGGATGGCAGATGCTCGGACCGGGCGACATGCAATTTTGCTCTTAAACTTTTCACGCTCCAGCGGCGAGAGGCGACATCAAACATACGCGGAGCCTGCGAACCTTTTGCCAGCTTATCTCCCGTTCACAATCTGAGTCCCCGCACAAATAGCTGCAATCCGCTCCATTGTATGATGTTTATTAAATTTCATTTTAAGTTTATACAACAACACTTTTGTCGTCTGCTTTTTTGTCGTGATTTGGGACATTTTACGCGTGGATTAATATCTGACGTCTGTTTCTTTAAAGGCCGGCGGGGACGTCTTTTTGTTGTAGGCCGGTTTATGGTTTGGTATTGCGCGCATTATGTCATAACAGCACTCGAGCCCCCAAGCCCGTCAGACGCGCCGGCGTACTTACTCGGGGCATTTTGTTGTGCCATTCAGCACAAATTGAATTCCATGTTCTTAAAGTCATCACTGTAAACATCCTGTCTTTTTGTGCGCTGCTTACATCTCGAATTTGTCATCGATTTTAATCCATAACCCTGGTTCCATTGGCAAAGAGACGTACCTTCAATCCTGAGATGCAGGTACACATTACCGCTAACTTAATATAAGTACTCATGTGGTGGGATGATAATGTAGAGGGGTCTCTACTGCAATACAATCAGTCCAACATTGAGTTAGATGAAGGTCTTAGTCAAAAAATAATCTAGACGGACTTCCACGAGAGCTAAACGTAACGACGACGGTAGATTAAACAATCCAGCCCTGCGTTGCTACCGAAAGCAATAAGACTTAGAACTCCGCCCCTACCAAAACAATCCTGTATCTCCGTGTCTTCGCTAATGGCGCAAGTTCGACAGTCGAAGTTAGTTCGAGTGTTCTACGGCGACAATAAAGATAAATCCAGCAATAATATGTTCGGTTGGCCTTAGGTGTAGGATTGTTTGGGCACGAAATTGAATTTGCATGGAGTCTTAAGTCGGTGCCGATTGAGCCGCGCTGAGCCGCCGGATCCGGTGGACAATTACAAGCTCGGGCACGCACCGCCGCCGCCGCCGCCGTCGGTCGCCCGATAAGCCCTTCACCACTCGATCTTTGTGTGACAATTTGTGGCAATCCCTCTTTACATACCCACTCCACTTCAAGGTAACCGTCATATCAATCGCTATCATACAATGCCACTAACAAGTGTTCAGTTTCGCATCCAAAACCCAATCAATTTAAGCGATAAGAATCTTCGATCAAGGATGAAACTACAGGGTGCACTCTAAGTCGATAGCGGAACTTTAAGTAGGCTGTCTACTGATCACTACAAACAACTTGGACCAGGTGGTGAAAAAAATGGAACGAAAAAAATATCAGCTGTTCCATACAAAAGGTCGACTCAGTACTGCGCCAAATGTATGAAACAGCTGATATTTTTTTCGCTCCATTTATTTCGCCACCTAGTACAAGTTGTATGTAATGATCAGTAGACACCCCACTTAAAGTTCCGCTATCGACTTAGAGTGCACCCTGTAGATACAACATAGAACTCTGAAATGTGTCTGGAAAAATAGATGCCCAAATTGCCTTTGGGAGCTTATTTGCTCGTAGTCCCTGCAATTAAAGTAAAACTGTACACTAATGCAATAAGGTTGACATTCGAATATTAGACGTATGGTCGAAATGATGTTTCGTATTGTTCTATTGCTGATATCTTTTGTTTCTGTGGGGACAAGTTTTTATTGTGATTTTAAACGTAATGCGGATTCTATGGGATTTAGTTCGGTGATAAGAATCTAAAAAAAATGCTTGTACTTCTGAGCATCCTTTCAAGAATCAAACCGCAGCACAGAGTCATTGAACGCGCCACCTTGGGCGTCTCCCGCGTGCAATCTTCCGCAATGGGAGCACCACTAATCCAGCAGCCCGAGGGCCGACACCGTATGAAAGGACGCTCCTTATCCCGTTGATCCCGTTGTTTACCAGACATTAAGCAGATAACAAGTCCACGCCCTGATAGCTCGCGCAGATTAAACCAGACCCGGTGCCAGTCGCAGTAATCCGGACTTCGATTAATTTCATCCAATACTTACTTACTCCGTTGCTCGCTCTGCGAGATAAGTAACGTGCGGCAAACTTATATAGGTAGGTATTTTTCTGCTGCCAAGGGTGGTTTATGTCTTGTTATCAATTTAGAACATTACAGAATTGGACATAATAATATGAATAATCTAAAAAACTCGCAAAACTCTACTTACAAGTGCGTGGGGTTGAACAAAAATAGTCCCTTTTACATTGTAATAAGCGTTTTGTCAAGGGAACTCTTTCGTTTAACGCGCTATAGTTTTATTTTAATCCATAGATAGGTACTTATGCAGTGCTACGTGTGGTAGCCTCGGCCACGCCGCCGCTACAAAATCTCTACCAATATTTTTTTCTCACACCATGTATTGCCATTATGTCCTAAAACCTAAAACATAAGATCAGTGAGTGTGCTTAGTTAGGTATTCTAGGCTAGTCCTTAGGGAAAATAGCTCCTAATGAAATATTTATTTTTTCGACTAATTATTATTATTGTATTCGAAACGGGTCGAATCGCGATTGGTTTTTAGGCAAATTAATTACCTTATTTATCCCGACGTTTCGGCCGCGTTACAGCTGCCGTGGTCGTGGTGGTAATTATTATTTATCGAAAAACTGATTTTCATTTACATTTTCCCGCAAAAAAAAACGGTTTTGAGGACTAGAAACCGTAAGGTTTTTTTTTACAGGTTTTGCTATTTGGAGACTTTGTGTTTCAAAAGTTTGAGGAAAACTGTATTAAAACGTACACGTATTTTCTCCTACCAACGACTGCTTGGGCAAACTCGTCGTCTCTACCATAAAATGAGTGTCAGCAAGACAAATAACAATGAGGTCGTATGTAGCTCTGTGTTTATTGTTATGATTTGCCTTCCCATGCGGAGCGCGGGACGGCGGGCTGCCGCTGCCAGTGCGTGTTGAACAAACAACGCCGCTCGTGTGGAAAGCGACATGGCAAATGATACCCTCGCGCCCCAAAACAATACTTCATTGCAAAATATACGAATGTCATAGACACGGCATCTTACCACAGTTTGGAAATGCCTGAAGAGCTTGCCGCCGCTAAAAAAAGATACGATTTCAGTAGGGAAAAGGTGTACAAGATGATCCCCTTTAGGCGAAATGCTCGTAGTTAAAAGGATTTTCCACTTAATCCATAAGTGACAGCATTAACCGTTCCTAAGCGTTGATATTGTCACACTCGTAATCTTAAATTTATTGATATTTAAAAAAAATATTTAATAAAAATTATAGCCCTGTCACCCCAGGTGTCCAAGATGGTCCTCCGATCATCTTGACCTTATTTAGACAAAGTTTTGGATTTGGGTAGAATTAAATTAAAAACAAAACATAAATAAAGAATATAATATTAGAAAAAAATAATGAACAAAAAGTTAAAAAATAAAAACCAATGCTAGGTAATTGTTCCCAAAAAAACTCTGAAAGCCTCATTACTTCTAAACGTCAAAAAATCGCTGAACATAATGGGTGTGATTCGGGTAGCCCTAAGGGTGCTCTATCTCTGGACTCCGGACTTCTAGGCGGAGACAAAATATGTCGTAAAACGTAGGAAATGGAAGGTGAGGACACTTTCCGCACAAACTTCTTTTTTTTTTTTTTTTTTTTTTTTTTTTCTTTTTTTTTCTTTTCCTTGCACAACTAACAGCTAACACTATGGAATTATTTTAGTTCCTTAGATTTCGGTTGACCAAGTTGTTTGAGTGTGTAGTTGTGTGATCTATACCATGCCTCTCAATCCACAATACTCTTATGGTTTTGCCCTGATCTGTGTCGTGTCGTGATGTTTGTCATAGTGTATGATATTTGTAAGCGGAAAGCAGCGTGCTCCCCAGGGCAGATCAACTAAACAAGAAATCCGCTACCCTTATCATATCAAGAAAGCCGCTACCCTTATGGTGTTGACTAGCGCAGCAACTCCAAGAGGTGATAGACACAACAAGTTACGACAGACTGAGGGTACTTGATATAACTTGCACTAGAATTGTTACTAAGTCACCAAACTCTCATTATTAGGTTATCAAACCGTTTCTCAAACAAATGCCTAAGCTAAGCCAATAAGAGCAACTAAATCAGGGGTAACATTTACAAAGTCAAACCGTAAGAGACACCAGTTAGTGTACCATTTAGTATTCTGTGGTTTAGTTGAAATTGTTTGTATCAATCACGGAGTTCGGAGGTCCAAATCGATAAATGTAATACTTAATTATTGTAAGAAAACGGGATTCTTACCACGATTTATTTTCTTTTGAGTTCCCGATATTTCGGCACCGTTGCAGGCACCATGGTCACGGGTAGACTGAAGACGGTTTTTTGAATGTCAAACACCTAGGCGTAGATAAATCTATCTACCCTCTTTCTATTTCGACGACTGCGTTCCAAGTTGTTCGATGGCCCGGCCCGACTCACGATGCTAACGGTGTCTGATGTGGTAGACACAGAAGTCGCACGTCGCTTATTTTGCGCAACGCAAATATTAACCACTGGGTTCCACGTTCTCGACAGTTGAAACCCATCTTCGCGATTGAAATTTTTATACTTGTTAATTTCAATCGCTTCTCTTACCAATCTCGGTATGTTGTGGCGTTCTGTCGAGAGTATGTGAGGGCTATGTAGCCCGTTTTCTTACAATAATTATGTCTAAAAACCACGAAAGTTTCAAAAAGCAAATGTAATACTGTTTATTATTCAGTTTGAATTTAGTCTCGACGAACGGCCTATCTAATTAGAAGCTACGAGACCCACAAGACGGATTCCAATATTTGTGTTGGGCTTCTCAAATCACATTTACTTACCTTCCCGTAACAAGCGGACACATGTACCTACCCGCAAAGTTGGCTCCGATAAAATTTAGTTTAACCAGGTCGAATTCAAGTCATGTGCCGGCCGAGGCCCCCTGCCTAGACGGAGATACCTTCGCATGACTTGCAAAACGTGAAATGTTCATGACGGACATTTTGCGAAAGCGTCCCCGTCCAAATGGATTCATTAATATCATTATCTCATTAACAATTCCATTAAATTCACAAAATCCAACGGAAAGTTTACCTTCTCATACCCTTCAGAAAGTCCTTCAACAGCATTATTAATAATATAACTTCGCAGCCACAGCCACCCGAATGATAAACTGAGAGGCAAAAGCTCAATCTGCAAACACAAATATAAAGCTAATTAAAAAGTTTCAAACTAAATTATGAGAGGGGTTGCGCCGATGGGCCTCGTACCAGAGTCTCGCGTGCGGAGCGACTTCGCGGGTCGCGAGTGGTGTCAACTCTACAACCAAAACACTACCCGTCTAAAATAATAGTTAGGTTGCAATTTTTTGCTTAGGTGGAAATACATACCGTAGGTGTAACTTTTAATAATTAATTCGAGATATTCAAACATCGTATATATTGGTTCGAAGGGTCAAATAAAAAAGGTAGGTAGGTAGCTAATTCATGTAACTGCAAAAAACCGTGATATACGTGAAGCCCGTTTCGAACTAAAATATCGTAGATGGTTCGTGCTCTCATAGCAGGGTGTTCGGTGTAGTTTACCCTCTTCATAACCACTAATGTTAGTAAAAAAAAGGTCAGTAAGTTAAAAATTCTGCGAAAAAAGAAGGAACAACAAAAAAATCCACGGGCCAGTTGATTACTTTTTACAACTAAGTAAATACGGTCGAATGGGATGGATTCACGAAGAGATATTTGTCTTGAGTTAGTTGTGCACATTTTTTCTACGGTTGTTTTTATATTATCAAAACCTAAAAATCCGATTGGTGAGCAGGTTTTTGAGTGGGCGAATTGTCTCCTAACCAAGCCGCCAAGGGAGTGGAGTGAGCCACTGGCTGCGACTTGCGAGTTTTGCGCGCCGCCGCGCGAAGTCTCGTGGTACGGAAGCGTGTTTATTCGACACAGTTGCCACTTGCCGCACAAACATCGCTCTCACACGCGGGGAATTCCAAATTTTTATTATTATTCATAAAGGTGCCCGACGATGCTCCATTCGTAAACAGTAATCGTAAATCTAGAGACAATCTCCGTTACTGGTGCATAACTAACGGTTGGCTCAATATTTTATGGCAAATTGCTACATGCAGCATAGCGGTTCTCTTTACTTTGGATAATAGTTAGGGAGGCGAGGTAGCTAAATGGCGTAATTCAACGGCGCCGTCGAGACCTATCAAAATCGAAAGATAAAATAATTTCGAAAAGAAAAGCTCGTATGGCAAAAACCATTTTAGCGGTGGGTTTGGCGTGTACGGTTTTTCAAAAATGTTAAAAAAAACAGTTACTTGGGCATTCTCGAGCGCGTCAGATATTCATACTACGTATGCCCCGAGTGCCTGTGATAACAACGGTATACTAATCTGCCGGTTTGCGTGGTGGGGGTAGGCATATAAAGTGGTCAAAAATACAAAAAAAAAAAATTTACTCGAGCGCGTCAGATTTTCGGAAGGGGTGTTAAGTAGGCCCCAAGGAAGCTCCCTTTAAAAAAACTGACGATTTCGGCGTGACGATAAGTTACGATGAATTTTTAAAAATGCAAAAAAAAAAAGTTTTTTGAAATACTCGAGCGCGTCAGATTTTCATAGGGGAGGTTTATCTCGGTATCCTGAAAGCATATTTTTTTAATCTGACAAAAATGTTGGTGGGTTCTCTTAATCTGACCGAAAAAGTTTGAGTTTTTATGATGCTTCAAGTCAAAACGTTTTAACTTTGGACAAAAATGTAAAGAGACCTTTTTTGTTTAAAATAAAATTACCTTTTTTGTTTATTTAAACTTTTTTTTTGTAAAATGTATCGTTCGCGACTTATATGCCGTAACGCGTTCTTAGGAAGACGAAATGGCTCCTCCACACTTCCGGTCATGCGGAAACCGGCAGATTTTGTATTTTTAGTAAGTTTTAGATTATATTCTTCAAAATAAAAAATAAAAAAATCGCGCTCGAGAATGCCGGATTAACGTTTTTTTTTTTACAAGTTCGCGACCCTATAACTCGGCGGCGTCAAGGACTTATGTTAGACTTAGATTAGTTAAATTTAGTCTTTAAACACTAAAATCAACCCCCAATATCTTAATCTGACGCGCTCGAGTATTTCAGACTATCCATTTTTTTTTACTAATCTGATCGTCTATCCTAGGCGCGCGTCACTACATATAGAGCTAAATACTTTTTAATACAGTTGCTCAAAAAGTGGCGTATTGCAGGGACGTATAGCGTTCGGGATGTGGGCTATTACACACGCGTGCTTTTTTTTTACCTTTCCCGCACTCGTGCGTTCTCTTTCCCAACTGTCAAAATAATGTCTATTAAAAAGATAAACCAACCATGAAATTTTTACTAAAAAAGTTTTTATGATTCATGCAAATACGGATATTTCTAAAAAGAAGCTACTAATTTGTTTCAATATCAGATTTAATGATTTGATTGAATGAGTTTGGTTAGGATTCATTTCATTTCATCTCATTACATTTCATTTTCATTTCATATCAATAAAAAACTTCTACTGAAGACTTGGCTGTATGGGCATAGTTGCCTTTGCCTACCAGAATGGGTGAAGAAAAAAAAACTCTGCTTATATTCTACGGTTGGCGCCATTTTGATTTTTCAGAAATTTTCTTCGTGAGTTTAGTTGTTTGTTGCACAAAATGTGTTATTTCGACCCTAGTTTTTTTTAATTAACACCACCGGAACTCAGTATAATTGCACAAAATGCTTCGGAGAACATTTTACCTGAAAAGTCAAAAATGTTAGGTTAGTTGAGTTTATTGTGTTTTTATTATTTTATTAAATTGCTTCATTTTTTCGCAACTGTATTAAAAATAGTCGTTCAGTACACGTGCGGAACCGTCATTGCAACTTGTTCCGACTGTCAACCCTCGCCTTCGGCTGCGCCTCGGCTCGGGTAGCCATTTGTCGGAACTCGTTCCAATGACAGCCTTTCCACACTTGTAATGAAATATACTATTACAAGGTTGTTCTATTAGGTCTAAGGTATCTCTCATATCTTAAACTGCCACGCTCGAGTATTGCCGAAAATTCCCCTATTCGCCTCCCTAACTATAAGTAGGTATCACTTTTGCATTGAGTGATTTCTGGATCTGACAATATCCTCAGATCGGACATCGTGCTCTACATTTCAACTCTCATGCACTTAAATATTTTTTTATGGATAGCCATCGAATGGAATTGTTGAGAAAAAAGGGACTTTAACTTTATTTTTGTTAGGTAACTAAAAAAAACGATAGACGGGTGCTCCAGTCATAAATAAATCAATATCACACCACGAGATATGAAGGTACACTTTTTAATAAGGCTGACCTTCTCTTGTTATTACTCTTCTAGATTCCGGCAAAAGGCCTATAAAAACGAAATAAGCATGTGTACGATCCCCTCGGACTATTAATCCAAGTCAAGGCTAAGATGCGACAAAGGCGAGTCAGCTCATAAAATTTATAGTCGATCGAATGAGATAATATGGTCGGCGTTAAGCGTGGCTTAGACAGTTTGGAAATTTAAATGTGAAGTAAGTTTTGCAAGATTGCGCTGTATAAATCAGCTTGGGCGTCGGCGGCGGCACTGCCGGGCCGGGCCAGCCAGCCGGGCCGCGCCGATAAATCCGCGACTCCCTCGGGCTTCTTAACCGTTCTCCATCTTCATGCACATGCCATCCGTCCGCTGTACTCCCGCCTGCCGCCGGCCCACTGCCCGCGCCTGCCCGCGCCGCAACAAACACTTACCTACGACATTCGCACCTACATCAAAATACATCTAATGTACAATCTCTACCATCAAGTTTTATGGCATCCTATCAATCACGGGCCGCGTCCGTGGAATTTTCCACTGACTTCGCCCTAATTCTTTTCACGCTACATTTCAAGAATCCTATTTTTGTAATTACAAAAATGTCTAGTACGCCGACGTTATCCTTAATTGCTGGACATAAAAATTCCATTTAAATTTCCCTTTTAACGATCAAGGAGAAGTGTCTAATTGTATAATACACTCGTTTGCGTATTTTTATTGTCGGTACAATAATTAGAACATAACGCGACTTCGCTCTTTTAAAAGGAGGGACGTACCTAATTAAACTTTTCTTGGGAGTTGTAAAAGATATTGTGAGCGCTCGCGTACCTTTAGTGGGTGGCGAGGTGTTGAGGACGGACGGGGGCTGCTTATTTAACAGATGAAAAAGAAAAGCAATTTACTGCTTATCATTCTCAGCGGCGACCGACGTGGATCACTCTCTACGCTTTGCAATAGGGTAATTGTTGTTTTTTTTCTTTTGAAAACTTTTGTTTACTTTGAATATTTTAGTTTTCTAGCTGATACCTTTAACATCTCGAGCGCGAGTAGCCAGTGTCACGAAACATTAAATACTCATAACAAAAAAATACACTTAGATAGATAGAGAACACTAGAAGGTATAAAAAAAGACAACAATCTCTATAGGGCAATTTTTAAATAGCTTTATTCCTGAAACACGTTAAATGTGTTTTTAAACATTTATAATAAGTTGAAAAAAATCACTCGGGACAGGACTTGAACCCGCAACCTCTCACATACCGTGGAGGCGCTCTACCAATTGAGCTACCGATTCAAGTAACTGTCGATGCGAATTTCTTCAACTAGTCTCCGTCTACTGGACGGGGGGCGCCATCTGGTGTAATTATTAGTTTGCTTTAATCTACACCTCCCGATGCGTTCATCTTTGCAGACGAAACGCTCATTGGAATTTTTGATGTTGCCACTACATTTAACCAATTTTTGTTTTTTTCTAAAGCACTAACCCGTGCTAGGGAATATTTTTAAACATCCTACTACTATTATAAACGCGAAAGTTTGTAAGTATGGATGGATGGATGTATGGATAGATGGATGGATAGATGCTTGTTACTCTTTCACGCTAAAACGGCTTGACGGATTTGGATGAAATTTGGAATGGAGATAGCTTAGACATCAAAATAACACATAGGCTACATATTGTCACGCTACTACACTTAGGGGCAATGTATACCACATATATTTTTTCTGTAGTTCACGCGGATGAAGTTGCGGGCAAAAGCTAGTAATTATATAAAACAAAGTGTTAGTTACACCATTTATAACTCGAGAACGGGTGGACCGTATTTATGATTTTTGATTTATTGTATTTCTCTCCGCCCCGATTAGCAGAATAACCATTAAAACAACGAAAAACTCACGAGAAGAAAAATAAGTCTGCGCGAACGAAGTCGCGGGCAAAAGCTAGTTTATAATAAGTTGAAAAAATCACTCGGGACAGGACTTGAACCCGCAACCCTGAGACTAGTTGAAGAAATTCGCATCGACAGTTACTTGACTCGGTAGCTCAATTGGTAGAGCGCCTGCATGGTATGTGAGAGGTTGCGGGTTCAAGACCTGTCCCGAGTGAATTTTTTCAACTTATTATAAATGTTTAAAAATGTTCCCTAGCACGGGTTAGTGCTTTAGAAAAAATAAAAAGACGTTAAAAATGTGATTTCCAACAACATGGTGTTCTACGACTTTGGCAATATCGCGTAATAACAAATAGTAGCAGGAAATACTGCAGAGGTGGTAGAGGGTAGAAGGGCACGAAAGCGCGCCGCAAACGCAGCGCGGAAATGGTAAATTTAAACTTTTAAAGGATAATAAACGTTCAGTAAATAAAAACTATCGAGCTATGCGAAAAGTCGTGGAACAAAAGTTGTTGGAAATCACATTTAAAATTTGACGTGTTCAAAGCTATTTAAAAATTACCCTGTATTGTAACGAGAGCTTTTTGGCTTATAGACTACAGTTGCCAGACAAGACAGGACATTATTTAAAAGCACCTAATTAATTTAGAACTGAAGGTCCATAGCAGTCACTAAGGTGTTGTTTGGAGAAGAATAGATTACAAAAAGTTAATCTATTATAAGTTGGTTGTGAGTTGAGTCAGACACAAATTGGTTAAGTCACCGAATTCCAGCATAGTTCCTGAACATGAAGTTCGACCAATTTCAGAGACAATTTTCATGAGTCAAAACTAGTTACCTACCGCTTTGAAACTCGGGCCAAGCCGATACTTATTAACATTCTCAGGTTAGACTTTATAATGTCATTCACGTAAATAATAAACTTTTACATTGTGAATTGATTAAGCTAAGTTTTATTAGTTTTCTGCGCGTGAATAGGTAGTATTATCTCAAAAAAGCGTGTGGAAGATTTGCATCGATTACAAGGGTAAATGCATTTTGACACTAGGATCGCGTTTATTTAGGGGTGTATTGTGCGGGGTCGCGACCCCTGCCAAATATTTTGGGCATCAACGCAACTGGTCCATTGATACAGCTACATCGATACAATACAAAACGGTCAGCGCCCGCGCTTCCTCGTTGCAGCGGGACGTTTCCATCGAACCAAAAATGTTGAATTGCGGAACAAGGAACGACAGATACATCAGATCCACCTTTACAAGTTTACTGCAGTCGTTCGTTAATAAATTTTGGCAAATAAGAGCAAGATGTTGATATGCTGGCGTGCTGATTTGTGCGGGCGGCAATACATATTGCCATCTAGCAAAATCGTTTAGGGCAATTATGGTAATATCTGTAACTTTGCCAGCAATGGCATGGTACTTCTCGACTTATAAATAATTTCAAGGTTTCAAGTTTGGATGGATTATTTGAGAATGACCTCTACGTAAATTTACACAGATGGTAGTAAATCGCAGATTGTTCGACCCTTCATATACGAGTACGAGTATGCATTTGAGCTAGTAGGTAGGTATCCCAAATACTACAAAATGTAAAAATCTAGCTAAAACTAGTGGTTTAGCGCTTAAAGCTACTATCAAGGTGAACGAAGACCAACCTTTGCAGAGGCCACGTAGAATATGTGCTTGCTTTTACGACCAGAAATAAAGATAGGACAGGAAGCCCTAATAAAATCAATATCCAGAGAAACAGAAAAAAGATAATTCATGTTTTTCCTGTGGACTAGGCCAGCTAAGCTGAGGTGTGGTAAACGTGCAAGCATATTCCATCTAAGATTAGTGAAGTGTGAGTAGAGATGCTGTTCGATGGTATAAATCATCTACAATTGATGTAATGGTATAAGGTTTTTCAAGAAATTGCTCATCGTTTACATTTTTACATCGTTCGACGTTTATAAGAAAACCACGGCAACCTCTCAAATATAATTCATCTGTCTTCTGCGCCAGATTTTTTCCAGAGGATAACTATAACTGGTATGTAACAGTAAATTAAAGAATGCATTAAAACCTTACGCACGCTCAATCACTTACAGCTTACAGCCAATATAAATTCCGGCAGTTATCTTTGAAACGCTGTGTCAAGCTATCAATCAGTATAAAAATACCCTGTTCATCCCCTTAATTTAATCAAAAGATCGCTTTAGCCGGCCGTGGACAAGAAAAAAGTAGAATGACGCAACGTCTACACGGCAATATAAAATTTTCATCGAGCCCGTCCACGTTGGGGGAAACCGGGGGCAGAGGGGGCGGGGCCCCGTCGTAATATCCAAGTCGAGCCGACCAACCAATAAATTACAATTTGACATAAACAAAACCCCACTCTACTACACGTAGCTCGAATTATTTATTGCAAACAGCTCGATATCCACCTATTGTCGGTCGATTGCATCGGCGGTGCTAGTCGAGGTGCTTCTCAGGAACCGATTGAATTCTTACGCGATCAATTGATTAACTTTACTTCCACTCGACGCGTCGGACGAAAGTCTCACGCGCACAGAACACAACTACTAAAGTACACGCAGGTTAATAAAAGATCCGGTATTTGTGGACGCCTTACTTCTTACTTCCTTTGGCGCTACAACCTTTGTGGGTCTTGGCCTCCTCCACAGTAGATCTCCATCTGTCTCTGGCCCTTGCCTCTTTTCGCCAGTTGGTGTATTTGCGCATCTTCCTGAGGTCTTCTTCTATGCAGTCAATCCAACGTTTTTTGGGCCTGCCTCTTGGTCTCTTCTGCTGTGGTTTCCATTTGCTCATTACCTTTGCGGCTCTGGTGTCTGGCATTATCTCCAGGTGACCGCCCATCTAAGACGCTGCGACTTACAGAACCTGACGATGGTTTCTCGCTCTATAAGCGCATCCAGCTCATGGTTCATCGAGAGCGATATGTGCCATCTGGTTCTCTCACAGGACCAAAGATTTTCCTCAACACTTTGTGCTCGAAGATGGAAAGTTTTTGTTCATCTCTCTGTGTTAGTGGCCAGGTTTCACAGGCGTAAGTCACAACTGGTCTTATAATGGTGCGATAAATGGCGAGCTTGGATCTTCTGCCGAGCAGTTTCGAGCCCAGTAGCTTACTACACGAGTAGAAGCACCGGTTTCCTGCTAGTATCCTTGCCTTAATCTCCTCGTCATTCTTGTTCTGGGCGGTCAAGGTGGATCCCAGATACTTGAAACTGCCAACTCCCTCGATGGTGCTGGCACCAATCAAAACATTTTGCAGTGGTTCTGGACACCGTGTTGTTGCGAGATAACGTTGTTGTGGACGCCTAAAAAAGTATTTATATCGTTACCGATAATGTATTTATGATATTTGAAAAGTTATATCGATGGCTGATGACCGAAGCATCTGCTATGGTGAATAACAATGCAATAGTGAGCGTGGTGGGCGCCCCCCCTCGCCCAGCGCCCCGCGCCCCGCAGGACGTAATAAAATTTGCATACTTTTAATCAAGGGCCGTGTCGCGGAGAAGTTTGCCAATAACGGGACGCTGTGATCGATCTGATACCCTCGACTTATCTGCGCATTAAAATGCTGTTTGTTGTACAGCTTTCATGTCGTGCCCGTTAAAGATTTGTCGTTAATTTATTCCTAAACTTCTGTTTGACCGTAAAGTACCTATATAATACAACGTAAACAGGTAGCAAAAAGAATATTCTCCGCTGCGCAAAATCAGTCGATAAATAAAATTACGTTCGATTTTTCCTCGAGCAGAGTGGGAGAAGTCCCGTAGCGCAGTTTGCAATAAATTAGCCAGTATCTAATATAAAACGACAAAACGTTACGGTCCCGCAGCGTCGCCTCCTGCCTGTCCATCTCCTCTCCGCATTAATCGTGTTTAGTTAGCGGATATTGGCGGCGGAAATTCAAATGAAAATAGAATTCGTAAAAAAGTAAAGAAGACAGTCGACAGGCGTCAGTCTAGCGTGAGCCTTCCCGCGCTGCCCGCCGCCGTCGCAAGCACGCTGACCGTACTTACACGATTTTAAATTGTACATATCTCGAATTCCAATCTGTCGCGCGTTCACCCTGCGCTATGAAAATTAAACGAAATAAAACTAGAGCGGCACGGAGCACTCGGAAAAAATCAAATCCGAAATTAAAAAAATAAGGCAACACACTTTCAGGCCGGAGCGAGGGTGGGCGTGCAATGTTTGCGGCTGTCACTCGATGCAACTCGCAATAAAAACAAGCTACTCGCCGTCTATGTATAAATATGTGCGGTCGAATTGATTGGAATTGAATATGGGCGGGCGGCGACGGCGGCGGCGGCGGCGGCGGCGGCGGCGGGGCGGGCGGTGCAGGAATCGAAGGTGAGCGCCGCTAAGACTGTAATCGGTTTTGCCCGAGGCCCGCGCCGCTCACAATTAAACTTTGTTTGTACATGTGTCGCAGTCGCTGGAGACTGCGGCAGTGCTCTTTTTAAGCGGACCAGCCGCCGCAGGTCCACATGCAATTTGAGAATCTCGTTTGCAGTTTCGCTATTACCTAACTTAACCTTTAGTGTCGCAGTTTCACTTGGAGATACATTTGCACAAACTTTTGCTGGAAGATTTTACACTAAGAAAAGGTGTAATTTATACATTTTATAAACCACCTACCATCTTATCTTTATTTTCTTTTAACATCGTGAGGAAACCTGAGGGTCTGAGGCATAATACCCTCCACGCGAAAATCGCCAATCCACAGTAGGACCTCTCTCTCTCTCTGAGAGAAGTTCTATGCCCAGCTAGTAGGACATGTACAAATTGTACAGGCTACATCTTACTTTATTTCTTACTTACCCTTATCTTGACCACAAAATATGCTTCGCGTCGAGTTTGACACTCCAAAGTTATCTTATCTCTCGTTGGAAGAAATCTCACGTAGCTTCATGAGTAGTACTTAATCCACTCAATCATTGGCAAATCTCGACTGCACCATTAGCAATATTTGGGGTACAAATGAATAATGATCCCGTTGGAGTGAAAATACATGAAGCAGTCGGAACGCTCAAAAGATGTAAATGTGCGAGCGGCGGCGCGGCGACATCGCATTTATCATCAGGAGGGTCTGCCGATTGCCGCAATTATGGCATTAAGTTGGCCTAATTTTACACTGCAACTTTGCCTACCCTCATCTTTGTTTGATTTATTATCCCCTTGTCATGTGTTGAGAAGGCAATAAAACCAAAGGGTCTGTATTTCTAAAGTTTAAAGGTCAATACGTTCGGACTGAACTTAGCCGCGTATTGCTATGACGCGTTCTTGATTTTTACCTAATCTGGTCAATAATCCTATCGTTATTAAGAAGCGTCTGCTGAGTGCCGATATAAGTGATGATAAAAGGTTTTACAAGATTTTTTATATCCTATGGTCGTTATATTTTTCAAATTCAATACTTTTCTACATAAACTGAATGTTGTTATGGGTCTCCCCTCATGATTAGCTACAGGCGCTGCATCAGTAGGCAGTCAGTAGGAACCGAGGTAGGCGCGGCGAGTCTATCAATCACCCCTGTCGACATCAACTTACAGCCATAAAATCTTCAGGGGAAACAGATAATTCCCGTTTAACTTTCCTTTCCAACTTATCGAATAATTTAACTGAACATTTATTTTTGCGCGCTCATCAATCAAGCGCGCTCGCGCTCCGCCGATAAGCCTCGCTCCGACGCCGAGAAATGACTAGGCATTACATAAATCCCCTTGGATGATGAAAAGTGAAGTCTAACAGATAAGAACCGACAAAAAGTTACGATGAGAAATGAATCGCGATTTATATCCGAGGAACGGCTGAGGCGCCCGCGCCGCCCCTGTACCTCCCACCCCGCGCCTCACCACCGCCTCACCGCAACGCGGAGGCGGAGCTCTTTATGAAATTTCCTTTCAGGACGCGGCGGACATAAATCACGCCGCTGTAGGTAATAAACTTATTCATAATGTGCAACTACCCAGAATACCTGTGGTATTCTGATGAAATTCCCCAAGCACCTACGTTACCACGGCGTAAATTCAAGTCTCAAATTAAAATATATCATGGTGTTAAAGGCAATCTAAGAACAACCGTATAAATCTCAGCAGAAAGCAAATGAAAGAACGTAAAGAAAATGCACCCTATAGAAAAACCGAGCGTTTAATCGAAAGTTTTCTCCCAGTGCCCATTATTAAGATAAACAGTACAATACATAAGCCTATCTCGACGTTTATTTTATCACGGGTTCACATCACGCGCCGCTATTCCCTGTTATGATACGGCCGTACCTGGGAGCTGAAAGAAAAGCCATAAACCTGTTCGGAGCGTTTGTTGCGGAGCGTCTGTGCGCGCGGCGACTACCAAGCAGCGCCCCCGGCGCCCCCTGCCCCCCGACTCACCCCCGCCAGGGCCCGACAGACCCGCCGACCATATTTTCCACTTTATGTGTGACAGTTGAGGTAATATCGAGACTCTCGCCGCTCTCTGATTGGACGAAAAATACACATTAAAGGAACCTGCCGGTTGCGAGCGAGCGATTCGGAGCTGTATTCCCGTGGAAAATGTCGGAAAATATTGTATTATGGGGGTGGAAAATTGCCACCCTCCGCCCGCTTGCTCGGCTCCGGCAAAAACTGTCGAGTATTTGTTTTTGATGAAAACGATTTATTATTCTACGTGGGTTGGAGGCAATAAAGATAAGCTGGCGAGGTGGCGGGGCCTTATTACGACTAACCCTCGCCTTTGTTTCCTTATAAAGAATAATAAATGAGGCCGCCATGCTTATTTACCAACTTTCTTAATTATTTATGTATGAGGAAACATTATTTATAAGTATTTTTTTACATTACGTGAAAGATGGCTTCAGGTTTTTTTTCCCTTTCAAAGTTGGTTCAGCTATTTGAAATGTCAACCAATCTTGATAACGATATTTTATGAATGAAATAACTGTATATCAGGGCGGTATTAGACGGCGCTATCGCAGTGGAGGATGAGAGTAAATCATGGCGTCATCCGGGAGGTGCGGGTGACGGAAGATAATGCCGGCAATAAAGTTAATACCACAATTTGCATTAACACCACCCCCGCCGTGCTCACCGCTGCGTCAAATATTATACATAATTGAACCATATTTTAGTGGAGGGTTCCGCATTCTGTGTTTGTTGTAATTCTACAACGTATTCCCTCCTTTCATTTAGTTTTGTTTAGAAGAGGAACAAGCTAGTATCTTAATAAATTATAGCCTATTAGTGTCATTTTGGTGTATAAGCTAACACCATTCCAAATTTCATCCTAATCAGTCCAGATGTTTCAGCGTAAAAAATGTAACAGACACACTCACTCACTCACTCAAAAATTCACTTACAAAATTGCGTTTGTAAAATGTAGTTAGGTACCTACTATAAAATACAGAAAAAGCTAGTAACTAACCAAAATTCCTGCAAATAAATAACTACCAGAAAAACAGCAAAACAACATAAAACTCGTTCATAATCATACGCGATATATCTCTATAAGGGTTAAATAAAACTCAGGGAACCCTAAAACAATCAGCGCTTCGGATCTGGCCGCCCCGCTGCAGCGCAACGGCGACCCCCGCGGCGCGCGCGCACCGCCGACACGCCATTTTGTCACTTTTATTAATTTTATCAACTCTCTCATTAATGCAGAGACAGACTTTTCACATGTTGGCCTCATCTGCCGCACTTACTCACAACATTTAGGTGGCAATATTGTCATACATTGCGGTGTAAATTACCAGTTTGTTTATTGGGTACAGCACTTGCTGATTATCACTTTTTTGGATAACGATAGCTAAGGGTGCCGTCACCCAACAACCCTTTATCTAGCTTTGAAATAATAAGAGCTTATTTATGTGTGGCTTTAGAATAAAAAATACTTATCTACATATCTATCTAAAATATGACATTTTAATATTATTTTCACCTCACAGGCTCGAAAATAGCAAACTTTGTGGAAAATCCTATTTTATACGCAAATGCAAGGTGAAGGCGCAAAAATGAATGCGACGCCTTATAGCCCTATGATATTATTATACATATAAAAAGAATTAAGACTGGCTGTTAAGTAATGCCATAAAACCGAAATTAAAAAAAAACCTCGGACACGTTCAAATTCACACGTTTACACGCGCCTTTCCGCTTACTGGTTAATAATTGTGCCAATTTTCTATAAAAAACTGTGAATGTAAATGGGGCATATGCATCTTTAAAAAAAGTAAAGCCATGGAATAGAACATTCGGAACCGCGGTCTTTTCTTACAGTCTTTTTAATATTTTGTTCACTGGATATTTATTTTTAATACCAGTAAATTTAAAAAATGCTTCGTTCCAGTTTTATCAAATAGATAATATGTTTCGGTTTGTTTAATTATAAAAAAATACAAGAAGATAATGGAATTTATTTTTTGTATCCAGCGCTTTAAATTGTTACAGTAAAATTTCAGAACATGGAAGAAAAAACTTTCTTTTGTTTACATAATTTCAGAAAATTACTACTTTGTGTTTTTAATAGCGAAGTAGCTGAAGACTTTAGTTCGGTAGCCGTAACTATCTATACTTATAATAAAACTCTAGCGAAGTCAATTCTGTAAATTGAATATTTTTAGAAAAAAACTAGCAGGGGTTACTAATTACTTAGTAACCCCTGCTAGTTTATACTGAATCCAAAAATGCAAAAAAAAAAGGTCTATGTCTGTCTGTCTGTCTGCATGAACACGATAAACGCGAACACCGCTGTATGGTTTTCAACCAAACTTAACATGGTCGTAATTCACGTTTCTGGGCATAACTTAGGCTATCCAATGTTTAGAATACATTGCGGGTTGCAATTTTAACTTCGTTTTTTGTAAGAAATATTCATAATTTGGATATGGCTTCTTGAGAAGGTATGTTAAGACCGTGATACTGAACATATTTCTGCATAAAAAAAAAAAAAAACCGACCTTGAATCTCATTCTCTCGGAAACCTATATTGCGGGTTGCAATTTTAACTTGATTTTTTGTAAGAAATATCCATAATTTTGATATGACTTCTTGAGAAGGTATGTTAAGAACGTGATTAAATATTCTGTGACATTTATTCGCCAGAACGATATTTATTATCTGTTATTTATATATTTATTTCCCCCCCCCCCCCCCCTCATCTCAATAGTAGTAATAAAAATTTAACTAGATTAAATATCAATGTCATTAGATTAAGGTGTAAAGCGTAGTTAATTTATAATTTTTATTACATTTATTTTTAGTTTAGCATTTAAGTAATAATCAGAGCAGCAATAATCAACTAACTTTATGTCAACCAAATTAGAGTACCTGCGATACAGGGTTTCCTAGTGCAGGGCTCACTGTTAATCATAAACTGTGTAAATCTTCCAGTAATAAATAAATTTTGAATTTGAATTTGAATTTTGAATTTCAATTTGAATTTTGAATTTGATACTAAATACATTTCTGAAAAAAAAATATTGATAAGTCCGACTTTATTATCTCGGAAACCGTTGATTTCCCAGGCAAAGTTCTTTGGGCAAAAATGTTCGTTATGATGAGGACTATACGTGGTCTCCCACTTTGTTGGCGGTCTTTTAACACTCTGTATAATAACACGCTACGACTTTTGGCATTTGGGGCGCCATATTGTAAATGAAAAGTCGGCATTTGTTTTTATTTTATTTTGGCGGAAAATGTTAGCGTAGCATGAGGCCGGGTTAGATCGTATCTATGAGTTTAAAACAATAGGTATCTCACTCTTTTGTTTGACGTAGAGCGGGACGGAAAGAACCATAGATACGCTCTAACCCAGCCTTATGATGCTTGCTGGAGGGAATTGTAAGTGGTTTTCGGTGGAGGTCGGACAAAGTTTATCGATGTTAGAAATGTAGTACTGTTGCGTCGCGGTCGAAAGGTTTGAACCCACACGAGGTTAAATTTATTTTGTGCCTTTTTTCAAATATTTACTCTACTGAGCCCAACTTGATAATTATTAAAAAAATATATTTTGTTTTGCCGTAAAGCGGGATAGACAGAGTTATTTGCCGTAGATACGTTCTAATCCAACCTTATGCTTTGCTTGCTGGCTTAGCATGATGAAAATATGTAAGACCTTATCTATGGGTTTTTATCTTTATCCATCCCACTCTACGTCGAGGGAGATATATATAAACCCCTTTACTTCCTAAGCAATTTTTATGCTAAGCTTCCTGGTATCTTACACGGGCGATACCTAATCTAAACAAAACATATTTTATTATATATGTATTGTTTAGATTAGGGCACACACAGACAGACACACCCTCATAAACACATAAACAGACACACACACAATGCTATCAAACTTAAGACACTCCTCTTTTTTGGTCGGGGGTTAAAAAAAACCTTCCTTTTGAGTTTTCCTCCACAGTCGAATTTAAATTAAATGTCAAATGTGTAAAAACGCATACGAAGTCGCGGGCACAACTAGTAAAATTAATATATTTTTAAAAGGAACTTATTCGACTCACCCTGCTCTGCCTGTAAGAAGTTGTGTATTGTTTTTCTTGCATCTAAAAAATTTCCTCACCGATGCGAGGTGAAAAGTTGTGTATTTCACACGGATGCAATATTATTGGCTTCTCCTGCCTATGAAAGCCTCGCTAGGCTCAGGTTTCTTTTTTTTAAACCACCCGCTACGCTCGTGTGGCTCAATCTTAGAACCTTCGCTTGCTCGGCATTAAATACCAGCACTTGAAGCAAACAACATCCTTGTATAACAAATTACTATTGTTCATTTGATCTTAGATAGGTTTGTCACACACTTTATTGCACACAAAAAAAAATAGACTTAAATAACATGATATTAGGAGAAAGTGTACAAGGGCTAATACTAATTGGCTGCTAGGTACTAATTTTAAAACTTTAACGTACACACAAAACCCCTTCTTATGGGTTTCGCCGCATTTGCGTTAAAATATCCAATACAATGATGGTTATTCTAGTTGCTACAAAACAAACTAATAACATATCACAAAATAAATAGTCGCATCATGGCTTCGCAATCAATTTTAGTCACAGTTATGTCTGACAAATTTGAACAAACAAATTGGTTTTGGGAGAGCGTCCCTCTGTCTTGCCGGCGTTTAAAAATTTAAATATCGACACTGCGACCCCTCCTAAATTAAACGGGCGAACATCTGAATCGACGATGGTGAGCATATTTTTCCTGTGCTTGGAGCGAAAGGGTGTTGTTTTATTGTGTCAATTTCAAAATATACTTCACTATATTATTATGTGTGTATTACGTATGCAATGATAAACTACGTTCCATAACTTAGATTTTGGATCACATTTATTGCTTCCACACAAGTAAGAATTATTCAATGTAGATGGTATTGGCAGTATCGGCACTAATTAATACCAGATAATAACACAAACTGTGGTACCGTAAATATAGAAATAACCAGTAACCGCGCCGAATAAAGCGATCGAGGCGCCCCTAAAATGACGCGTATAGTAGAGAAGTTAACTCGTACTATTTAACCATCCGTTCATACAGCCATGACGATGAGACAGTCACCCTCAATCGCGGGGTGACGCGACCCTGATTCGACGACGACGGTCAAAGTCAACTTCGCATTCGATCACAAAAGCCGGGCAAAGGACAATATTTCTAATTTTCCGGATCGAATGTTCACAGTTATATTGTACACAGATAAATAATAATGTAGAAATAAAAAAATATAAATAGATTATAATGTTAGATGTTTCGCGCAGGCACATGATACTAAATCCGAGAAACGACAATTCGATTTTATTTTATTTCGACCTTTTGACATTATTGTTACTCGATTGCAATAATATTGTCACCCAAATAAATAAAAAGCTCAAAAAATCTGCACAATTTAGGAGAAATTACCGCATTTTCGACGGCGCGGTTGAACTTTCGTTGATGATAAAGCCCTGTCAATGAAAGTTTAGTTTCCAAAACGTAAGCACTGCGAATAAGGGTGACAGACTTTACGCGCGGTGCGAGGGATGACGGACGAGCGCCCTTCGGGGCATAACTCATAAATAAAATACAATATGGTGAGCAAAACATTGAATTATGCCGGTATTATGTCACATTTGGCCTTTGTGAATTAGTTGGCGCACGCGAGGGGATAGTTGGCTCGCTTGTTTGACGCTGTCGTTAATTCTGTTACACTACGAGTACATCACAACCGAGGTTTATTATCTTTACTCTATTTGGGTATGGTCACTTTATACTTATGTGATACAGGCTTTTTAATCTTTTATGTTTAATATCATGCGTATTTTTTTTAAATCCACCTGATGTACGTAATTGGGTACGCTCGCTTCAAAACTTACCATAGGTATCAAAAGACGAAATTTCGATTTTTGATTCTAAATAACAGTTTCCCTTCTCTTCGTCGCAATCTCCAAGCAAATCTACAGTAGCCTTTCTCAACAATATACAAAGTAGAACCTATCATCTGCAAATCCCGAAATGCAAGTCGATACCTCGCATTTTGCCTGATTCAATTTACAAAGTATCTCTACCTCGCAAAGATCTTTTAAGGTAAGCAAGCCCTTATAGAGTTACCTTCTTAAATATACTTAAAATGGAAAGGAAGGCTCACTCCGCTAAGCTATAAAGGGGAAATGGTAGAGTCGATTCAGCAAAATCATAGAAACGCACATAAATTGACGCGCATTAACATTTCCTTTATCCTACGTGTCGGCGTATGACGGGGGCGCCGCCGCCGCCGCCGCCGCGCCCGGCGCCGCCCAAGACAATAAATTTACATATTTCACCCCTCAAACAGACCTTTTTTTCCATTCCGCAGAATTACGCACATATGGGAATATTCTGTTGAATATATCAGCAGTAAGAGGAGAGATACTCTCAGAATAAAATTATCGTCTCCTCTGCCACATTTTCTGATAAAAACTCGGCGCGCTTTCGCCATCCTTAATATGGGAAATTGCGGTCCCTTCCCAATTTTCGCCGCATATGAAAATGTTTCATTGTACTCAAACAGAGTGAGTGACTTAGCTATATTAAAAAGTTTGAGTCATTTATATCCAATATCACCAAAACCAAGACATTGATAAATTAATACTGTGTGTAGTTTATTTTTCACTTTCCATAACATTTTAATATTTTTTTCTCTCACAACAGGTTGGCAAATTACCTATCACTTTGGAAAATGGCAGTTTCGCCCCACCATCCTCAACTGTAGTTCCCCATACGATATTGTCTGTATAATAGAGTGTCAGGTACACAGAGGAACAAAATCACAGATGGGAATGTAATTTTGCGGTGGAGACACCCTTCAAAGGGTCAAATCAAAATCATTTTCACAGTCCAGTGCGCCGCGCCGGATGAACGTAGGCGGCAGGCGGCTGGCGGCTACGCGCCACTGCTACGGCGTAGACGTGCTACGACCGTAGCACTTTTTAGGTTGCTACCGTTGACGTTGTAATTATTGTAGATTTTTTTATCTGTTCTGATTAGAAGAACGGGTCTAGGCGTAAGTTGTGTTCTTACTGAGACAGTGGCCGAGGGCTTGGTTCCCGGGGGTTCGATAGTGTATTCAATTTTTATTTATTTTTTTCAATATAATTTAGGGTCTACACGGTCTTGTTACAGTATGAAAATGTATGATTTAAATAGACAAACAAAACAGTGACTATTATTTTAAAATACATAAACTTATGCGTAAAACAGGAACCAGCCACTACGCGGTCTGACTGCTTTATCCAATTCATAGGCCGAATTGGACAGAGATTTTTTTCACTGTTACGTAATTAATATCTTAGCCTCAGATCTTATTGATGTTCCATCACGCAGTTTCGTAAATCGCATATTATTATATAGCTTGCTGCAAACTGGTTATCACAAGCTGGTTATGGCTAAAATTGATTAAGGAAGTACTGAGTACTGGACTAGTATATATCTGGTACGATAGCTATAGCTATAATCTAGCTGCCAGCATTGTCTCAATCGCTCTAACAAAACATCAATTAATCAATTCTTGTTAACGCACAGCGCCGAGAGCTATTCACGGAACTGGCAGTGTAAAATTCGTGGCCATGGCTGTCGTACGCAGTGTTACAGAGTTGAGCTAATCGCCGCAGAGTGCCGTAGACAGAGGACACTAATACTCATTAGAATTACATGCCCGTGACGGAGAGAGACCATTGCAGCCTGCGAGCCGCATGACAAAATGGTCCTCACAGAAGGACAGTGTCGGTCTGAAGATTAAACCCCAAATTAGATGAAAGTTGGAAATGATGGTGATTTGGCTCAGTTTTTTATGTTACAAAAATAAAACAAGTCGATCGGGACAGAACTTAAACTCACTACTTCAGACAAACCGTGCCGGCGCTCTACCAATTGATCAATTCGGAAGGCAAAGTTTTTTGTTCGAAAGTCCGTTATTGGCTCAATCTTATCTTTAGACAATATTGAGAAACTAATTTCAATATTTTTTATTTTGGTTCAGTAGTTTGGATCTTACAACGTTTCAAAGATACGGTTTTATGACGTCACGCGACGGTCTGCATACTGTTGGCGGTCATAGGAACAAAACATTTTAGCGCATAAAAACAAAACTACTGGACCAAAATAAAAAATAATTAAATTAGTTTCTCAATATTGTCTAAAGATAAGATTAAGCTAATAACGGACTTTCGAACAAAAAACTTTGCCTTCCGAATTGAGCTACCGCGCCGAGTGCGATGTGATCTATGCGAATAGACAGTTAAAGTTTGACAGTATGTCTATCTTTGAACGCTTCCCTCACGGGCGGATGCTTTAAAAAAAAAGTTGTTAAATTAAACTCTTGATTGAGCCATTATCCAAAAGAAACAATACTTAAGTGCATACTCGGAACTCCACACAAAATTAATTGTATCTTGGAAAATAGTGCAATAATTTTAAAGTACCAGCTAGAAAATTTACTTTAAGGCTGGAAGAAAGCAGCGTGGCGGGAAATAAACAATTTTCACAGTTTTTTAATGTAAAAATCTGTGAAAATTTTGAATTTCCCGCCACGTTGCTATCGTCCACCCTTAATTACGTGTTGATGATTTTATGATTAGGCATATCTATTTTAAATGCAACCAAAACGGCAAATTAGAACTGAAGAAAAAAACATACTGGCTTAAAAATCATAAAGTAGATACTTAACTTTTTATTTAGTTACTGCCGGTTTCTGATTTGAGAAATTCGCTAAGCAAGCACTTAAATATCGTTCTGCCTCTGCGGATTTCTCACAAAACAACGTGACAGAAAGATAGTTAAGTATTTACTTCGTAAAATTCTCAATTCAGAAACCGGGCCTTAGTTTGTGTACGCGCTGTGGACGAATGTAACCATTGACGCCGATTAGTTTTCCCAGAAGCTGGATATTGACGCAACGCATTAATTCCCGAAAACTACGGATTTTACCCAACAGACTACTACGGATTCAGAGATTCCTTTTTTTTCAAGACTTTGCATACTTACACTAATGCTCAAATAATTTAATCTATCCCGCGTAAATCCATACGCATTGAATTTATACGCAAAAAAAAATTGAAAATGCCAGACTCTAATAGAGATTCTGAACAACTAAAGTTTTATATATTTTTTTAAAACACAAGATATATAATAGTTGTGTTGTCGGTCCACATAATTCCTGTTTTTTGCGTACTTTTAAGTTTCAGTTTTTTTCCCAGAATGACGAGTAGAGTCCTATCAAGCTTTCGGAAAATCGAAATTGAACGACTTGTTGATGTAAGTTTGAGCAGCAGATTAACAATCTCAAGACAAATGGGAATTCAAATGACACAGTATGTTCTGCACCGCAGCAGGAATAGCAGCGTTCGTTCCAGGCGACAGCGACTGACGCATCAATATTCATGTTCGAGGCGAGCGCCCGCAGGCTGGACTAACTACGTTACGTAAACGTGGGACAAGGCCACTTTTGTCACAACTCTCAGTGGCAGCAAAACTAGGTACCCACAGACTCGGTAATTAAAATAATAAATCATAGGTATTAAGATACCACTACAACATAGATTTTCCAGAGCACTTCCGTCAGATTTCCGTTACTTTAGTTAAGTACTGACTAATAAGAAGACAAACAAGCCTTAACTAAAACATGTTTGGTATCTGCTGCACTATTGTATTTCGAAAATTGAGATACACAAAACGCTTTCAAGTGTTGACTATATCACCATTAATATAAAAGAAGGAAGATGAACCTAGCTTAAATACACGTACACGTCATTGAACAACTTAGACACTGAGGTGGGTTAGCATTGTCTGCGGAACGCCTGACGCTGCGATAGAGCTAAAATTGCAACAAAGTGGTCGCGAATTCATTACTCTAGGCGTCTCTGCTTTATTCCACTAACTACGCGTAAAATAGGTACAACAATATGATAGCAGAAGTTCTATTAGCGAGATGAGAAATAACAAAAGCAGGAAGGTCTTCTCAAGAAGTGAAATTAAAGACATTGTCAGATGTGAAACATTTGTTGTTGGGAACCATCACATTCGGTGCACGAATTCCACCACAATCGATAAGAGAGATGACCGCTGGCCACGGGGGGGTCGGTCGGGCCGAGGAGCGCCACACGAGGGTTGGAGGGGGGCAGGGGGGACACGGGGGCAATGGGGAGCCTGTTATTTGATTAGTCTTACTGAGAACGAGGTCGCTCACTTAATAGGGTGATGGCTTGTAAGCGAACAAGCAATCATTTCTACTACACTCCAGAATAAGAACCGTCTGAAGTTACAACGAAAATAACCCAACCCCCCGCCCGAGCATTACCGGTTAAATCTACTTATCCACAAACAATTAAACGTCTCGCAGCGCGCGTGTAAGAGTAGACCCAAGAAGCGTCGAGCTCATCATCGCTTAATAGACACGCATTTCAACATAAATGAGTTTCGCTTTAAATTAATTAGTAGCACATTTTCCATTATAAGGACAAATGTAAAAGCGACCGCGTAATAGCGCGGTGGAAAACTCGCTAGTTTTCGCTCGCGAGAACAGCGCCCGGGGAGAAATTGCGGATCAACATAATCAGTCTTTCTGGCTTTGAGGCTGCGCTTAGCTCCTAATGCTCACGCGTCTCTATCCGCCGCACACGTGTCGCTGCCGCTCTTATTAACAACATGCCGAACTGATGTTTACTTTTGAGAGGGCACATAGGTGATATTGCATTCTGTTGCTTTCTGTTCTTAATCCCTAAGTGCACTTCGAACCTATAAAAAATTCGGAGCAAAACGAAACTACGAATTCATACATATAATCCGTGCGGAATCAGAATGGGATAATACCTTTTGGAACTGAATCGAAAATGACAGTTCTCGAGTAGCGTCAGTAAAAAAATGTTAGTTCTATGTTCTATCATAGGGTTATGAAATTGGAAATACACAAAAATGTTTAATGGTTGTAATATAAAAGGATTCAATGTTATTGCATTAATTGAATAAAACGTGATAAAAGTCGAGCAGACACCCACGCGCACTGAAAACACAAGCAAGTTTCGACGCGAGTTTGACATAGACAACTAGAGATTGCCGGACCGTGAGCTTCTTAGTTCCAAAAGGTATTATCCCATTCTGATCCCGCACGGATTATACATGTGTAAAACATCGGTGGCTGTCTGTATACTCCGATAGTATTTCGCAGGTTTATGAATTCTCCATTACCTTATTATCTTTTCTGGTCGGCGGTTACTTTTCTATTGACTACATGAAATGACGTGTGACCATATATTTATTACATTTTTTGGAAAGTCATTGACCTTTTGGTAATGTGTGTTTGTTACGTCTTTGGTTCCATTAAAACTATTGGCGAATTTGGCGATTAGGCTGACACAAGGTCAAGCAAGGTAGTACATATAATATGTACTCGAATTATGAATGTTTGTGCAAGGCTGAGGGGGCAGGTAGGATCTCACTCCTCAGTTGTATCGTAGGTGTGCGGTCGAGCCCCCCGCACACCTTAACTGCCACCGAGCGCACACTTTACGACCGGGGGATTAACCCGTGTAACGAGATTCATTAATTCTTGTCGTTAAAATTTGTCGTTCTCGATTAATAAGGAAGTCGGGAGGTGGTGGGACGTTATTATCGCAGGCCGCGGGCGGGTGTCGCCGCCGCCGCCGACGCCGCCGCAGGTCACCCACTGCGCACAACTTGTCCGTTCCCGCTTTATTTACACTATTGAGTAAATTAAACTAGCGCTCGAGTGCCGAGAAAACTTTAACGGAACTTTGTGTGTAATAAGTGGTGCAACAACACGAGTGGAAGAGCAAACGTCGGCCGCGGCCTCCGCTCGGACTTCGCTCCCACTTAACTCTTTGAGACATATTTATACGATCCTCGGGCGACCGCCGCCGCCAAACGACCCTCCGAAATTAACCTAACGAATCAAAGCACTTAAATTGTGTCATGCCTTTCCTAATTTCGCCCGGTTAGTCGACTTGTATTGTAAACTCTCACTCAAACATATAATAACGCGTAGAATGATATTACGATTTTGTTTTCAAACAGAAAAATAAATTCTCGAGATGCACAAAAAATACGTGAGCTAATCAACTGTCATGGCTAAATTAGACCTACACCCGATATCCAAAGTTACCTTGAGATGGAATAGCTACCTTCTTTTTCATCATGATAACAACATCGAAGCAATCAAGCAGCAAACAGCCAATCTAACCTAGTGGCATCGTACACGTAGGTACTACGTTTCTCTATGTATTATTTTATTATTCTACATAACTACGCTAGTAATTTGTGGGCGGAATAGAAACGGGAGATCGGCTAGCAGCCTCCGCAATTTCCTTTGTTTGTGTGTAATTTTTAATGCGGGGTCAATCAGAGCGCTCTATCGTAGATCTTCGGAGCCGGAGGGCGCAGTAATGAATCGCTACTGTGAGTGCGCCCGACCGCGCTGCGGAATTATTAAGAGCACTAACCTACAGGGCCGACTCCTATTAATTAGTTAAGTCAACTTACTGCTTTCTTTTACATAATAATCGACCGGTATACGAGCCTATTCGTTTGTCTTTGGAAATGCTGCTTAATTATCACGCGCACCCAACGCGATTATGCGATAACATTATTTGATTTGATAAACTCATGGTAGGTGACAATATAGTTATAATTTAAAAAGTAATTTTGTCGACGTTTCATAATAGTTTTGTAAGTATGGAGAATTGGAGACAGGCAAAAAAATTCCATCATTGGAGATGGAACCTGCGACTTCTCGCTTGACAAGTTCATCACAGACATTTTATCACAGCGTAGGCCGGACTCTCGACCTAGCAGTTTTAGACTTTATGTGATGGGAGTCTTTTAAAAATAACATCATCATTCAAAATAACCAAATCGTGACCATATAACCCACGGGATCAGTAACCCGGACTCGGCATTAATTAGTCATGATGATAAATCTGGTGTCCAGTTTAATTCAGTTACATTAAGGCGCATTAGTAATTCATAAAGAACACGCTGCGGTCAGCCGGCGGCGCTGGTCCCTTCTTTAAGACGGTCGAGCCCGCCCCCGCGCCCCGCGGCTTGCTAAGCACTGTCCAGTGTTTGCTCCACCTGTCCACAAGGCTGACCCTCCCCAAACTTTCGCTAAGTGTTGATTACTTGTAAACAAAGCAACCTCCTTAAATGTTTGCATGGAACAAAATTAACGACACCCTAGCTAGATGTTCCTCTGCGACAAGGCTCCGTACATCTTGGCCCACTATTTGCAAAACGATGGACGCCTACGTCATAAGTTTATAGCGGAACTCGAGCCCAACGCGTGGAGGGAATTGATAAGACGCGCTCGAACCTTTGCGTCTATTGCTCCAAATTTATTGCTGTTTTGGGTTTTTATTGTTCCGTTTTACGGCCTCCCCGTGTATAAATCGCGCAGATAGAAGATGAATTTAGCGCTACAGAGACCACTAGGAGAATAATACATCTCATACGAGCCGGATATACGACCCTTACATACATTAATAGAGCGGGCGCTGCAGGACTGCCGCTTAATATTTATTCCGGGGAGAGCCACGTTGAGGCGAGCGGACGGACGCTATAATTTTCCGTCTAAATGCCACCCCGCATGCAAAGCGCCCCGACATAATACGATTTTCATAGAGGTCCGTCCGAGGCGACCCCGACGTTCGATATATCACACGAAATTATACCCGGGCTTGCGTGTGGAGGCGCGCGCGACAGAGACGGCGCTGACCCTCGGCTCATAATGTACGGTCCGGTTAGGTACACGACTTACGGAAAATAGGTACCTACGTAGCCTTTGTACCCCGCGCCCGCACCCCTTGCATGAAATGCTTATTATACGTGGCACGTCCGCCGCCCGCCCGCCCCGCGCCCTACGCTCGCCACCCCGCTCGCGCGCGCCGCCCGCCGCCGCCCTAGAGAGGGACGCACGACTGATATTATAGCAAATCGAGGACTGTTATGTCCGGTCTGCCGGAGGTCGGCGTAATATATGGCCACGGTATTCCGGACACATATATTAAATGCGAACTCGCCTCATACGAAAAGATCTTGCACGATGGAAACAAATGGTAAGGAAAATTTTGGCGGTGAAATTCATCGAGTTGGAACAAGTCGAAAACAGAGAGAATAATGGTCGTAATTTTTCTAGACAATCCGGCTATTGTGTAAGGTAAAAAACATCAGCTTATATCTTTGCAATGATACATTGGAGATTTATACTGAAGCCCAGTAGGTACTTACAATTTGGCGACAGTCTTCGAACAAACGTCTCGTTTACGATGTCTCTGAAACTTGAATTAATTCTACCTATTCATATATACATACTTACATACAAACCTTTTATATCTTCCTGGCTTCAGAGAGAGAACAAAGTGCAATCAATATAATGTGTAAGACGGGGCGCCGCAGCTTCGCGGTCAATCGAATGATCGGGCCGGGGGAGCGACAAATGAAGAATGATCACCCGCCTGCAGCCTCGCTGCACCCGGTGCCTCCTATGACATGCTGGGCTAAGTGAATGATGGCTTGTGCATGTATTGGAGACTTATATACAGGGTGTTAAAAGACCGCCAACAGAGCCGAAAGGTACGCATACTAGACACCAAAACAAAGTACTTTTTCGATAAATTATTGCTGGGAAATAATTTTGGTTTTTTAGGTTATAATTTTGAAAAATATTTTATCACGCTTTGCATGTGTAACGCACAGAAGTCATATTGCGCAAGCGTAGGTATAAGTTTATGTTACTTAAGCTTGAAGTGCCGATGTTTAGAATACATTGCGGGTTGCAATTTTAACGTCATTTTGGAAGAAATATTTATAATTTAGATATGGCTTCTTGAGAAGGTATGTTAAGAACTAGATACTGAATACATTTCGGCAAAAAAAAAGTTTTGAAAAGTCCGACTTTGAGCCTCATTATTTCGGAAACCGTTGATTTCCCAGGCATAGTTCCTTGGGCAAAAATTATCCTTATGATGAGGACAATACGTGGTTTCCCGCTTTGTTGGCGGTCTTTTAACACCCTGTATAACTTGCCCGGTGGCCAGACTGAGGCCAGAGGTCTGTTATCTTAAACTCTGATGTGTAAGTAGATTTTGGCGACTATACAAATACATACAAGGCATGGATGGATAACCTAAGGAATCACCGTGCGATCCTGACCTGATTTCGTGTATTCGTACGCAAGATTGACAAGTATCTGAAGAATTAAAGCCAAGTTAAATACGGTATTATTTACGTGTCATGTGGGTAACCAAGTGGGGCATGGCGGACGTGTCAAACGTTTAACGTTAACGTGCGAGACTGAAGTAACCATTCTTAATCCTATCATGCCGCATTTATTAAATGTGTGGACAATATTACATAAAGTCGGTATGTATCCCGGCAAAGTTTTCAACAAACCTCTGTATTTTTAAACATGTAATATTTTTGTCGTGTGCAGTATTATATGAAAGTGCCTCCGTATTTTCTTCAAAGAGGGAAAAAGGAAAAATCTTCTTCGCAGATTCAAGTGAAATCGCCTCACAGGGGATTTGGTGTAAAACATGATTTACAACGCAGAGTTATTTCGGTAGTTTTTTCTTTCGAAATAGCCCTTGTCACCTTCCGTCTTTCTTTTAGGATGTATCTCTCCGCTGGGAATTCACCAGATTACAGAGAATATTTACTAGAGTAGAAAGTGTCAGATCTGCAGATTTTCACAAAAAAAAACATACAAAACTCACATTACTCCCTTTTTTTTACATTGTCATTGTCGCAAATTTTTATTTTCTAAATGCTTGTCAAGACTGAGGTTACTAGTTAGCCCTAGAAGATTTTTTTATCGATTTAAAGCGTTAATCTGGAAACCGGAAGATAGATAAGAAGTTTTCAAAGTATGATAAGTTTTAAAAATGTTATTAAACATTTTAAAACTATAATTTCACATCATAGTAAAAGTCATCAGTTAAAAAAACCTTTCCTATAGTCCGGACGCCGAGCAGAAATAATTTTGGTCATTGACATGTTATTGCATCGGTACGAGTATGAGCGCGACAACAATATAATTACGTGGGAGTGACAAAGACGCTTAATAACATGTCAATGACCGAAATTCTTTCTGCTGGGCATTCGGACTTTAAAAGCTTGCTACCCCTGTCGCAATGGTCCCAGAGTAAATTTTCATAGAGGTCAAAACACGTCACGAAGATAGCTGTTGTCAGCATTGTTATTCCGCCAACGACGTCTCAGCGAGCATTTCCCAAGGTTTCGAATATTATTTTAGCATTTCATGTAAATTTTGTTCCGCTTATAAATACGATCACGCCCCCGCGATAAACGTCTGGGGTGCCGCCGCCCGCACCTCCTAAACGAATTTAAATAAAATCGACTCGCAAAATCTCCCAGCGATCTCGCAAAAATATGTCAGGAGAGATTTGAAAGGAATAAAAATTCCAAAGACTCGTCTTTGTCGGGGGGTGGCACGCGGGCGTGCTGTTTTCTTTTATGGGTGTCGCGACGCATAATCTTCACGAAAAATGCAATATTTAAATGAAGCGAATCCCCCTCAGACCTTCTCCGATACCAGAGATTTGGTTATTTCTTCTGAGTATATTTCTTTGCACTACCTAATTGCAAAATCTAATTATATGGAATTATCCTTATAATCGATCACGATATGGAGCACCTATGTGATTCTAAAGAGATGTCTCTTGATACTGCTGTAATACCATAATAAGACTGAGGTTATCTATGAAACTCAAAACGTGAAATATTACAATAAACACGGCTCTGAGTCAGAAGGGAAATAAAAGTGTAAATAAACATTTGTCATCATTAATGGGAATTCAGCATCGCTTTGCGTAAGGTACAGTTGTAATAGTAGCAACAGTGGACGGGCACCATCAGAGCCGCGGCGCGTGCGCTGGCGACGCCTGCCACAACACGGATCGACCGCCACGCGCCCGACACGCGCGCCACGTCTCTAATTGCCCTTCCATGGGGATTGTGACAATATTGAACAATGTTCTGAAAATAACACCGGACTCTCGGGTGTTACAAGTCCTGAGCCGACAATAATCTCCCATTTTAATAGATAAGTGAAGGCGGAGTCGCGCAATTTGTTAGCGTTTGACGGGTGGTTATTGTGTTTTTAAGCAATGATCACGCTTCATAATGGTGCCCTTTTTCTAGCGGCCAATAGTAAGGCCTCGTTTTGACGAGGGGCAATAAATGAATTTTTGCCAAAACAAAAAATGTTACAAAGAAGAACCAAATTTGCTCCCATTACGACTGAACTTAAGCAGCGACACAAGAAAAACTGCCGCCTGGAGAAATAAAAAGAGCAAAGCAAATGAGAAGAACTCATTTGGGCGGCCACTGAATTGTGTTCGAGAGGATAATAAAGGGAAGCCATCAGTGACACGCACAATAAGCATCAACCTCAAGAATATCATAGATAACGGCGGGCGCGCGCGCCGGGACCTCATTAGGGGGCCGCAGGGAAATTAAAAAGAAAGCAAGATCTCGGACTCGACTGCGGCCGGAGGAAAACGACCGACCTTCCTCTCATAACATTACATACAGCCGCTCGGTTTTCCGGACAATTATTATTTTGTGGTGCGTAAGACGCTCCCGAAAAAGTATTTAATGGCAGAGTGGAGGCAAAAGGCGGACGACTCTCGTATAAATCAGTCTGGAGCAGAGATGAATGTAATTACCGGGTGGACGAGACAAATCGGATCCCACCGGGTGTGATTCGTTCGCCGCGCACTCCTTCTTTCTGTATTGGCGCCTGCCGACTGATGTCGTCTGTCAAACAAACCATGATACAGGTACATATTGATTGAATGCGATATGTATCTACGTATTTTATTATCTACTTTCTTACCAAAAGCAAAGAAAGGAACAACTCTCGGGCATTTATTATGTGCATAAAAACGATCCATTCCCTTCCAAGAAAAACTCCTTTCAAACTTACTCAATTTGCGAGGAAGAAACCTATAGAAATGTTGCATTTATGCAAAACAAAAGCAATCAAGCCCCCGACGAGCAGAAGAAATGAGCTTCATTAAGCGACGGAATGAAAACTTTAATAATGTAAGATGCAAAAAAGTCGACAAAAAATACTTGAGAAAATCTGACGACATAAAGGCCGTTGTAACCGGGGACTCGACGTAAAATCATTAAGATGCTAATAAAAACTTCCTTTTGTAGCTCAGGGACGGACTCGAACAACGAGAAAAAAATATTCAAATAAAAACTCGATCGAAAGAGAGCGGGCGGAATGAGGAACGGCGGCCATGATTATTCTTCAAAACATAATGAAAGAGAATTAATGTAAATATTCTTTTTGCCGGAACTTTCCGCCCTCCGGAAAGTTTTATTTTACGGCGCGTCGTTTAACAACCTTCCCTACTTATTGACATTCAATTCGGAGGGAAATTGATTTATGAAGCTTGTCGCCTTAATTGGGCAGATTTTTTCGGGAAACTCAATGGCGTCAATGGAGTGATGTTCGTGCTTAGACACTGGGTATTTGTTTTGAAGCATTATGCGTTTAAGAGAACAATGACCGTGCAGTGCATTACCGAAGGGTTGGCGTCACTACGCCCTCGCTGCAGCTGCACCGCTGGCCCGTCGTGTCAGACTCAGCGACAAGCGGAACAAATGTCACCATTTTTTATTCATTACCCATCAGGTTACCAATCGAAATAACTGCGCTTTTTACTTTATTTAGCCATGCATGCATGATTTTGTTCATTACACGCATGGTCACTGTAAATTATAAATGTTAACACTTATAGTAACTGCGTTATTACTTTATTGCAGAAAAAATATAGACCTTTAGTTAGAGGATTTATTTATACAGTGACATCTCCACTCATAGTAGAAAGGTGATGTGACCACTTAGACGCTGCTAGTGATGTTACAGAAATACAATGATTAAGTTTATTAAACCGATTTCAACTAAAATAAACGCCTCCTTTTGTTTAAATTGGTTTAATTTTAATGGCTCCTGTAATTCCTAGCCATAGGTATCGCATAATTAACTTGTGATACTAACTTAATCTCGACATTTATTCTTAAATCACCTGCAATACGTTAGGTGGGCTTCAATCGGTAATCAAGCAGGATATAAGCACCATACCCTTTTACTTGCCCGTATTTTTCGGGATTTGGGATAAAATATCCGTAAATAATTGAAAACACTGGAGAAAGGGCGTTCTCGAAGGGTCCATGCGAGGTTCGGCACCTTTTTACGGTCGATAAAAATAATAAGTCGCCCTCTACGCCTCCCCCCACACACGCCTCCCTCGCTAAAACCTACGCCCACTCCGCTGCCCAGCTTATGTTACCAAAACATTATTATACTCAAAGGGTCGAAACATAGCACGTGCCGAGCGCTGGACACGCAAGCACTGTTTTACTGTATTAAGATTTTTGTCTTTACCATGTTGGGTACTTCTATGTGCTTAATTAATCGCGGTTATTTTGTCGGCGATTCGACCCGTTGAGAACCAAAATAAGAGTGAATTTCGGAAATCATTAAAAGTTTCTATGAGTTAACTTATCAAACAAAAAATAAATATTCATTGTGACATCTTTACTTAGTACAATATGTAGTCCACGATACTTCAAACCTACTCACAAATAGGAGTTCGTAATCACCACGTAGCTGAAGACGTTTTTGTACAGGCATTCGGCTAATGTATCTCGACGGCAGCTGGCAACTAAGGCAGTAACAGGTAAGACTATAAGCCATTAGGCCAAGTTACACACATTAAAAGTTTCCGAATCGACGGCTAATATGCAATCACATACTTTATACAAAATTTATCGTACCTATTACAAGATTCGCACTAAACTACCCAGAAAATCTTTAACCTAAGCTTTAAGCTTATAAAAGCTCGGCGCTAATGGCCGGATACCGGAAATTGCGCTCTCATATATCTCCGAACAGATTTATGAAAGTACCCACACATTTGCCGGGTGTCTCCGCACGCACACTGAAGCATTGTGTCCAAACACGCCGTGCATGCCGCACACATACGCAACGGACAACGACGCCCTCCGGGAAACTTCGACACTTATCTGATGAAGTTTCCTTCATTAATTTCGTTCAATAGAATTATACCAAAACATCGTTGAGATAAAACTAATTACTTACATAACTTACATTTCGCAACCATCTGAACTTTTCTAGGCGCTGCTTGCGCGTAGCATAGCGAGTGCTACGGCGTGCTACGGCGTAGCACGTAGCATCGTAGTACGCATTCGGTGATGGATGGTTGTAATAAGTGATGCCAAATATTAGTTTGAGAGAAGATAAAATATTTTTTACTTGAAGTACCTTAGTTGACCGACTACATAAACAAAGAAGGGTAATGTTTTGCGCTCGTATTGTTGATTATGTGACTACGTAGAGGCTAACCGGCTTGAAGGAAAAAATCAATAAAACTCTGAAATTTATTGAAATATTTTTATTGCATTTTAAATAACAAGTTTAAAAAAAATACTACATTGCCAAAAATAAATAAACATGGATTTAACGTTAAGAAAATAAATTTTACTCCTATGTGTATGTGTGTGTGTGTCTGTCTGTTTGTCTCCGTAGCTCTTAAACGAGTGAACCGATTTGGATTCGGTTTTTTTAAATTAACTGAAAGCAGGTTTCTAGCAAGTGTTATATTTTATCAAAATCGGTTCAACCATTTATTTATAAGATATGCTAATTTAAAGCTAAAATATCGGGGGTATTTAATTTTTTTTATTGAGTAGTTATCCATCAGCTGTATTTCCCCGGCGCTCTCTTGGTGTAGCGCAGCCCTTAATCCTGGCCAAGCGGTGGTTGTCTCACGCCCGATATGAGGCGATGCTCTTTGCCTGACATGTTTAATACCCTTGCATATTCAACACATATGAGTGACGGGCATCACGGGCGCGAAGTAAGCTGCTTTGTCATTGTTGCATTTTCCTTTTGTATTGTTCGGGCACTTAGTTTTGATGCAGTCATTAATATTGATTATAAAATGTCACTAACTTTTTTTGGAGTCAAATATTTTAGATATACCAAGGTGTGGCATTGCATTGGTATTGGCAGTGATAGATATAAAGTTATAATTAAAAACAAGGTCCGAAGGCTCTATTTGTCCTTTTAGCCAAGCAAAACACAACAGAAGAAAGGAAAACGAGGTAACATCCTTTGGCCGAAAGCTAAGCCAATAGATGAAAGAATATTATATCCGCGGGTGGACGCTGTTTTTTTAGGACCGTAATCTCTTTCAGTGTATCCCGTCTTAGTCCCGGCCGACACGTACCGGCCATTGTGACGTCTTCGGAGACGTTCTTATATGAGCGTTACAAGTGCTTTCTAAATAATCTAAGTCCAGCCGAAGAGAGCGTATTGTATTGACACAGTGAAGTGGTGGCCGGCCATATAATGCCCCGCTTGTGTGTGCGTGTGTCCGGACGGTGCAGAGTGAGTGTGTGTGCGCGAACGCTTGATAGAATAAGCAAGTCGTCCGGCGCCGACGGGGTCCGCCGGGGGAGGGGAACCCCCCCTTAAGTATCTCCAAGACTGGACCTTCACCCCCTGCCCCCCCTCCGCCCACTACACGTCTTCTGTAGCACTTCCCGTAGCCACAGCGAGCTGTAATGGCCCTTTATATTATTTTGTAAGGAAACAACGATATTATAATGGAAATTCGTGGGATTTCTCGAGTAAATTGTAAACAAGATACTCGTAGTTTCTGTTAACGAGGTTTCTTTGCGTAAAAATATACTACCACGATTACTTTGCAGTGCCTATTTTGGTTTAAAATGCCGTTATCACTAAACCATGTCGACGTCGAAGCAGTCGCCGAGGCTGAAACCGGCCAAGATATATCATCAATTCATCATCAACATATTTTTTTTTATTAACTACTAGCTTTTGCCCGCGACTTCGTCCGCGCAGACTAATTTTTTTTCTCGTGGGTTTTTCCGTTGTTTTAATGGTTATTCTGCTATTCGGGGCGCAAAGAAATCCAACAAATCATAAAAATCGGTCCACCCGTTCCCGAGTTATAAATGATGTAACTAACACGACTTTGTATATTTAGATGACTACAGTCACGACCCATCCACATGCTGAGAAAAGGGCGTGTTAAAAACCCAAATACCGAAATAAATCTCGATGGAATATGTTGGCAGCACTGAACACACGTTGAAGTTGGAGCCAAAAGTTATGTTGAAATACTTTTAACGGGCGGAGGGCGCGGCGCGGCGGTATGAGTAGATTTACAATAAATACACCAAACAAAGAAAAAGGAATCTGGCTGCGGGGAAAACTTCGGCTTTTGTGCTCTAGTAGACTGCTTCGCTGAAGTGGCTCGCGACTACGCCTGTGTGGGTGAGGGAGGTATGTGCCGTGCGGATGTATGGATATCAATATATTTTTATTACGCCGCACATAAAATAAGGTACCTATTGTGGTTGTTTAAAAGAATCATTGTGCTATTCTTTCCGTATAATAGAAGGACTTGTTGTATTCCAATTGCGAGAGTGACTATCTTTTGGTTAGTAATTAAAAAATCCATATCATTCTAACTTATGAAAATATAATTGACTACCCGGTATTAAAGCCTAAACTTTATTTTTTTAAATCGAGTCCAAGGAATGATAGTTGCTAGTATGCTACTGACAGATAAAGCCTTTGTAACAACTGTCATTCCATGGACTCGATTTAAACATTTGAGTTTAGTAGACTTTCAGGCACATGAGCAAGCGTGAGGTTCTTCGGCGTGCTTTATTCTTCCTGAATTTCATAGACACTACCTGCACGCACACAGCGCTATAGATATCGGTATTCGGTAAATCTCATCGCAAAGTTCCGTGATCGGCAATCGGCATGAGCGAGCCTGGGGCCCGGCAGTGGCACCTGGATATAATTGGACTTCAAAACTGCGCGCTCGCGCTGATCCCCAATACTTCCACATCGCCGGTTCACCACACACGCCCTCCTATTTGTTTTGTCTGCGTTGTCTTTGCCGCTGTCACGGGCATAGAGCTTGACGGATAAAGAGAGGAAATGATCGCAATATTGGTTGCCGGCTTGGCTGGAATCGACTGTCGATTTGGCAAAATGTTTGCCCTTTTTGTTAGTGACGGTGTATGGAGCTACCATGCATTATTCTGACTGTAAATAATTACT
Source organism: Zelleria hepariella (assembly GCA_949319315.1). Classification (NCBI taxonomy): domain Eukaryota; kingdom Metazoa; phylum Arthropoda; class Insecta; order Lepidoptera; family Yponomeutidae; genus Zelleria; species Zelleria hepariella. The sequence continues at coordinate 8,619,480 of OX439383.1, read as the reverse complement.
AACGTCGGTAAATCCGAGAATAACTTATGAGTAGTTTGTGTTTTGTATGTGTAAAGGGTAACATTGTGAGTAAAGACGCAATTGCTCTGACAGTCGCACTAAATAGCAAAACCTGCGAGACGGAAGGAAACCGCCTCGCGAACTAACGAAATGCAGATCCGTCTTTCCGAATTCAGCTCATGTTACTTGAGATAAACAAGATCGCGGTCCGGCAGGGCTGGCTCGGGGCCCTCCAATGTTAAATGAAGAAAGAAGCCCCGCAGCCTGCGCCGCGACGTTCACGGGCCAATCAACCCGCTTTGAGTTGATCGCCGAGTGCCCTGCAACTTCAGGCGACTCGCCCGTCTGCCTCACCTGGCCCAAGATACGGTTAGATTCAGGACCGATTCACGTGCGACATGCTAAGTTGGCAACTGCATCAAAGTCCACTTTCGCAAACCTAACGTGATTGAGCTTTATTATTTATCCCTTCTAATGGTAGGATTCTGCGAAAAAGCTGTGTAAACAAAGATACTGAAACTTCAAAAACAACAAAATAAATCGTCTATTAATTTGGAGTCAACGATTGAAGAGCGGCAACGGCAGTCAACGACGTTCCAAATATGAAAATAAAGAAAATAATCTTGCCGTAGCCGCTCTCCTCCAATCGCGCACCTCGGTTTTATTACATCCATAAATTCATCATATCGTAGCGGCAGTGGCGCTCGCCATTGGCCACGGGAGCGAGAGGTCGCCTCTATCCCTCTCGCACCTCCTTCATATTAATATTGAATTTTTCTCGGCCCCCACCCGCCACCCCGCGGGAGGCTCTACACTCGCTCGCCCCCGTATTGTTGTTATCTTTAATGTTGTGGAAAACGCGTTTTCTTGTGTCGTTAACTTTTATATTGCACGAGTGATACTTTTACGGGTCTGGTACATAAGTTATTTCGTCGATCTCGAGTTGCATATGTACTTAGCTACGCATGTTACGCAATCTTACTCGATAAGTTGCCAAACACCCTACTTGAATCTAAATATAACTAGTGCCTCGCCCCGAACTTCGAACTCGCGACCCCACATCTCAGCAAACCCTCGACCGATTTGGCTCATGTTCGAATTTAAAAATTCTCTTTACCTCCTTTACCCGCCTACCAAATTTCATGGAGATCCAACTAAATTTACTCAAGTTATCGTCGAACGAACATTCATACATACATACATACAAACGCCGGATTGTTCCAGTAGACTCGTAGAACTTCGCTCGCTTCGCTCGCTCGTTCAAATATCAAAAAATATCACTTCTAATCTCTGCATAGGTACACTACACATCTTCACCTTATACACCGTGAAATTTTAGTGGTTTTTAGTTGCTCTCGTGATTCTGAGCCAAATTCCAAAATTTTACTAAAAAACGGGCGAAAAAAAAACACTTCCCAATACAAACGGCTATCGCCAATCGACACCATTTGTATGGAGAAGTGAATTTTTTTTTCGCGCGTTTTGGAATGAAAATTTGTAATTTGGCTCAGAATCACCAGTGCAACAAAATACCTTCGGCTTTAAAACCACTAAAATTGCAGGTAGTATAGCAAAGTTACCTATTCTTTTCCTGTTATATTTAGTTATGGTAGGTAATTAACTTTTTAATAGATACATTTGGTAAGTAGACACAAAGATACATAGGTACATGGCAGCCAAAAATACCTTTATAAACAATACGTTTGAAAGACAAACAAAGGGTGATTAATCATTCAGAGAGAAAAAGGGTTGGAAAACTCCCCAAAGTATTTTCCTTTAATGCATTGTCTGCCAGAAAATTAAAACGAGAAAACATTCCGTCTCTTTATTTGAAAGCCAATGACCTCTGCCTATTAGTCCACAAAATAATTGCAACTTCTATTTTGTTTATTTCACCTTAGGTAGGTACAGTCCGGTTATTTGTAAACCTAAGCCAAACCACAAGTTTTACAAATCCCCAAAACCAAAATTTACTTATCTATAAATAGAAATCTAAATAAGGAAAGAAAAGTCTAAACAAAAATAGACCAACTCACAAAGAAAACAGAGCGAATCTCTCTAAATCTCCACCCTTATATTTCAAAGCTCAAAAGAAATCGCTAGCAATATCTGTCTGAAAAATATATCGGATTGCTTTGTCGCAGCTTCGGAAATCGAAATCTATTTTCCTTCAAATCTAAGTGAATCCCGTGTGGATTGGAAATGTACCCTTTACCTACCGGCGGGCGGACCAATTGATATTCCAACAATACAATGTATGAATAAAATATCAACTCTGTTCTTGCTTGTAGCTTGAGGGAAATCTCTTCACTTCCGTGCCATGGATACGGAGCCTAAGAAACATGATATGTTTTTGGTTTATTGAAATACAAAGTTTTAACTTCCGAATCGTTTACGGTAGCGAGCCAAGTTGCGAATCGTTGCGCAGCAATTAAAGTATTATCTGCAGACGATCTGCATTCAGTCTGGAAAAAGATGTATATAATTTGAATTACAATTAGCAATTCTACTGTAGGTACCTACCTGTTACACGATAATTAAGAGTCAAAATCTTGTGTCAAAGCGAAAACACAGTGAGTAGGAACTTGCATTCTGTAGCCAACCGGGATCATTTTCAAACTCCAGTTTGAGATAAGGAATAACTAGAATATCTAACAACTCCAAATGATTATATTTTCATGGCTCTATTCTTAGTGGTTCATTTCATGAAACAGAATCTCGACCCGTTGCTCCATCTAACGTTAGCGAAGATTTTTCACATATCCAATTTCACACTCTGAAATAAAATAGTCCACGCTCCGATATGGCCAGTATCTTATGAATTAAATATGAGCGCTTTATTTGATTCCGGCGTCCCTCGATATCTGATAATAAAAAAGGAATTGATCGCACACACATACGGCTAGGCTGAGGTGCTTTCTCGCCGCTCGCTATTTTTTACGGGCGTCCTTCCGTCGACAATCACTTCATAGCGACCCCTGTCCGAGCGTTCGATGACAGAATTATTTATCAGTTTGAGAAATGACGGGAAATTGAATGTAGTCGCAATGTTTACAACGCATTTTGTGCCCGTCCTCGGGGGCGCTTTCCCTCGCGTTCCGATGTCCACTTTTCAAAGAGGCCGCTCGGACGAGGGTTGAAAAAAGTGTCCCCAGAGTAAAAAATAAAAAATAAATATATTGTAACTTCGTTCACCAAATGTTACGTGTTCGGCAGATGACAAAGAAAAAAACATCTTCTTGGTCGCGCGGACCGGTCAGTCGGAACGCGGAGTGGAGGAGTTTATATTTTATTCAGTTGATTGCTATAGGTACCTAATTGTCTTGCGCTTGGGGAGTGACATTACGCTATGACGCAATCTATTTGAGTGATCCGCAGCCATGTGTCGCCCCGCGTCTTGGGACCGTGTGTCTTCCGATGCGATACGACTCGACTTCGAGACATATTGAATTATCAAACTTCTCATAAAAAAAAACGTCGAGGATATTCCAGCTACGTGAACTCTACATTCAAAACAGTCAACTGTTTTCCGATAATCTCTAAAGTCCATTGCATTTCAAAAACTTTTATGACAATAGTTGAAGTTCGTGCAGCAGGTCTGCAGCAGACTATTGCTACAGTAGATACTTAATAAGAATTAATTTAAAATTTCAATTACCTACTACTATCATGGACGCTCTCACAACAACTGAGATATTATCTAGTTCCAAAAACTATTTGTTCACTCTGATGGCTATATGGGTCTAAATTTATTTAGCCAAAAGATACAATTAGTTCACAAGGATTTAAACAACTTTAAATCCCACAAACTTTTAAATCAAAACTTAACTTCTCAAAACTCTTAACTTTTAAAAGTGGAACACCCACATAGATTCTCCATGCCTTGACTAACAAGTTCCATGTATCGACAATTTCTGGCCCTCATATCCCCTGGCCTATAGGTAGGTCCGTTGATACATAATAGCATCCATGGCCGCTCGTAAAAATGTTTTATTCAGCCCATACGGCCTCGTAAAAGGCGTAATAACGTTGCGAGGTATCGTGGAAGCAATTACAGATCTGTTATAGTTTGTTACAAAGGCGCTTGTTTATTAACCTTTTATTATTAACTCATTTACCAAACGAGGGTTGGCAATTTCACTTAATACTTTACCCCAAATTACCTTTCGGTGTATAAGGGACGAACTCGATTAAGCACTCTTGATCAATATTTTGTAATAAATCTGACAGGTAGGTACTGAATTTAACATTGCGGTAAGATAAAATCCTTGATGTGTTTCTGGCAAATGGCATTTATGATTTTAGTTACTTTAGCAACTGAAAATTTAGAATTTCACAACTATCATGATAGCGGCCAAAAAGAGTGAAATAAATGTTATATCTAACTTAGGGAGTTAATTATCCAATAGTATTTTTTTAGGTCTATAGATTTTAATAATTTATGAAGACCTGTCATCTAACGGAGGTCAGGTATTTACCTAAAACTAGTATTTTGCTTTGTTGTTCAACTTGAGGTATTTTTTTTATTTATAGTATTTCAGAGTTTATCATATTACCTTACCTAAAACAATTATAAAAATTATACTTTGGTGGCTTTCAAAAACCTTTAATTATTTTTTAATATCATCCACCAAAATTCCATGCCCACCAAAATTACTTCTGTGATTAAAATTAGAATTCTGAAATAGCTATCAATAGTATCAAAATCATAAAGTTTAATTTAATAATAGTCTCGACAGATACATACGAGTAGGTAAATAAAATCGAAGAAAAATCAAAAGTAAAATGAAAGTTGTGACTACCAACGCCTGCTGTCTTTGTTTCAGGTCACGATTCTGCAAAATCGACAGGAATAAAATAAAATCAAAAGTTTCGCTCGGTTTGTGGAAATGGAAGAGGCTGTGGCAGTGGAAGCGCTGAAATGTTATCATAACGCCCCTGTCGCCCGCCGCCCGCCCGCCCCCACACTGAAAAACAAAACGTGCTCCAACTTGAGCTATTGGACAAATCTGCATCGTCGAAAAACAAAGAAATATTCTCACAAGTAAGAATCTTAAAATAGTTCCTAGTTATATCATCATTCCATAATCATTATAAATAATACGAGTATCCATCATATTCATATCTACGAAGCTCGCGATTGGATTAGAATCTCGAGTTTCTCATTATAATCATAACGCAATATAATAACCCGCCCGCCCAACGAGGAAAAACTGAGGCATGCACATGCCGCGCCGCCCGCCCTCAATATCATAACGGCTCGCTATTGGCCGATATGAGTTGATATAATATCATAACGCGTCGGGATTGGGCGAGGGCGGAAAGCGCCCGCCGCCGCCCCCGCCCTGCGCCACTCGGTTCTTATTAAAGGTTAGTGCACCGCATCTGCGAGGTGGCCGTCGTTATAATACAGTTTTACGGGCGTGTGCCCGCGCCCTCCGCACCGCACGCCTCGATAAATATGTCGGCCCCCGCGCCCGCCGTGTATGAGCGGTAGGAAGTGCCGGCCACCGCGCGACCGACCGCCGGCCGACCGCCCGAGCCGGATCAATAATAATACTCGCCCATATCTGCAGTGGACTGGATCTGCTTGAGAAAGCCGCCCACCCCCGAGCCGCCGCCGCCGCCGCCGCCGCCACCGCCGCTACACAAACAATATAAATCATTTTCCCGCCGCCCGCGCAGCCACACGCGCCCACCCACAGACATGCCGCCGAACTTCCACCGAAAAAGAACCGCTCAACGGTTTACGATCGGCGTCGAATCAAAGAGATTTCCAATAATTACGACAACTTTATGAGGGAGCATACACACAAATAAAGAAGCCGCAGCTTTATTTGTTTCAGTTACTGGCTTTTTGTATATACACCGTCCCGGCTGGTTTTGCCATTAGTCAGCGGCTAATACGAGGTCTGGGTATATACGGCTTCGCGGCTGTTGACATTGGAAACGCAAATGAAAGTGCATGCTAAAACTTTCAATACTGCGTGCAGCTGAAATCAGGGCCTTTGCGAAATGCGATATGATTTTGCTTGTAACGTTTTGTTTCCTGAAAATATGCTTGGAAGGTGGTTGCCCAACAATTATAATATTTCAAAGAGATCAATCTTAGCGAGACTCTACATCCCAACGAAAGTACGTGTCCGCATTTTTGCATTAGTTCCAGTAGCCAAGCCATCTCCCCCGCATAGAAATCACGACAGTGATTGAATTTTACACAATTTATTAAATTGTGCCGGGAAGGGGCAATATCGGTGGACGGCGGCGGGCGGACGGCCGGCGGACGCAATATTGCAGCGCGTGACCGCGTCTGCAGTACGCGCTCAATACAGGGCCGGCGCCGAGCCGCGGCACGTCCGCCCCCCCGTCTTGCCTGCTACCCCACCGCGCCCGCTGACCACCTAGATATTTAGCTAACAATGGCTCGCCGTCCCGCTCTCCCTGCCCGCCCGCCCTGGACCCCGACAAGGATCGCCGCACTCGCCTCCGGTCATTCCTATATTTATTGGCGACGCTCATAAGTACGCGGGTCAGGTTATAAGTTTCAACGAAATGAATGGCCGAGGCACGTAGGAGGCCCCCGCGCTTAACAAGAAAGCACCTCCACCAGAACTTGCGGGGGCGCCACCCGCCCGCCCAGCCGCCGCCGCCCGCCCGTTATAATTAAAAACAAAAGAATACAGCCACTCAGCCTCTTTGCCGCTATTGCTATTTCGTTCAAGTGACTTTCATCACAAATGCAACGGCTGACAATCGTCTATAAGCTTTTGCTTTATTTTCTTTCACTTGCCTTCGGCTTTTCTCGTCTGCCGTTTTTGCCTATCTCAGATCAGTTCAATTGTGCAGGAATTTATAAAGCTTCAGTTTTTGTTTCAGGTAAATGCGTGGGCTCAAGATCGGAAGTGCGATATTGATCTACCCTTCGAGGAAACTGTAAGCTAGCAACTTCCGGACGTGTGGGTGTGATTTGAATAAATCTTATAAATAAATCATCCGACCCATGTGCGCGGCCGTCACAATTCATGCCGGCCGGCCATTACAAATACCATTACGGCGCTCGCAGATGACCGCACGGTTTATAATGCGAAGGCAACTTGGTCCTGCAGCCTCCTGGACCCCTCCCTAGCCCCCTCGGGCTTGCCCCCCGCCCGCGCCTCCCCCCGGGCCCCCCCTCGGGCGCCACTCGCCCTCCAGTCTCCCTTGACCATCGGCCGACAATTGTAAATGGCACATAAAATAAATGAATGTGCAGTGGGACTCGCCTCTGCAACAGACAATATAAATTACGACCTGACGATTATATTCCGCCGGGAATGAAACGTTTTCCTTCAGATACCCTTTATAGGTCTGCTCGGTTAAATGTTGCTCCGCGTCGTCATTCGCATTCCGCTTGTTCGTTTCATTTGTGCGTTTACTCGTGAAGGACTCTTCGCAAGTAGATTATCATCACATCAAAGGCAATATACATGACACAAATGGTATACAATGTTTAAGTCGCGATACTTCGACCATGAAAATATCATGGCTGATACCAATCAAATTTAATTTCATCGATGTCTGGTGTAGACCACTAGCAAGTCTTAGGCCGCGACAATTCTAAGTAGTACCCCGTAAAAATCGACGTCAAAAAAGTTGAGTTGCTCATGGAGCACCGTGATTGCGTCCGCTTTTCCGAATGTGAGTAAATTATTTAAAAAAATAATCTTTCATCTTTTCCTGTCTTACTTTGTATCACAGAACATAAAAAACATGATTGATTACGTGCGTGTGTGGTATGATGAATGAATTACTGCGCTATTTACTCGAGCGTAAATTTTCGCTAACGACTATAAAGTTTCCTGACAAACGCTCCGACAAAACTGCATTAAAATAGCTGATGTTGTAATTTTTCCGAGAAAAAAGTGATTGATAGTATTTGCTCCCAAACTGTTTATTTATTGATATCCGATCCCAAACAAACCGGAATAACGGGACTCTACATCGTTTAGCTCGGCTCTACCAACGTAATCGGGACGGGATGTATCTAATCTCGAATTACATTACGCAGACAGAGGACCCGGCGCGACTAATCACGCCATGAATGAGTCATCCGATATAACAGACCAGTCTTTGGTCACTGTCGCAAAACTAATAACACATAATGACGGCCCGCTGCTGACCAGCGTGGGGTGCTTCTAATTACCCAACCAACTTCATCGAGGGAATAACTACTTAAAGGCAAGCCCATTAAGAGCTACATCGACCGCACGAGTTACCTTGGTAGGGTTAATAGAGCTCCCTCGATAGCAGCTTGCTTGGCGCATCCGCTGGAGGTGGCTTCCACCCACAACCACCTGTCCCAGAGCTACGGCATAGATTTGTAGTTTATTTTAGACACAAAGTATAACATTGTAATTCTTTGCAGTTATTTAAAAATCCACAATTTATTAAACAAACACGTAAGCAGCTGTATGTAACTGATCTAACTTCGAGCATTTTTCTTTCAGGTTCATCCATAAAAACACTTCGAGCATGGAAACTGTACTACCGGAAACCAAAATACAGTATCTCCTTGTCGTTAAAATAAAGATGCGGAAAAATGGTCGCGCATGAGCGTGGCGTATACAAGTATGTACGGTAAGTCAACCCTGTCCCAGTGCACCAGTTGTCGGCGCACGCGCTTAGAAAATTACACTAGCTGTGCGTTCCGGCGCGCGCGCAGCAGAAAGATGCATAATAATGAAGTTATCTGCGCGATTAGACCCGCTTTCGAGGAAGCCATCGCTTATCCACCGGTCTCAAATGGCCACAATGATATGTATGATCTAGGCATGTAGTATTTTACTCTATAACTCAAGTCATACTAACAACTTAACCGTTTACCACACACCTCGTAGATATCGCCAAGTTACTTTAGTCTACTTTAACATCCCGTTGTGATAATTGCTTGAGAGAAGACGTAAACTATGTCATTAGATTCGCTAGCCTTGTTAATATTATAAACGTTCTCTGATAGTAACTGATTCCATCGTATTCCATAGTAACTGATTCATATTCTTGTTTGTGATTTTAGACAGGTGCTCTTCGTTTAGTGCAAGCAGTCGTTACTTAATTTGGTGTTAGTTTCGTAACTCATCATAGGAATCCAAACTTTTCTAAGGGCAATGAGATAATGTCAAGAAAGTGCCAATAAAAATGACGATTATATGAAATTAGGTAGGTTTCGTTATTTTAGTTTACTAGCACGATAGTAAGTACCTAGTATATCACCACTCAAGTAGATGCCAAACAAGGAATATAACCGCGTAAATAATTAGTTGCATGAATCGTTCAAAAAATAATTTTGAAACTCGTTGGTGTTGGAAAGTAGGAGCCTACTGTACAGTGTAGGTACCTAATGAATGTTTCAGGTAATTCCAAATCATAAATTTCGTGTTTAAAACTCTGTCCCAGCTCAATTTAGGAGAAAGTTGTTTCATCGTGCAGTGCAGTGCGGTGTACACTATTATTTAAAATGCTAGTTTTACTGCAATTGTAGTACAACCAATGCGTGCACAAGCGGTGAAACTTTCACTTCGTGCATTTTCCAATTGTAGTTCAGCGGCGCTATTATCTAAAAATTCCACTCAACCTCCGAACGTCAAAACACTCGAAAATAGCCCTTATTGAAATGAACAATCTTTATTTTGACATTTAAAAACCGTTATTTTTACGGTGGATATTTTAGATAATACAGGGGCAGAATTGATTTTGCCTTCTGTTATATGCGACATTATTAATAGACAGCTTCTACTATGCAGCGCTCTGAAATCGATTTCTTTAAACAAAAAAAATAAAAAAAACTATACTTAGGTGCTTAGGCCATAAATCCTAATTATTCTGACTGAATCTTTTTTTATTTCAAAGCGGCACCGCCATAACTGACCATAAGTGGAATAAATATTATAATAGTTGATGATGAACACAGAGCAAAACTACATCATTGGTGAAAAGAAGAAGCCCTATTTATTAGAGGTTTATCTTTAGATAAATTCCTTTGAATCGTAGTGGCTATTAAAACTATAGGTATGGCTGTAGGGGAGGTACGGACGTGTGAGTCCAGAAATGAAATTGATGAACTTTTCTCACAGCAATAATAGCTTTAGCACGTACCAACATAATTCCCGGCAAAACTTCCGTATAGAACCCACCCCCGCCAGGGCTGAACTAAACTTTCATAACATTTTATTCGCAGAGAACTTCTAAATTTAAAAAAACTGGTTAAGTGCGGGTCTCACTCGTGCACGAAGGGTTCCGTACCATTTTCTATAAAAACGGCAAAAAAACACGTTTGTAGTTTGGGAGCCTTTTATTTTTATTTATTTTGTTCTGTTTTTTAGTATTTTTTGTTAAAGCGGCAACAGAAATACATGTATCATCTGTAAAAATGACAACTAACTAACTATCACGGTTCATGAGATACAGCCTGGTGACAGACGGACAGACAGACAGACGGACGGACAGCAGAGTAATAGGGTCCCGTTTGGCACCCTTCGGGTATGGAACCCTAAAAATTAAATAACCCCGGAATTTTTGATTTAATTAAGCATATCTCCATAAACGTTACGTAGGTATTTTCTCAAATGTGAATTGTTTTAGGGCAAATTTTCATAAGTAAATAAATGCTTGCTTAGTTAAAAAAATGCTTCATCATAAGTAATTTTGAATTACCTTAATTTGTCTCCACAATTAGATTTAATGTACGTACCTATTGTACAATTCGATAATTTTTCCTAGCACGGATACGGTAAAAATACTTTTATACCTTTCTTGAATAAACGTACAAAAATAAATTAGGTTGTAAGTGCCCCAGATGCAAGGTGTTATACGAGTATATGTTTCATCTCCCAGGCTCGGAAAGTAGACTGTTATTAGATAAGCCTATTTGAACTACTTTTTGCATTCTGCATTTTGCGCTTCGAAATTTGAACGCGACGCCCTTGGTGTATAAAAATAAATAAAGGAAATCCTTTGACTCATGTTTAAAAGTAAAGAAGAATGACATCTTTATGTACACACGACAGCACGTCAGAGTGTACACTTTTGTTTCAAAGTCGCCCGTAACGTAAACGAGTAGAGTGCTAGCGTCTAAGCGTCTACGTGCTGTCTTGTGTACCTAGTTGTCTATTGTTTTTCTTGCATCTAACATAATCATTTCCTCGCTCTGTAAAGTTCTCGAAAAGTTGTGTATTTCGCACGGATTAAAATATTATTTGCGTCACGTGCTTCTGAATACAAGCACTCGCTGCAAATAATAATTTTGCATCCTTGCAAAACAAATAAAAATTTTGACCTATCTACACTAATATTAGAAAGAAAAAAAGTTTGTATGTATGTAGGTATGTAGGCGTCTCCAAAACCACTCATCCTAATTTGAAAATTCTTCACTAATGGGAAGCTATGTTATCGCTGAGTGCTATAGGCTATTTTTTTATTGTTATAAGGGAAAAAAAACGAAGTCTGCGCGGACGAAGTCGCGGGGAACAGCTAGTGAAAAATAAAATTAACTTTTACGTTGGGTTTTGGTAGAGTTATTGATACGAAATAATATTCCCGACTTCGCTTGGCAGCCCTAGAGTGAAGGGCAGCGGGTGGCGGTGGAGGCGGTTGGGCGAAGATGGGGACGCACATCCAATATAAGAAGAGAACAAAATAGGTTTATGTCGGATACTTTGACCATTCGCCCGTAAAGTAACTTCGCTCGCTCCACGAGTGATGCTGCCTGCTCCGCATTCTATATTCTCATCATTTTATTTGTTCGTCCACAGGTCGACTAGGGCATCTAAACATGTCCTATAGATTACAGCGTCTGAGTGGTCACTCCACCTATTTAGTCTGAGTGAAAGTGGCTCTGGACGCTGTATCTAAAAATCATATACAATCATGGGTTTTTTTCATATTCTAGCCTATTGTAGACTATAGCACTCGCTCTTTGTAACTAATTTGATTGTATGTGTGTCAAAGAGAAAAACAACAAGCACTACTACATTAGTAGTAGGTAGTCCTAATGAACAGCACTCCCGTGTTGTCACTTCATTACATCCACAACGAGCGTGGGGTGACAGCAAACACTAGCGAGACAAAAGCGTACACCATTTCAGCGTCTAATTTCCTAACAATCATATATAACATACGTTTTACCTACAGAATCGTTACACTGTATGCATCTAGGAATCGGAATAGCTAATGGGTTGTAAATCAGTAATCTATATAGACATTAGCGCGGCGAGCGATCTCACTGGAGATGTAGACGGACGGATATCAAGTATTGAAGACGCAGCCACTAGCGAGCCGCAGGATAATATTAGCTGACGGCAAAGGACAGCCGGTCTCTACGGAACCGGCCACCCGATGCGCTGTGTCACCTCCAACCGATGCATTATTCAGACATAAACACTACATGGATTCTATAAATCCACCCTGAAAGCTTCTGTGTTTAAAATCGGAATTTATAATGCTCGGAGCAGGGCATTCGTGGATTGAAGCGAATGTTTTACTGGGAGCTCCCGAACCGCTTAATCAGCAGCGGACCACCCGTCCTATATTTGCCTATGCAAAGAGGAGCTATCCGCATTAGTGATGCCATATAGCCAGCGTAGCGTGCGGCGATTGAGCAAACACATATCTGCATTATAAACAGAGTCCAGGCTCGCAGTCAAACGCGCGTTGCGGTCAGCCTTTATCGGGCCTGGCTAATCAACGCTGCGCTGACCTTCCGCAGCCGCCTAACGACCAGTGTGCCGGCCTCCTGCCGCTGCCGTGCGCTGTGCGCTGCATCCTGCACTGGCTCTCGGAAAATGTGTTCTGTAAACAACGCCTCATTATCTACTAACGCACCCGACTCGATGTTGGCTATGTAGCTGAACCTACCAACGCCTAACGCCAGCGCACTACTAATAAACAAAATAAATCTTACGTAGAGTTTAACTTGACGTACGTTAGATTGGCTATTCTTTGGTTGTGGTCGGTATATTAGATTTACACGTCTGTTAATAGTAAGTAGAGCTGTCATTATTGGCCCTGTCATTATTGAGTTTAGGCACAGCCTTCTTTAAAGAAGGCTGTGGTTTAGGAGAAGATGGCGATGGCGAAGTTATTTGGACAGATCTGCTCATTATACCGGGAGCATTCATTATGTCTATCATCTGATGTATGTCGATATATTGCAGCGATTATTATTAGCAACCCACTAGAACTAACCGCGTGCGTGCATGTGCAGTGTGCACTGAATCGATTAGAACTTTCTACTTTCCACGTCGTCGGTACCTAACTGCACTCACATTAACGGAAAATCTCAACACATTTCTCGGACTCCTCTCCACTGGAGCGAATAAAGAAAGCAGGTTAGTGCATATTTAGTGCAATTAACTGAAACATATATGCTTTATCGTGTTGGAGCGGCGTTCGTCTCACCCAACACCCATCACAAGGAGTTGGCAAAAAAGAGACTCTACAATGTCGTATTTTCAAGTGTGAACATTTGACTAATCATTTGTCTCATGCATTGATTTACTATATTTATTGTGAATAATATTATGTAAAACGTAAATACATAGGTAATTAGCATTAACTCGCTCTAATAAGTCTCGTGTCGCCTAAACTTCTCTATCTAATAGCTGTCTTTACGGACACGAACTTTTTATGAGAAATGTTTAACCGAGTGTTAAATTTATTGACTCCGGGCAACCGTGACATTCGCTTTGCTTCCTCTATCGTGGTACGGTTATTAATTACAACTAGTTTTAAGTTTTCCATTCATTATTATAATTATTTTTTATTTTTTTAATGTGAAAAGGCGAATGAGGTTACTGAAACAGGAAATCCGGGAATGAAACTAAATTCTTTGTCACGTGTTTATTGTTTCTTACATCATCACTTTATTATTTAACATTTAAACATACAACATAGTTAGTCATAAATAAATAAATTACATTCAATAATTTACTGACATAGACTTGAGAACGACAGTGAACGATGAGTCGTCACGAGGTGTCCACAGTGCGGACGGTACTTTGGTTTGAGGTTGTATTTGTGTGGCGTCGGCGAGCTGAGTGAGGCAGCGCGGGCGGCTCGGGGCGGCACGGCGGGGGCGGGCGGGGCGGCAGGGCGGCAGAACGAGCCCTACGGGCTAGGGGTGCTCTGCTCCGCGTAGTAGCGGTATGGGTCCAACGCACTCGCCTTGGCTGGCCTCACCACGTAGAGGTTCCGCCTTCGAATTAAAGACTAGAATTAAAATATTTTGAATTAACATTTGATCCTATGAGCTATAGCAATCAAAGAATCAGTTTCAGAAGTGACAGTATCCTCACCTGTGGTGTCCATCGGCGTGCACTTGGAAGGTCGTTTCACCGGGGGCGGCGTCGTGGCTGAAGAGTTTCTTCAGGGCGATGATACCGGCGATCGTCAGGGCAACCTTACTGGCGATCAGGGCCTTGCCGGCGATGGCAGCCAGCGTCTTCAGCGCGATGCCTCCGACCACAGACATGGTGGTGAAGATTCCGAGCAGCAGGTAGGGGAGCACCTTCTTACCTAGATACAATACAACATGTTAGCTGATTGAAGCAGCAAAGATAAATTATTTAAAATGATCACAAATACGTTACCTCGGCCGCGACCTTCCGTAACCAGGTCCATGGAGAGGGTGTGTGTGTTCATTAGTTGTTCGAATTTGGCACGGAGTGCAGCGTCGAGCTTCTCTTCCGCGGACATGCCGGAGAAGAAGCGAGGCTCGCTGACCGCCGCCGGCGCGTCCGCCTGCTTCACTAGCGTCATTCCGTCGGCGAGCTGGACCGAATCCTGCGAGATATAAAACATAACATTGAACAATACTGTCATAGAGACAACACACTGTTGGATCACTACACAAACGCTCCACACACCTGCTCCACGGCTCTCGTCAGCGCCAGGAGAGCCTTGCTCTTGAGGCACGCGGTCATGTGCTTGTGTGCACTGCAGTCGTCGTACACTTTTTGTAACACGGCGAACTCTGCCGACGGCCACCAGGAGCTCTCGTCAGCTCTGCCACTGTCGATTTCGTTTTGTGCGTAATCCTCGACATCCATCCTGCGGGACCTCCTTGGCCCGTGGACATGGCCCGAGGCGACGACCACACAAATCGCTGATACAAAAGCTATCCGGAAGGCGGTGCACATTTTGAAATAGATTATCACTGGCACTGCACTACAAAAACTAATAATCGATAAATACGAGGGTGGTCCAACGTCGACTGACGCTCGGTGGCGCGGCGGCGAGTTTATAACCGCGCGCTACGTCGGCAGCGCACCCGGCGAACATCCGCCATTCCGCACCAATTCTCCCGCACGCGCGCTTACGTAACTGAACTTGAAAATGATCGAGAACCATTTTCCAAGTGAATTTCTCCAATAAAATGCACGGCAAAAAGTATGAAGTCTTTACGTGTCGCAGTGTGTTTCAGCCAACGTTTACGTGTGTGGGAGAAATAGCAATTACAAGCCACTTTGCGTGCTCTGCAGGTCTGCAGCGGCAGCGACCATCCAGCCTACATTTCACTCGCTGGCGGTTGATTCCACTCTATTAGTTTGTTGCGCTGGAGGCAGCAATTCATTAATATTTCAGTCTCTATGTGCGCGTGCGCAGGGTGCAAGGTCGGTCCGCGCTGCGGCCGCCGCCGCCGTCATGCGCCCGCCACTCGCTTCAGGACAACGAACAAACATTCGCTCAACTCCAATGTAAGTATGTGCCGTTTGTGAAAAGTAAAAGCAGTACCAAGCAGCGTTGTCGTCGCCGGATTACCTGCTAAATAAAAAGCAACCGACATCATGCATTTAACTCGGAAATGGCAATGATCACGCTACGTTAGACAACAGTTCTGTTATCGATGTTGATTTCCTATATTTTCATTTTCACATTTTGTTGCAAATGCAACTTTGTTGCAACTACTTGCTTATTATTTGAAGTGGAAATAATTATTGAATAATGGTGCAGATACTGAAGCACGAAGCGTTGAGTTACTATCGCGGTCTCCATTGAGTAGATAAATATGAATGAGATGTGGGGTATGTAGGACACTATAGTGCTTAAGTACTCAGGTATTTGACGCGAGATTTCGCTGGTGAAAACTTAAGCCTTCAGTGTATCGTGCTATAGAGAGTAGAGACAAGTGTATCGAGGAGATAAAGGCAAATATACTGGCAGGAAAACGGTGCTTCTACTCGTGTAGTAAGCTGGGCTCGAAGGTGATCAGCAGAAGATCCAATCTCACCGTCTACCGCACCATTATAATACTTACGACCAGCGTGTCTATTATCTAAAAAATCTACTCACGCCGTCAACCGTCAAAACCATCATTATACTTGCTGGAAAATTGTTCTAATTGAAATGGACAATTATTTTTTTTATAAGTCGTTACTAAAAAGTGCCTGGGATATTGTTTTTAGATGGAGTAGGTGAGGCTTGCCCAGCCAGCACATATACCATCCTGACAGCTTAGACACAGGCAAGACAAGTCAATATGTTTGGAGCCAACAAAGCCGCGGGTTATCTCACGATGTTTTTCCTTTACCTACAATGTCCCAGGCACTGCATCGCTGAGTGGTGTCTTTACCCATCTAGTGTGAGTGAAGTTGCCACTAGACACTGCATAAATCATCTCATTACGTAGGTGCAAAGGCTTTCGTAGAATAAAAAGTACCTAGTTATATTGACGTCGATTTTTTTAATGCAGGGGCAGTTGTGACTTAGGTAAAAGCCACAGACACAGAGGGACGAACAAAAACTTTTCATCTTCGAGCGCAGTGTTGAGGAAAATCTTTGGTCCTGTAAGAGAATTGCAAGTGTCGCTCTCATGAATGCGTTTATAGAGCGAGAGACCATCGTCAGCTTCTGCAAGTAGCAACGTCTTCGATGGGCCGGTCACCTGGAGAGAATGCCAGACACCAGAACCGCAAAGGTAATTGAACGAGCGAGCGAAGCGAGCGAAGTTCTCCGAGTCTACTGGAACAATCCGGCGTTTGTATGTATGTATGTATGTATGAATGTTCTTTCGACGATAACTTGAGTAAATTTCGGATCGTCATGAAATTTGGTAGGCAGGTAAATGAGGCCAAGAGAATTATTTAGTTCAATTTAGATATGGGGTCGCGAGTTCATAGTTCGGGGCGAACCACTTGTTAGGTACCAGATGGTTCGCGGTAGGTACCTAGGTGCAACTACCTATCTCTACATTTGAACTAATATTCTCCCGAGTCAGGTAGGTACCTACCGCAACCTCGCAACCGTACCAGCTATAGCATCGAGCCACTGAGCAAGTATCAACCCAGGTAGGTAAGTAGCTGTCGATTTTTAATTTTAGTGCATGCTTGGACCTAGTGGCTTTTTTGTGGTTTTTATGCTTGGACCCAATTTTTTAATCCCAATAATCTTTTTTTGACATTTAAAAACGGTTTTTACGGTCGATATTTTAGAGAATACATGGGCTGGAGCGTCTTGTAAGTACACTATCGAATATCGGGCGGATGATTTTGCCTCTACCCAAAGTTCGCTGGGCTCTATCCGTCAACAAGCCCAACCCAGTCAACCAAAACTAGTCTCTACATTGAGTTTACTTACGCTTGACTTTGAATCCATCTAGGCAGGCAGGTATCTACATACTAGGTAGGGTTCAAAAGTCATGAATCAACCGAAGTGGGACGATGAGATAATTTCCAATTAAAACAATTATACAGGGTGTTAAAAGACCGCCAACAGAGCCGAAAGGTACGCATACTAGACACCAAAACAAAGTACTTTTTCGATAAATTATTGCTGGGAAATAATTTTGGTTTTTTAGGTTATCATTTTGGAAAATATTTTATCGTGTAATGGAAGTGTAACGCAGACAATTCATACTGCACAAGCGTTGACATAGACTTAGGCTACTTACGCTCGAGGTGCCGATGTTTAGAATACATTGCGGGTTGCAATTTCGGCGTCATTTTTTATGTTGATATGTTTCCTTGAGAAGAAATGTTAAGGACTTGATACTGAACAATTTCAGCAAAAAATGTTTTTTGAAAAGGCCGACTTTTAACCTCATTATCTCGGAAACCGTTGATTTCCCAGGCATAGTTCCTTGGGCAACAATGTTCCTTATGATGAGGACAATACGTGGTTTCCCGCTTTGTTGGCGGTCTTTTAACACCCTGTATACCTACCTATTGGTGTATTCGTTATTCCGTGTTTAAAATTTAATAATAACATCTCGTGGCACCATGGCAGCTCTTACCGCGCGCGGCTTAATTAAGGGCGCCAATCGAACAAAAATGGGTATCCTAGCGTGTGGCCGACTGTACGTACACAAGACAGCACGTCGTCGACCCTTACACGCTAGCTAGCACTCTACTCGGTTAGATTACGGGCGACATCACAACAAAAGTGTACTCTACTCCTTGAATATAGGTACACACGACAGCACGTAGAAGCTTACACGCGTGCAATTTATTCACTTACTTTACGGGCGACTTTGCAACAAAAATGTACACTCTGACGTGCTGTCGTGTGTACTACGTGCTGTCGTATTCGTAGTGGTATGGTACACACGACAACACGTCAGACTGTACACTTTTGTTGTAAAGTCGCCTGTAACGTAACCGAGTAGAGTGCTAGCGTGTAAGGGTCGACGTGCTGTCGTGTGTACCTGGTATGGTACGTTCTACTACTTGCTAGTATAGTATCCCAGCGCCATCTATTCGCGACACTTGGAACTTTTTTCTAGGCAAATTCGTTTTCTGTTGTTGCGCGATTGCGCGTGTGTGGCGTTGTGGTTCTGTCTGTCTGCCTGCCATCACATATATTTATAAGATGTGTTCTGTGGTCATCTCTCATCTGTCAGAGTAATTTTTACTTTGACGTAAATTACACTGTGTAATTTACGTCAAAGTAAAAATAAAAAGTGAACGTGTTGTTGAGTCGAATAACAAAAGAAAGTTGAATCAAACAACAAAATTAAATAGGTACTATTGTTCAAAACTTATTGAGTGCAAAGCTGCAGTAAAAGCAACCGGGTTTTATAATCCTAACCTCTTAGCTTGAGATGAAGCCAGAAGAACTGACCTACTTGGGGACGGATCCAGGAGCCGTGAAGCATGGAAACTTTATCAACTACTACACCTTCCACGCGGCTAAAGAACGAATAGACAAACTGAACCGGCAGATGTTCCCACACGCTGTCGAAGGACCAATCACTTGCTTGGACATTGGCTGCAACTCCGGCGAACTTGCCATTGAATTTTATAAATATTTGAAGGAGACTTATCCAGAGAATGACTTAAAAATTTTAGGAGTTGATATAGACTTTAGCTTGATAGATAGAGCTAAGACACTAAATACAGAAGCCAATATAACATTCATTGCAGCAGACATTATGTCAGAAAGTGGTAAGGAGCAATTAAATAAATTTCTGAATTTAAATGGAAAGGAGAGATTTGATATTACATTCTGCTTCTCAGTAACAATGTGGATTCACTTGAACAATGGAGACGAAGGGCTTCTCAAATTCCTAAATTTGATCAAACAGATTTCTAGAACTGTTTTACTGGAGTCACAGCCCTGGAACTGTTATAGAAATGCACAAAGAAGATTAAAGAAACAAGGAAATGACTTTCCTCACTACCATACATTAAAAATTAAAGGTGATGTTAACAAAGTTATAGAGAAAATCATGTCTGATTCTACACATAGAAAAGTTTATGAATCACCTGATTCATCTTGGAAAAGAAAGATAGAAAGTTTTCAAATAGAACAATAAGTAAAAAAATAAACTGTAGCAGCAACTTACATTTCATTTTAATTAAGTATTTATCACTAATAAGAATAGTTAAATAAAATATTTCAAGAGTAAATTTTAGGTTGTCACTTCTTCCGTGCTGGTTTCAAATTCAAGTTTGACATCATTTCTGGTTGGGTCAACATCCATCTCTACCTCTTGAGCATTCAACATGTTGAGGGTTACCTGACAAATGTAATTTAATTAATTAAGAAAACAGGTACATACCTACATACATTTTGATAACCTCAACCCAATTTAGGAAAGGGTGTGGACAGCCAGCACCCAGACCCCAACCAATGTTACATTTAAAAGATGTATAAGCCTCCTGAAGGAATGTAACCCACTGCCACTATGTTAGAAAACGAGAGAGGCCTGCTCGCTTAGACAAACAAGTTTTTTTTTAATAACAATATAATCAAATTGCCCTGTCACTAGAACATTATTAATTTGATGGAAAGGTTGTAGAGTGCTGAAAGCATATTTTAAAGTAGGTTTACCTGTTGTGAGATAGGTGTTGTATGCACATTCTGCACTTGAACAATATTGTTATTAGTGCTGCTCCTTTCCTCGACTTTCCGTTTCACTGGTGTCTTGGTTGGTGTTCTGTTGTAAACAAAAAAATGTTAACTAGCTAAATAATTATCTCTGGGTTCTTGAAGTTTATAAAATAAATAAGTACCCAGCTGAGTTATCTGCCAATGGATGCAAAGTCATTATCATCTCTGCTAACTTATTGAAAGCTGCACCAGCCTCCGTAAATATTTCTCCTACCTAAAATGGAAAGGTTAGTAGAATTAGTGCTAAAACATGTCGTTTGATCAAACTGCGTGATACTAGTTGATTACTACCTTAGCGGCTGAATTATTCATATTGTACCGATACAAAACAAAAGAAATCCTAAATATAAGTCGTATTTTTTGTTTTGCTATTGACTTCACAGATTACTAGGTGGGTTAACGTTTGTTCCACATCACAGGTTTTGAGGAAAGCTGTCAAAAACCGCTGTCGACACGACGACGTGTTGTGCTAGACGTGCTTCGCAAACGCGATAATTTGCTCTGCGAACATTAAAAAGTAAAAACGTCAAATTTTAGTTTTTTCTTTGTCTAGTTTTGCTGCTGTAATCTGTGGTGTAAATCTTGTTGAGTTGAAAGAAAAATAACCTGAAATTTTTGTGATAAAATAAACGCAATAACGCTTAAACATTGTAAAACCAATATGAATAGACCATTTCATCAAGCACAGAGACCATATTCAGGATTTCACCAGGGTCCAAGACCTCAATTTACACCACGAAGACCTTTCACACATGGTTTTCGATACCCTTCGCATAACTTCGCAGGTTTTGGACAAAATGCTCCATCTAAAGAATTCTGGTGTGAAACATGTGACCGTGACTTCAATTCCTTACAGCAGCTTGAAGTACATAAGCAGCAACATCAGGTAACTAACAAAATACTAAGCTCTAAAACTTTTTGTCACCTCCAACTTCACTCACCAAACCCTGTAGCTACCTACATAATTCTGGATCAGTTGGAATTACTTCGGCTCATCCGAGTCGTTAATACATTATGTACCAAGTGTTTTTACATGTTTTTTTTTTTTTTCAGAAATGTAACATTGATGGTTGTCAATTTATTGCACATCCCAAAGTCATCACAAAGCACATTCAAATGCAGCATTCAACAGGACTGTTCAAGAAAATTGCAAATTTTAATAACCCTGAAGAAATAAAGAAATGGCGGGAAGAAAGGAAAAAGAAGTACCCAACACAATCCAATATAAAGAAAAAGGCAGCTGAAATTAAGGAGAAAATAACGAGAGGTGAAAAACTTGGTCTGACGACGGACAGATTTGCCCAGCAGAACAATAAATCAGGTGAGTTATTTATAAAAAATAAAAAAATATTTGCGTGGAAGAAGTTTGCTAAACATTGATTTTATTTTCAGATTTAAAAAGAAGACATAATAAAGCTTTCCCAAATGAGAGGCTATCCAGGGATAAGAGAAACTTGAACAAGAAACACAACAATAATCAAAATGAACACAGATTCACAGATCAAAGAAATGTGCCAAATAGAAAAAGGCCACCTCCAAAGGTGATTATAACTGTGCCAGAAGAAAGAAACAATTTGAAGCCTTTTGCTGGAATGCAAGATTTAATATTGGACAGTGATGAAGAAGTGCCTGAATCTCCAGAACCTAACTTCTTGATTGAAGATGATGAAACCCCAGTGGAAACAAACTCTAGTTCTACTGCAACAGTCTGTGGTGCCTTGACTAATTTAATGTGCAATTATGCATCCTCTGATGAAGATGAGCCTGATAAAAGCAAGGCTGAACCTGCTACCAATACCATACTAGAAAGTAATAAAAAAATAGAAATTAAAGAAAAGTCTGAGCCATCAACTGTTGGCGTTGTAACACAAGAATTGAAACAAGACAAACAAGATAAAGTAAGTGAAGATGACGAAGCACCAGACGAAGTAAAAACTGATAAAGACACTGACTGTGTAAATGCAACATCCGAATTACCTCAAAAAGTATTGAAACAAACTCATCAGCTCAGACAAGGCAGACATGTCAAGAAGAGGTTCAGACCAAAACCACCATCAACACTGCTGCAGAAGTTGTTGTTTAGAGAAATGCGACAAGAGCGCAATATGGTCTTGCAATGTGTAAGGCACATCGTTCAAAACAATTATTTTGATAAGAAATAACATTAGATACAACTTTAAGAAATTAAAGTAATGAAACACATAAATAAATACAACCCCTACATGCAATATAATTAATTTTACAATACAGGGTGTTAAAAGACCGCCAACAGACCCGAAAGCCACGCATACTAGACCCCAAAACAAAGTACTTTTTCGATAAATTATTGCTGGGCAATGATTTTGGTTTTTTAGGTTATAATTTTGAAAAATATTTTATCACGCACGTATAAAAAAAATATCACGGAACTACTACTTTTAAACGAAGTTCCGTGATATTTTTTTATTAATAGGAATATAAAATCAAAACTTAGTCCACATGTCGATAGCTTAATTATCTGTGTCTGCAACTATATTTCATCGTCCAAAGTTGAATCATTCTCTTACAATAAATTTAATTAAAATGTTGAAAAGTGTGAGCGAGAGGGCTGCAGAGCTGCAGGAGATTCTTAACATACTGATTTATGTAATGCCTTGGTTCAGAGTAGTTCCAACTCAATGGAATGTCATTGGTCCTACTTTTATCAGCAACCATAGCGTAAGGTTGGGTTACATTAGAGCGTATCTATGGGTCTATAACTCTGTCCATCCCACTCTACGTCAAACAAAAGAGTGAGATCCCTATACTGTATATATATGTAGTTTTAAACCCATAGACGCGGTCTAACCCGGTCTTATGCTACTGTTACAGATGGTTACACAACACACACTCATACTTATGTACCTAGTAGGTACTACCTACATACAAGGTGTTACAAAAGTAGCTAACTCTTTTTACAGGGTAATAGCACCCGGTGATAGGGAGCACAACCTAAATATTTTTTTTTGCTCTATGACGTTCCGTTGATTTTTAAATTAATAATAAAATGTGAACGCTGTGGCGAGAGAAAACAATTTTTAAAATATGGTTTTCATTGACTTTTACAATGTTTTAACAACTCAAAGCTATGTAAATGCACCTACACATACAAACATTATAAAATTTGAGCTAATACCAAAAACAAAAAAAATATGTTTTTTTTTTTTCAATTTTGAGGTTATAAAATAAAAATTGTTTTTTTCAACTTTTTTTTACAGATTTGACATCCTGTTGACATGACAAGTAGGTACACCCTGTAAAAAGAGTTAGGATGTTTTGTAACACGTTGTATGTTACCTATTATTAGCTGTCTGTTACTATCACAATATTGTCGTCTCTATCGCGCTAGGGCGCCCGAGCTGTGATTCTGTTTTTTATGTAAACTGTGACGCTACATACGTCTGTTTTTGCGCCGTTGCGAGGCATTCATGACTGGAGCGCACCAAGACCACACGCCCCACACATTAGTATTACTAAATTGGATTATTTTATCGAAGTATACGCTGCATTAATAAGTTACCCAACAGTTTTTATTCACCTCCCGTTACACTACGCTTGCAGGAAATGTAATAGTCGAACTACTGAGACTTTAACAGGGCTGTCGTCTAACTAGGTATTAGCATGACAGACTTTCTCTTGCTGCTGTTGAGAAAATTAAGTGAACATGATATTTTTGGTTCAGCTAAGCAGTAGGTTCATATTTACGTGAAAAGAAACAAAAAAAATGTCGTCAAGATGTTACATTTATTGCATTTCCACAATGTTCTTAAGATTGTGCAGCAGCAGGCGCGGCGGGCGCAGCGGTGGCGGCGGCCTCCTCGCGCACACGGTCCTTCTTTAGCGTGCCCATGAACGCAGCCTTGTCGGCCGGGGTCTGGAAGCGACCATGACCGAACTTGGAAGAGGTGTCGATGAACTTCAGGCAGATCTTCTCAAGAGCCGCCCTCTTGGTGTGCGTGCGCAGAGACTGGAAAAAATTTAAATAGCTTTAAAAAATGATTGGAATAAACAGAGGTTGGATTCTTTGTAAGGAGAGCATCAGTCCGCCCTAGTAAATCTTCACTTAGATTCAGGTTCTAACCGTATAATTTTTAAGAGTTGACTCATCATTTGCAATAACACTAGTGAATGTTAACTTCAAGTAGACTAACTGCCAGTTTCTGAATTGAGAAATTCGCTAACCAAATGGGTAAGTAACGTCCTGTCTGCAGATTTTTCACAAAAGGGTGTGACAGAATGATAGTAAAGTATCTGCTCATCAAAATTCTCAATTCAGAAACCGGGCCTAAAATAAGAGAATGGTAAATAGAGTCAAAAGTATTTCTCACCTTTCTCAAAGTGATGACGCGCTTCTTGGGTCCCATGCAACAACCCTTGAGCATGACAAAGTCGTTGTTGACCTCACCATAGTGGGGGAACCCACCCATGGGAGTGATGGACTTCTCAGACAGGTCATACTCAGTGCAGGCGTTGTTCTTGACGACCTTGCCATCCTTAGTGTGGATACCTGCATAAGATGGAATAAATTGTTACAATCTTTATCTCAAAACTTAGTATCACTGTAATTTGTGGTGACAGAAATTCGATTCTTTTTGATGATTTTCAGTCGGTCAACTGCAACACATACCTTGTCCAATGCGGTAGATCTTCTTGTTCATTTCTGTGCGGTGATGGTAGCCCTTCTGACCAGCACGAGCAACAGTAAAGGACACTCTTGAGGGATGCCACGCGCCGATACAGGCAACCTTGCGCAGACCCTTGTGCGTCTTCCTGGGCAGCTTCTTTGTGTGCCAACGGGAAGTGACACCTGTAATTGAATTGCAGGGTTAGACTTGTTTCAGGTTAAAACTTCAATAAAGTTATACCAAATAAATAAACTGATATTTACCTTTGTATCCTTTACCCTTGGTGACACCAATGCAGTCAATCATCTCATCCTGAGCGAATACGGAGTCAATAGAGATGGGCTTCTCCAGGTGCTCCCTGGCCCATTTGACTTTGTCTTCAATGGTGCCTCCATTGAGCTGGATCTCCATGATGTGAGCCTTCTTCTGGCGTTGCTTCAGCAACTTCATCTGGGTGTGGGCGATCACACGGACCACGGTGCAGTAGCGGATCATCTTCTTGAAGTCCTTCTCAATGGATTTGCGGCCAAGTTCGTCTTGCCATTTCTTGCTAGACTTGGTGAAAGCCTTCTTCTTGCACTTGTACCTATTTCAATCACACAGTAGAGTAGCTGCAAGAGAAACCCAGCGGCCTCATCGTTGAGCGGAGGCCGGTTTGGGAACAATATGCACAGCGGCACATTATCGGAGACTCTCGTCCAAAGATTGGAGAGCTTTACATTTGCACAGATTAGTAAAAATGTAGTTTACATAATAATGAATGTTTCAGGGAAAAGTAAAGTAGGTATGTAGTCAAGTAAAAATAAACCATTTGGGGGAATGTGAACTATAAATTGAAAAGAGGGATTGAAGACTAAAACAACATGCAATAAAGTTATCATAATTACCAGTTCTTGTAGAAGCGACGACGGCAGTCCTCAGACATGTGCTCGGCCCAGACAGTGAGCAGAGCGCGGAGACCGTGCGGGGTTTCAATGTAACCGACCACACCAACTGCCACCATAGGGGGAGTCTCGAGGATAGTCACGGCCTCGACGATCTCCTTCTTGTTGACCTCTGAAAGATTGAAACATGGCAATAAATAACATGCACATAAAAAAATACAAAATCGATAACTTTTTCAGGCCAAGTAAGCAAACATGCAAATATAACCTGCAAAGTCGATAATTTTATGGGGACAAGAACCTAAATAACATGCTCACATAACCTAGAAAGGACAAGATCCAGTGAAATTGGGGACAACAGTGGCAGGTCCGGATGAAGCCATAAGTTTCAAAGACAATACATAACAAGACTTGTACTCACTTGATCCAGGACGGTCAGGTTCACGAACCACATGGGTCATGCCAGCTTTGTAACCAATGAAGGCGGTAAGGTGGACCGGCTTGCTGGCGTCATCCCTGGGGAAGGCCTTCACCTTACCACGATGACGGCGGGACCTCTTCTTGGGGTAGAACCCCATGGACCCATGACGAGGCGCCGAGAATTTCCTATGCGACTGGAAAGAAAACACCACAAGGAATTAACACAAGTTCACGGGTGAACAAAGATGGGACATGGGGGAGTTTGGCATCAGTCCGCCCTAGTAAATCTTCACTTAGATTCAGGTTCTAACCGTATAAATTTTAAGAGTTGACTCATCATCTGCTGTTCTCGAACTAAGATTTTTATTTTACAAAAAAGTGAAATAAATGCAAATAAACAAAGATCATTGCTTAATCCTAAATAATAGTTACATTTTGCCATGTAAAATAAAGCGATGGCAATTATATATATTGATTTATTTTACGAAAAACTACTGAACTCACCATGTTCGTTGACAGTCGCGACAAAAATGGCAGAGTCGATCGAACTCGACCACAGATTAGGTTTTGTTTGTTCGACAGCTGCTACACTCTCCGTTAAATACGAACGAAATAACGAAAGAAGCCTCCACGCACTCGTGGCGCGACGCGCACTAAACAAAATATATTTTTTTTTGCATAAAACTACGCCACAAGAGGCCATGAAATGTTTCGCGTTTTAACTGCAGAGCATGCGTAATAAACTCGCGTTTTTGCATGTAATTCCCGCAAAATAAATGTTTATTTCCTAACAGTAAAAGTATCGGTATATTATTGAACGAGCGAGCGAAGTTCTCCGAGTCTACTGGAACAATCCGGTGTTTGAATGTTTGTATGTATGTATGTTTGTATGTATGTATGAATGTTCGTTCGACGATAACTTGAGTAAATTTAGTCGGATCGTCATGAAATTTGGTAGGCAGGTAAATGATGCAAAGATAATTTTTACGTTCGAACATGAGCCAAATCGGTCGAGGGATTGCTGAGATATGGGGTCGCGAGTTCATAGTTCGGGGCGAATACTACGACTTATTTTTATTCAAAATTTTATTTTAGTCAAATAAAGGGGTTTTTCTGTTTGATCTACCAATGTGAATTGATAGCATGGTTATTAAGATTATGTGGAAAAAAAACCACTGAAAAATAATAAAATATGCGATCACAGTACGTCCGGATGTCTGTGTGTATCAATGTGGCACGCAAACGCACGATCACGCCATGTAAAACTTTACCGTATCGAGACAAAAATCGCGAAAAATGCTCAATCTTTATGTTGGCAACCGACACCGCCTCTTTTCTTTTTGGCTTTAATTTAAATTTGAAAGATTGGTAAAATTCTAGTGTTCCAAACAATTGTAAATAATTCAGTTAGTAAACGAGGATCACCAGAGCTGGGTTTCATTTTTGGTCGTCTTTTTCATTGGTGTCAGAAGTGAGAGATTGTTGAAACTACTAATGTTCGCGATTGGAGATATGTTCCTACAGCTCTAAACATCGCCGACGACGCTACTCGGGACAACGGGGAGTTTTCATTGTGTTCACGTTGGTTTACTGGCCCAGCCTTTCTTCTGCTACCTGAAAACCAGTGGCCCAGTGAACCAAAATGCAATGTTCCTCCGGTCACGGAAGAAATGAAAAAACTTTCTGATGCGACTGGAGCTTTAGTCGGTTATACGACGCAACTTCCAACCCTGTCACCGGTTGTCGCCAACCATCAGCGGTTTAGCAGCTGGTTGCGCCTTCTCAGGGCAACCGCTCGCGTTCATCAATCGGCTTACGTTTTTCGATCTCTGTTATTGCGAAATTCTAAAATATCTGATTCTTCGCGCGATCATTCCAACTTACGTTTGCTTAATGTTACAGATCTCAACGTTGCCGAGATCCATTTATTCAGACAGTCACAACTAGATTCATTCCCTGATGAACTCATTCGTGTTCAAGCAGCACGCCCCGTCTCGAACGATAGTAGACTTAAGAACATTTCACTTTTGTATGGAGAGGATAGGCTTATTCGGCTATCCGGACGCACCGCTGCTACGACGGCTATTGATTCTCACCCGATTGTGCTTGATGGCAAACACCCTATCACCAGACTGTTAATAAGCTCATACCATGTCAAGTTTGCGCATGGGAACCACGAGCTGGTGGTGAACGAGTTGCGCCAAAGGTACTTTATTCTTAGCCTGAGACCAGCCGTGCGAAGAATATCTCAGAGATGCCAAGTCTGCCAGAACCGTAAAACCAAGCCTGTAATTCCACCCACTGGAGATTTGCCAGAGGCTAGATTGGCGCATCACGAGCGTCCCTTTACCCACGTTGGTATAGACTACTTTGGGCCCTTAAACGTTTCCATATGCAGGCGGACTGCGAAGAGGTGGATTGCCCTTTTCACCTGCATGACGATTCGAGCAATTCACATTGAGATCGTTGATAATCTCACATCGGACTCTGCCTTGATGGCTTTACGGCGTTTCATAGCAAGAAGAGGCTGCCCATCCCACATTTACTCTGACAATGGAACATCTTTCGTTGGCACAGTCAAGATTCTTCCAGAACTTTTCAACTTCTGCGCGAATGAAAAGATCGTGTGGCACTTCACGCCGCCGTCCGCGCCCTTTATGGGTGGATGCTGGGAGCGTATGGTACGATCCGTCAAGAACGCTCTTTCAGTAACACTCAAAGACCGAACACTAAAAGAGGAGGTCCTACACACCCTCCTTCTAGAGGCCGAGTGCGTCGTTAACTCTAGACCACTCACGCATGTACCAGTCGACGAGGACTCGGACCACGCAATTACTCCTTTTTCCTTCCTCATTGGGAGCTCCAGCGGTGGCCCTCAGACGAAACTCTTTGATGACGCAGACTTGTATAAACGTGCACATTGGAGAAAGGCGCAGAGGCTTGCCGATCACTTCTGGCAGCGTTTTGTTAAGGAGTACCTGCCGCAGCTCGTCCCACGCAAAGAGATACCGAAATCAAGGCAGCTGAAAACTGGCGACCTGGTGTTTATAGCGGATGGAACTCTGCCTAGAAGCAGTTGGCCTCGTGGCCGAATAGCTGCGACCTATCCGGGCAAGGATGGGATTGTCAGGGTCGTAGATGTCGCTACGACGGGAGGAGGTGTGCTGCGACGTCCGTCGCGCAAGGTGGCGTTGCTGGTTGCCGGCCAATAGGTATTTGGTGCATCACACCGTCGGGGGCCATGTTGGCAACCGACACCGCCTCTTTTCTTTTTGGCTTTAATTTAAATTTGAAAGATTGGTAAAATTCTAGTGTTCCAAACAATGAAAAAGACGACCAAAAATGAAACCCAGCTCTGGTGATCCTCGTTTACTGACTGAATTATTTACAATTGTTTGGAACACTAGAATTTTACCAATATTTCAAATTTAAATTAAAGCCAAAAAGAAAAGAGGCGGTGTCGGTTGCCAACATGGCCCGAGCGCTGGCAATGGGTGCTAACAAACAAGGTTTGTCGAAAATGTTTGAGGAAAGGATCTCACCAATATAGTGGCTGCAGGAAAAGGTGCTCAGTAGAAGGCTGCACGGCCAAGAATCGGCACCATACACTTCTACACAGGTCTCAATCGGCTACAACAGCTCATGTGGAAGTACAGTCGAGCCCGTCAACCTCTTCAAGTTTGGAGGTACAGTCTACAATACAAATTCCCTGCACTAGTAACGACTCTGCTAACTTTGAAGATAAACAGCCATCAGCAATCGTAGCCCATAGTATTTCGCCTCCCAAATTATCCAGTTTCAAGCCACTTCTCAAAGTGATAGCGGTCACCATTACCGGGCCTCTATGTAGCATAGACACGTATGCCCTTCTCGACGATGGAAGCTCGGTAACCCTTTTAGATCAGTCAGTGGCGGACTTAGTGGGGGCCAAGGGCTCTACAAGTAAATTAAATATTGATTGTATTGGCGGTTTAACTAGACAATGTGAGGTAAGTTATGTTGACATTCAAGTCAAGGGCCGCCATAGTGCGGACACTTTCAACATAAGTGCGCGATCCATTTCAAATCTAGGTATAGCTAGTCAGTCGGCGCATTTAGATGATATTGTCCAGTATCGATATTTGTCAGACCTGGTGGACGAACTCTGTTACGACGTTGCTAAGCCGATGTTGCTGATAGGCACTGATAACTGGCAGGTGACGCTCCCCAAAGCCGTCCGCCGTGGGTCTCGTTGCCAGCCGGCAGCCGCCCACACACCCTTGGGATGGGTCTTGTTCGGCTACATATCGTATAGACCTAATGTAGAGGCATCCGTCAATCACGTCTCCATGGCTGGCGATGATGAATCTTCGCTAGATGTTCTTGTCAAAGATTACTTTAAATTGGATTCTATCGGAATAACGAAGGTGGATCACCGTAGTGCCACTGACGAACGTGCTTTACAGATCCTAGAAGATACAACCAAGCGTTTAGATTCGGGTAGATTCGAAACCGGGCTATTATGGCGAGATAATATTTCTTTTGTTCCTGAGAGCCGTGAGCTAGCTTCAGCCCGCTTTACTAGTCTCGAGCGCAAGATGGCTAAAGATAGCTCTTATGCAGACGCTTACAGACAAAACATACAAGGTATGATTAGTAAGAGCTATGCCGAGTTATGTGAAGGACCACCTTCAGGCCCTATGCCGTGGTACCTTCCTCATTTTGGAGTCGTACATCCACAGAAAAAGAAACTGCGTGTAGTCCATGACGCGGCAGCGAAGTGTGCTGGAGTGAGCCTCAACTCACTTCTTTTAACCGGTCCTGACCTACTTCAGCCATTGCTTTCTATAGCTATGAGATTTAGAGAACGTTTAGTTGCTCTATCAGGAGACATCAGAGAAATGTTTCCCCAAATCAAGATTAGACCTGAGGATAGAGATTCTCAGCGCTTCTTGTGGAGAGATAACCCAGACCTACCACTGCAAGAATATCGTATGTCCTCAATGATTTTTGGAGCAGTATCCAGTCCATGTACCGCACTATGGGTTAAGAACAAGAATGCCGGTCAATTTCTTCAAGAATACCCTGATGCTGTTCGATCCATCATTGAGGACCATTACATGGACGATTTCTTGGGCAGCTTTGACAGTAATGAAGAGGCGGCTAAGCGAGCCTCTGAGATATTAATGATTCACAAAGCGGGTTGTTTCGAAATGAGGTCTTGGGTTTCTAATCGCAAAGAGGCGTTGGCCTCGATTCCCTCAGATCTACGAGCAACTGATGTGTCCGAAGTGAGTTTAGGCCCAACCTCCCCTTCGCAAGTTCGTGTGCTAGGTATTACTTGGAGCATAAATGACGACAAACTCTACTTTATAAAGTGTCTACCAAAGCTTCCCACAAAGTTTTCTAAGCGCTCCGTTCTATCTTTATTGATGTCAATATATGACCCTTTAGGGTTTTTAACCCCTATCATAATGAAGGGCCGTGTGCTATTCCAGAAAACATGGAAACTAGGAATTGATTGGGATAAGAGTTTACCTGACTCTGCGATACAGAACTGGAAAAGTTGGTTTTTCGAAATTCAAAATTTAGCTAACAGCTCTATTCCTAGATGTTATTTGAATAGCACCAGTCCCATTAATGATGTTCAGTTACATTTATTTGCGGACGCTAGTGAGCGAGCTTACGCCTGTGTTGCCTTTTGGCGTTTTACTTATGAAGACGGCGGCGTAAGCTTGTCTCTCATTGGGGGAAAGGGTCGCCTAGCGCCCCTTAAACCTGTATCAATCCCTAGATTGGAATTACAAGCGGGCCTTATCGCCGCTCGTTATAGCGTCTATATTACAGACGCACATACACGAAAACCTAATGCTACCTTTTATTGGACTGACTCCCTTACAGTCTTAAAATGGCTCCGTAGCGACGCCTGCATGTTTAAAGCTTTCGTTTCGTTTCGTGTTGGAGAGATTGTTGAAACTACTAATGTTCGCGATTGGAGATATGTTCCTACAGCTCTAAACATCGCCGACGACGCTACTCGGGACAACGGGGAGTTTTCATTGTGTTCACGTTGGTTTACTGGCCCAGCCTTTCTTCTGCTACCTGAAAACCAGTGGCCCAGTGAACCAAAATGCAATGTTCCTCCGGTCACGGAAGAAATGAAAAAACTTTCTGATGCGACTGGAGCTTTAGTCGGTTATACGACGCAACTTCCAACCCTGTCACCGGTTGTCGCCAACCATCAGCGGTTTAGCAGCTGGTTGCGCCTTCTCAGGGCAACCGCTCGCGTTCATCAATCGGCTTACGTTTTTCGATCTCTGTTATTGCGAAATTCTAAAATATCTGATTCTTCGCGCGATCATTCCAACTTACGTTTGCTTAATGTTACAGATCTCAACGTTGCCGAGATCCATTTATTCAGACAGTCACAACTAGATTCATTCCCTGATGAACTCATTCGTGTTCAAGCAGCACGCCCCGTCTCGAACGATAGTAGACTTAAGAACATTTCACTTTTGTATGGAGAGGATAGGCTTATTCGGCTATCCGGACGCACCGCTGCTACGACGGCTATTGATTCTCACCCGATTGTGCTTGATGGCAAACACCCTATCACCAGACTGTTAATAAGCTCATACCATGTCAAGTTTGCGCATGGGAACCACGAGCTGGTGGTGAACGAGTTGCGCCAAAGGTACTTTATTCTTAGCCTGAGACCAGCCGTGCGAAGAATATCTCAGAGATGCCAAGTCTGCCAGAACCGTAAAACCAAGCCTGTAATTCCACCCACTGGAGATTTGCCAGAGGCTAGATTGGCGCATCACGAGCGTCCCTTTACCCACGTTGGTATAGACTACTTTGGGCCCTTAAACGTTTCCATATGCAGGCGGACTGCGAAGAGGTGGATTGCCCTTTTCACCTGCATGACGATTCGAGCAATTCACATTGAGATCGTTGATAATCTCACATCGGACTCTGCCTTGATGGCTTTACGGCGTTTCATAGCAAGAAGAGGCTGCCCATCCCACATTTACTCTGACAATGGAACATCTTTCGTTGGCACAGTCAAGATTCTTCCAGAACTTTTCAACTTCTGCGCGAATGAAAAGATCGTGTGGCACTTCACGCCGCCGTCCGCGCCCTTTATGGGTGGATGCTGGGAGCGTATGGTACGATCCGTCAAGAACGCTCTTTCAGTAACACTCAAAGACCGAACACTAAAAGAGGAGGTCCTACACACCCTCCTTCTAGAGGCCGAGTGCGTCGTTAACTCTAGACCACTCACGCATGTACCAGTCGACGAGGACTCGGACCACGCAATTACTCCTTTTTCCTTCCTCATTGGGAGCTCCAGCGGTGGCCCTCAGACGAAACTCTTTGATGACGCAGACTTGTATAAACGTGCACATTGGAGAAAGGCGCAGAGGCTTGCCGATCACTTCTGGCAGCGTTTTGTTAAGGAGTACCTGCCGCAGCTCGTCCCACGCAAAGAGATACCGAAATCAAGGCAGCTGAAAACTGGCGACCTGGTGTTTATAGCGGATGGAACTCTGCCTAGAAGCAGTTGGCCTCGTGGCCGAATAGCTGCGACCTATCCGGGCAAGGATGGGATTGTCAGGGTCGTAGATGTCGCTACGACGGGAGGAGGTGTGCTGCGACGTCCGTCGCGCAAGGTGGCGTTGCTGGTTGCCGGCCAATAGGTATTTGGTGCATCACACCGTCGGGGGCCATGTTGGCAACCGACACCGCCTCTTTTCTTTTTGGCTTTAATTTAAATTTGAAAGATTGGTAAAATTCTAGTGTTCCAAACAATTGTAAATAATTCAGTTAGTAAACGAGGATCACCAGAGCTGGGTTTCATTTTTGGTCGTCTTTTTCACTTTATCTCAAACATTGGTGAGAGGGGACGCCACTATCAAGTCCCTGCCCCAGTTTGAAAAAAAAAGTACCTAGATCCAGTGCAACGTAACGTAACCGAGTAGAGTGCTAGCGTGACTAGCATGTAAGCCTGTAAGGGTCGATGTTCTGTCTTGTGTACACTGGCCAATATAATGCGCTGGGATGAAAACAACCAATCAGAAGCATCCTCTTGTCATTTTAGTAGACTTGTACGAGCGCTTTGACCGTGAAAAGGCGCTTCTGATTGTTTGTTTTCATCAAAGTGCACTAATGCCCAATGTACACTATACGAGTAGCATCTTAGTAATAATTTTAGAAGCGGACCAAGCGCGCTAAGGCCATGAAAACGAAGCTAAAGACCGTCCCTTGCGTCATTTTTTCATTGTCTGTTCTGTGACTGGACTGGAGTGCATGGAAAGTTCAGCACCGACAGGAAGAGTCCAGCTCTTAGGCCTGTCCGCCACATAATAATCGTTAGCGTTGCTTCGGGATTCCGAACGCAGTGACTGCATACAAGTTTATGGACTTGCCACACACATACGGTTTTTTCTGTCCGGAATTTTCGTAGATTTGTAAGCGTCCGGACTTCCCATTAGTTTTTCCGTTACGGAAAATTCTGTCTGTATGTGGCCGGCTTTAAAATGATGAAGGTCACTCTACACCTACACTCCCGCCGTGAAGCCTGAAGTGTTTTCATGTACACACGACAGCACGTTGACCCTTACACCCTAGCACTATCTATACTCGGTTACGTTTCGAGCGACTTTACAACAAAAGTGTACACTCTGACGTGCTGTCGTGTGTTACATACCTACCTACAGGTAGCGTCACGAGTTATGAGCGCTGAACTCATTTTTGGCGGGCGCGTGATTGGTAGATCAGTCGGTCTAGCTAGCCTCTGGGTACAGTCGCGCACATCGTTTTTTTGTTTCGTCGCAGAAAGAATGCCGAAACAAAATGTTTTAAAAAGACAGTTCAGAAAGATTAAAAAAAGTTATTGAGAACCATACATATTGGATTGAGATTATTTTTCATTGATTGTACACCCATTTTATCGTAATGTCCGTTAAAATAATTGTATAGAAAACCATTTAAAATATAACGAGTGCAAAATCCGAAAAGAATACTTTCAATCTTTAAGTTTAGTCAGTTTCTCCGATTTTTATAGTATCTCACTCAAATATACTTCAGCTCAGCGTCAGTCTTAGATACCGCGTGGATATTAAACATTTTGCGCGCGATTGTACACACTTGCGCAGACATCCCCACCAGTTTCGTCGAGCGCTCATAACTCGTGACGCTACCTGGGGCTTTAGCCTATAACGCATTGGTGCCAAAATGGCCTCCCGGTTGATGGTTTCAATTGCGATTTATTAATGCTGTCGGTCCAGTGTCGGTCCTTTAATGTTTTTGTAGTACAGCAAAGAATATTATGAATCTAATTCTAGAGGATTAGTTCGCTGGTTGTAGGAGAACAACGAAAAAAGGTCGGTTTTGTCCTTCTACCTGGGACGCCATTGTGTTACAGGCTAAGGCCCCTTTAAGCCTAGCGTCCATATGCGGCTCGGGGCGTGCCGGGGCGGGCCGCAACGCAACGCAACGTTGGGGTGTGTCCATCTACTAAGCGCATCGCGGCGGATCGGCGCATCGGCTCGGCGGATTTTTTGGTGTTGCCACTTTGTCTAGTCACAAATATTGTAACTTTTGAGCCCTTGTTGTGACTTTTTGTGACCCGAAAAAATCTTGTCGCAGACTAGAACACATAATCAACTGAATTATTGTTGTCCTGTCGTTTACAATAATGA
Source organism: Zelleria hepariella (assembly GCA_949319315.1). Taxonomy (NCBI): domain Eukaryota; kingdom Metazoa; phylum Arthropoda; class Insecta; order Lepidoptera; family Yponomeutidae; genus Zelleria; species Zelleria hepariella. Next base: position 8,583,489 of record OX439383.1, on the reverse strand, counting down.
AAATAATACTATGTTATAGCCGCGAACGAAAAATCGCTAGCCAAAAATAGCTCAGTTTAGCTATAAAATGTAAAAAACTGTGAACATTTTGAATCTCCTGCCACGTTGCTATCGTCCACCCTTAAGGTTAGACGATAGCAGCGTGGAGGGTAATTCAATTTTTTTTACAGTTTTTTTAATTTTGAAGCTAAACTTTACTGAACTATTCGTACTAAGCGTTTGTTCAGTGATTTTTCGTTCACACCAATAGCATAGAATTCTTTACATTATTATTAACAAGAACAACAATAATTCAGCCGATTACCTATGTATTCTGGTAGACAAATGGCAACACTCGCGCGCATTCGCATGCGCGGGCGAGCATGCAGGGCCCTTAGCCTGGGCCCTTAGCCTGTAACGCAATGGCGGGTCAATGGCGTCCCGGCAGAAGGACAAAACCGGGCTCTCCTCGTTTTTCTCCTACAACCAGAAAACTAATCCTCTAGAATTAGAATCATAATATTCTTTGCTGTACTACAAAAACATTAAAAGGACAGACAGCGTTAGCAAATCGTAATTGAAGTCGTCACCTGACAGCCCATTTTGGCACCATTGTGTTACAGGCTAAGGGCCCTGCTGCCCCTGCGTCCACTAGGCGCCGGCAAAAATCCGCCGGCGCGCATCAATCCGCGCTAGTGGACGCACTTCCATACAAAATATAGGCAGGCGGATTTTTGCGTTGCGCCCCGCCCCGCCCCGATCCGTTTAGTGGACAGCTAGCCTAGCTTTACCGTGTGTTACGCGCCGCGAATGTAGAGAGGTCTTAATATTTGCAAGTTCAATCGCGCGGAATAGCGTGTCTAGTGTATTGTGGTGCTTTTCTGTTAGCGTTGTTATCTGTGTGTCGTTTGGTTTTTCTTGCTGCATTCTCATTCTGTCAGATTTTTGTTCGACTTTGTTTTTGTCCGTGTTTTTGGTGGTTTTTCTCTCTTTTTCTTATTATTCATTCGTCTTTGAAGCGAATTTCCATCAAGATGGGAGGTCCTATGGAAAGAATTCAAGTTCTAGATGATATAGAGAAAGATATTCTTACATGTTTACAGTGTGCAGGTATATAGCTTTGTTTTTGTTTCACACTGAAAATACTTTACTGTAGTGCCTCCTGCCCGGGAAGCACAACTTCAAGATAAACGTTTTATCCCACTATCGGGTAGCGGCATCTCGCTTTACGCGGTGAAATAAAGCAAGATGGCGATAGCCGATAATGGGATAAAACTTTTATCGTGACATTGTGCTCCCCTAGCAGGGACATCCATATAATGAGGGGTTTCCCATCACATAGGTATGGGGGCCCCAACTTGACCCACCAACCATACCATCCTCTGTAAACATCCCCCGACTTAGTCATCAAGAGACAATTTTTATTTGGTTTCAGCTCAAACTCTTCTCGAACTAAGCAAAGAAAAGTCGAGCCAGAAGCAAGCGGAGACGAACACTTCACAGTTTTTAAGAACATTGAACCAAGTGGAGCAGAAACTGAGTGATCAGATCAATTACCTGACTCAGGTGCTTTTTTTAAAACTTGAAATTATATAAATTCTGTTGTTATCTGTAATTTTAATGTGAGCGTTGCAACTTAAAACCTGTTTATGAGTACCTGTGATGTATGTATGTTTGTAACATTCTTTGAGATAACACACAGACAAGGATCAAACAACTCAAAGGAAGCTGAAGTTATGGCACTTCCATTTCCACCATCGGCACTTCCAAAATTTGCAAATTCATAGCATTCTTTGAGACATAACTTCTACTTAGCAAAGGGCTCAATTTTTATTATCAACTAATTTATTTATATTTGTAGGTATCTACAGGGCAGCCTCACGAAGGATCTGGGTATGCCTCACAAAAAGTGTTGCAGATGGCTTGGCATCGGTTGGAGCATGTGAGGTCTTGGGTGAACGAGCTTGACCGCCTCAAAGCATCTCATTTGACTGCTGCTACCAGAACTTCAACTACAGCTAATGTTCCAAATGGGAATATGACCTCTTCTGGGACAAGCACTTGATATTAGTAAAGCAACTGAACTAAATATCTGGAGAACAGGGGCTTAAGTCTGTAACGCAATGCGTGTTGATGGTGTCCCAGTAGGACAAAACCGGGGTTGCCTCGTTTTTCTCCTACAACCAGCGAACCAATCCTCTAGAATTAGAATATTCTTTGCTGTACTACAAAAATAATAAAAGGACCGACAGCATTAATAAATCGTAATTAAAGCAGTCAACTGGGAGCCCAATTTGGCACCATTCCATTACAGACTCAGGCCCATGTTTATTCATATTTTGTCTAACCATGTGTGGATAAGATTTTATGAATATCTAAGTTGGTATGTTTGTGCAATATCTGCCTGTCCTGTTTGTCTTATTAATCTTAATAAAATATGTAATTTGATGTTGCATTATTTCTTTTTATTTTTTACAATACCCAATACATCAATAAATTATTACAAGATGTTTTAAAACAACAATAAGCTAGATAAAGCTCTATATTATGTTAAAATACTTTACATACAAAATGAATATACATTTATGCTTTTGTGGAACTGTATCTACAGGTGCATTGATTGTGGCTATATCTGACTTAAAAAGAAAAATCCTATGATCCATTGAAGGAATGTTGAATTTATCTAGAGCTTTAACAAAATCACGCATGAATTGATAGCTCAGTGCTTTAGAAGCGCATTTAAATAATTGAACTATGTCATGTTTTGAGTAACATCATCAATCCTCCTTTCAGCTTCGTTGGTTTGCATTTGCTTTCGTAAAGTTTTCTATGTCATCGAGAGATCGTTTTGCTTTTGATGATATGTCGTCCATAGATCTTCTAGCCGTTGAAGTTATATCATCGAGTGACTTCTTTGTTTGTGACAGCAGCTCGTCGGTACTCTTGCAAGCTGTTGTGGCGAGCTCTTTTATTTCACTGTCGAACTTGCCAATCACCCACTCAATAGCTTGTCTTCCCTTTCCAGCATTCAAAGATATTTTATTGGCTAATAAATCCTCCATGTAACTGCTTAGAGGGACACCCTGAAAAGATGAGGCCACTGGTTAGAAATGGAAATGGTATTGTATTGATCTATTAGAACTAAGGCAGGGCTCCGTCAATCGCTAAGGTCGCATGCTATATGCCTACCGGCTACCGATCCCCGGAGATAGAAGTATCGAAGGGCTGCCGCATGCTCGCGTGCATATCGAAGGTATATTTTTGCTTGTGTAGCTAACACCTAGGATTGGATTAAAAAAATTGTGGGCTATTTATTATAGCATGGATAGGTATTTTTGTTTTTGTATGGGAGTGATGTATCTGTTACATAATATCTATTATCTGTGTCTAGGGTTTTTTAGAACGTACATAAAAAATATTGCATTGGTCATACCAAATTGCATAGAAATAATTTTGTGCTGTTGCTGGTTGATCACAGGGTGTTAAAAATATTAAACTTTAAAATTAAAGATTATTACTTGTACTGTTACAATAGCCTCTTGTTTCTGCAATGTCTTGGAAGGATCCTTGGGGTCTGGAATATATCTCACAGTCTCATCAACAGCAATGTATCGGCAGAATGTTAGGTTTGACGTCTGTAGTGTCATGAGCCTCTGGGATGGGTTTACTTCTGACTTTTCAGTGGCATAGCATATTTTAGCAGTACCAATAAGCTGAAATGATAAGATTTTGTTTCAAATAAAATATTTATGATAACACAAACAAGATAATGATACTGGATGGATATCTGCATTCTAATGACCTTGAATGTCCAAAGGTCAGATTGTATGACAGTTTGCATTTATACTGCATAGTTTACCACTTGGCATGTGTGTGGAATAAAGAACATTTTTACATTCATATGACCGGAAGCTAATTACGTCGGTCATTGGATCAAAACGTGATCAATGGTGGAAAATTCCTCTGCTAAAATAGATGAAGATGTTAATCTAGGAGATTTGTAACTCTAGACTAAATATCAGATAATGGAAATTGCATATTTGATACTTACAGCTTGAGCCCATCTCGGGAAGAACCATTTAGAGCTAACAAGTCTGTGTGTAATCAATACTCCATCCACAACTCTCCTTTCCACAACATCGATTCCAATGACAGCTGGGTTCATGGGATTGGGATATTTTCTCCATGCCGCTTGTGCGATAGTCTCCCATGGATGACTGAAATGAGGATAACCGTAGAATTATATTTTTTGTGTCGGAATAAATGAGATCTAGGAATTATTTTATTAAATGTTGCGTCATAGCCACAATTTGAATTACATACTTGAAAGTGTGTTCTGACGTCCAAATCTTCATGTTCCTGTTTTTGGTGTGAATATGGATTGGAGTTAACTTAGTTTATCTCATTTGCATTTACTAAAACTCCGATTTCTCTAAAATAATGTAAAAAAGGATCGGGAAATATTACAGAAAAAGAACATTCACAATTCACATTCACTCACAGACTACCACCACTCCTCCACAGATTACAAAAATATAAAATTAAACAACTTTTTTTATCGCATCACAGACACAAAATAGTTACGATTACACGCTCATTCCTTGTTTTGTTCCAGTTAGCGCACTGCGCAAGTGTAGCCCCGGGGTTAGAAAATAAAACTTTCGTCTATCCTTTTCTTTCACATACAAATCTAATCTATCTATCCTGCTGTCAATCAATTTGAAAGCCCAGAATGGAACTTTTGTCCTTTTCTTTTACATAGGAATTTCATCTATTTATCCTGCTGTCAGTATGACACATTAAAATGTTTGAAAATATAATTTTAACCCCTATCACATTAACATAAGAGTTTAATTTCAACGGCATTATCATATTTTAGAAAAAAACTTGTAAATGACCGATAACGTAAAGTAAAAAAAGTGATTCGAAGGTGCTCTAATTTACATGAGTGAAATAAAAACAGTTAAAATTTAGCCCTATCAAGAAACGAGTGTATTTAATAATTTATCAATGTCTAATGATTCGGAGGAAAAGGCCCTTAGGTATCGAAGGGCTCAAAGCGTAACAAGGGCTGAAGAAATAACAGAGAAGGAAAACAAAGCCCGAAAGTTGCAGTTTGATAAGCCGTAAGTACTTCCCGTCCCGGATACTGACCGTATCCGTATCATCCGATATTTTATTTGATATTGGGCCATTTCTTGTGGGTATCCATTGAATCGAATATCTTGCACTTGTTGTACCTTCAGGCTGATCATTAGGTATACATACATAGAGGTCATGGCTATATTCTAAACTCTAATTTTTAATTCGAGTCCACGGAATGACAGTTGCTAGTATGGTACTGACAGATAAAGCCTTTGTAACAACTGTCATTCCGTGGACTCTATTTAAAAATCGGAGTTTAATGAGTTTCTGAGTTGCTAATCATTTGCGAAGGTGTCTTGACAATAATGAATGTTTAATTATTAATGGGTACAAAACTATTAAAAAATAATGTTTTATTTTATTTTATGACTGTGTCTTACTTTCAGTTGCCATAAGCCGAGAGATTCTCTGTTCTCATGGAGCTCCGAGTTTACCAACTTCACTGGTTTGGTGAACTGGGGCTTCCTAATGCTGACCATCGGTGGGCTGCGCTTGTGCCTTGAAAACTTTTTAAAGTAAGTACCTATGTAAAACTTTAGCAATCTTTACTACACATGCCTCATCCATCGTGATTGCAAATTTTTGCAAATTCATGTATAATATTGTGTGCTATTTTGGTCCGCAAAAAAATACAGAATATGTTTTGTGTAGGTACCTTCCATGTTAGCAGAGTGGGTTGTCTAATCTGTCATTAAAAAATATTGTCCCTAACAAAGCCCATAATCTCATGATATTTGTTGATAATGATAAGCAACCAACTACATTGCACCCATCCCATACATACCTTTAGTTTTGACCCAATAAGATAATGCATCCAAGTCTAAATGTTTCAGGTATGGGTTCCGTGTTAATCCCATAGAGTGGATCATAGTGCTAACTGGATACAATGAGGGTGACCGGCACCACTATCCCTCTGTTATATTGCTAACATGTGAGTTAACAACCTTTTTGATGTTTTAAGTGTTAACCAATTGGTATTACTTCGGCTCATAGACGCCCTGAGGGTATTGGATTTTTTTTTACGCCAACCGAGCGGTTAAAGTTATACAGTACAGACTATAAGCAGGTTCAAACTAAATGGCAGTTAGACACTATCTTACATACCCAAAATGTGTGGCAGGGGACCATTCCATTTTCGCCCACCAGAGTTGCCCCACTGGTAGGGTAAAATGGAATAATTGTATGTGTGATTTCACTTTTCTCTACCAGTAGGGCAACTCTGGTGGGGGAAAATGGAATGGTCCGTGGCAGGACAAAGGTGGTCTAACTTAATAATGCTTTGTATTTTTTTAATCTGCCAGGTATGCCATACGTTGAGGATAAACAAGAAAATATTTATTTTCCAGTTGCTGTGGTTCCAGCTGTGGCTAGCCTAGTGATTGAAAAAGGAATTGCTATTGTGAGTTTTTCGATTATAATTTATAGTGTAGGTATTCATAATATGCAATTTTCATTCTACGATACAGGTTGCCCCATAAATATGACAGATTGCCGATTATTTATAACTTGGGCTGCACTTAGATACAAAAAAATCTACAGGGTGAAACACTCTTGTTGTAGCTGTTTTATGTTTTAACAAGTTACAAATACAATTAATTGATTTTGTTATGGCATCAACTTTTTTTTATTTCAGGCAATTCTATCAGAAAAACTTGGTGTTGCACTGCAAGTGTTCAACATACTGTTTCTATCAATATTGCCAGTGGCTGTGAGATATTATAAAGGCCAGGATTTTAGTTTTGGTAAGAACAACTATTTCCTAAAGAAAAAAAACTGAATGCTAAGTCTGTAAAAAATCCGCACAGTCGTGAACAGTCAAAACTGTTTATTTACACGAAAATTGCCCTTACTGAATTTCGTGTACTTTGTTATGTTCATCCAAACCTTAGGTCCTAAAAATAGTTAAGCCTCGCGTTGAGGAATCGCAGGAGCGTTTTTTGCTAAAAACGCATCCAAAAAAAAGATATGATTTTTTTTCCATTGGCGTCGCTAGTTGTGAGACGTACGTCGTCTTAACTGCAATTTTTTATCAAGAAATTCGAAGTAGTAAGAAAAGTTTCATTGTTTTTTTCCTTGTTTCCAGTGGGTATAACCACAGTGTGTATGATCTACCTGATCCTGTTCCTGAAGCTATGGAGCTACGTGCAGACGAACCACTGGTGCCGGACCGGCATGAAGAAGAAGCTGGCCAAGTCATTGAGGAGACAGAGCCTCTCTGCGCCCAACTACAGTGAGTCAACTTATAATTTTTATTTTAGTTTTATTTTAGAAACAAACAGTCATACAAATGTCTACAGTTAAAGTTTCAGATCTATAGTTTCTCAGAATATTATTTAGATAAAATAAGTAAGTAAGTACATGCATCAAAAAAACAAAAAACTAGTAGTTCGCTAAACTTTAGAACCCCATATCTCGGAGATCCCTAATTTGGCTAATGTTCGAACATAAAAAATATTTTTGACTTAGTCACTCACCAACCAAATTCCATAACGTTCCGACTTCCGATCAATGATGCTCAGGTAATCGTCGAGCTAAAATTCATGCATACAACCGCCGGATTGTTCAAGCAGATTCAGAGAACTTCGCTTCGCTAGCCCGTTCAATCAGCATTATCATCGGCCAACCTTCGCCCACTGTTGGGTATAGGCCCTCCCGCTATCGGTGGAGACAACTCGGCGGGATCCGTGGATATATCCATCTGATCTCGGGATCGGTGGATAAAACCCCGGCCTCCCCCTCGCGCCAACTCTCACGGTCCCACGCCATGCGCATCCATAGACCCTCCGTCGACACAACGAAGTCGTGCGACCATCGGGCTGCTGGTCTGCCCACCGACCGCTATCCGGACTTGGACGCCTCTCTTTTGCAAGACCGAAAAGAATTTTGCGTATTGAAACTAATGACAATGAGTTGTGTCGTTAGTATTTTCCGCCTATAATAACTCAGCATTGGACAGCTATGGGCTGAAAGAGACAAAGAAGAAGAATTTTATTATTATAATTTTGTGAAACAGGTTAGTTTGTGTACCTACGCTGGATTGTCACTTTTTAACAGACTGATTTAGGTGAACTGTTGTTGATGGTTATTTTATTGTTGGAAAAGGTATACATACTTCCAGTGTAGTCCCTTAAAATCCCATAAAATGGTCAAGATCTGATGAAGAACTTCGGAGATCACTCGGATTATAAAAGTGTAGTCGTTTTTTTTTATTTATTTAGCTGATTATTGTAAAGGGCAATTTTAAATAGCGTCAACGTCATGTGATTTCCAACTACTTTTATTCTATGACTTTTCGAATAGCATTTTATTTATTAAATAGTTTCGTTTCCTTTTAAAAGTCTGCATTTGTACCTACCATTTTAGCGCTGTGTTTCAAGAATAAAGCTTTTTAAAAATTGCGCTGTAGCTATTATAGCTTCGAGTTAAGGAATACAGCAGTTTCCATTATTTTTTTAATAATATTGGGCCGGTCACCGAGGTAGCCACTTGAATTTCATTGAAATAAGTGTGAACTTAATACATGATGTTAATTTTACAGATGAGCTTATCAATGCGGAGAACTTGCGTAAGTTGGAAACTAATCTTCAATGGCTTGTCTACTTCATTCTAATGTGTGGGTCACTTTTCCGTCTGGTTGTGTTTCTTGTTTTCTCTGGTACTTTCCTACTTATTCTGGTTTTGCTTGGTTGTGTGTTTAACGGCACTTTATTGTCAGCTGCACTTTATTTTAATACTTTTAAGCCTTTTTTGGCTTTATACTCAACACCTTTTCAGCTTATTCTTTGGTTTTTGCGAGTGCGCTTACATCATTATTATTTATGTTATTGTCTGAGGGCGCATCGCAGCAGCAATCCTTTGTCCATCGAGCTTTTCAGCGCGCGATACTGTTCTGTTGATGTTCACTTACTCTGTTGATGTCCTTAGCGCGGAATGGACATTCTTTTATCAAGATGTCAAAGCTCAACCTTCTACTCAATAGCCTTGTTTGTCCACAACGGACACACGCGGCTATTGAGCTATTCCGCTCTTGCCGTACGATTGGAGCGCGTTGGATCGTCCGTTGTGGACCCGGCTATACATTTCGCTTTTGCCGCGCGCGATCGGAGCGCGCTGGATCGCCCGGTATGGACCCGGCTAATGACACGCACCTCGGCTCTTATCGAGCTCAACACAAAAACGACTATTGAACAAACAAAGTCACTGACTGATCATGAGCAAAACCACCAACAGAGGCCATCGAGGAGGACAAGAATGGTGACGCGGCTACCGGCCACCTCGTCAAGTACCCCGAGAACCTCTACCTCAAAGACCTGTTTTACTTCCTCCTGGCTCCGACCCTGTGTTATGAGTTGAATTTCCCCCGCACGACACGGTTAGTTTTAGAGTTTTTTTATTTACCTAATGGGTGAGTATTTGATCTTTAGAAATAGGTGGTGCGAAAAAAGACTAAACTGAACGTGTAACGTGTAATACAGCCTTCCATCAGTTTATTTGATTAACTATCATATTGTCCACATTGACAAAAAAATCAAGATCAAATATTCACTTATAAATACTTATATCCTGCCTGTTGATTTTGAACATATCCTGCATTATATTTGAAAATATTTTAATTGTTGTGGGTGATGAGCACGATATTTAGTCAACCGCTATCTATGCAAGAGTGCTGTAATATCATGGCGGTCACGACAGTGCAAATACAAGGTGTTGTTTTGTAAAGTGACACCCGACTCAGGGGTGATGATTATTTACACGATACTGAAGCAAAAAAAAACAATAACTAGTGGTTCGCTCCGAACTATGAACTCGCGACCCCATATCTCAGTAACCCCACGACCGATTTGGCTCATGTTCGAACTAAAAAATTCTCTTTGCCTCATTTACCCGCCTACCAAATTTCATGACGATCCGACTTCATTTACTCAAGTTATCGTCGAACGAACATTCATACATACAAACGCCGGATTGTTCAAGTAGACTCGGAAAAATTCGCTCGCTTCGCTCGCTCGTTCAAAAATTTGTCAGTGAAAAATACCTAAAAATCATCAAATTGTGCCCTCCCTTACTATTATACACACGACAGCACGTCAGACTGTACACTTTTATTGTAAAGTCGCCCGTAACGTAACCGAGTAGAGTGCTAGCGTGTAAGCGTCGACGTGCTGTCGTGTGTACTAACGCTTGCGGCGAGTCGGGCGTCAAATCACGCGCGCTCTTCCAGAAAACGGGGGGCCGCACGTCGAGGTTATTATAGAACAATTTAAACAAGGTAATTTGTAAAAAAAAATATTTCATGCGTTACTCAAACTATCGTCCCTGAGTCGGGTGTCACTGACCAAAACAACACCCTGTATATCGGGGCCTCAGCAAATAAATTGAATGCTTTTAATTTAATGTGTCACAGTTTCGGCATAGATACACCCTATACCAACAATAAGCATTCTACTTCGCTCTTTTTTTTCAGCATCCGCAAAAGGTTCCTAATAAAACGCCTGCTTGAAGTCGTATTCGGAGTCAATCTGGTGCTAGCGCTTTTCCAACAATGGATGATACCCACTGTCACTAACTCGGTTGTGCCTTTCTCTGACATGGACTATGTTAGAATTACTGAAAGGCTTCTGAAACTTTCCGTAAGTTTTTTATCTGTATGTTTAATTTTAGAATACTAGGCCCTGTCGATTGTCGTATTACAATAAATATTTAAGGTTTCCATAACGCCAAAATACGGAAAAGTAAAAAACATTTATTTGCACCTACACTCTACAGTCACACGTAGATGCTTTAAAACCCACTGGTCTAGCACGAACGACGCTGTTTCTCTCTTGCTCTTTTGATATACCTACCACAACGGTGTATCGAGCTGACATAGCTCGATTATGGTCCTATGTGCTAGGCATTATCTGGATATCTCAGATAGAAATAAACTTATAAATTTTCATTGGTTTTCCACTGCACTCTGTGACAATACGACTCTCGTAAGCGGATAGACAAGCAACTATTTTCGGTTCTCTAAATGTAAAATGTATCTCTTCTTCCTAGGTGCCGAACCACCTCATATGGCTGTGCTTCTTCTACCTGAGCTTCCACTCGTTCCTGAACCTGATGGGGGAGCTTTTACACTTCGCCGACCGCAACTTCTACGCTGATTGGTGGAACTCTAACAATATTGCTGTTTTTTGGCGCTCGTGGAACCTCCCCGTGCACCACTGGGCAGTCAGGCATGTGTACATACCGGTCACGGAGCTTGGCTACGGGAAGGACGTCGCCAGCCTCTGCGTCTTCATCCTGTCCGCGCTCTTCCACGAGTACCTGGTGAGTGGGAGTGGGATATACAGGGTGTTGGTTTGTAAAGTGACAACCGACTCAGGGGTGATTATTTACATTTTACACGATACTAAACCAAAAAAACAATATAAAAAATTCAGTAAAAAATAACAAAAAAACATTAAATTGTGGCCTCCCCTATTATTCTAACGCTTGCGGCCTCAATCGCATTATCGGGCGCCGAATCGCGCGCGTGCTTTGAGCGGCCGGGGGTGTCCGTACGTTGCGGTTATTATAGAACAAATTGAACAAGGCAATTTAGGAGTGCAATGGAAGAGGCCTACATTCAGCATTGGGTGGTGACAGGCTGAAGAAGAAGAAGAAATAGACCATACCTACTCTGAGATTTTTTTAGCACGGCTGTCACACGTATACTTTTGATCAACCACCGAATATTTTGCAGCGCCATCTATGTGCAAGGTTGAGAAACTTTAGTTACCCTTGGGCGCGCGTCGCGCACCCTATTTTATGAGCGTAAGGTGCGGCGTACGAAGTCCATGGAGCTACGAAAAGCCTATCACACTTCGAACATTATTACTTCTAGATGGCGCTACTATTCATTCAAACTAATAAACACGATTGAATAATAAGCCTCATATATGGCGTTATAATGCATACCAAACCTTTGTCATAGTTTTACCCTTGCGTTTGATTTACCAGTATTTAATTGCAATTCCACGAACTAAGTCTTTACGTTGCTGACTAAGCTGAGAGGATGTTAGATAGTGTACAGTCGCCGGTAAAGTTTTAATTTACTAAAAAGTAAAAAGGTTACCGGTTCCCCTTTTGATAATTATGTTTTATAGTACGTAATTCTGCATATAGAAACCTAAATAAGGGCTACCACGCTTGGATTTGCCGCCAGGGGCGCTAGTTGCGTAAGGTCAGAAATGTCACTGTATGGGCTACGCGGGTTTATTTCTAATAGAGATTTTTCAAAGTGACAAACTCGACAGTGATTCGTACTATATCGCGCAACTAAATCTGTGGTTTATATGGAAACCACAGATTAATAAACTGATTTTGACAGTTATTCGTACTATTTTTGATGCTTAGAAAAATCCCCATTAGAATAATGTTGTGAATATTTTGCAATACCTGAGGTTAATTATGTCAAATAGTTGTTGTCCCGCTACTAACCACTGCTTGGAAACAGTTTAATCTTTCGGAAAAGTTTTTAATTTTTTTTCGAACATCTCTTGCTTGATGTGTTGTATTGGTACAGTTATAACTTATAAGGTAGGTAAGTATTAAATATGATTTGAATGTGAGTAAACTTTTTTTACGTCCGAAATAATGTACTTAAAGAGCTATACTTCCTGACCGTACTCGACAATGGCGCCAACTAGTGAGGACTAAAACGGTAAGCCTCATTGCAATACGACGTTAAAATATCATGAAATGTGGCCGTACACTCGTGTAAGACCGGTTAAAAAGATTATTTTCTAGTAATTTCAATTGGTCTTACACGTGTGTACGGCCACATTTCATGGTATTTTAACGTCGTATAGACATTTTCGCCCACACCCAAATAATCTTACGTAATAAATTAACCCTTCTCACTACAAAAATCGCCTACTTACAGCAAAATGGTAATTGTCCTCATCACCTACTTACAGCAAAATGGTAATTGTCCTCAGGTAAGCGTCCCCTTACAAATGTTCCGCGTATGGGCCTTCCTCGGCATGATGGGCCAGTTGCCACTGTCCATGGTTTCTCGGACGGCGGAGGTGTCCCTGGGACCACGGTGGGGCAACCTCATCGTCTGGAGCTCCCTCATCCTGGGCCAGCCTCTCGCCATCATGATGTATTATCACGACTACGCGGTCAGTCACTTCCAGAGTATACAGTAGGGTTGTGCGATGGCCGGAATACGCCAAAGCGGAGAGGAGAGGAGAGAGGTGTTTTCATCCGGCTGTGGGAGACCAGTGGGGCCACATCGACGTCGGTGTAGTGCAATATTAGGCCTAATTAGCAAGATACTGCAATACCACGTAAGTGCAAAGGTTGAATCTATAGGAAAAGGTAGTTACGCGGTATTGCAGTGCCACTCCTCTCCACCTATCTTTACCTTGGAAGATAAAAGAGCCTAAAAGTCGCGGGTTGGCTCGTGAATTAGTCGAAGTATTTTCTTTACTTCGTCAACAGTTTTCTACCAAATTATGAATTGAGATTCCATATTATAGTTACCTACGTTTAATCGTGCTTCGGGGTTGTAGTTAAGGGTCCGTATAAGGCTAACTAGCGCCACCAATGTTGAAAAAATCATATCTTCCTTTAGAAGAAGTTTCTGGAAAAATCCTAAGATGAGCCTATGCGCCATGCTTTTCTAGATTTTTAAGTGTAGATACCCTCTTCGAAATTTACTTTTAAGCTAAAAAATTTTCGATAACCGCCAAAAACGGCCGTTTTTGGCGGTTATCGAAAATTTTTTAGCTTAAGACTAGAAATTGAGTTGGGTACCCACACTTAAAAATCTAGAAAAGCATGGCGCATGAGCTCATCTTAGGATTTTGTCAGAAACTTCTTCTGAAGCGAGATATGATTTTTTCAACATTGGTGGCGCTAGTTAGCCTTATACGGACCCTTAAGAATCGTGCCATGAGTTTTGTTACAGGTTTTGAACCAAATGTTTGGTCTAATTTTGTATTGTTTTTTGCTACGTATAAGTTTTTGATACAAAACGTTTTTGAAAATTTTTAAAGACTTATTAAGGTAAGCTCAAAAGGATATAGGTAAGTCATAAATGAATAGAAGACTGGAACTATCATGTTTTTAAATACTTTTGGTATGTTTTTAATACTATGCCTTTATGGTCCAAACATTGTATAAGTATTTATGCAGTTAATTTTATCAATCTTTTATAGCAATTACAAAGTTGCTTAGTAGCAATAGTGGCCTTGATTCATGGACTCGAGTGATCTAATTACAAGTCAGTTTTGTAGTTTTCCCTGTTAACGTACAAATGGTTATAGAAATGGGCACAACAATGTCTCGATAAGTGTTAAATATAATTTATGGCATATATTTTTTTAAGACTTTCAGTTTGCGCCGTCAAACCGAAGTCCTTTTGCATTTTGGAGTATTTATGAAAAAAATATTCTTATCTAATATTTATATAAGCAAGCAACATATTGTTGTTAATTTAAAATATATTTTTGTTACAATAATTATGAAGAATTTTATACATGTAGTTTAGGTATTATAATAAAAATATTTGTATAAAAGTAATTTTTATTTTATTCTCGATGTCACATGTACAATATACGGTATCGAACATTCTAAAGCAGTGTGACTATCCAACCAACAAGCAAAACGTGCCACCTCCGACCCTGACTATGCATGTGTAGGGGTGAACGATCGCTTATCTGATCCCGCGAGATGTGATGTGAAGGTCGACACTTATCAGCTACATAAGCTGCATGCTTTACAAAATAAGTGCAAGACAAGTACACAATCGACCTACATCAATAGCTGTGAAATTCAAGAGTAATAGAAAAACCCTTGCTATAAAATTCCCATCGAAGATTGCTTGAAATTATATCTACGTGGGCCCAATTTATAAGTGCAATGTTGGTGTCTTTGCTTTCCCACCGCAGGATATTATGGGCTCGTAACGATTATAGATTATTATGATACTCCGTAGCGGTTTACTTTCGCATAAAAATAAAACTAAAGAGACACCTCTACACCTCTAGGCTAGATAGAGGTAGTAGCTGAGAGGATAATCAATGTGCTGGGATATCTTACCCTACCTAAAAATGTACCGGGCTAGGCAATGTACGAGTGGGTATTGTACATTGCCGTGGAGTTTCCACTGGACACTGTTTAAAACCATCTTATTAGATGCTACCTCATTATTGAACGAGCGAGCGAAGCGAGCGAAGTTCTCCGAGTCTACTGGAACAATCCGGCGTTTGTATGTATGTATGTATGTATGTATGTATGTATGTATGTATGTATGTATGAATGTTCGTTCGACGATAACTTGAGTAAATTTAGTCGGATCGTCATGAAATTTGGTAGGTGGGTAAATGAGGCCAAGAGAATTTTTAAGTTCGAACTTGAGCCAAATCGGTCGAGGGGTTGCTGAGATATGGGGTCGCGAGTTCATAGTTCGGGGCGAACCACTAGTAAGGTGCATCTATACCACGGCAATAAACGGGTAGGAAGCAAAGGCTAGGATCGTCGTTCGCACTAAGGCGAGGGATCAATTGATGAAGTGGTCCGATACGCCGGTAGAGCTGACTCGACGCCCCGAGTCTGCGGGGCGGCTGTGCAATCGCCCTCCATGCCTGGCTGAGTAACCGAGTCAAAGTCACACATTGGAATCAATAAAGTGGTCAGCCCTTTTTAACACGATTTTTCTTTTTAGGGTTCCGTACCTCAAAAGAAAAAACTAAGAGACCGCTAGGAAAGAAAAGGGAAACATGAATCCATACCACAAAAGGAAAACCGGAACCATTATAGGATCACTCGGGTCCGTCTGTCTGTCACACCCAATTTGCTTCGAAATTACTGAACCGATTGAGTTAAAATTCGGTACAAATATGTAAGTCGTTGACCCAAATACGGACTTGGAACGCAAATATGGGGACAACTTTTGGGGGGTAAATTACAAAATAACAATTATAAAGTTTTGCAAAATAATTGAACGAGCGAGCGAAGCGAGCGAAGTTCTCCGAGTCTACTGGAACAATCCGGCGTTTGTATGTATGTATGTATGAATGTTCGTTCGACGATAACTTGAGTAAATTTAGTCGAATCGTCACGAAATTTGGTAGGCAGGTAAATAAGGTAAAGATAATTTTTAAGTTCGAACATGAGCCAAATCGGCTGAGGGGTTGCTGAGATATGGGGTCGCGAGTTCAAAGTTCGGGGCGAACCACTAGTATATCGTGTATCAAATGAAAGGGCTCATTCTAAACATTACATATTTATTTAAAAAGTTTACAAAAAAAAAAGTTTATTGTATGTTAGTACGGAACCCATAGTGCGCTTGCCCGACTCGCACTTGGCCGGTTTTTTTGTAGAGCAGTTTTTTTTAGAGCAGTTTAGTTAGGAGACCTTTCGTTACGGGGTCCCTAAAATTTAGGGAGTCTTGGTTGGAGGAAATGTAGATTTAGAATTGACTCCCGAGCATTGTTATTGGTGAGCACCAAAATTAAAGAAAGAAGGATTAGGTAAACATAATAAAACTAAAAACTCCTGAAATTAGTTCCTACCTAAACTCTAATTATTAAAAAAAACCGAGTCCACGGAGTCCACGGAGATTAATAAGTATGTACTTCAAATCAAAAATATTTACGTGCTGTTAATTTTCTTGATGCACCTAACTTTCGGTAATTCTTATGCTAGTTTGTAATGTTTCTACTTATGTATGAAGCAGGTGCCAACTTAATAACACGACGTGTTACACTACTACGTTGTTGAACAATTGTTTCACGAAGTGGGCAATTAACAAACAAAGTCAAACAGAAGTCGGGATACGTGTCGGTGTTCGGGTAATCATGTAATAACATTTGTGGGGGTCATACCTACCCACTGTAGCGAAGGTTCAGCAATTTAAGTTCTGCGTTCCTTTCTCTTCAATACGGCCGTCTACAGGGTTCTAAGGTTCTTCAACCTCAATCGGTCCTCGGCTTCAATAAAATAAAGCGTATCCACAGAACACGTTATAAATACTTACTTTATATTCATTTTATTAATGAATAAAAATCCACAGTTATTGAAATGCTTCTTATACACGGTGTCGCATTTCACATGGTCCAAACGAAATTCATGGATGGGCTGTCCAAGGGCTATCCAAATAACCCCCATGTATGTTCAGCCATTTTTGTCGTTTAGGTTTAGAAGTTATGAGGCTTTTAAGGTATTTTTTTAATAAAATTACCTAAGATTGGACTTTATTTTGTAACTTTTTTTTCTTTTGACTTGTCAGAGATGTTATTTATTCTTTAGGGTCTCAGAATCACCAAAAAAATAATGATCAGCTATGGACATTTGAAACTTACCGCGATTTTTATACAAAGTCCAAAAATTTTGTTTTCGAGAAAACATCATTGAAATAGTTAGTATGGGGAAAAAATAAGTAGAGGTCTGAAGGACTTTCTATTGATTTCAAAAACTTAAAAAACGTCTCTTTATGGGACGGTTATTCAAGTAATTTGCGACCAAATTCGTAAAACTGGAGTAGGAAGAAAATTTATTTCAATCGATTTTCATTTATTTTGATTGATTCTCACAAAAAAACATTACAGGTAGGATTAATATCGGCTGTTAACACGGTCTGCTTTAGAAGATCACGGAAAAATTAAAAAAATACCATACATATTTTGTTTTTTTGCATAGGGGGTCTGGAAGAAATTGCATTTAGCAATATTTTTTTTTTGTTTCTTTACTGGGTGGTTTAGGCATAACAAAATTAAATCATCTCTATGGAATATCGTGCACTTATGGGCTGATGAAGGAAGTTATAGCACTGTGCTCCGTAACCCGGGCGAGGAGGCAGGCAAAGGGATCGCGGGTGGCCGGAGGCGGGGGCGCAGCGCTAACAATGTTGACCGTGCCGATCAAACAGCGGCGGCTGCGTCAGCGCACGGCCCGCTGCTCCCGGGTACCGCAACCAACCAGCCAGCAAACCCTATCGCCGATGAGGTGCTGCAGAATTGGAACCTTCTGGAATACAAATATGGGTATTCACTTTTAGGTGACATTTTGTTCGTCTTATCAGCAGGAGTAGGTAGGTATCTGAGCCTCTTCTGTAGACGGTATTGTGTCAAGAACGACTAAAAAA